>JAWNLL010000459.1:3537500-4215542 GCA_035042425.1 Drosophila flavopinicola | reverse complement strand
CTGCATGGTGTTCTGGCCGCTGGTGGAGACCAGCGTGGGTGCATGCCCATAGCCGAAGCCCTTGGGGCCAAAGTTCTTGCCATAGCAGGCCTTGCAGTAGATGTCGCTGTCGGGGCCGTCGCAGGCCAGGACCGAGTCCAACGGACGATGGCAGTCGTGGCAGCTGTAGCACTGCTTGTGCCACATCCTGCCCTTGGACAGCTGCTGTTCGGCAGCGAAGACGGCGCCACCGCAACGTGGACAGCCCTCACCCTCGGGCGCCTTGATGGACGTGGTGTCCGAGCTGGCAAAGGGGCGACTGGCGCTGATCTGGTCGTCGGTGAGGCCGTCGGTCTGCAGGAAGCCCGAGCCGCAGGCAAAGCCATAGCCATGTGGTCCCCACTTCTTGCCGTAGCAGGTCCTGCAGTAGACATCGCCATCGGGGCCATCGCTGGCATTGATCGAATCGAGCGTCTTGTTGCAGTCCTTGCAATTGTAGCACTTCTTGTGCCACTCGCGACCCTTGGACAGCTTCTGCTCGGCGGCAAAGACGGCGCCGCCGCAGCGCGGACAGCCCTCGCCGGGACGCGCCTTGATCTTGTCCACCTCGATGGCCGCCCGCATCTGGGGTGCGCCCTCGTCGCTGGCATAGCAGTCGGATTGGAGAGCGCCGCCGCCCTGCCCGTAGCCGTAGCCCTTGGGCCCGAACTGCTTGGCATAGCAGCCCTTGCAGTAGATGTTCTTGTCGGGCGCTTCGCAGCACAGTATCGAGTCGAGGCCCTTCTTGCAGGTGCCGCACTTGAAGCACTCCTTGTGCCAGGCGCGTCCGCGGGCCAGCATCTGTTCGGCGGCATAGACATAGCCGCCACATCTGGGGCAGCCCTCGCCCTCGGGCGCCCGGGCAATGGAGCGTGGCTCGAGGCGGGCGCCATTCCTAACGGAACCGCCGCCATTCTGGAACTGTGATCCGCTGTCCATCGAGAGTGTGCCGGCGCCGTGGCCAAAGCCGTAGCCCTTCGGTCCATATTTGCGTCCGTGGCACACCTTGCAGAAGATCTCGCGCTCGTGCTCGGCACAATTGGTGGAGTCCAGCGATTTGTTGCACATGGAACACTTGAAGCAGTTCTTGTGGAATACATAGCCGCCGGCCAGGCGCTCCTCGGCGGCATAGACGCTCTTGCTGCACACCGGGCATTTGGGGGATTCGATCGGTTGTAGGGGCATTATGTATATTTCTTTTTCTTTTTTGCTATTCTTTGCTAATTTACTTTCAGTTAGGTTTCGTCTTTGAGCTCTAACCACAACTTGGTGCACAATTAGCTGTATCTGTATCTATCTGTATATTATGCTTATTATCTGAAAGTGCAAACAGAGAGCAGAATATAACATCGTCTCGGTCGTTGCGAGCTGAAGCAAAAGCGATGAAGGCGAGATGGTTTTGGTTTTGATTTGAGTTCTTGGTGATTGATGGTGTTTAGAAAGCGCTGTATGAGACGAAAAGTTAGTGGCTAATGTCTAAAGTCTGTATCTCTAAAGTAGTTATTAGTCCTAATTACATTTTAGAGCATGTATCAATTATAATTCTAATTCCCACTTCTATTGCTCAAACTTCATTTGTGTCAGTTTTCAAAGTTATTACAAATTTAAGAAAGACAAATTATCTTTAATCTTAGTACATGCACTAAATATAACACTGTACAAAGAAGATATGACCGGAATAAACGAGGTTTGCTTTTTTTCGGGACCTACGAATCGAAATGCATCATCAATATTTTGAGTCAACACAAGGGTTAATGATATTGTGCATTTTTTTCAGATCTAGCTGGTTTTTTGTTTGTCTATTATTTGGTTTTGGAGCATCAGTAAGGTTACTCGAAATATTCCAGAGATCTTCTTTTACGAACACACCAAATCCGATCATAATATCGCGCAAAACAAATGATGCTGTTCGATTTCTGACAATTTTCCGGTCATATCTTATTTTTAGTCAACTTGCACAGTTTAATCAAAACAATTTATTTATGTCTTATGTGTAAATCGGAAATCTTCTGATTTTATCTTTTTAGATATCGATCATTTTGCTCAAATTGTCAGCGGTCATAATCATCAGGGCTAGAAACGTCCACTGGGTATGCTGAAGAAAATGACCCAACCACAGGCATACCTAAGATACACACACACACACACACACACGCACACTGTATTTATGATGAGCAAAAAGAAAACTTTTGCTACAAAATTCTTGTTGAAAAAGAATTCGTGTATTCGGGCCTGCAAACAAATGTGTATCTATCGCACTTTGAGTGAGAAACTTTTTATAAAAATACACACAGGTAAACGAATAGCAACCGCAAGAAAAATACAAAAAAATTCAATTATGATCGCTACCCATTTTCCAACCAGTCTGAGTCACTATGCTTTTCTCTCTTGTCGCCTTCCCCCTTTCTCTATCTCCCTCCCCCCACCGCACTATCTGGTGTTTACATTTGTTAACTTGTTTGATTAGTGCATGTGTAGTAATATCGGTTAAGAGCCAGCACATTAGATGGATATATGTAGTTAGGAAGAGGAACAGCACCTACATCGGCACACACGCCACACACACGAAAGAACTGAGTACTGAACTGGAAGATTGCTCAACGCAAACTAATCTATAGAATTGTGAGTGCACACGGCACACGGCGCTGAGACTTCAGTACAGTTATACTATATACATATATACAAGATTTTATATTTTTTTTCCTGAGCTGATTTGAGAAACTTTAGATGCGGAACAATTTTCAGCTAATATCTCGCCAGAGAGTGGGATGGAAATATGGTTGTGTGTGCTCGTATCTCTCATTGAGTGTGTGTGCGAGTGGTGTGTGTGTGTTTGTATCTCAAAAGCAGCCAAGGCAGCAGCGTCTGTAGTTTTTCAGTTAGCCAAAAACACAAACACACGCACATGCTTGAAAAGTTTTTCATTTCACATGATTCGTTCGATTCCGTTTTTTTTTTTTTTTTTTTTTATGCGGTAACAGGGCGAAAAATGTTGTGCGAAAAATTCTTGATACGCTTGTTAGGAAATGCACTATCATGATTAGCTAATTGCACAATAAACAAGTCTTCAATATACTATTGTTTACAATGTGCTTGAGGTCAGGGTGCATTTTGGATTACTGAGTTACTGCATTTGCTTTTGCACACACACACACACACACGCACACACGCATATATATTTCCAGCGTGAATCCTGGAAATAGTAGTTTTGCACATCTTTTCTGTTAGCTTTTGCTAGTTTCACAAGACGACACGTGTGTGCGTGTGTGTTTTTAATACTTTTTTTTTGTACTCTAGGCCAAAAGCTTTTCACTAAAAAACAGTTCTATAAATACGAGAGTTCGTGGGAAATGTTTCCCCAATGGAGCCAGCTACATTTTTTTTCTTCGTTTTTTGTTGTTGTGTCAAAATGTGTGCCAAATTTTTACGGCACTTCTATAATTAAACTTCATCATATGCAATTCGCTTGATTTTGGTGGCAGCTTTAACCGATATTTTTGTCAGAGCACAGCACGAGTATGTTAGTAGGTATGTATATATATATATATAAATATATATATATATATATATATGATGCGTATGCAGTTGTGCAGAGAATTGCGTATATATTTACTTTTCGTTCGTAATAATAAAATTCGCAAAAAAGTTGTTCTTTCTTAATTGTACTAGAGCCTTTTGGCTTCTTCGGTTAGCAACGATTTTCGACTGAGCGCGCTAGAAAATTGTCAACTTTTTGATGGGGGCCGCTACCCTGGCGCTATGTGGATGTGGACTTGGTGAGACTCTTTTGTCTGCACACGGCACGACGATAGCGACAATGGGCAACGAACGCCAAACGATCGGCCTGACTATATGGCTATATGTATTGGTTGAGAAGCATACGCAAAACAACAGCGACAACAGACAGATGAGCAACAAATCAAAATGTTGCATAGTATAAAACATTAAATGAACACAACATTCACAATGAATGTTAATTGCAGAATTTTCCAGGAGTTTTTCCAAGTGAAATGACAACGCAAGATATCGTTAGAGACGAGAGCTTCATATTCTTATTGTACATATTATTTTTGATTAATATCAATAATCGAATCTGTCAATTTCTTACTTATCTTTTTCCCACCTATTGGTAACCTTTTTGTATGTTTGTTTTTTTACATACTTAAGTAAATAACAGGGCATATGCTAGTCGAACACCTTTTTTAACCACTTTTTTGTGGTTATGTTTTGCACAAATTAATTTGCACATTTGCTTTTAATTAAATTTAAAGATGCATCGTTTTTGGCGTGCATTTTTTTTGATATTCAAATAAAATTAATGGACCATGGGCACGTCAATGTACATCAATCAAATTGGAAAATAGAAAACACATATATGTATGTATATGTAAGAACTAATGGAAGAGAATACACACAGCGAAAATAAAAATACCTTAACTGAAGCATGTCAAAATAGGTGAGAACTGTCTTGAAGACTGACTCGCAGATATCCTATATCTAAAGTACTTTAAGACATATTTTATTGTGCATATGCAATGCATAAACACAAAACGAGTAAATGGATCCTTTTTATATTTTTGATCCACAGATCCACAGATATTATGATATTGATATTATGTACATTGAAAGCATAAATATATATTTATAATCGCGACTATTTTCACGATTTAGTTTGAAATGCTTTTCATATTATTATTCTTAACCATTTTCTCATTTACTTATTTACTAGAACCAAGACGTTTTATTTTATAAGATGTAATTACGCTGTTATGGCCAGTATAACAGCAGGTAAACTTATCACTACTGTTAAACATTTTATAAAAGTAGATGTATGCTGTTATGGCCAGTATAACAGTAGGTACACTTATCACTACTGTTAAACATTTTATAAAAGCATGTTAAGTGTAGTCAAAAAAAGAACGTATTAAAATTAGACAATAGCTAAAGATTAAATAATGTGCAACGTCTTGCACTGATCCACTTCTTCAAAAAGTGTTTCGAACATTAGAGGGTATATATTGAAAAACACAACATTCTCGAACGATTCTATGAGGTATGCACACACCTCAGTTACACATGTACACACACACATACCCATATAGTGATGCGCACCTTGTGTTTGACGTTTTATATATACTTTGAGAAAGGTGTATGCATTAATAATTGCATTTCTACTTATAAATATGATACGAAAGTTGGCAAAGCGCCTGCGCCATCAGCTGCGATGCGGGAGCGACTGAAATGGCCATATCAGTGTGTAGACTAGTTGGCTTATCCTTTCCTCAACGACAACATTGAGTGCGAGGAATAACAGCAGCCAAAGCGCTGGCACTTGACAAGTTGCAGACAAGTGTACAAGATTAGAAGACTATAATTCAAAGGCAACTTTGCAGCCAGCAGAGAACATTTGGCAAAGTAAAGAGTACGCTAAGAGTGTAAGAATTGACTCAAGAGAGTTTGCTCTTAGTTCATGGTACTATTTATAGGGCAGAACTATAATAAACAGAGAAATCTAGAGATGGACTCACCCGCTTGGAGCTCTTCTCGATTTCCTTCTCAAAGTCCGTTAGTGGTGTCAGAGTCACGTGCACATCCTTAATAATGTCCCGAAAGGAGCTAGAAGCATAAATGCGTTTCAATGACAATAACTCAACGTATATATAATAAGTGTTTTAGATTATTACTTATTGGGATCATCGAGGTTGACGCTGCTGCTCGATTTGGCAGCGTCTACTTTGCGTTTTTTTGACACTGTGGAACTGCTGCTAGCTGTTAGCGGCTGACTGTGGCTGGATGTTGTTGTGGATGTGGCAGTTGCGATTGATGGAGCTGCCTTGCTGCTGCTGCTGTTGCTTTGATTAGTGCTTGCACTAGAGCTGATGCCACCGAGAGCCAGCAGATTTGCGGACGAACCAGCGCCCGACAAACCATCCAAATTGCTGGCAGTGCCCACAAAAGAGGCGGCGTTATCCTTCGACGCGTTGCTGCTGCTGCTGATACTGCTCGATGCGTGCAGGTCCGTACCGAAAGCGCCACCTAAATTGCTAGCCAATTGCAGTTTGCCCGCAGCGACGCCCGTGGAGCTGGTCAGAGATGATGTGCTCAGGTTTTGGGCATGATTACTGTGCTCACTTATCGTGACAACAGCCGTGCCGCTGCTAGACACATGTGCGACAGTGCTGGAGCTGCTGCTGCTGGCTGGCATGCTAGAGGCACTGGGCATGTTGCTGCTGCTTGTGGCAGCAATGGTGCTGCTGCTGCTGCTGGTGGCAACGCCGGCGGCGGCGCCTTCTTTAGTGCTCTCCTTGTTCTTCGATGACTTTGAGGATTTCTCGCGCGACGACGAGGAGGATGAGGATGACGATGAGGCTGATGAGTGGGAAAAGCTGTTGTTCGATGAATTGCTACCGCCATCCTTATCCTTGTCCTTGCTGGCACCCGAGCTGGACTGCTTGCCAAGGCTTTTACTGTGCTTATCCTTGTAGCTGCCGCTGGAGCTGGTTGCCGATGATTTGGTGCTCGTCGAATTGCTGGGCCCGATTGCACTGCTGCCGCTGCTGGTGCCAGGTACAGTGGTACTGTTTATTGAATTGCCGCTGCCACCGCTACCAGACAGAGGAGCATGCGTGGCTGCAACAGAGCTTGTTAAGGTGTTGCTCATAACACTGCTGTTGTTGTTGTTGATGTTGCTGCTGACGGAGGCGTTGCTGCTGCTACCGGTTAGAAAACTGCCCGCAGTTGAAGTGTTTGCAGCAACGCCTACATTTGAGGAGCTAGCGGCATTTGGCAGACTCGTTGCCGTTGCGGAATTGCTGCTGCTGCCGCCTGATGACAGCGACGATTTGCCGGAGGCATTCGATTTGCGCTGCTTGGATGAGGAGGATACGTTGTTGCCAGCGGTCGTTTGACCCGTGGAGCTGGCTGCGAGTGTGCTGTTGGTTATTTTGATGCTAGTCGCTGAGGTGGATGCGGAATTCATGGTCGAATCGATTTCCTTCTCGGGCGACGAGCACGAATCGGAGGAGGTGTCATGTTGTATGGGTTTGTAGGGTGGTATGGTTTTGACGTTTCCGCCCTTTTTCTGCAATATATATGACAAGGCATGAGTGGAGTGAAGACAGTGCATTTAAACCACAACATACGCACCAATTTACTGTAGTGATGCTGACAGTAACCGCAGTACTTAACATTGTCCAGATAATTGCCAGCCTCCTCGCAGAGCAGGCCCAAGCTCTGGGCGCAGGTCACATGGAATTGCTGCTTGCAATTCGCCTTGTTGCACTGCATACAGGCGCCCACATTGGCGCGATTTGGCTTTCCGATCTCCAGGCAAATGTAGCAGGCTGCAATTGAAACGGAAAACAGTTAGTTGCCCTCTCAGTAGGCTGCTGCTGCAATCGTGACTCACTTTTCGAGTAGCGCTCCTGCGGTATTAGTGTCAGTATGATGGGCTCCATTGTGGTGACATTGCCAAAGCGTATCTCTGGTATGTACAGGGCGCAGACGACATGCGCCCAGCCGCTGGTATCTGTCTTCTTGAGGGCGCCGTCACGCGACGGACAAATCTCGCAGCGTACGCGCGAGGTGCGCTCTTGGGACTCGCATTTGCGACAATACCAGGGTCCGGTAGGCACGGTTACGATGCCGTAGCATGCCTGATGCACGGCAACGGTGCAATTTTGGCCGTCACAGTAGACGAGCGGGTTCTCCGGCCACCCCCGCTCGTCCGAACAAACGCAACAACCGCCCACCATCTCTTTCATGTCGTCCAGCTTAAACTTTTTAATTTTGATGAGTTTTCTATTCAAGTTGGTGGCGTGAATGGTGTCGTCGTTGCTACTGGAGTCTAACAACTCCAGTTTTGCATTAAGTGATGAAGGAATTGCGTCTGTTTATAAAGACCCACTGCAACAGAAAACAATCTTTAAATTAGTAAATGCTATCCAATCATACGATGGGACACTTAAATCATTAAATTAAATGTTGAGACAAGGTTAAAACAAAAATCGTTGATCCTCGAGCTGAAATAGTGAAACAATCTCAAATAGTTTTTAAACTATCTAAAATGTCAATTTAAAAAGTTCACGATACTTACCAGAAAATGATTAGATGCGGTCAATTGACACGTGCACGTAGTCAATTAACCTCAGGCAGCGTATTCTGCTAAAATTATTTAAGAAAAAACATGTATTAATAAAAAGACATAGATTATGATAATTACTTTTAGGCACGCTCTACTGTTGACACAAACAAAAAACAAAGGCCTTGAATCGATGTATCGATGACGTGTGTTATCGATATTAACTCCAATCAATTTGCAGTTGCATTGCAGGTGCGATTTGCAAGGTCATTGGCGAATACATAAACAAAAACGAACAATAACAACAACAAACAAGGGGCAGGCCGGCCCGGTTTATTTATTAAATAATACTTAGCGTAAATACATTGTGCGCCAGAGTGAGATAGCATATGCGTACACACTTCACACATACATTTGTTTGCAAAACACAAAAATACGCACGCACACTAACACACACATACACACACACAAAAGCTCTCAATGTCAAGGTGTATTTTGTTGCTGCCGCCAACGCATTTCGTACAGTGACTGTTGTTGTTGCATTCGATTATGATTGAGGACGCACAAATTATGGCGATAAGCATATCAGCATCACCGCTTTAGCGGCACAATAATCGAACCTCATAATAATACCAACAAATTTTGGTTACGTGCGCGCAGCGATCACACACACACACATACGCATACAAACGAACGGATGGGCATTCCACAGCGTTTGGTTGGTTCATTGAACTTGTCGTTGGCCACAAAATAAATTGTTTTTTTTCTCGATGTAAACAAAGTCACAGGTAAAAATAACACAATGCACAAATTGTAGATTCTAATTTGAAAACGCATTAAATGCGAATTTTGCACCACAGTGCAGTGTGTAACCATTTTGTTTAATTAGCGCACAAATTATGCATATGCATATGTGGGTCGCATCTGCAGAGATTTTATGGATGCAACAACAACAGCGTGCCATGCTGGCTTTCATTCATGCTTTAGGTGTTTGTGTGTGTGTGTGTGTATGCGGGTGTCTCGTTGTACCGTTATTGGGTCACCATGTTGCCAACCGCCGAAAACGCAGCGGCAGCGATGCGCGTGTTGCCAACCGCCTGCGAGAGCAACATTAACAGAATGTAAGTGTAAATAAAAGAACTAAACACACACACACACACACACACACACACATTAAACGAGGCCGCTCCGCACGCAGCTTTTGTAATGTTTACAATACGACGTTGTGGGAGCGGGGGGAAGAGCGGCAGAGCAATGCACTTTCGACGCGAACGCCTACAAGCAGACAGATACATACAACGATTAGATGTACATGCTCATATGTAAGTAAGTATGTGTGTGTGTATATAAAGCAAAATGCCGCATAAGGGAGCGCATTGGGGGAGGAATGTAACGGCACTCTATTTGTATGTGGGTGTGCGGACGTATATTTTACATATACATATATTTTCATCACTTGCAAGATGCTTGCTTCAAAAGGGGGCTGTTGGGAGTTGGAGCAGGCTGACAGGCGAGGTTGCGAGGGTGGTTTGTGTTCCGCTTTCACACTTAAAGCATGCCACATTGAATTGAACTGAATTTCAACCAGTTTTGCCCACAAACATAAAATTTGTGTGTGTACACCCGAAGCTTGAATTTATTGATTTTCTGCGATTTGATTTAAATGGGGAAAGGCTGCGGCTACTTTAAAACGTCATCACATTCACTGGCAGGGTGAAAATTTAACCCAACAATAAATAAAATACAAAAAAAAAGGTGAAAAAACAGAAACTAGTTTCAGACCAAAAACAACATCAAAATGCGCGCGGTCAAAGTGGTCAAGCAACGCGAAGCGGCACACGCACGTACACCAACACACGCACACACACCAACACACGCACAGACACTCACATACATACATATGTACATATGTAAAATCAAGAAGGAATGAAAGAAATATCTGTTTAGGGAGCGGCAGCAGGCCCATAGTTAGGGAGTTTGATTGTCTACTCAGACTCGAAATTCTCTCGCTTTGGTTTTGTTATTTTTATCATTTTCTTATTGGCAGTGCCTTTCAGAGCGACTAATATTGATTTTCTTTACCGTGCACACACTGTTACTTCTTCTTCACTTGCTTGCTTTCAAATTTGCAAACCAACACGAATGCTGCGTTTTGTTTTTTTGCTTTGAATTTTTGGGAGTTGGCAACGTTTTGCCTAGTTTCTGTTTTTTTTTTTTTTGGAACCTGCGTCGTTTCAGCCGCCCACGAGTTACAACGCACGCAAGTAAAATAATCAACACACAAAAAAAGGCGCTGAACATCCACCAGCAGCAGCACTAGCAACAACAACAACAACAACAGTCGTATGCACGAGTATTTACCTTGTAACTTGTTTGTTGTTGTTTCGCTCGCACGCCAACCCGACTCGATGATACGACCGAATGAGACAACAACACCTGCACAACTGACTGCTGTATACAAATGCAGTTCTTCGACGAACTTTTCAGGCTGCGCGATACGATTTACGAGAATAACACCGATTACGGCGCTTCGCAGCTGTCCAAAGCTACAGCAGAATATTATTATTGTAACGTTTCTACTAGATTAACAACTTTTACAACGCTTTTAGCCCACTGCGACCGTGACTCGCAATGGTAATATTGCAAGAACAAGAAAATTATCGATGATTTCAGCCTTACCGATTATATTAACATTAGGTGGACAGCACCTGCGCAACGCACTATTGAGTTTGCAGCCAACTTCACGTCATGTTAAAGTTTTAAGCAACCGACTTCTGTTGACTGCAATTGGCACAACAGACAACTGAAAGAGCTGCTGCAAAAAACATATTTAGAAAATGCAGTTTGTCTGGGCGTGATCGAACGTTGAAAGCACAAAATACCGAAATTTTCCAAGCAAAGTACACTATCTCAGGGTCCATACAGATACTTTCTTACTGTTATCTCAACGTCTGTTATATTCAAATAGGTAATTTTACTGCTAAAGTGATCTGTTAAGATTTTTCTCATTTCTCAGCTTAGAAACACTTGATGCCGTATAAAATAATTTTGTGTATATAGTATCGTTAGAATGTCCCTTTCAAAACTTGTTTCTCCATGCTTTTCCAATTTTTGATTGTTTTACATAACGAAAATTGAGTAACGGCCGTTGTTGCAGGAATTCGTTAGTGTGGCCACAATACTCTTAAAATAACCCAGTGAACAACAAAATTACAAAGCAAATAACAGTGTGTCCACACCGCCATAATCAAAAGACAGCTGTTCAGTCAATTTGGGTGACGTTTTTTGATTTTTGCGAAAAATCAATTCTGCAAATTCCGCCTGTGTGTGTGCATTTGAAGCAATCCAAAGAAAATGTCCTCCAATGCTGACTGTTTCATTGTGCTGCCTGCCAACTGTGCATCTGGTTGCTTAATTTTCGGTCGCAACGCCGAGGATGCCACAGCTGTGGGCGGCGTAGGCGTGGCAACGGAAGTCTGCTACTATGATGTCAGCGACGTGCTGGAGGGGAAGGTAAGACACCAACAGACAACCGACAACAGACACGCTTAAATGACTCATCTGCCACACACCCACGCACACTTGCCACATGTCAGACTGATGGCGGAGCTGCTGTAGAGCCGGCCAGCGATGCTCTGCGTGTTATCTTGCAGAAACCCAAGCCTGGTCTTTGGGGCGGTGACTTTGGTGCAAATGAAAAAGGCGTGGTCGTCAGCCTCTCCTGGAGTGACGGCGAGGCAGAGGTCACAGACACCGACTGCCTGCTGGGCACGGACATTGTGCGGTAGGTTTGTGTGACCGAAATACACATACACATATATTAAAAAATCCTCTTGCAGCCTAACGCTGTCCGAGTGTGGGGAGGTGGAGGCGGCTGTGGACCGCATTGGCGCTCTGGTGGCCAAGCACAGCAGTGATAGCGCCAAGCTGAACTTTATTGTGTGTGATCCGACGGCTGCCTGGATACTGAGCAGCGCCGGCAAAGTATGGGCTGCCGAGAAGGTGCAGGCCAGCTGGCTGCGTCTGCCCAGCGGTGGTCTGACTGTCACTAGCAGCGCTGAGAAGTCTAGCGAGGGCTTGGATGCGGACGCCAGCTTTGCGGCTGCCCATGATGCGGAGGCGCAGGCGCCCGAGGCGGATTGGTGCGGCCCGAAGCCCGCTGGCGATGGCAGCTATACGCAACAGTATATGTTTGAGACGCTGCGTGCGGCGAGCGGCGATGGCTCGCGGGCGGCCAATGTGTCGGTGCTGAGTGGCAGGGGCAGCTCGATATCGTGCCACTGGTTCACCGGGACGCCAAATGCCGCCGAGTCTGTCTTCAAGCCGTTTGTATTTGCGCCCAAGCCGCGCATTTCGCCACTGACCCAAGTGCAGCCGGAGGCGGAGCACACGCTCCTGCATCGCTTGCATGGCAATCGCAAGCCGGCTGCACTGGAGCATTTGCGCAGCTTGGAGCGCTCCTGTGTGGATGAATTGAACAATTACTTTTCGATTCAAGATCATGCCAGCGACGAGCTGGACGAACTGCTCAAGGATTGCGTGGAGGCTGAGGTCAAGTTCTATCGTTAGACTATCGCACATGCAATTATGATAATATTGATATTCAACTAGCTTGCAAACCAACCACGACGATGCTCTTTTTTGGGCGCACCAAAGCGATTCGACTTGTGCATTTCATATACTATTTCATAAGTACATCGTATAATTGATAGGATACTCGGCAAACGATTTCTCCACTGCGAACTATTTATGTGTATTTTATAATTTCTCTGTTAGTTTTATGTACTATTAATTTTATGGTTTTATGCCTTTGCGTGATATTTAAATAGTTTTATAGAACTCTTGTGTCGCGTCCTATGTGCAATCTCAATCTTGATTTCCAAGTATTATGCGTGTCATTCCATATATGTATATTTCTGTTTTTTGTTGCTCTTTGCATTTGCATTAACAATTTACGATTTACATATTTGCATACAAATATATATACATATTAAATATACATACATATATAAATAATATAGCTCTCAAATAAACGCATAAAAGCTGCATTTATAAAAAAATATTGTGTACAGAATTTCAATTATAATTACAATATGTGAGCATTCAGACGGACTCCACGGCCAGATTCGTTTTGAAGATTGTGCTCTCGTTATGCAGCGCCTCGAGCTTGGTTATTTCAAATGCCTGATACACCTCCCGGAAGTCCATGATGTTGCGCGGCGAGCTGTCCATCCAGAAGCGATCGAATTCGAAGAACAGATAGCAATACAATTTGTGAAAGTCCTCCAGTGAGCTAAAGTTTTGCTTGTGCAGCGCCACCTGATTGTAAAAGTGCGTCTTGGCCGCACCCGTGCGCAGCAGATTGAACGCCAGGGCGGTGAGATTGATGCCAACAATGGCGTAAGTGTAGCCCAACGTGGGATGCATCGAGTGGAGCAGCACGTGCTTCGCCGCATCATTGTAGGCGCTGGCGAAGTACAACAGATTTTCCAAGCCCAACATGCCCATGCCGCGAAAGTCCGTCTTGGGATCATCACCCTGGAAGCCAATCTCCTGCCACTGCTTAGAGATGCGACCCGTCAGCGGTGCCTCTGGCATCAGCAGCTGCCATAGCTGCAGCAGCTTCTGCTCGTGCTCCAGATTCTCCGGGTCGTAGGCCTCGGCACGCAGCTCCTCCACCTGACTCATGAGACGTTTGTAGCCCCAAATTGTGGTGATGCAATTGCCAAAAAGCCTACCAAAATCCGGATGCACATTATTCTTGATTCGTTTCACCTGGGAGACAATTTGAACGGCGCGGGGAGCTGCAACGATTATACATTTTTTAAGCAAAGTAGTGACGTGGATAAACCTACGACTGCCCATTTCAGAAGATTTAGCATTCAAATTTAAAAACGTCTATAATTTGAACTAAAACATCAGAAAGCGCTTAGTAATCATCAATGAGTAATCAAGTAAATACAAATTAATTGATAAATATAATTCCATATCGTAAACCAATTTACGCACTTTCTCTTGAAAGCAATCATTTATATATGCAAATTATAAGAAATTCCATTGCAATGACTCACCAAAGTAGAGCAGCTCCCTGTCTGTGGCAAAAGGCGCTGCCTCATCCAGTTCTTGCAGCAGCGTCTTTATTAGCGGCTGATTCGACTGCAGCAGAGATCGCTCGATTTGGCGGCATCTCGGCGCACCTGATTTGGCACCATAGCAGATGCGCTGCAGCTCGGAGAGGCGGGTGAACACGTGCAGGAACCACTTGATGAACGGACGTATGTAGCTGAAGATGAACGGCAGTATTTTGTCCAGTATAAACATCGTGCAATTTACAATTTTCATATGTATATGCAAATCGAATGTTTATCTTTTGTTTACCACTGTGTTGCCATGGTGTTGCCTTGGATGTGTTCTGTACCCAATGAACTGGAAAATGTAGCCAGAGGTTATGGGTTTTAAATATACGAATGTGAATCGTTCGATTTCGCAGTTTCTTACAATTATTAAACAATATAAATAACAAAGAAATGCTTTGTGTTTTTCTTTTCAATAGAATTTCGCGTTGCAGCAGTGTTGTAAAGGTGTCTAACTATAACAGCTGCTGAGTTCTAATCGAAACCTCTCTTTACAGCACTACCGCAAATCAGCTGCTTAAAATTGTATAAAAAAGCAAATATTTAAATATAAAATTTAATAAACTAAATACAATGCATAGTTTGAAATAAATGCTAAAACTTTTGCTCGATTCCTTAGAAAAATATTAACAGCCTATGAATGAGAATAATGAATTGAAAATTTCTTGAATTTGAAAGGTACAATTTATAATATTATAGAAGCTTACATATACACATACTTATCATATATATACATAGTTATATATATAAATTTGATTTAATTTTAACGACCACACTTTCAAGCTTTCTTTACATTAAACTATTAAGTGGTAACTAAAGAGAGATAATATAGCTTATCGATAGTGTAGGTTAAAAATGATAAGTCCCAAATTGCAAGCATAGAAGTGTAGTAAAACCTGTGCTGGGTCTCAGCTAATGCTATCAAATACTTGATAGCTTAGTTACAATCGAACATTTGGTGGCAGCAGTTGTTTCTATTGCCCCCAGCGAGATAAGCATTGAGAAATGAGAGCCCAGAACGGCAAACTTTGGACCACTTTGCACGACGGTAAGTAAAATTAACGTGTTTTCAATATAAACTATTTTCGATAGTATGATGTGCGAAATTGATGAACTAGTTTGTAGAGAAATTAATAAAATCAGACGTATGTCAGATTTTATTCAGTATATGCAAAATACTCACGCGAGATACGAGGCTTTTAATTTTTCAAAGTCGGTCCACAATTGTCATTTAATAGACACAATAATATGTAACTACACGCAATGTATTCAAGGGCATGGGCAATTGAGACTATTATCTACACACACATACATATTAACAATTACCTACAATGAAAGAACTATTATATATATAAGCTTTTATAAAATATGCTACATCTTTGAGAAAGGTATCAAGATCATATATACTAAACATATATTTCTACTTATGATATCAGCTTCTAGTCAATCATCAGTCTTGACAAGAGCATTCTCATTTATTATCTGGGAACAACAATAAAAAAACAAATTTTAATTTCTTAACTAATATTTTGTTTATAGGAAAGTATGAGGTGCGTAGTATGACTGAAGCGGATTTAGAGGAAGCACTTGATGTAAGTATGCATTTAAAGTATGACTTATACTCACTAATTTACGTATAAGTAAATACTAACAATAAGTGAAACGCTACCATAAAAACACACAAATGTTTGCGTGTCGAGTTCTAAAAAAAATGGAGAATAGTAATTTTGCAAATTTTTGCGAAAGCTTGACAAAAGTCATCTCGAGCGCTGCGAGAAACGTGGCGTCGGTGGTGTAATGGTTAGCATAGTTGCCTTCCAAGCAGTTGACCCGGGTTCGATTCCCGGCCGACGCAGTTCGCTTTTTTGCATTTTTTCCAGCCTGTTTTACTGTTAGTATTATATTTCTGCTTTATTAAACCTTAATTGCAGGTGCTGGATTCGTTTTTTAAAAGTGAATCGGTTTGTGTTGGCTGTGAAATTGATTTGCCAGAAAATCTACAAGCGCGCAAGGACTTGAGGGAGCTGAGCCGAATAACAGCGCAGGATGGGGTATCCTTGTTCGTGAGACACCTGGAGAGTGGACGCATTGTGTCTGTGTCCTTTAATAAGATACAGGCAAGTGTACACAAATATTCTCAATTATAAATAAATTTGATAAAATTTGTACTCAATTATAGTTCGCACCACCGCCTGGCGAGGAGAATTTCTTTACCAAGTTCCGCGATGAGCAAGTGAAAAGCCCCTCGGCATTGTGTCTAATGAACTATATGATCACGATGGACGGGACAATCGATGTGTTTGGCGAATACAACTTGGATAGCGTGTGTGAGCTTATGTATTTGGGCACTCTGCCGGAATTCGGACGCCTTGGACTAGCACGTACCCTCGTTGAATACAGCATTCAACTGACGCGTGACTTTCAGCAGGGTCAAGGCCTGGAGGATGTGGCTCCGGAGTTGCGAGAGAAACGGCCAGGAGCAGTTACGGCGCTCTGGACATCCTTGTTTAGCCAAAAGATTGGCCTGGCAGTGGGCTTTAAGGTGCTCAACTCTGTGCCTTTCAGTGAGTTTGGATTTAATGGCAAACGCTTTGATGAACGCATTGCGCCGCTGCACAAATGTGGTGAACTTGTTATTTACAAACTGTAAACCTTGAAAATTATTCGAAACAAATAAAAATAAAATAATTACAAAAAAGTTAGATGTGCGTCGGCCGGGAATCGAACCCGGGTCAACTGCTTGGAAGGCAACTATGCTAACCATTACACCACCGACGCCGTCTGCTACATTTTTCCCTCATGCCTACTTAAGCGACAGTCACATGCAGCCCTGCTGTTTGCATTGGATTTTGCTTAACATCTTATGTTAAATAACATGTTTTGTTGACAGAATTGGTATTTATGCTGCTAATATATTTAGTATTTTTTCTGTTGTCTAAAATGATGAACGCATTACTTTTATTTTTGCATGAACCAAATATGAATAAAATATTTTTATTGCACGGCTTAAGTTTATTGAATTTGAATGTTTTATTTCTGCATTGGCAGACCTTTCGTTTGTGTGCCTGCTTGTTAATGAATACAGATTAAATATTTGCTTAAGCCAAATGAGAAAACAATTTAATTTTGTAAAAATAGGTTAAAGTTAGCAACTGAAGCAGTCGCTTTTGAAACTTGTAATTTATAAAAGGTTGCTTATGATTATTTGTGTGTAGAAAGCTTGATATAATAGCAAAGTTTTAATTTGAGCTTTGATATTTAAATAGTTATGAATTTATGTATGTGTCGCAAGCCATAGTAGTTTTCTCGGATTTAAAAACGTATACCTACTTACGGATAAAGTGGTGCAGTACTGTGTGCTTATCCCGGAACCAACCCTTTATCAAGCCCATTGTTGATTTCAATTTTTGCACTTTACATAAGCACTTTGGAAAAAAATAAAACTTTTCAAATGAGATTAAAATGAACACACAATCCACACACACACACACACACATTCGCCCGGGCGGGCACTCAAGAGGATTTCGGTATCCTTAATGCCCAGTGTCAACACTGCGGAATGGACGTGGACAGGGATCAGGGCAGAGCAGTGTGATAAGCATTTCATAGCACCCCGGCCCCTAGTTCGCCTGTCTACCTCAACAATACATTTTGGTTTTTAATTAGAATTCGAATAAAAAACGCATTCACAATCGTTCTGCGAAATGACAAAGCATTGAGATTGAGGCAACCCCATTCGCAGGCAATTGCGTGTAATGATATAGGGACAGAGACAGGGACCGGAGCAGGAGTAGGGGTGTATTAGTATCGGGTAGGGTAAGTCGGCATAGAGGCGGTTACGCTTGATTGTGCTATATGACGTGTGCATAATTCGCAGTTTCATATCTACTAGAGTGTGGTAACTTTCCAGTTGTACTTAATTTGCTGGAGCTTTAATTATATTGTGAAATTTCAGGTGAAACCTAGCAGGTGTTGGATACTATGTGAGTTTGTAAATACTTTTACTTTCAATTTGATTTGATCGGAAAATGTGTTTTCCCTAATATATGACAAGTATTTTAAGTATATTAAAAGACAAGATATATTTACTTTTAAAAAATTTATTATAATTAGTATTTCAGCAAAAGGACATGTTTTATATACTTTTAACAATATTATGATAGTATTGTCTTATGTTAAGCTCGATACCAAACAAACATATAAGTAATTAGATATAATTCGCATAATATTCACATAAAGAAAAAAAATTAAATTTTTTAATTTATTACCAAGCTATTTCAATTTGAAACAAGTAAATATAGGAATACCCAGTAAACAATCCAAACTTATTGGGTTTATTCAGATAATAACTTTGTTAAATGTTATTAAATTCATATAATGATTAATAATGTTTTTGTTAAATTGAATTATGCATTTCGTTTCATAATTTGATTGATTACTGATATGGTAAAATATCAATTGTAAAATTATAATGCTCATCCTTCTACTATAAATAAGACGAGTATATGAACTAAATTTAAAAATACTACAATATACAAAATAAATGAATAGTAAACTTATGCTGAGCGCTGTTTTGAGTATATAAAGTGCTTGTATATATTTAAAAAAATTTATATGTATCAAACATATTTCAGCTTTAATGGCGAAGACAGATTTTCAAACCTATCTGTTTTGAAATCATGTATTCATTTTAGTTGTTGTTATTCTAATAAATCCTTTATGGCTACTTTTGCCCTCGTGGCCCTGTTAACCTTTTGATGTCTCAATAATATTGATACGATCAAGTTTCGAGCTTAACTTAAACAATACTCTTCATTCTATTTTGTGTGTGAATCTAGATTTGGGCCAACTCCAAAAAAAGGCGACCAAGTAAGCAAACCGATGTTAACTGGTTGCCACTAGGCAACAACTTGATAAAATTGAAAACTAATTTGTTTATACAGCTGCACAAAACGAGCAGCGTTGGCAATGAAAACAACGAAATAGCAGCGCAAAGATGGGAAGGCAAAAACAAATTGTTTATCATGGGTAGCCTTAGTGAGCTCGCCCTCCCTCCAATGATGATGATGATGATGAGGCAGACAGCAGGGAAAAAGGACAACAAACAAACTGGGAAGGGGCGAAAGGCGCATCAAGGCAGCTACTGTATATTGATATATACATATATATATATATATACATATATCTCGCATATTTTGACACCCCTGTCGACGTTGTTTGAGTGCGCCGTAAAGTATGCAGCAGTTAGCCGTGCAGCAGACGCAGTTTTTAATGGAGTTGTTTCCTAACTGAATCCTAGACACAATGCAAATATTTGCGTGCTTTTGCTAATGCTTAAAAATTATGCTGGTTGACAAATTTGTTAGCTGTTTCTGTTTGACTGGCAAGAAACCATTAATTAGTCTTAGACGCTGCCCGAGAATATCATCAAATCGTCAAATTGCTTGCGTCATAGTAGACAATTGTCAAACAGACAATATTGCAGCTGTGCGCTGACTATCCTTTCCCAATCTTAATCCCCCATCCCCTGTGAGACACTTGCTGTGGCAATTCCATTGTTAAACAATATACATACATATAGTATGAATGCCGCACTCGGGCAATAATTCCGCTTAAACAGATAAACGTGTTCGAAATCAAAGAACAATTTAATGTGTCCTACCCACAACGCAAATCAGCAGCAAACATCTCTCGCCCAAGCTCAAACTTAATAAGCTTATAACACCCCGTCGAATGCAACCCTGGCCAGCTCGACGCTGATTGGCCAGCAGCAGCTGCCGCCGGACTCCGCCCACTTTGGCAATGCTTTCTGATGTGGCACCGCCATTGATATGATATACGGCCAGGAGCAGCAAGCAGCAACCCCTCGCTCAGCTCTTATCAGACGTGTCCTGCTCCGGTCCCCGGCAATTGTCATTCGCTTTGTAGCTGTCGGCGCGTTCGCTACCAAATCGCGCTTCAATGTTGTTGCAACTAGCTGGGGCAATAATCAAGAATATTCGAATTGGTGTTTTCAATTGATGGACATGTGTGCTGTGTTGTGTTGAAAGTTCTAAACTACAATTGATTAATGTGCAATTTAAAAGGATATCGAAATTTTGTGTAGTTTCTAGGCGTGCTGAATATTGGATACAATCCCTTCAACGAGGTAAAATAATAACTCTTATTGGAATGCCGCCGATGCACTTGTGCTTTAAGCTTTTCCATTATGGTTATAAGCTTACTGACTAAAAATAAAAAAAGCAACAATGAAAAAGAAACTTTAAAAAAGAAACTAACAGCTTAAAACATACTACTTGTGACCTGTAACTTTTTTCAAAGTTTGGCAAACGGAAGTTATTAAAATCAAATATATATGAATTATGTTTTAGAGAAATATCTTTACAAAAAACATAAACTCATTGGGATTGGGCTTGGGGATCTAGACAACTAGAACTTGAAGCTGAAGGCTTGCGAATTCAAAACCTAAATATATTCTTTCTAATTTTCCTAGCTTAAGTTGGTTTAGAGCGTTTCTTGTTTTAAACATGTTCTAGCTTTGCTTAAGACCAAAAAGTATCTGCAAGATTGACGAAAATATCTTTAATAAGATAATGTTCAATATAATAATACGAATTTATTAACACGATTGTGTTTTTTGCCAATATATATTTTAAAGCGTTAGTTCATTCAAAAGAGCAATTTAACTATAGATTAGTAATCGAAATGCTAGATAGTGATATAAGGTATTACAAAAGAAAAATTGATACCAGGCTTCGATAGTATATATTACAAACAATACAAATAATGATAAACTTTTATTTATTATTTATTATGCTTGCAACTAAATGCCTACATTCAATAAGCTCACTTTAATCTGTCTGTAATAAAGTTCACTGATCCTATATGTATGGTCATATCTTACTCTCTAACGATTCCTTATCTTATCGAATGTACTCGTATGTTAAACATGTTTATTATCAAATCAACAACTAATAAGTGCTTACCACATCAACATAAACTGATAAGGCATAAAAAAACTCCAATGAAATCATTTTGTGTGTCCTTTTCAGCGAGCGGGAAATCAAGAGTCAAAATCGACGACACGCGCCGCACTTGTCCAACACACACAAAGGACACAAAGGATCCTCTGCCCACGGACACGTGCCGAACACGTTTCGTCAATTAGAATTGTATCCGAAGGCGTGCTGTTTACCGTTATGCACTTGAGGCACAATTAGTCGATATTAAATTGAAGAACGCGAACAAAATCAGCATTTGCTAAAATGTTTTCCATGGACAATTTCGACTTGGAGGCGACCATGGCTCGTCACTTCTTTGAGGGCTCCCAGGCGACCAACGCCTCGCATTCCAGCTCGGATTACTTCTTCGGAGACGAGCACAGCTCGGAGAGCGACGACGATGACGATGCCTATAGTAGTGGCTTCAACAGCGACCAGGAGAACAACGAAAAGAGGTAAGCATCTCGAATATCTATGGATGACACCTACATGTTCCGATAATAACCGATTTCAGCTACTCTATGTTCACGTTTAGTCGGCGCAGTCATAAGCCCCGTCGCTTGAAGTGTGCCTCCCAAATGGCCCAGCAGCGACAGGCGGCGAATCTGAGGGAGCGCCGGCGGATGCAGAGCATCAATGAAGCGTTCGAGGGACTCCGCACCCATATACCAACATTGCCCTACGAGAAGCGCTTGAGCAAGGTGAGCATTATATTTATATATATATATTTCAGCAACTGTTTATTTGGTATATGTGACTTACTTCAACTAATAGTTATACAACTTTGATTAGAAGGGTATTGCTTGGTAATAATATATTATGCCGATTCGATAAATATATATGTATATATTGTTAATCTAAAAGTCTACAAAAATTTTGATATTTAAAATTTAAATTTAAAAATATTATTAAATATTTCCTCCTCAGTGCAAACATATTGAGTTTAAATCGAACTCATGTTTTGTTCATGCAAAAGATGTTTATACTCATACTCAAAGATTAATAATAACATATGTATGTATAGGACTTTATAAACAGCCTGAGTTAGTTCCCACATCCTCAAAGTTTCTATCTCTCAAATACCTTTATTTACTTTCAAATATGGAGAAATTTTAACTGCAAATCATGCATCAAAATAAACTCGAGAATCATGCAAAAAAATCAATTAGTTCATTACGTCGAAGAGGGAAAAGGAAATATTATGAAAAAAACAACCCTCAATTTGTGCTTAAACTAATAATCTTTGCCGAGCTGATATTCAAAAAGGAATATATATATTTTCAGAAATTAAAATCGTCGTTTTCAATGCATTCATAGATCTGAACTTGTTTCTATTTATTAAATATTTCTGTTTAGAAATTACGAAAATCTTAGGAAGAGTGTTACCTCTGAATCAAAAGTGTTCCATATATAATTATAGTTTTATAAATATCAATAAGAATATTGATTTTGAATATAGTTTTTTTATTGTATGCATATTAATGTTTTCTTTCTTAATCAAAACCATCCAAATTGTCTCTGCTTGCAGGTTGATACGCTAAAGCTGGCTATTAGTTACATAACCTTCCTCAGCGAAATGGTCAAGAAGGACAAGAACGGCAATGAAGCTGGCCTGAGCCTGCAGCGCAACCACCAGAAGGAGCCGCCCAAGAAAATCATACTGAAGGATCGCAGTAAGTTGTCAATCACTAATCAATCAAAATTGCTGTGGGCGGAATTTGTTTAATAACATAATTCAACTGGACTGTTGGTTGCACATAAAGTATTCAAAAGGACTTCGGTGCGGTTTGTGCGCTTCGATTGTCTGTATGCGAGTGGTAATGAGGGTTGCTCTGCTCCGAGTTCCTTCTGGGGGCATCCTGGTTGCTGGCTGCTGGCTGCTGCGTTTGCCTAAGTGTAACTAATTAGAATTTTCACACTTCTCGCCGGCTTCGCTTTGCGGGCTTTGCGTGACTGCCAGTCAAGCAAATTGTTTTGCTCATTGCCGTCGCATCGATCACAGGACACGGCACATGGTACCGCCAAGGATACGGATGCGGATGCGAACACGAAAGGTTTTCATAGGCCTGTCAGGGGGGGGTTGGGACAATGGATTAAGGGTTTCCGTGCGCCAGCTCATAAAAGTGGCTTTAGTTACGGTTTTTTGGTTAATAATTTTTCTATTCAAAATGTATGACACTGCAGGCCTGCAACTACTCCTCCTCTGAAGTTGGTTGGGAGAATACTGATCGAGCCAAAGCATCTGCATAACTAATAGCCAACCACTTGGTATGCCAAAGGGTGTTCTGCATAAATGCATGTGGTTCTACGGCATCTCTGCGTCTAATTTTGAATGATTTGCTAGATTTGACCGTTTTTTTGAACACTTTTTTTTAGAGCTTGTGTGTCACAACAGAAATTTATACTGCTTGAACTAGGGCTACGAACTTGTTTGGGTAAACTGCATACCTGGCTAAGTGATGTGACACCACTTCATTTACATTTAAGTGAAATTTACAGCTTTGGGCATATGGGAATAGCAAGAAAAAACAATAAGTAGGGTTATTATTTATAATATTCAACAGTTAAAAAAGTACATTTTTAAAAGTGGATAAAACTGAAATTTTGAATAAATTTAGATGCAAAACCGAGAACAAATTGCTCCCGAGCTTGAAATTAGGTTCAGTTTTGGCAAAGTTATGAGAGCTTAAAGTTTTCAGTAAGTAATTTTTATTTTTCCAAAAACAGTAAGGGGGAGTACATCTTTTTTTCGGGGAAAAACTGAAAGTGAAATTTTCAAAAGTGGATAAAACTTCAATGTAGAATAAAAGTAGAGGAAAAACCAAGAAGAAATTGGTCCCGAGTTTAAAATTTGGTTCAGTTTTGGGAAAGTTATGTGAGTTTATTTCAGCGTTCTGTGTTGTAAGGCCTGAATATCTCAGATAATCTCTCGACTGGGGCACTCATGTTTTATTTGGATGGGGTTATTTTGTATTTAAAATACCGATTAAAAAACTGTCAAAAAGGTACTGCAATGATCAGACAAGTTCCAGCAAAGGAATAAACAAATTTATTACAATTGCAACTTTGCTCTACTAAGCCCTGTACAAAATCCTCGGTAAAATATTGTCAACAAAAAATGAACATAAAAATCATACGATACGCCGACATATAATTTGTTATGATAAAATCCAACATGACATACACCTTGCCCAACTACCAATATGAACTCCAACTCCAACATACACACACAAACAATCAACATGGGAAACAACAAAGTAGTAACAGCAGCAGCGACAGCAACAACAACAGCAACAACAATAACAACAACAAAGCACAATCGACATAATCATATCGTGAGAAATTCGTTACACTCCAGCAGATGTCGGCTGTCGCCATCGCCATCGCCGAGCGATTCGTGGGTCCTGTTAAAGGGCAACCGAGGCCAAAGAGAGCAGAGTCGACAGGGGGCTGGGGATGGGGCTGGGGATGGGGCAAAAGCGTTTTCATGCTTAACGGGCATTAAAAATGTTGGGCAGAAACCTGAAAAAAAAGAAAACTAAAAGAGAAATAGATAAAAATCGCAAACGCCAAAAACCACAGTTTGGGGGCACATTCGTCTGCAGGCTGCCGCACGCGCCTGGCATATGTTCACACCAACTTGCAAGATGACTGGAGTGGGTGGATGGGTCGGATGGGAGTGTGAGTCTGTGAGGCTATGCGGTTGCCACATGGGGTGGCATGTCGTCGCATATTTGAGCAACACCCGCATGAAGCACTCGAGAATTGTGTGCGTTACAAATTACCAAGCTTCGCTCGAGACATTCGAATGGGATGTTATCCTGCATCCGGCGTGCGACCTGATTGGACGCAGCAGCAGCAGGGGAGGATTTATGCTTGGGCTGTGTTTGTTCAAGGCAAATGGTGGGCAGCTGCAACAACAAGAACAGGAACCCTTTGCTGTTTGTTTGCTCTATTCCTGCTGATGTGCTTGTAATGGTTGCCCTAATGGCATTTGCTCAGTTTTTGGCAACAGTTTTTAATTGACTGGGCGGCGCTTGACTTGGAAATTACTGCTACCGAAATGTTGCAAGTGAAGAGCCCCTGCTGTAATGTCTAATCAGGCATGCTCCCACAAAAAGTATGTGGTTTCGAATTCAGTTCACATTTGGGTATTCGGAAATGGGAACATGCACAACTATACTTATCACATCTATTCTTCTGTGTTCTTTTTCTAGCTGGTGGCATGGCGCATTCGTTGTCCTGGTATCGCAAGGGCGATCGCTTTCCGGGCAGCAAGCTTTACGCCCGCACCTGGACACCGGACGATCCGAATGGAGCAGCCAGTCCACAGCCAGTTCAACCGCTGTACACTAACAGCAATGCCGCAAAGTGCAGCAGCAGCCCCAACTCTAGTCAAAATCACAATAGCAATCAAAGCAGCGAGGATTTCAGTGCCACTGGAGATATCAGCGATGCTGGTGCCGCTGCAAGCATCTTTGGCACTGGAAGCGCTCTTTAAAAGCAAACACTTCAATTCGCAATGCAACTCTCAACTAGTCAAGTTTTGCTAGTCCATGGCATGTAGTGGCACCATTTACATACATACCATACATATATACAAATATTCCAATTTTAAAATATTAAACGAAAAACATGTTCTGTGGTATTTAATTGCTCTAAGTTCGCTAATATCTAAATGTTATACTTAGTGGTTTAGTTTAAAATTAAATAAATGACATACAAGATTAACAGTGAGTGTGAATTTAATGTGAATATTTGAATGAAATACCATTTAAAAATAAAATAATTCGAAAGAAATACCATGCATATACCAGTATATATACTATAAGCAACAGAAAAAGGAAGGAAATACCAGGCACCACAACGAACCTTTAATTGTGGGCCATTTGCAGTTCAAGCGTCGAGGCCAAAAGAGCGCAATTTATAACAAAATGACGTAGTTATCAGCACAATATATATTGAACACCTGGTGGCGGACCCTGTCGCTGATATCATTAAAAATACAACTGAACAGACAACACAATCATAAAGCACAAGTGCAGTCCTTTTTGGGGGTGGGTGTTCCAATCGGGGTTCGCGAGTGCAACTAGAAAATTATTTCCGGTCTTCCGACATGCACACGCAGGCCAACAATTTGTATAAAAAAGCGAGAGAAAAGGGAATTTATTAATATTTTTAAGCGTTATAGTTTTGCTGCAAGCGTGGCATTTAAAAAATCATTATGACTGTCATGCCCAGGCCAGGCAGGGGACGGACAACATTCGTTAGATGGACAGCTGTCCTTTCTACCGTTGTCCTCTCGTGACGCGTGTGTACGTTTGGTAGCACAATTTAGATGTTTATCAGCAATTAGGCTTAGCCTCGGACAGGGTGGCCTCAACTGTGGTGTGATTGAGCGTTTTGATAAATCAATCTGATCATATGTAAATATATTTATGTTGATGATGCTTGCAGTTAAATCAGCGATTTAATTAACTCAACAGCTGTGTGCTAAGACCTGGTCACTCTATAATTCAAATCAGTGACAGGCCGCGACGCGGCGTTGCCACTCAAGCGCATGTGCTAAAAACGCCGCATTGAAGCTTTTTTACGACACCTTACAACACTTAGACGGCCGCACACGAGCGGAATCTGTTTGTTTGCGTATTTCGTTTTAAACTTTAGTTGAAATGCGTTTCGCACAGATTATTGTAGGACCTGCGGGCAGCGGAAAGGTATGCTTATTACTGTACACCCAGAGCTTAAAGGATTCTTATTGAATGTCCTTTGGCAGTCAACATATTGCAGCTATATGCAGCAACATGCCATGGACGGCAAGCGAAACATTCAGGTTGTGAATTTGGATCCGGCCGCGGAGCACTTCAACTATACGCCGCTGACAGACATACGAGAGCTCATACACCTGGACGATGCCATGGAGGACGAGGAGCTGCGCTACGGCCCCAATGGTGGCCTAATCTTCTGCCTGGAGTTTCTCATCGAGAATCAGGACTGGCTCAAGGCGCAACTGTGCGGCGGCGAGGATGAGCTGATGCTCGGCGAGCCTGACGATGATTACATACTATTCGACATGCCCGGCCAAATAGAGCTGTTCACGCATCTGAAAATGGGCAAGCAGCTGGTTCAGCTGCTGGAGTCCTGGAACTTTCGCACCTGCGTTGTCTTCTGCCTGGACTCGCAGTTCATGGTCGATGGCGCCAAGTTTATATCCGGCACAATGGCAGCGCTCAGTGTCATGGCCAACATGGAGCAGCCGCATGTGAATGTGCTGACCAAAGTGGATCTGCTGAGCTCAGAGGCGCGCAAGCAGCTGGAACTGTATTTGGAGCCGGATACACACAATCTAATGGGCGAACTGACCATCGGCACAGCTTTTGGCGAGAAGTATCGCAAGTTAACCGAGGCCATTGGATCGCTCATCGAGGATTTCAGGTGAGTGCATAGGCATAGTATTGTAAACGGAACGGATAGCATATTGTTAGTTTATTCCTTTTTAATAAGGAAAATTGATAACAAGTACATGAACATATTTATATTTAATTCAGAAACAAGGAATAGTCTTAGATTCAAAAGAAAAAATGGATACATGATACAACGTATAGAGTTATGTTATTTGAATTAATATAGAAATATTTGCGTATATATTGTACAATTAATATATCAATGCTGACATAAATGCAGCTCATGCACCTAAATCTAATATTCGATATCAGATTCATGCCTTCGGTTTGCGCGTAGGATGGAATGGGTGCTCCATTTGTGATAGATCCGGTGGATTGTGCTCGAAAGCATTGATTTCCTGCATTCCGCTGTTGGCAATCTGCCACAGCTCCGGAAACTCCTCCTTGAAGGTCGCGTACCATTTCTGCACCAGCGGATATGGCGCAAAATCAAAGTCAATCGCTTCCAGACAGAGTGTGGACGATACCAAGGCAAAGTCGGCAATGGTCACATTGTCAGCAGCCGCATACTTGGTGCCCAAGCGCTGCAGATACGTCTCGAACACATCGAGCGCATTCTCCACCTTCTTCACGCTCATCGGTGTACGTTGATAGTCAAAGAATATGGGCGCCATGCTGTGCGCCGAGATGGGCGCATAGTAGAAGCCCATGTTGAAGCACAGACGCTGATTGACCAACGCCCGTTCATTGGGCTCCTCCGGGTACAGCGTCGATAGTGGTGCGTACTTGTCGCACAGATATTGCATAATCGCAATGCTCTCAGACAAATGGAAGCCATCGTCGTCCAAAACAGGTATCTCTTTTTGGGGATTCATCTGCAAGTGAAATAATACGTTATTAGATATACATTTTATTTGCCAATTTGTGCGTGTTTGTGTCTCTCCCACCTTGGCGTAGTCCTCGCTGCGGTGTTCCAGCGCACAAAAGTCCACATTAACAAGCTGGTATTGAATATCCAGAGCCTTGAGGGTCATCCGCACGGCCAAAGACGGCGGTCCATCGGATACGGCGTACAATTTCATCGTGTAAATGGGCCTGTTTGGAATTAGACAAAAACAAAAAACAAAACGCGATTGCAAATTAGTATTTGTGTCTAGTCGAACCGGTTTCGTTTGTGGCCCAACAAGTGTGTTTCCATTGGACCCAAAGTGAATGTAACTAGAAATCGTGTCTATTTTGGGATTCGCTTTTGTGTTGCGCTTATTCTATATGTTTCTTGTTGTTGTCATGTATGTGTTATATATGTTTAATTTTATCTTTAATAACTCGGCATTTACCCAATTAACTTGCAATGCGCTCTGAAATAATGAAGTGCGCAGGCGCAGCTCTAAAACTCGACTGATTGCTGCATAATTGAGCCAAGTTAGTTTTGAATATCTCTACATTTTAAATTTGGCAAAGTTACGTTTAGTCGACGTTGAAATTACCTGTAAATAAGTTATCAACAGTGTTAATCTAATCGGGTATCAGGCATTTTGATAACATTTCTAAATGGACTTGAGTTCAACAAAATATTATCTTTTGAATTTATGCTTGGGGTCAATATAATTGTTATTGTGCAATTATGTTAGCTAAATATCTAATTAATAATTGTTGAAATTCTGACTTTCGATTATATTTAATTGAATATGACGATTATAACTTCTGTTTGACTGTACCCTTTTTGTAGTACTTACTCAATGGTGCCATAGCTATCCATTTCTGCCACCTCCTCGACCACTTCGATAATCGCATCCGTGTTGTCGTCCTCCACAGACATGAACTGGCCATCCTCGTTTATATGGGATTCCTCCACATCCTCTTCCTCCTCGACGACAACATCCTCCTCGTAGTACTGCTGCTCCTCCTCCCTTTGCGTAGTATCCGCTGCATTCGACATCTCCTCGTCGCGCTTTGTCCTTGTAGCTGTAACTGTGGATGGAGCTGAGCTGTTGCTGCTGCGTGGCTTCTTGTGGACAACAATGCCGTCGGTCAGGTTGGACACATTGAGCCGCTCGACAGCCAGGTCGCCATACTCCTGCTTGATCTGCTCCAGTGACTTGCCAATGAAGTGCAATGGCCGAAACTTCAGCTTCTTGTTGTTCTTCTTGTTGATCTCGTTAAAGAGGCGCCGCTTGATGTCATCCTCACTGAACGGATGACTGTGGCTGTTGTAGACGCGCAGGACGCGTATCGAGCCATCCTTTTGCGTGGCCGTCGATATGCGACTCTTGCAATTGATCTCCGGATCGCGGCTCTTGATGCACACCCAATAGTTGCGCGAGATGAGGCCGCGATTCTTCGCATGATAGATGTAGCCGTCCACGCACAGCATTTCGCTGCCCTTGGCCGAGCGCAGTGTGCAGATTTTGGTCAGATCCATGTCGGATGGCGTCGTTGCCAGCTGCGTGGTATTAAATGCCTGCTGTGGATTGGAGCGACGTTTGCGCAAATTGGTCAGTTGCGGTTTGGGCGTTGATGTGGTTGGCGCGATTACTTCCAAATCGTTGGCGAGTATTTCAATTTTGGCGCTAATGTTGTCGGCACCGTCGTTCATGTACTGGACAATCATTGAGGCGGCCTTGGACGGCTCCGGCTCCATTTTGATGCCATCAATGCCAATAACCATCTTCATGCGTCGCGTCTCGCTCACGTTGGAGGATGATGACTGGTCTTTCAGTTTCTCATAGCTGCTGTCCTGCTCGGTGGTTGCCTCAGCCTCCTCTTCCTCGTCCTGCTCATCTTGACTCTCGAAATCAGCCTCCTCCTGCGTCTCTTTCGGCTCCTGGTCCTGCTTGGCAGTGCCCAGCTTTGCCACTGACTGCAGTTTGTCCTGCTTCTTCTGTTGATTGATGCGTCGCAATATCTCCTGCAGATCGGGCTTGTGCGTATGCTCCCCATTGATCCGCAACACCTCCGGCCCGTTCTCTACGGGATCCAGTGTGACGCGCACATGACAGATCTGCTGCTTGTCCCGCCGCATGATGCACGTGAAGAACATGTGACCGTTCGCACGACTCTGTGAGTCGAAGTGGAATAGATGCCGATCCAAACAGAGCACCTTGCGACCCTTGGCCGAGGGCAGGAACGTGAACTTGGTCAGATCGGTTTCAGTCAGCGGATCATAGTCGGGCGCTGATACGTAGCTATCAATGATCTCAACGGCATTGGGCCACTTGGTTGTCATTTCGTCATCGGCCATCGCTGGCTCCTGCTGCTCGCTCAGCACAGATTCGCTGGCCTTTTCCTCGTTCATGTACTCCTCGTAGTTCTCTTCGCAATCTTCAATGATCATTGAGGCAACATCATCATTGGCCTTCATTTGCGATTCTATACTCAAATCAGGATCAAAGTACTCCAAATTGGGGCACTCCTGCAGCACCTCCACCGTCTGTTCATCGTCCACCTGCAGAATCTGATGTCTGGAGAACATCTGCATTAGCTTATCTGCCGAGTAGTGCGGATGTATATGTGCATCCGTCTCCAGCGCATGCAGACGATGTGCCCCAGCCAGCGTCGCTTCCGTGCAGATCTTCGCGGTGCACTCAATGTCTCGCTTGCGCACACACGTCCAGCGGTACATGTTGCCCTTGTACGACTTTCCAGCCAGATAGTACAGATGGCCATCGATGCAAACCATGACGCGACCATCGCGACGACGCAGCATATAAACCCGATCTTTGTCCTGCAAAGAGGTGAGAAATTGGGAGCTCTTTTGAAGGCATGTTAATCTAAATGCTTATACATATAAGGAACCATTTACATTTTACATATTACTAAATAAATTAAGAGAGCCCATTTTGTATACACTGGACCAGTAACAAATAGAATAATTATATAGGTAGTTGGTCGGTCCTAGAGTCAATGCTACTTGGCGTATAATTATAATATACATATATGTATACAACGAACTGTTGATTGCAACTCATATTTTAAATTTAATGAAGGTTTCAGACTAATTGCAAAATTATGTATACCGTGGATGCTTGGGAACTACTTTTAGGTTTGGTTATAACCAGTTCTTAAAAGCATACGAAATATTTTCGGTTTCCAAAATGTGTAAAAACAAAAAAAGGAATTCAAATCATTCAGAGACTAGAAATTTTAGATTTAATTTCTGACCAATTGTGGAAATTATAATTTTCAAATGTGTTTGAAAACGTTTAAAAAACAAGAAAATATTTCTGAAATTAATACTGTATCTTTAATTAACGTACAAGTTAATTAACTATTTTTTGAATATCGTTAAGCAAATCACAGATTATCTTTTTTTTCTCCGAGAACAGAATATAGAATTTTGAAAAATTGTTCGGAAAATGTCAGATAGAAAATATCCACTAACTCGCACGTTTTCTAAAATGCGATATTTTTTGTAGCAAATGAATCAGATTCTAGCTGATTGCAACCTCTTTTACTAGGCACTAATGTCTCATTTGGGGATAACCTAATAAATATAATTTAAGCAGAGGCAACTAGCATATTGGACCACACCTCGAAGTCCAGGTGGAAAGAGTATTCAATTGATTCGCTCTCCCTGCTGGTGGATATCCACTCGGGTGGACTCAGACCCGCTGTGGCGCGCTCGAACATCCGAGCGCGCTTTGGCTGTGTGGTACTGTAAGCATCGTTCATTTTCATGTTGGAGAGCCGCTTGCGTTGCGAGACTTTTCTTATCTCGTGATCGCTGCAGCGCGGATGCACATGCTCCTGCATGACATCGACAACAACGTGCTGCGTCTTGTCCATGGGATCGGGCACTATGGTGGAGATACGCGAGCGGCATGGCGTCACTTTGTCCTTGCGGCGATTGCATAGCCAGCGGTATGTGTTGTTTTTGCCAACGCGATCGAAGTGGTACAGATAATCGTCGACACAAAGCATGTCCACGCCCTTGGCTGAGCGCACCACGTACACCTTGGATAGGTCCATGTCCATATGGTCCTCCATTCGATTTTGAATTACGGTGCGGTCGTAAATTCAGGGTTTTTTAGCTGCTTTGCCGTTTTTGGTGGTGTGCCCAAAAAATGTTGTATTGAAAATGAGTCAATTTTGCAGTTGTTGTTGCTGTTGCTTGGGATTTTTTGGGGTATTTTCGGCACACTTGTTTATCGCGCCGAAAATTTTGCGCGCTGTTCTTAACCACCACAATTTAGTTTTTCTTTTCGTATATTACGTAAAATAAAGCAGTATTTTTAGTTTGAAGGTTCAGTTTATGTGCACATTTTACGACGCGACGAAAAATTAGTTTCTTTATGCCAGGGCTGGCGACCATATATATTCAGTGGTGGCGTTGCCACTTGGCAGCCTGTACATTCTGGCGATGCGGCATTTATTTGTATTGTATGTTTATGTTTATTTTGCAGCTTGGTGCGCTTTTTTCCACTGGACACGGATGATGAGGAGAGCGTTGGTGACCTTTTGCTACAGATCGATAGCATATTGCAGTATGGTGAAGATGCCGACGTTCAAGTACGTGATTTTGATGAGCAGGATGGCAACGAGGAACAGGAACCGGATATGTAGTGTGTCCAAGTTATCAATGTAAATAGCATATTAAATATACAAATATATTAAATACTTAATTACGATTTGTTTTTATGGTTTTTATGGTGTTTGGTTTACTTTTTGTGCAAGTAGCCTGCAGCCCTGGTCACTTGAATGTATTTTGAGCATTTTACAACACTTTTGTTTGGGTCTTTTTGAATGCATAGCGTCGGATCCTCAAACGCATAAACAATAACACGCATATTAGTTTTAAGATAAACCCAGGGGAACATGGATGGATCAGATGAAAATATTATTGGTGCTCCAGCGACAACGCAGCAGGATATATCGACCCGCTTGGCAGCGCTAAGCCGCTGGCAAGAGGAACAAAAACGCCTGCTGGAGGAGCGTCAAAACAGTCAGCGTATACTGTTGGGCTTGGAACAACGCAATATGTACCAAATGCTTGGATTACTGCAGACGGATCTGCAGACCATGGATAACGATGATATTAATGAGCCGGAGCAGGAACAGCAACAGACATCTGCCATAGAAATGCCGCGCCATGCAGATTATCAACAAGATGAGGAGCAGGATAATATCGGGCCAGGCTTCGAACTTGCTGAGATGCCTACGGCCCAACTCAGTCCTCGACCACCAAAGCCCAAACGTACATTTCTACGCCGCGGAGATGGTCTCAAGCAGCGCTTCAAAGTTGATCCCGATAAACTGCGTCTCAACAATTTGCCGCCCTACAAGTTTGCTAATGCGCATCCACAGCTCCGCATGCCAACACCGGGAAAACCACTGCAGCAGCAGAAGCGCAGCATTTTGAAGCCTCAAAAGGAGCCGCGCGTGGCAGTAGCAGCACCTGTAGTTGCACAGCTTCCACCTCCCCTATCCGTCAAGGAGCAGCGCTTTCAGCAACTACTGATGAAGGGCCAGAATGTGTGCAGCTCCACACCGGACCTCAAGTCATCTTACGGCTCGTCCAGTACCACCAACTGCAGTATTTCGCCCAAGGTGCGGTTTGTGGAGGTCAGCAAGGACAAAGGACAAACGGCTGATGATGAGCACTCCTCCAGCGCCACCAGTTCCACGGCATTGGCAAACGTCTGTTGGGCCAAGGTGCTGGACACGCAGCAGATTCAGCCTCCTGTGCTGCAACGACGCTCGGCGCAGATTTGCGTGGAGAACGATGAGAATGTGAGCATCTTTGAGCTGCTGGAGCAAAAGGCGCGCGAGGGCAACATTGACATGAACTCCAGCTGCATACGGACATTCATGGCGCGCAAGGAGCAGCGTCGTCAGGTGGATGCCGCCGACGACAGTGATCAGATTGTGATAACCCAACAGTTGCGTGGAATGCGTCTGCAGCCGGAGGTGTCGGAGGTTATTAACGAAAAAGATGATGAGGATGAGGCCGAGGAGAGCAGCAATATGACCCTGACGCCCCTAAGGATGGGTGACGGCAAGACTCAGGTGCGCGTACGCTTCTCTAACTCCACGGATACGCACGAGTTTTCAGATGAGACCACACTGCAGGATGGTACAAATGTGCAGCTTTTTGAAGAGTTCAAGGCGGCGCTCTTTCAAGCTCTGGAGCAGAAAAAGACACATCAGACAAGTGAAGAACCCTTAACGCAAGAGCTGCAAACCCAGGCGAATCTGGTGCGCACCCGCCTGCAGGAGCTGGAGACAGAAATATCCACGTTCAAAGAGCAGAATGCTCAGCTGCTGCGGCTGAAGCAGCAGCACGAGCTAGACCGGGCTAACTGTGTCCAGGAGCATCAGGAGGCGATGGAGCGTGTGCATGATGAGAAACTGCAGGCGGAAATCTACTTGCATGATGAGCGCATGAAGATCGAGGAGGAGCGTCGCAAGTTTGAGCAGCAAATGCGCCTGCAAAAGAGCAATGTGCACAGCAAGGAGAAGAGGGAGCTGGCTGCGCTCAAGCAGGAGGTGGAAGCGCTGCAACTGCAGCTCAAGCAAAAGGACCAGACGCACGTTTCAGCGCAGGCGCGACTGCGTGCCCAGGCGCGTGCAACCGAGAAGGAACAGCGCAACTATCTGGACGAGATAGAGCTGCTCAAGCGCGAGAACAAGCGACTGGAGCAAGAGTTGGTCAAGCTATCGCGCGAGAACAGCACCAAAATGCTGCAGGAGATCAATCGGAATATTGCACGTCTGGCGCCAAAGCTGGTAAGTGGCTGTCTCACATTTTAAAGTAAACTAAACTCAAGGCAAATAATCAGCAGGAAGCAGCATTGCCAGCGGCAACAAAGCATACGGATGAGAACGGCAAGCGACAGGCGAAATCAATCACTGACCTCCTGCAGGACAAGGCGGCCAAGCAACGAGTTTCCAGCCGTCGCCAGAGCAGCAGTCGCACTCGCAAGAAATCGGAGCCACTAAATGAAAGCTTTGCCTCCAGCAGCTCCTGTGATATGGATGAAGTTGAGCCCTCAACAAGGGCTGCCAAACCAGCTGCTGCTGCTGCCGCTGAGAACAACAACAACATCCACAACAACAGCAGCAACAGCGAGTTTAAGCGTGAGATTGTCAATGCAGACGGCAGCAAGGACGTGTGGTATCCGAATGGCAATCTCAAGAAGATCAGCGCCGATGGCATGAACATTCGCATGCTGTACTTTAACAAGGACATCAAGGAGACGGACATACGCGCCGGCACGGTTAAGTATTATTACGCGGAGACAAACACGTGGCACACCAGCTACCTGGACGGCCTGGAAATACTCGAGTTTCCCAATGGCCAAACTGAGCACCGTCACAAAAACGGCATCATCGAGATACACTTCCCCAACAATACCATCAAAATTGTGGATCCCAGTGATGCAGACAAATTGGAGGAGTGGCGCTACGCAGATGGGACTCACTTGGTCCAACTGCGCAATGGTGACAAAATATTAAATCTGCCCAATGGCCAGAAGGAGATTCACACCAAATTGAACAAGCGGCGCGAGTATCCCGATGGCACGGTCAAGCTCGTCTATCCCGATGGCAGTCAAGAAACGCGCTACTCCAACGGACGTGTTCGCCTCAAGGACAAGGATGGCAAGCTAATCATGGACACGGACTATGCCAAGTATTAGCAGTGTTTTGAAACTACCCCAGGTCACAGATCATATTTAATGTAAGGCAAAGCAATGTAATTAGTTATGTACAAAATAAATACAAAATATTTTCTACAGGATGTGGATAATAGTTTAACAAAATAAAAAGAAATGATAATAAAGCTCTTTATTGGGCATCAGTGTGCGTAAGGTTAGCGTCTTCTGTGTTCAAATCACTGTAGGTTGTTTCGGCGTCATCGGCTGCGAACGAAAGCTGTTGCAGCACCTCTGGATTGTCGATGCCTTCGGCCATCAGAAGCTGCTGCTGAAAGAAAGCGGCGTCCTGCCTAAACAGCTTGCAGGCGAACTGAACCACTTGCTGGTAGGTAAACTCGCATTTAGCACGCGCTCCCCAGCTGTAGTTGTTCTTGGGCTCGTCGTAAGGACTCAGCTGCGAGCGCTCTCGCTTAAGATACTGCTGCTTGACGAACGTATCCTCGATCAGTTTGTATATGTTATCGCCAAAGTAACCATGTTCCTCATGCACATTAATGTCCATCGTGGCCAGCATTGCGTAGAGCTTATCGTCCTCAATGCGATTGCCGCGCAAAAAGATGTACGTGAGTATGATTGTTAGCAGTGTGAACGGTGGACGCTGTGCGGCCGTTAGTTCGTATGAGGACGCCGCCGGCGTCTCGGCCACGCAGATGTATCGTTTGGGGTTTCCTTCCAGCTGTACGAGCTTAAGGCCGTAACGTTCATCCAGCAGCTGAATGACCAAAGGAAAGCGATCATTCAGTTGGTTTTTGCCATCCGTTAGCGGCATCAAATCGTTAAGCTTGATGGGCACTTTATTGGATGAATGGCACAGAACGTAATTGAGCATGGCCCGCACTTGCTGGTCTATGGCGACAGGCTGTGTTTGCGCCTGCGATGCCACCAGTCGCGACTGCGAATTGGATGCATTTCGTCTACGTGTGGCGTTCATAGTAGTTGAGTTTAAACGATGTTAAGCAAAATTTATGTTTGAGCGCGAATTGCAAACAGCTGCTTCGAAAATAAGCAGAGTTGCCAACGCTGCGAAAAGCTGTTAAGTGAGCAGGTAACTGTTGAGTGTTATCGATAACAAGTTGAGCGGAATTATTTGGGCATTCTTTTTTTCTCATTGCCGTTTTGCTTTCATCATAAGTTCTAAGTTTTTTGCATAACTTTGCTAGTTTATTAAACATTTTGGAGTTGGTCAGTGTGTACATACTACTTTGAAAATAGACCAGTGAACAATAAAATGTCGAAGTTGGTTGGTCTTATAAGAAATGCTGGTCAAAACTTTGCAATCTGATTATGTTTTACTTTGTCAAAACTGAACTGTCTTTTAAAACTAAAATCTATTAGGTCTGGGCTTAACCTCTATATTTATACTATATTAAAGTCTAGCAGTAACATTTGCGATCTAAATCCACTCTTGTGTAGTCCTCATTACAAAAGTTTCAATGGTAGGCTATAATTGACATTATATTATCCACTTGATTGAACCAGAAAATTTGTATGTGGCAACACAATAACAAATAATGAAAGAGTGCTTGAGTATTTGTGATATTGATATCTGTTTTACAGGCTCAAACCTATTTGATTTTTCTTTTCTTTTTTTTTTTGCCCTTTCGCATTGACCCTGACTGCATTTGGATCTCTCACTCTGTGCACTTCTGTCATCAATTAGCTTACTGTAAGGCTCCAAGTGTGCCAAAGCTCTTGATGCTAGTGATGCTTATGATTTTATTGATTTATTGCTCGGTGCTGGGCATTTTGCTAGCGATGCACCATCTTATACAATTTCAGTTAACCGCCGGGCGTTCTAACTGACGGTTTGAACCATTCTCTAATCGCACGAGCATTTCAAATTCGATCCCAGCTGACACTGATGAGCATTCAAATTGCGTTTCGCATTGCGACTGTGTTGAGTGTGTGTTTTAATTAAAATGGCAAATGTATGCAGCATTCAGCAGGAAGCAAACAACTTTCCAAACTAAATGCGAATGACATGCACGGTCAGCATTCACCGGACACCAGACAAACCAACTACGAACAGAGCAGCGTAATGAAATTGAAATGCATCTTGTGCAGACACGCGCCCAGACTGCTCCGTGGACCCGTCTGCCCGGCTTTTGCTTAAACATAGTTTATTGCCTTGAAATGTGTGTTTTGGTGAAAACTAGTTATGTACCTGCGACGGGATCTGCTGCGGCTGCTGCGTAACTCTTGCCACACACCATATCTTCATAGGCGGTGCAGGCGGAAGGCTATTGGGCACACACACACACACACACACAAAGGAAACATTTTGTGAACAGACAGCAAATATTTAATTGATTGTCTATTGTAGCGCCTAAAACAAAGCTGAACTCAACTTACAACAATTTATGCATGTCTTTTGTTGCCACCTGTCAGAAGTGGCAACCGGCGAATTCCGTTTCTTTGTTAGGCTGAAGAACTTTAGCATGACTGCCAAATTTGCATATGAACTGACCGCTGTTTGCCATATTTTGTGGGAGAGGTCATTATTAACATCGTCATCGTCATCGTCATCGTCATCATCAGCAAAGTGAAATGTCACAAGCTGTAGCAACTTTGTAGAAACTTTTGCTGGCCACATGCACGAGTAAACAATAAGAAACATAAATGCTTTGACTTTGGCTTTCTATACACAGATAAACATTTTTACTTTCAAAATGCGCTGTGTAATGTCAACTTTGGCTCTTTTTACGGCGTCTGGCTAATTGTGGTCGGCGAAGAAAATTTTGAAAAGAAAGAAAGTCAAGGTCTTTGGCAAAAGACTGCGTCAATGAAGTTGTCATACAGCTTTTAAGTGCATTTGTCATTCAAATTTACCAAATGGCAACCGCAAGTCATTTAGAATTTTCATGTTAAGCCGCAAGCTCATGAACAGGTTTTGCTCAAATTCCTACACAGGCAACTATTAATAAAATATGAACAAAAAATGCCAAAGTCAAAGCTTAAATGCGAAAGTCGTAACATAAGTTGATAGCATATTATTAATCTACATACATACGTGTAAACTCAACTGAAAATATTACTCAAATGAAGATTTATTAATTTACTCACTCACAAGAACGTCCAAATCGAATCCACAATATCCGCTACATTGTTAGACGAAAAATTCAAGCATATTAGCCGGCTATTCTCGGCTCAATCTGGTTGCGTGCTGTGTGCTTGAAAGTGGTCTACCTTCAGCAAGCTGCTTCGCATTCTTGTCCAACGGGTGTCAAGCTGATCTCGGAGTGCACACGCGCCTCCGGCAATGGCAACAGCAACAGCAACAACTTTAGCTTCGGCTTCAGCCTCTGAGCCGGCATTTTGATTAGACGGCAAACGCAAATCGAATTATGACTGTGCTGAGCGACCAGCTATGGAACTTGTGCTAAATATCAATAGGGTTCACAATTAGCAGCATTTTTCCAATATAGACATTTACATTATTCATGCTGTGCACCATCGATAAATATACACCACAGTTTGATCTTGGAGCAACTAGCTCATTTTGCATAGCTAAATGGTTATATGTTCTCTTTCAGCTCTACCCAATTAAGACATTTTTTTAGTTGACCCAAATAGGCCGCAAACTATATGTATACATAATTTTTCACCTAAAGCTTATTCTGAGGTATTCCTTTTATTGGAGAGGCAAATAAAATTCACGAAACGATTATGTCTTAGAAACTTGTATAATAACTGTTTTTATATTACTCCAACTTTTTATACTTTTTTCGAAGAGTGCTTTGTGCTGAAGTGCAATGCATAGAAGAAACCCTCAGAGACCCCCATACCTCCAGTATGCTTAGAATAACAAAACAAGTTGATCTGGCCATGTCTGTCTGTATGTATGCAAACTAGTCATTCAATTTATGAGCAATCGCGATTAAACTTTGCACATAGACTTATTCTTCATAGGGACAGCACATTGGAAGGAACCGGCCAGATCGGACCACTATATCTTATAGCTGCCCTACAACTGGATGTCGGTTTTGGCCAAATATCCGATCTTTTCGAAGCTATTGCCAATCAATGTTTAAAATTTAGCAAGTCTTACATGTAGAATAAATTTAGATGAAAAGCCATAGACTAATTGGTCTCAAGCTTATAGATCGGTTGAGTTTTGGCAAAGTTATGTGAGTTTCAAGTTTTCAGAGGGCATTTCCAGGGTACCAAAAATCACTTTACAATCTAAAATTTTTGTTAATTTTGGCCTGTTTTTAGACAAAAAAATTAACCATCCCAGAATCGGGTTTCAAGTGGGTTTTTATACTAATTGTGACACCCACAATCGATAAAAAATAAAATTTCGTTACAATTTTTGTTAAAATTTAGATTATAAAGATTATAATCAAATTGCAGCAATGATTAGTTAATAATAAATGTACACTGAGAGAACGTAAAAAGTCGCTTATAAAACACAATTTCTTTTTACATCTTAAAAAACTTTTTGCCTGCAATATCTGTGTTGAAATGACGCTCTTCTACCAGTTTTGAAAATGTTATTTTCTAAGTGTATATATCTATATATTTATACTGGGCCGCCAGGTTCACTCGTGCATGCAGAATCGCGCATACGCACAGTATGTTTGTGGGTCTAAGTAGACGCAAACAGACGGCCGACTTGGGGAGGGGGTCTAGAGTATTGTCTCCATTAATATGTTCGCATTCGAGCAAACAATTAAGCGCTAAGCGGATCTCAAGTATTAATAGTGGTGCTGCAAATACAGATTGTAGAGTAAAAAGTCTTTGGTCAGGTTTTGTATAGAGGTCAACTGGAAATTGCCAAATCTTTTCTGTCATGGAGCGACCAATTTATCAGAGGCATCATGGGAAGTTAGTTTGTGCACAGTTATGAACAATTATGACTTATGTTAATCTTTTTTCTCGAAATGCAATCAATGCATATATTATTTGATTTATTTCTGTATAGCATCTTTCTTTGACCAAAATATTTGCAGCCACATTTCGTGAAGGTCAACAAGCTTGTTTTTATTTGATATCCTTGGGCGCTTTGTTTTCTGTGGCTGCAGCTTGTTATGGTTAGAGTTTTGCCTTCAATTTTTATTTCTTTTATTGCTCTTGAGATTCACGATTACGATGGCTATTCTAGCTGCTTTGCTAAGCTTTATATCGTATCTATTAACGGCATGTGATTTTTATGACTTTTAAGTGGGACAACAGAATTCAATGTTTCGGTGCCCTTATAAACATATGCTGATTATTAATTATTAACTAGATACCAACGATAACTTAAATAGTCTTGCCGTTTTTTGTTTACATTAGACATTCGCTGCTCGCATATAAATCAGCGTGGCTGGTCAAAATTAATGAGGGCTTTCGGGGCCTAAAATACCCGTTCAGTGAGTCACTGGGCTGTTAACAACAAAAAAATACACCACATAATTCTCTACGCTTAACAAATACTAAACAGTTGCTCATAAAATTCAATTCGTTTTTTCTCGAATTACGCGAACAGTTTCGTGACGTTTCTGAGCGAACTTTCGCAGCTCGTGAAGGTCGATCGACTACTTTTTTTTTGTTTATCGAATATGACAAATCTGAATCACTCTGCATTGTTTCGCATTTAGTATGCAGGCGACAGCGTTGTTTGCCAACAGCCTTGAGCAATCCATTTGCATTTGAGATGGGAGAGAGCACTAAAAAAGCGTATTTACCATAAAGTGATTACATCAATCTCGGCCAGCTTCCTGTGTGCGAAAACTTTCACAACTCTTTTGCCAAAAGGCGACTGCAAAATTTGCAAAAATATATTTTTTATAATTATTATAATTTCGGGCCAAGTGTTGCTCAGGTTGCGTCAAGAGTCATGGTCATGGCTAACAATCTGACGGGCCAATATGTCAACGACTCTAATCTACTCTACTCCACTCTCATTTGCTGTTGGCGTCAAAATGTCAAACGACTATTTAAATGACACTTTGAAGTGTTTGCTTTTGTGGGTCGTTTACTCGGAAAACAACTTGGGCTTGTTTTTGAATTTATTTGTTTTTTAATAGGCTTTGATATGTTTTTCTTAGATGTATGTAGAGTTAAGCATTGTACAAGCAAGTTGCTTTAACTTTATAGCTAGCAAACTCGGCCAGGAAACTTATTTGCCAAGGCCGGGTCAAGAGTGCAAGGAGAGATGGATAGGGGAATCATCTTACCTACCAGTTGTAATCTTTTCAAATTGTCTAGTATTTATACTCTTTTCGAAGAAAATAGTATATTGCGATTGTGCTGAAGTTTGTAACGCAAAGAAGTAAGCGTCGGAGACCACCAATAGTTACTGCCAGTATGCTTAGAATGACAATTCAAATTGATCTAGCCATGTCCGTCTGTCTGTCTGTCTGTTTGTATGGGATCTAGTCCCTCAGTTTTTGAGCTATCGCAATGTTACTTTGCACAGACACTAATTATTTAAATGTTCAGCACATTGGTCGGAACCAGCCGGATCGGACCACTATATCTTATGGCTGCCATACAACTCGAAGTCAGTTTTGGCCATATATCCAATCTTTTCAAAGCTATCGCCTTAAATTTTATTGTACACCTGAACATTCTTATAACTCATCTATGTTTAAAATTTCGATTGAGTTATAATTAGCAAAGATATGCGTCATTAAATATTTCGGTGGTGCAGTTGGCAGAGTGAAAATTACCTAAGGGTTCGAAAAGTGTATAAAATCTTCGGCACGCCGAAGATTATCCTTCCCCACTTGTTTGAAATATCTTATTACCCTATTGCAAGAACTTCGTCTTAGTTGAATCTGCAACAAATTTGTATTAAAAACCTAGAAAACTTCAAATACGTCAACAGTATTGGGAAATACATCAAATAGTTGACAGCTGCTCATGCTTATTTCAGCTAGTCACTGTAATATGATATGCGTGTGAGCTGTCATCAGTTAATCAATCGAAATCTGATACTAATGAAGTGGGAGTGGATTGGGTTGAGCGAAAGTCAAATAATTTTCTATGATTAAATTAATTAAAGACTTGCATGAGCTGCGAGCAGAAATCTACATAGAAATGAGCCGAATCTTATTATATCCACGTTACATAAAAGCGCAAACGAATTTTTGATGATGTGAGGGCAAGTTGACGTGTGTATCTTATAAGGTTTTTCAATGCTGATGATGTCTTCACTTCGGTTACACATGAAAATTTGCGCGTCAAATCACATGAAGCTGTATATCATATTATTTGTAACGCATAGCCAACACCGAACCATGAAATCAAAAGAGATCTGTATAGTATGTTTTTTCCTTTTTGTGGCCCAAGCTGCAGTTACAGCAATCTGAAAGAGCTACAGATTGCAGCAAATGTGTGTGCTTTTGGGATTTCCTTATTTTGGTCATTAAAAGCGTTTAGCTAATTGGTTTTGCAATGGAGCTAAATGTTTTGGTATTCATTGCGTCAAGACTTTGGTTTTTGGAATACTTTATTTGCTTGGTAGTTAAGTAAATGAAATCAAAGCGATACACATATTAAATAAGTGGAGAATGCGAAATACGTAATTATTTATGTTTTACTCGCGACTTTCAAAGGATACAATGTTGCATAAGATGTTGTTATTTATAAAAAGAATATAATAATATGTTTTGAAAATATGATAAGCAAAAATAAAAAAAGGCTTTTACCAGCTAACTATTTGAATTGAAAAATGATTCAACATTTGCTGCATTGATATCTGATAACAAATTGTATATCTCTTGCACAATAGCTTACCAAATTAATTGATAAAGATTTTATACGCCTTAATTAATTGAAATACGTAATTATTTAGGTTTTTAATTGCGACTTGAAAAGCAAACAATATTGTATAATATTTTGTTTTATATAAATAAAATATAATAAAATATTTAAAAAATGCAATAAACTGTTGACAAAAGCTTAAAATTCAAAAATTAATTTAAAATTGATGGCTTTTACAAGTTAACTATGTGAATTGAAAAATGATTCAACATTTGCTGCATTGATATCTGATAACATATTGTATATCTCTTGCACAATAGCTTACCAAATTAATTGATAAAAATATTAGACGCCTTAATTGAGCAAACATGGGCAAGATCTCGAGCATATGGCCAAGCGAACGTGGCCAAATGTGTTGCAGCTGCCGTTACTTGCTCTCTCTCTGTGTGTGTGTGTGTGCGAGTGTGTGTTGTGTGTGTGTTGTGGTGTTGTCAAGTCGGTTAAGCGACATGCCACCAAAAATGATTGACAATCACTTTATAAACAATTTCGTTTGTGGCCCGTGACTCGCAGACTGCAAGACACAAAACACATTCGCATTTGTATTCGTATTCGTATTCGTATTCGTATTTGCTGCTGCTTCCCCATTCGAGTCGACAGCAACTGGTTGCATATGAAAGTAAAAGTAAAGCAACGCAGTCGAAAACAAATGCATGCCTCAGACTTGTATGTAATCCGTTTATATACACATACATACACACACATACACTCGCAGACATATGTATAAGCAGTGTGCATTTAAATGCAGCCATGTAGACAGCTATACGTATACATACACACACACACACATACATATGCATATAAAACAAACAAAAGCGAAACTGAAGCAGACAGCGACACCGGTTGTGGCTGCAGACAAGTTATATACACATATGTATACCCTCTCATACATACACACATATCTATATACATATACACATATAAGTATTTAGTCACATATAAAATGCGTTCAAAAATGCCGCTGCGCTTGCCTTGCGGCCAACGCTGATAAAATTGAAAGCCCAACCGACGAAAAAACAACGACTCAAAATGCTTATGAGCAAAATTATTTTCAAAGACATGACATCATTTGAATATAAAGTTCTGCACATAAGCCTGAGAATCGTGCGGCTAAATGGCATTTCTTTGAATATTGAAATGACTCAAAGCTTGGCATGTGAAAACCGTTTTTGAATGCTAACATCAGTTTGTCCTTGCCGTACTATATGTAAGGTGTGAATTTTAGCGTTGATTTTGAAAAACCAACTTAATATTTACTGTGTAACTTGTGACGCAGCTAAAAAGTTTGTTGCCTAAGTCATTTGTTTTGTATTCAAATATTACTTGAAAAATATTTATAATTATCAGCATATCATTTTCATTTCTCAGCTCTGACTCATGCAGCTGCTGTACGCTTTTTTTTCGGCAATTTCTTACCAACATTTGCTATTTTGTTGTTTATTATTTGTTGGCCACATTATTTATCTTTTGCAGCCACATTTAGCTTGCAGCTTGTTGCTCCATTCAACAAATGAGTGCATAAGCAAAGTTGCAATGCTATGTTTTACTATATCTTTTTGCTTATTGTTCTATGCAGCAGCCAACAGATAAGCTGCCAAAGCAGAGAGGAAAAAAAAACGGAAAAAAAGCTACAAGGCTCACAGTGTGACTAACAATGGAAATGGTACCACAGTGCCATTGTGGCGCACACTTGGCCAAAGTTTGTGCAATTGCCAAAGCTGCATTTTGGAATTTTTGCATTTTAAAATTACAACCGCAACACAGTCAACAACAATAACACAAACAGACAGACAGACAGACATTACTGCACATTTTCATGATATTTTTGTGGGCAAGAGTTGCGCCTTTTGAGCTGATAGTTACCGACGTCTTTGTGTCGCGCTCATTGAGTCACATTTCTTTGACTGATCAAGTTGGCCAGAACTGAATTTGGTTTGCCCTGCTCTTGATGTGTGCTGACGGTTTCTGGGCGCGTCGTCTTCGTTTGCATTGATGGCATTTCAGAAATTGCAAATGCAGGCATGGATTTTGGGGCGCAGCTTGGCATTGAGTTTGGTTTGATTAGTTTGGCATAATGAAAGAGACGAGTATGTATCATATATGTATATATATCTGCCAGCTGCAGTTCGCCCGAATTCTGTAAGCCATCTCTTTGACAGTCAAGCGTTAAGTTTATAGATGCCAAGCTGTGGGCGTAAACGCAACAATGAGTGTCAGCTGGTCTTTTTTTTTGTTATTGAGCGACCTGTGTTGAGATTGAGATTGAGTCTTTTATTGGCCCGGTTCAAAGAAGTTCGCTGAGTTTACCTTGTCGCAGCCTACCTTCCGATACATTTCATAAGCCCAACGACTCTTGGCCGGGCGGCTGCACACCCACACAAAGCCACAGACAGACACAGCCTAGACACACCTGAGGCATACAGAGAGGGAGAGAGAGAGAGAGAGCGCGAGACGTCAATTGCGATTATGTCAAGCAGCGCTCTCTCACCTGTTGCTCAGCTGTTGCTGGCTGGCAAACCCAACACAGCCAGCAACTGAAACCAGTTGGCATTGTTGTTGCACGGTCTCGTGATTAGAGTCTTGGCCACGACGACGTGGTGAGTTGGCAATCACGAAAGATCGGTGGTTAGCTGCTCTGAGCCTAGCTCAGTTGGTGGATGTGCTTCAGCCGGAGCGGTTGATAGACAAACGCAGACGCAAAACGTGTGCTCAATTATTCACTAGAAACGTGGCCCGTGCGCTTGGCCACCTTTGGAAACCTTTGCCGCATCGGCTTAGTGCAAATCGTAATACCTACAAGCACTCAAAGTGTGTGTGTGTGTGTGTGTGTGTGTGTGTGCTTGTATATTCGTTATATGCAAAGCGCGGCTTTCTTCTTAACAGACGCTCAGACACCCATCGAAATCAAGTGAAACATGCAGCTGAAATGGCTGAAAAGAAAAAATTCCATTTAAAATACCAAAACGAAAAAAAAAAACAAGTTTTTCTGCCTTATCGCTCTCTCCGTCTCCCTCTCTTTCGTTCGTTGTTGTTTTCTTGTGTGTTTTGTTTGCTTTTTGCCAGTGCCATTTCTACATAAAAGGAGTGAGAGTGAAATGTGAAATGTCAAAGTAAATAAGCGCGGACAGCAACTTTTACAATGACATCATTTCGAACAACAACAATAATTAAACAATAACAGCAAAAATAAATATATTTCTATATGTACTATTTAATTTAATTAGACACATTTTTCAGTGTGGACATGTGTGAACTGTAACAAGCTGTGCATTGTTTCGGCAGCCACTAACTAATTATAATCAACCTCATATGCAACCCGAAACTTGGCCAAATGCACGACGGCAACAACAGCAACAAAAGCAACAACAGCAACACCAACAGCATCGATAGCATTTGTGGTTTTCTAGTTAGTCGCAGTCGGCCAAAGTTGCCGCAAATAATGCCACAGAGCCGCTTCCAGTTGTAGTTGTAGTTGCCGTTGTTGTTGTTGCTGTTGTTGCTGTTGTTGCTGTTGCCGCTGCTCTCGAAACCGGTTGAAATATACATTTCTGCTGCTACAATTTGGATCTAAAGTGTTTGCTGCTGTTGTTGTTGGGGGCACTATTGCATTATTGCGAATTGTTTGCGCATTGAGTTTCTTGCACTATTATTTTTCTTATTATTTGCCTTCTTTTAGGGCATACCTAAGAATAGCAAAAAATAGCAAAAAGTTTTGGTTAGTCTTTCTAGTTTTTTGCTTACAAAACGAATTGGTACTGTTTTTGGGTTATGTAGAGCGTCATCATAACGAAATAGACTTCAGCTCTTCAGAAATATCAGTTATGCAGTAAAAACATGGCATTTAAAAATAAATACATATTTTCGGGTATTTTTGAACATCATTAACATGTGTAAAGCAACAATAGAGCGCCCATTATTTAACAAAACTTTCAACGGAAATGACAGCATTTAGGGTTACCGAATAGCAGACAGAAAAAGGCCGTTACGAAGGTACCAAATCACACACTCTAGAAATGGACAAATGTCAAAAACACAAAAAACATGCAAAAAATCAACAATGTTAAACAAAAGCGCGCTTTAAATAAAATATTTGCAAATGAAAGAGAGAAAAACAAAGCAAACACAACAACATTTATGATCTCGCAATGATACAAATTTGCTAAAATTTAATTTTTTAGTAGGTGTATTTTGTAAAAAAAAATCAAACAAGTGGCAAGGTGTGAGAAATAAACTTAGCAAATAAATCGTATCGCAAATACATAAACAACATACAAAATGCAAGCGTGTAGAAAAAAAAGAGCTCCGGGCGAGTCAGCGTCGATCCTATGGAGCAGACTCTTTGTGGCCAGTCTCTGTGGATTTCTGCTGCTTGGCATTCAAATTGAGCGTGCGGCAGCAGCGCCTGCAGGCGAGGATGATGCCGCTGCTGCAGCCAGTCCCAGCACCATGATGCCAGCGCTGGATACAACGACTGAAGCTGCTGTTGCTGCTGCTGCTGCCTCCACAACAACAACGACAACAACAACAACGACATCAGCAACACCAACACCAACAACAATTGGCGTAGAACAAAGCAGTGAGTCGACTGCGACTGCGACTGCGACCATGTTGGATAGTTCAACGACTTTGGAGCCCAGCAACAACAACAAATTGAACGCGAGCGAAGCTGGTGAGTTACAAACAGGCAAAGCACGAAAATTATAGATAGCATAGACGTCGTCTGGAAAGCTTTCGAGACACTTTAATCTCAGTGTTCTCTCGGCTCCGATGACTCGCAGCCCCATAATCAAATTTCGTTCTTTGACTTACCAATTAACGCCGCACCACTCGTTTTTTTTTATATTTTTTTTTTTGGACGCCGCCCTTTTATGGCTTTGATCCGTAAAACATTTTAGACCATAATTACTACACCCTTTTTTTTCGCTTAAATGGAGCGAAGTCGCGTTTGGTTTGGTTAAAGAAAATTTGTTGCTTTGCGTCATTTTCTTTAGATTAATCATGGACAGAATTTTTGGTTTGGCATCTCTCTTATTAGTTTCCTGTTGAATTATTACGTTAATTATGCGGCGCTTCAAAGTGAAAACTTTCATTTCGGCTGCTGCGGAAATCAAAACAATTTTCGGAACCGATCGAAGCATTAAGCATATACTTATAGTTATAGTTATAGTTGAAATGTAAACTATAGCTAATACTAATATGCAAATTGTTGTGCTGAAAAGTAAAACTTTGAGCTGAATCCGCAAGTTGAGTTCGACTTTGAAAGTATGTCAAAATACTGACTTTCGTTTATGTTTCGAGTTAAGCAGCAAGTAAATAGAAGTTAGTCTATGGAACCTTAGTCAGATTTGATCTAATTCCATTATTCAGTTGAGCTTAGTTGCTATTGTGAAGTGAGTGAAAGGCCGATCGAAACTTCAAGTCAATCTACTGCTTTAAATTAGGTTAGCAGTTTAATTGTTTCGATCAATTCTCTAGAGTAACATTTTTATTTTATAATTAGCTGTTTGTAATTCTAGGTTTAATGTCAGTTGCACATCAAACGTGTCACGTTTGCCGGCGATTTACATCAGAGTTTATTGCTGCTTTGATCTTCTCATGAAACACCATTATAACTGCTGGTATTTTACCTGTAGCTACAGCTACAGCTACAGCTCTCAGCTGATGATACGATAAAGTGGGCCACACAGCTAGTCGAGGCAGCAGACAAAAGACTTGAACAACGAACTCGGTTTGATATCAGACAATTAGCCAATGTTAAAAATGTTAAGCACAAATCATTTACTGTTTGTAAACCACTTTCGTCTGTAATTACCCGGTTAACAAACTACACATTTGAATATATGGATGAGTCATGTCCTTCACCCAAGTGCCAACTGACAATTGTTACACCTTTTTGAATGTATGTCATAAATGTTTGTTTAAGTAATTTGTATATTTTTGGGTGCCACTTGAAACCCATGTACATAACGCATTTATCCACACATACACCAACTCCGAAATAATATTTGTTGTTTAGCTTTTGGGCAATGCCAATTAAAGAGACATGTACTAAATTAACTTGAACTTAAACAGCAACAAATTTCCATAAATCATTCAGATGCCAAAACACCCCCACAAACAACTTGACGCAACTCTGAAAGATGTTAAGCGTCTCAACCCCCATGAACAGCATTAATTAATGAATCAGCCAAAGACTAGATCTTTGCCAAAGATCTGCAGATCTGGCTATTGTCAGCTAAACGAATTTGCTTCCTTGAATATATGTATGTATATGTAAATACAATATTGATATATACTCGTATATATAAATAATGACTTTTGGTCAGACGGTTGTTAAACTAGTTTTTAGCAAACTGCTTCAGTTTAGTCTCTTGCCAGTAATTTATTAAACTGTCAATTGAAAAAGTTATATAAATCTAAATATACAAATAATTTGAATTGGTTAGAAGAAATATTATGTGCAGACCAGTTCGTTAGCTAATTATCAACTTGTGTCTCAACCGCTTATAGATTTTGTAAGAAGACTTATTGTAGCTTGACCATAATGCTAAGTTGAGTCAATAAGCCTTGTTCGCCTGTTGAAAAAGTATTTATTTAGATTTTGTGTATTAATTGCTAATTGCTAATTCTTACAGTTTAATAATCATAATACATATATCTGCATCGGTTTCTCGAAACCATATTATATTGTATAAGACTAATAAATTGCTGGCTCTGGAAAAAAACAATAATTTGTGTTGAAAAGTTTAATAGACTTGACCACTAACGTCAACAATTACCGTAAACGGCCTTTGCATGTTACAGGTTTGTGAGAAAAGCCCAATCAACAAAAAAAAAAACAACATACACAAACAGAGCTGTAATTTGTTTTTTGAACAAAGCCAAGTGCAAATAAATTGCAGGTTGCTAATGAGTTGGAAAATTGCAGACCATGGCTAAAAGTCGAGTGCATAAATCATTTATGTTAATTCTCTGTGGCTTGCATTACTGAACTTTTTGGCCAAAGACCAGAAAATGGGCCGCTAATTAATGGCCTTGTGCTTAAAGCAGCTGTAAAATCCTATTAAGTGGCTCGAATGCAATTCACGGCCTGCACTCTTCAAGGCTTGCCAAAACTGATATAGAAACAATTGTATATATACATTGTATTATTGCACAATCATACACATCACGAAATCTTCAATTCAAAACTAGAGGCCAAGTTTTCGGGCCAAGTAATGACCTCAATTATCGGGCAAGCTCATCATTTTTGATTTTGGTAAAAATTGTAAAAAATATATATATAAATTTAAATTGCTGAATGAGATGATAATTATGTTGATTGCTGATTATGGCTGGTTTCGTTATTATTGCAAATCAACGCACTTGAAAATTTGCATATTTGCAGCACGATGTCGTGAAGATCCAGCGGAAATTCAATTTTGAGCTCTGTGAATTCGAAATGCTGCAAGCAAAAACAAAAGCCACTGAATGCTAGGAAGTGCTTTGACGCTATAAAAGTTGCATGTTCAGCTAAAAACAGCTGACAGCTGTGATAAAAGAAAAGCACGCATAAAGAAATCTTAAAACAATAATACGTTTTCGCATATGCCAACACATAGAGTGTCATCAAGTTTGTTGCCTAAGTCTATTGTTTGCTGGTCTGATGGGAGTACATTTTTTGTTGTTTATTTGTTTTTGGTTTTTGTTGTGTTGTCATTTTTCATTTTGTTTGTTTCGTTTAGAAATTCTGCAGAAAAACGCAGATAAGCAAGTTTGTGCCCTAAGTCATTTGTCTTGTGAGTATTTTCAAGGATAAAGCTAAAACGTTGTTGTGTGAGAAATACGCCAAAAATGAAAAGTATTTCTTACGAGGTTGTGGCATGCGTGTCTGTATATCTATATATATATATATATATAGGTAGGTAGCTATTCATATGTTTGGTAGTTATTGCGGTTTCCATTCGGCTTACCTTTCGCTTGAGGTTCATGCACGATTAGCTGGCAAAAATTTAGCGTCCGTTATAATGAACCGATAAGTAAAAGTAGCTTAAAGCTTTGCAATAACAAAATAGCTCAAAATCGTTAAGCGTCGTGTGTGTGTACGCATAAGTGTGTGTGTGTGTGTGTGAGTGGTCCAACGACAACAACAAAATGTTGTTAATTGCAGCTTGTTTGTTGCTGTTATTGTGGCTCCTCTGTACATTGACACTTGCCTCAAGCTGAGTTTTGAGTGCGTGAAAGTGTTGTCAGCGCTTGCAGTTAACAATTAACATTTCGCCCATAAATATGACTGGCCATGGATATTCGAGCTGAAGTGTCAAAAGAAAAAAACATGCCATAAAACGTTTGTGGGCTTTGAACTTTGGGCAAGATGCACATTGGTGCATTGATCAGGCGGCTTTCTCCGCTGAAAAGATATTGCCAGCTGCCAGCGATAGAACAACTGGTTAACGTTTGGGTCCATCTGACATCAATTGCAGCCAAATGCCAGTTGGAAACCTGAACAGCTTCTGGTATTTGTGTCAGGGGCGCAAGTCCAACAAAAATATGCGTACAATTCAATAAAACAGTCTGATAATTATGACTTGTTTTTTTGTGGCAAAGTGTTATTTGATATATGCATTTAGTTAATTGCATCAATTCAAGTATTTTTGCACTTACAACTTACGCTTACGCCCTCTTGTCAATAAGTTAGTTTTTTGTGATTTGGCAGGGTAATTTTCATTGGGTAATTGGCTGAAAAAAACAAATGTAGAGCAAAATTTCGACTCTAATTAATGCAGTTTTATAACAAGCTGTTGTGTGTGTGTGTGTGTGTGGTTGTGTGTGTATTACTGGGGTGTTTATGCAATTAACTATGTCATTGAACGGTGTACAGAATGTTGCCAGGAAGTGGATAGTTAGGAAAAGAGACAGAGAGAGAGAGAGAGGAAACAGAATAAAAGAACGAATGTAAACAAACATAAATGAGATAATATGTGTAAATTGCCGTTGGCGATAAAAATGAATAAATAACGAAAGAGAAGGAATTTCAACGAGAGTCAACAGTAAATGTTCATGAATATAATATATAACATTTTTAATGTATAGTACTTTAACAAAGCAAAGCATATATAAATTAAATTATAAAAAATATTAAGCTCACATATTTCCTTCTGAATTCGATTTGTTCGTGATTTGATGTCTTTTGTCATAGCAAACCCCCCCTTTAGCTGGCTGTGCGCCATTTGAGTGACCTTCAAATTGAAACGCACTTGGCACACAGTCAACTGCGATTGCTGCCACTCACATAGTTTGAGCTTGAGCTTATGAAACACTTGCAGCTCCAATTCCAAATTCAATTGCAAGTGGTAGATTTCATGGCCGGCCAAGCAACTCGTGGAGCATTCACTTGGATGTTGTGCCAACTGAAAAGCGTGCTGTCATTGCATTGAGATACAAACATATAGATATACAGATATATACACAGTTGATTTTGATACAGCAGCAACTACAGCTATCAATTGTATACAAAGTTAAGTGGCCTTTCTGAATAGTCATATAGCATGTTGCTTTTTTTACTTACTGGGGTCTTTGTCTTGGACGATGACACGCGCTGAAACTTGTTTTTGGTTTTCTTGTTGTTGTTGTCTTCTTAGGTTAACATTAGATGCACTGCCTCCGCCCGCCCCTTGTCCGAATTCCCAGCCAAGCTGCATTTTTTCATTTGCTTGAACTTTCGAGCTGTGGAGTTGGAAAGGTCAAATGCTGTTTTACACGCTGCCTCTTTTATAGGGGAAAATAATTTTGTTTTATGGCTGTTCAGCTAGTTTCCCTCTGTTGTTGTTGTTGTTTTTGTTGTTGTTTCCGTTGCCGACTTTTCTAATGTCGTTGGCTTGAAGAATTTAACCCCATCGAAAATGTCTGAGCTGCCACCAAGCTTTATTCTTTGTCTTTGTCTAAGACTCTTCAAGTCATTAGCTAGATTTAAAGGTAGATAAGGTAAAAGAATCCAGGTATTTCGGTATCTCAGGTAAACAGGTAATTTCAACTACGTACTCCGTACTACTTGGCTATAATTTCAGAGTTTATTTGACCCATATTTTGTTATCTTGCTTCAAATGAGTATAACTATTTTTGTCGTCATAATTAGGAAAACTGATAACATTTTCTCGTTTTGTATAAATTTTTATAATTGTCATTTAAAAAAAAGTGATATTAATATCAAGTCTTTTTATTTGTATTTTATTTGAATATTTTTAATATTATATTTTAAAAAAATCTTTAAAGTATTCCATATTGCTATGTATCTTTTTGTATGTGTATATTTATATAATGCAATATTTAAATAAGAGATCTGGCTGAAACAACTCCTTTTGTGAACTTATTTTGCTAGAGTATATATAATATGTGTGCCGAAACAGGATTACTTTTTGGTTTCAAAGACTACTTTCAAAAACGTACAATATATATTTGTATATACAGTTCATAAATGTGCTCGTGTCATCTTCCCATTATCATTATGTGCAAATCCCACTTTGCTGAGCAAACAACATTCACTCCTATTTCATATAATCTTTTAACACTCGTTTTCACAAATTAACATACTACAAAGAGAAACCAACAGCTTGCATTGTCATCCATATCCACATCCCCATCCTCATCCTCATCCTCGGACGCACAGAGACAAAGAGCACAATAACAATATTTGTACAGCAAACAACGTATAATAGACAAAATCTGGTTTTAATTATAAAGCCCCATTAACACCCTGCCAAAATATGAGTATATATGTATATATACAGCTTTCCAAATGCAAGCCGATTGCGTAATATATTCATTTGGATTTGTTTATAATTTGGAAAAGTTTTGTCCAAATCAAACTAAACCGGATCAGATGGCAGCAACAACTTCTGCAGCCAAAAGCCGCTCAAGTAGGCAAATCAAATAATTTGTTGTTGTTGTTGTTATGATTCGGTTCGGCTTTGTGAATACGTGACGTGACGCACACACAGACATACATAGAAGCAGACGCACGACCGTTACATTGCCCAAAATTCAAATGGTAATATCAATATATACACACATAAATATACATACACTGCTTCCCCCCATTCATTTGTTGACACTTTTTGCGAGCGTTAAAAAGCTTGACCAGCGGACAGGCCCACTTTGAAATACCATGAAGTATGGTCTGATGTTAATGGTCATTATGCAGCGTTCATAATGAGTAGCGAGTGGGCCGTATGTGACGTGACGTGCTTCCGGTTGGCTGGTTTGTCATTACTTACCAACCAACTGATATGCGACAGTCGCCCCATGAGTGAGGACAACTTTGAGGTTTCAGCTTTGCTTACAAATCCCATTAATGCCAGATTGTTGCATTGATCCCGATATTTGGGAATTGTTTAGCTCTTTTTCAATCAAAATGAAATTCAGAAATGTGATTAAAATATATATAAGCTGCTCATTGTACACATAATCTTATATTGTGAGAGTATGCTTATATGTACTGTGAACAAAAAAAGTGTATAAAAATCATAGATATCAGACATAGCCTACAATCCACATTGATATGTGGGTAGTTCCGTTTGATGGTAATTCTATGCAACTTCTAGAAGAAAATACTCATAGATGTGATTTGAATGGGTTCCTAAGCTATTCCTATATAACTAGTTCCGTTTAATGGTTAGCTACTGTAAATCCCTGTTGTGTGTTTTTCTGAGCTAGCAAGCAAGACATCCGGTTTGCATGCAGCGCATAGTGACAGCTTGTTAATTCTAAGCACATCATTTGTAGACCTCTTAGAGGCCAACTCCAACCTCCTTGCATTGCTGTCTGTTTTGTTTTGAGCCGCAAAACGTGCGGCGACTTAGCAAAACCGCAAATGAGTTTCGACTACCGACTACCGACTACATACAGCATTTTGCATTTCTGCATAAGTGCCAAGTATTGTTGAAGTTGCTGCTGTTTGTGCCGACATGTTGTGGGCGTTTTTGAATAGGCATGCGGATAGAAGCCATTGTCATATATCATAATCAAGCGGCTGGCCGTGCACATCATAAATATGGCTGAGACCAACAGCGAATCCATTTGACATGGCTAACAAAAAAGTCAAGTTCGTTGCCTGAGTCTTTTGTATGCAGCCCATCAAAAAAAACTCGCAACGCCCAATTGAAATGAAACGAACTTGCATAACGGACGCCCAGAGACCACCAAAAGCGCAGCCAACGAACTGTACCCATCTGTCTGTCTCAGTACATAAGCATATGCACATATGTATATATGTATATGTATGTAAGTGTTTTACATATATCTGTGCATATGTATGGACAGAAATAGATTGAAGCCGCTTGGGAGCGCTTAACGAGTGCCAGTGAAAAATGAAAATCAATGACATGAAAAGACAAATTGTGCAGCAAGCAAAAACGGACAAAACAAAGGAGCTGCACAAGCTGAAAGAACTGCAACGTTGAGTATTTTAAGCGACTAACCGTCACAGCAACAACAACAACAACAACAACTGAGAGCAACAACAATAGCGAGCAGCGGCAGCAGTAACAAGTAAGAGTGCTGTAGTCGGGAGTGCCCGACTACGAGATACCCTGAACCCAGTCCTTAAAATCATTCATACTAATCTAAGCACACACATGCTGCAGTATAAGCAGTATAAGCAGTGCAAGCGGTTTAAGCAGTTAGCTTGCTCTTTCGCTGAGCCCCACACAATGGAAAGTTAAATCTTAAATAACTTCTATGTTTATTGTCCGATCATATTGAAATTTTTGGGGCAAGCAATTGTCCATAATATGTGTTACCAAACCAAATTGCAAGGTCGTACCTTCAAAAATGCATTTTTTGAACTTTTGGGGGGTTTGGGGGTGGTATCCAAAAAGTGAAATATTTGTTACATGTGTATGCTATTCGAGATTATACATGCCAAGTTTGGAGCCTCTATCTTTTATAACTTTGAAGTTATATCCCAAAAACGCAAGTCTGAAATCGAAATTTATCGATAACTTTTAAACGGTATTAGTTATCGATAAAATGAAATAAACTTGATCTGTCCCGGGATTAGGAGAACTTATGTTCCAAATATGAAGTCTCTAGCTCTTGTAGTCTCTGATATCTGTGTGTTCATACAGACAGACAGACGGACAGACGGACAGACGGACAGACGGACAGACGGACAGACAGACGGACATGGCTAAATCGACTCGGCTGTTGATACTGATCAAGAATATATATACTTTATATGGTCGGAGATGCTTCCTTATGCCTGTTACATACTTTTGCACAAAACCATAATACCCTTTTTACCCATTTTTAATGGGTTCAGGGTATAAAAACTGCAAGCAGCATAACGAACTGAAATTCAAGGTTCAAGTCAGTAACCCTATCGCAAGTTCTGGCCCCTCAACTCCACCAGTAAGAGCAACAATAAAAGCAACGTCTTCGACCGAAAACATAAAACACACAAGCACACAAACACAAACACAGAGAGGAGAGATGAGAGCATTTACGAGCCATGCCACAACAGGGTCTAAGGGGCTCTGTCTGGGCTAACGAACTGAGCGCAGCTCTTCTATTTCTTCTTTTTAGCGCTAAATTGGCGCTCGTTGCATGCGAACAGCGCTTGAAGGCACTGTTTCTTATTGGAGCGACGACAACTGTGCCTCCGCCTGTGTCTGGGCCCCGAGACCAGATCGTTGCCTGCACTGCTGCCTGCCTGCTTTATGCTTACCACCACGCATGCACGCTTGACAGGCCCTGCGCCTAGACACACTCGGACGCATAGCTCCTCCGTCCATGTCCATGTCCATGTCTTCGTCACTGGCACTCGCCTCGCCCCCATGGGGGCACATTTGCACCGCTCGTCAAGTTGACTGTGTTGCGGGTGTTTTTCTTTGGCTTGCGTTTCTTTTCTTTTCTTTTGCTGCTGCTGCTGCTGATTTGCAGTGAGTCAGCCGAGGAACTGTGGATCCGTATGCAACATGATGGAATGAATGGCCGTATGTGCAGGAGTGCCATCGAAATTCGAGTAGTGGCAGTTGTAAATTAAATGAAAATTACATTTGAAGTCGTTAAGAGAGAAGTCGTTATGTGGAAGTCTAACAACACAATTCAACATTCATTGTATATCATACAGCTTGATAGATGAGGGTTAATAAAATCACAGTTTAAAATCTCTACTGATTAGACATGCCCAATAATCATTTACAAAATGAATCAGAATCGTATTTAAGATTATATTTATTATGGGCCAGACAAATCGTTATAGGCTTAAAACCTTTCGAAGTTTTAAAACGTTTAGGAAATCTTAAAATTTATAACCATAATCTTTTTATATATAAATCTTGAATTTAAATAGCTTATTAGTGACCAAGTATTATATCTTCTAAAATACTTGAGACATATACATATTTTCACGTGGGAATTTGTTTATTCAATGAACTAAATATCAAAACTATATTAATATATGAGTCCTTGAGAACTATTCTATCTTAATTATACTTTCAACTGCCGAAATTAGTGCTTGAGTTTTAATTCTTCGTTTAACTAAAGTTACAATTAACAAATATTCGTCTTATTTAAATGGCTTGGAACAATTTAATATCTTTCATACCCACTGTACCAAGACTGAGTCAAGTGTGTAGCTTTTGTTGTTGTTGTTGTTGTTGTATACTACAAGCTAAAGACCCCTTACTAAAGTCATCATTTATTTATGACATGAGCTTTGCGCCCTGAAACTATGACCGAAAATAAATGTAATTATATAACAGCGAAGGAACAGAGAAGAGTAGGAACAGTAAGAGAAACATAATAACAGCAACAAAGCCCCAAAAGAATAACAACTTGGCCCCAAGTCTCAGCCGCGTCTTTCCTAAGCGCTTTAAAGCAAAATAAAAAAAAACAGAAGAGCTCTGAAGAGCCAAAGACGAAAAAAAAAACCATACAAAGAACAAAAACAATATCACAAGAGATGCGGCTGGCTGATATTTTGGCATCGCTGGGTTTGTCCGTCTTCCAAGAATGGCGGGCCCAGGCCCGATGATTCAGCTGGCAAAGACGCAATCGCAGCTTAATGAATACCTTGCTGATTCTGAAGAACTGATGCTGCGTCTGCGTCTCCGTTTGTGCGGTGTACAGCCAAACAGAAATTACGAGTAGGTTTCAATGATGGCGTTGCAAATGATGTGATGCTGCCAACGATGGGACGCGTGAGATATTTCCAATACGAGTAGGTTATGTTTTTTGTTGTTGTTGCTACGCTTTCCGCTAACCTTGCGCGGAATCAATTCTTGCAGATGTACCGGTACCGTAAATGTGGGCCAGCTTAGTGAAGAAATAGTCAGCTTAAAGTTTATTTACCCCACGAATGACTCAATGTTAATTTCAACTGTCAGCGGAAGGCTACATAGCTGATAGAAATTGGCAATAGCGGTTTCAAATCAACTGAAAACACTTCCTACAGCTGAGACATCTATAATGCACAAAATTTGTATAGTTAGCCTTGTTAAGTTTGATGGCCTCAATTTAGATTTTTCATTTGTTTGCAAGTTTGTTGCAAAATGTAGTAAATTGCTGCAATTTTTTTTTTATTGTTTGGTTTAAATTAATTTTGAATTAGGTAAACCACTTGCAACATTTTAAATTAAAATTCTTTTTAAATTAAATAATTTTTTCAATAAAACATATATTTACTTTGTTCTCATTACAGAAGTAACCACAATGCTGCCATCAGTTGTCATCAGCAGCAACAGCAGTGCAATTCGGGAGGAAACTACAATCCGTTCTACGAGCATTGAGCCCATCACCTCTACGGAGCCGACAACAACACCGCGAGCTGAGAGCGAATCTTCCGAGGAGCCGCTGAGCGTGGTACATCACTCGGAGTTGGATCTGACGCACATACAGCATATTCCATTGAGGGATGAGCATGCGGAGAGTGTGGGTGGTGGCGATGCCACCACTGAGCAGCAACAGCTGCAGGATGAGCAGCTGCAGGAGCGTCATGAACAGAATGAACTGTTGCTCAACCAAATCTCCAATGAGAACGATGATGATGTCAAGGATCTGAATCATTTTCGACATCCGGCAACGCTCATAACGGCCAGCAACAGTGAGGAGAACGAGCCCACAGTCAGTGAGAATGAAAGTGACAGCGACAAGCCTGCTCTCACAACAACAACAACAACGACAATGCCGACACCAACAGCAACAGCAACATCAACAACAACGGCAGCAACGACAAGTGAGTCAGAAGATCCCTATCATGTACATATACTGTCCGAGAATCATGATCGCCTGGCCGAGCACGAAGATTATCAAATGCTTTCGAGCAGCACCGAGGAGGCCGAACCAGCGACAACAACTGCAGCAGTAGCAGCAACAACACCAACAACAACGACGACGACAACAACCGAATCGAGTGCTGGCATTATTATTGTCAGTATGGAGAACAAGGCAACAGCGCAGCCAGCAACTGAGACGACATCAACGTCCCGAGCACGCGCCATGAATATGAATGAGCCCGAAACTCACCAGCCGACTGAGATCGCTGTCAAGGCGGAGATGGAGACGGAGACGGAGAAGGAGGCAGAGGCCACCACAGTAATGCCGCTGCTCGAAATGGATGCGGCTCCAGTGATTAACATTGTTGAAGGACAGCATGTGCATGTGCAGCACCCAGCCGAGGACGAAACAAGCAGCAGCAGCACATCAACAACAACAACAACAACAAGGACCACAACTGATTCGCCATTTGTTGCTTTTGCCGGCGAGGGTCGCTCGGCAGGAGGCGGCGACATCGTTGAGGATGCCGAAGTGTTGTTTCGTCACAATGCCACCATGCACCAGGCGCTTATGGATCTCAGCGATGTCAGCATGGACGAGGAGCGCACGGCCATAATTACAACTACTACATCAGCAGCGATAACAACAACAGCAGCAACATCAACTTCAACAACAACGACAACCGCCCAACCGGAAACTGTGGTGCCGAAAATCGTGGAAATCACAGCCAGCGGAGATACCATGCATCGCGAGTGTCTGGCCAGCAATAAGAGCTATAAGGTGCGTATACACTGGGAGAAAACACAGACCAACTAATGTAGTCTTGATTCAAGCACAAAAGCTTGCAAAAGTCTAGAGAGATGGACTAAAATTGCGAGCCAAGAACATAACGTTGAATTTTTTCTGTTTTTTTTTAACTATTCACTTTTTAACTAACGATTAAATTGTATATTATAAACTAAAACAAAGATACACCAAAGACAAGCTCCCGAGTCCCTGGAAAGGCCTTTCCAACATCTAAAACTCCCATTACTTTGTCAAAACTGATTAGATTTTCGATCCCAAGGCAGGTTTGTTCATGTTTTGGGTTATATATTAGATCTGCATTTCAAATTTAAGCAATTTCTGTGAAACAAACCAAGATAAGGCGAAATTTAAGGCTCCCAAGTCGATAGAAATGCCTTGCCCATAACTTTGCAGCTGGTTATTTTATATTCTCTAAGGGGCAATTCTTGCATCAAGATATTTTAGAATATTAAGTGCTTCATATCTAAAAGATCAACTGAGCACTCCACACTGATGTTTATCAATTTAGACGAAGGGTTGAGCGATTGAGGATTAGCTATGCACATGTACACCCACTTGGCACATGGTAGCTGCCTTCATTGTTTTTCTAGACATTTAAATGTATTTATTTATTTTGGCTTGCTGCCTGTTCAGCAATCTTTGGCACTTCCTGGCACGCAACTCCAATTTGCCTTGTCGTCACTTGATTGCATAATGCTCAACAAGTTTGGGCCACTCATAAAAACCGGTCAGCAGACAGACAGACAGACAGGCAGCAGCAAATAGTTTGTCGCAGCTGCTGTTGCTGTCTTGCACTCCAAAAATTATTTTTGGTGCACATTTCCCTTGTTGCCATTTTTCGCGGTTTTTGCCGTTGATGCTTGGGCAAGCAGCAGCAATTATGCAAATATTTTCGAGCCTTAAAATTGCAAAAATGCCAGCAAATTGCTAGCCAGTGATTGATGTTGTTGCCGTTGTCGTTGTCGTTGCCGTTGTCGTTCAGGTTGATGATGGTGCTGCAGATTCATAATCGGGCCCAGCCTCGGTCTGGGCAATCAACGTCGCAATGTGTCAATATCATGAAATGTGGGTGCATTGTTGTCTGGCTGGCAAAATTAGTCGATAGCACCCCAACACACACACACGCACACACACACACACAAACACACTCTTTATCTATAATCTAATTAACGCCAGAGTCTAATATCCATAAATTGCTACACGCCTCTGTGCGTCTGTCCGAGTGTGACGTGTTCATCAAACATTGCACCCAAGCCGCTGGCATTAAACGAGTCATGTACATTGCTCGATAGCAAATGGATTGCAGCAGCAGCAGCAGCAACCACAGCAACAGCAACAGCAACGGCAGCAGCAGTAACAGCAACGCCTCCGGCTTGCACTACTGACCAACCCATTCAGCTGTTGCTGTGGTTGCCACCAGCAATTGCTTTCAGTTGGCTGGCTGGCTGTTGATTTTGTTTTAATTAACCGGTCGCTTGGGTTTTCTTTTAATACCCTAACCATACATTCATATGTGGGTCTTGTGAGTTTGCTAAGCTCTTTGTGTGTAAGTGTAAGTAATTACAAGAAAACAGCACTTTGATTAATAAGCACTTCAGACCTAAATCTTAGGGTATCTAGTGGATTATACAATAATTGATTAATTTTTTTTTTAACCTTATTAGTGTATATATTCATTGCACTGCGCTGTAAATTAAATTTAGTTATTAATTTGTTTTTTTTTTTTAGTATTTTAAATTGTTTTTGCTTTACTTTTCATAATCGGATTTACGGCAAGCGTCGATATGAACTAATTTTTGCTTTCACTTTTAATGAATTGTGGTTCGTTTTTTCTGTGATATTTCTGAAAAATTGCGATCGATCGATCGGCAGCGGACACGTGCAACATGCCAACGCGACTTTGACCGCATGCCACAAATACTTTTTGAAATGACTGAACACTGCGCCTCATGAGCTGTACGAATATGTAGTTCAGTATGCCAGCATGCTAAAAACCATCTTTACGTCTTACCAGCTTGGTATAATTGTTATAACTTTATGAGTTTTCAGATTTAACGTTCACAGGAAAGACTAATGAAATTTTGTAGAAGCATAGCAAACGAATTGCCTTCATTGAACTTCCTTTTAGTCGTAAAATGGTATTTATTAAAACTGTCTGAGCTTAAAAGAACAATAGACTGCAAAGCACTGGGTGCAAAACAAAAGACTGAGGCAGCGAACTTGATCTGTACGTTTAATTGCTGCCAATTCTGTGTGTGGGTCGCGTCATAAGCCAGTTTTAGTGGCACTTTGACACATCTGGTTATTGGTGCAGTAAGACTCCGAATCTAAAGCAGGAAATGATTGCCAATTTCCAGCAGTAATCGGCTAAGCAGTCGTCAAATGATCAAATGATTGATGAGCTGCCCGCTTAGTTTGAGTTTGCTGTGCAAATTGACGCAATTTGTGCACAAATGGCTTCACCTGCCTTTCACATCATATTTCGAGCAAATGCGTCTGCTAAACTGGAGCACTGAATCTATTGTCATTACTATTACTTGCCAATTGGGTCGCAATTCTAAAGCATAACTAACTATTATTGGTGAGATTTTTTGTTTTGAGAAGGGAAAGCTGCAACTTTTTGTCTCGTTTAACTCGAATAATACCGTATAACTGGAACTCGTTTCAGCCCATCATTTATACGCACACTTAGAGAATGATAAAGAGATATCTATGTTAAATATTTGTTTAATCTTGACATATTATTTTGACTTAGCAAATTTACATATAAAATCGTTTTTAAAATTATCTTTCCATAACTAGCATGGCGAGAGCATGGAACGAGACTGCGATGAGCGTTGCACCTGCAACCGAGGTGAGTGGATCTGTGAGCCACGCTGCAAAGGTGCCACCTATCCGCGTGGCAGCCAACGCACCATGGCCAATCCCCATTGCCACGAGCGTCTGGTGGAGGACGACGAATGCTGCCGGAAGATGGAATGCGACGAGCCGCTGCTGGAGCCCAGCGTGGTTACCAGCGACATGGGCATGCCAACTCTAGCACCCGGTGAGCAGAACGAAGGTGAGTCCCAGACGAGATTTAAGCCAGCAGATGCTTTGTTGCCATTGGTCCATGCTTTAACGCTGTGTTTTCTGTGCTTTTCATTAACGTCATGTGCTTCCCACACACACACACACACACACACACGCCCACGCCCACACCCACACATATTCCATCACACACACACACACACATACGCAAATGAACAGGGAGCACACCGAAGCCGCGCAACGATTGCCATTACCAAGGTGGCGTCTACAAGTTCCGCGAGCGTCTGGAGATCGGCTGCGAGCAGATCTGCCACTGCGATGAGGGCGGCATCATGAACTGCCGCCCACGCTGTCCGGTGCGCAATCATACGCGAGCGGACAAATGTGTCTATGTGAAGGACCCCAAGGATGTGTGCTGCCAGCTGGAGCTGTGCGACGTTACGCTGGACGATCACGAGCAGCCGCAGCCGCTGAGCCCGCTTGGCGGCCCAAACAGCATTGGAGATGATCACGAGCACGAGCACGAGCACGCTCACGAACAGGAGCAGGAGCGCAGCTTTGGACTGGAGGAGCAGGCACGCGCTGCTGGCGGAGCCACGTCCACTTGCAGCTTCAAGGGCACACAGTATGACCTGGGCCAGCAGTTCCGCGACGGCTGCGAGCAGCTGTGCATCTGCAACGAGCAGGGCGTGCACTGCGCCAAGGTCGAGTGCCCCTCCACCTTTGGCCTGGATGTGCTCAATCCGCACTGCATACGCTGGGAGCCGGTGCCGTCGAACTTTAAGCCAGTGGCACCCCACTGCTGTCCGGAGAGCATGCGCTGCATGGATAACGGCACCTGCACATACCAGGGCATGGAGTTTGAGAACTGGTCACCCATTCCGGCCAACCTGACGGGTAAGTGATCGTACTGCATTTCCATTCCCCCATTCCCATTCAGTCAGCCACACAATCTGAATCCTTTCTGTCCAGGTTGCGAGAAGCATTGCTACTGCGAGAACGGCAAGGTGGAGTGCCGTCCAGCCTGTCCGCCAGTACTGGCCTTGCCCCCCGCAGACTTGCCATGTCATCCGGCACTGGCGCGTCTGCTGCCGATACCCGATGATGAGTGCTGCAAGCACTGGATCTGTGCACCGCAGGCGGATAGGCCACCTAGGATAGGTCTGGACGGTGTGCAGGACGAGGATGTAGAGCCACAGCAAGATCAACAAAAGCAGCCAGCTGCTGAATCCTCAGCGCCAAATGGTAAATATGGCATGAAAAGCTCACATACTTCGTTTACACTACATTTAACGTCAAAATCGTTGATGGAATACATATGCTATAAATATTATTTGTATTAATATGTATATATCCAACAACATATTGTTGTAGTGTAAACAGTGCAATTATGTTAATTGAACGCAATTGGAAAATAATTGAAAAAACACTCGTTATCAAACATTGAAAAGCATATTCATAATTTATCGCTCATCTTTTTCGCATGTTTTCGAAGCATTTTTGGCTTTTCCATTATGATTTCATACTTATCTACTTATCATATGTACATACACATATATCTTTTTGCGCTTTTGCTATTTATCTTTTTCTCTCTTCTGTTTTTCTATTTTTATTTTGTATACTTTTGAATAACGTGATTTTGTGCTGTATTATTTTGAATTTATTTTCTACGCTCATACGAAAAAAAAAACCAAACAACAACAATTAACGCTATGCATTTGTAAATAATCAAAATACCATTCAACATGCAACCACTATCAGAAACAACAACAACAACTACAACAACAACGACAGCAACAGCGACAACAACGACGACGACAGCAGCAACAGAAAATAGGAAGCCCATGGATGTTGATTATGAGAAGAAATCACAGTTAGGTGCCTTCTATCCCACACTGGACGGCAAGCCACCCAAATTGGGCGCTTCTGTCTTTGACAAGCACGACAAATTGCACAAGAAGGTACAGCAGCAGCAGCAGCAACAGCAGCAACAGAATGACATCAAGTACGATGTGCACGAGGATCAGCAGGAGGACGAGGTAAACAACAATGGACCATTGCCGCCAGGTGCTGGCTTTGTGCCGCTGCAGCTGGGCGGTCACTATAACGACTATCAGCAGCAGCAGCAACATCAGCAACATGTTGGCCCCTATGGCTTCTACAATCCGTCAAAGCCCGCCTACGATGCTTATAATCCGTATGAGCCATACGATATTAATCCCAATGGAATACCGCAGGGCAAGCCGCCACCGGCGCCCACTAGTCAATCGGATCTATTCAATATCCTGGGCGCTGAACAGCCCGGACATCCGGCGCACTCATTGCCCCAGAAGGAGAATCACAATCTGAGAATCGAGCAGATACTGCAGCATCTGCAGCAGAGCGTACCCGGCGGAGCACCAGCAACACCACAACAGCAGCAACAACAACTGCAGCAACAACAACAACAACGGCCGCTACCACCTCATTATGTGCCCATTGTGCACAGTGGATTGCCACCGCCACCGCCGCCGCACGGCATTGCCATAGTCGATGGCCAGCCGGTGGCATATGAGAGCTATCCGATGATACCCGGCTTGGGTGTGCCGCCCGCATTGCTGCATCCCCAACAGCAACAGCAGCAGCAGCAGCAGCAGCAGCAACAAAAGCAGCAACAACACGAATCCGTGCAGCAGCAACCCACCATTATGCCCAGCTCGAGCACCAGCTCTGGCTTATCCACACAGGCCAGCGAGCACAGTCTGCATCAGAGTCAGAGCCAGGGCCCGGAAAAGCAGCCGGCGACCCCGCAAGCAGGTTGACATCCACCACTATTCTAGTCAAGTCCTTCCACTTAGCTTATTCTAGTCTCTCTCTCTCTCTCTCTCTTCATGCTGTATGTGGACACACTGCTATACTGAATATACACAGCGACAGGGTTTCACTGTACTAACTGTGACTACTCCACACTACACCAATCAATCTATGCACACACACATACACACACATACATACATACATACACATAGACATTCTCATTTACTTTACCAGTCATCCGCATCATTGTTGCGCTTCTTAGAGATCGCTTAACCTATGCTAATTTATTTTATTTTATTGAAACAGTCATATCTATGCTCTATTATGATTCCAAATCAGTATCATAACAAATCCACTCGTCACGGAACTGTTAAACTCTACGTATAAGCAGGAACAGTGATGATTATTAAAAAATATAATTTATTTCATAACTTATATGATATACGTCAAAAGTAATCAATATTTCGTGATTTGTATTTATTTCTTGATTTGTTTTGTAATTTTAATTTGGCATAGATAGGCTGATGTTTGTAGTCCAAAGACTCTCTTAGTTGCCACTTGAGCCCTTTTCAATACTCTGACTCTCTTTGTAGCCTTCAACAATCTGCAGCCAGCTATCGAGGTGCATACACTGGAAGCCATTGATCCGCGCACCATTCACATCGTTTTCACGGTGCCCCAGGTCTACGTGAATCTTCATGGACGTGTGGAGATGCGTTATACCAATGGGCCAAGTAACGATACTTCGAGCTGGGAGCAACAGATCTTTGCACCGCCCGAAGATCTGATTGCCACCTCACAAATGGAATTCGACTTGCCGTTCCTGGAGCCTAATTCGTTGTACAAGGTGAAGATCACGCTGATCCTGCGCGATCTCAACTCGCAGCCAACGAGCAGCGTCTATACGGTCAAGATGCCAGCGGAGCGAACCATCACGCCACCACCTCAGATCTCCGACTACAGACCCGACTTCCAGGATATCTTCAAGACCGTGGAGGATCCGGAGCTAAATGCGGGCGAAACGAATGCCACATGGCTGCAGCTGAGCTGGAAGAAGTTGGCCGATGAGCAGCTGGAGTACGTTGATGGAGTGCAGCTGCGCTACAAGGAGCTCACGGGCATGATATATTCCTCGTCACCGCTTATCCATCGCGCGCTCACCAGCTACACCATACAGAATCTGCAGCCCGATACGGGCTATGAGATTGGACTATACTACATTCCATTTGCGGGCCATGGAGCCGAGCTGCTCGCTGGACATATGATCAAGGTGCGCACAGCACCCAAGGTGGATGTGTACGGCTTCGATGTGATGGTGAATGTCACCAAGGTGAAGACACAGAGCGTGGAAATTTCCTGGAACGGTGTACCCTACCCAGAGGACAAGTTCGTGCACATCTATCGCGCCATCTATCAGAGCGATGCCGGCAAGGAGGACTCCAGCGTCTTCAAGGTGGCCAAGCGAGACAGCACAACGGGCACGCTGATTATGGACCTCAAGCCGGGCACCAAGTACCGCCTCTGGCTGGAGATGTACCTCACCAATGGCAATACCAAGAAGAGCAATGTCGTCAACTTCATCACGAAACCAGGTGGTCCAGCGACGCCAGGCAAGACGGGTAAGACCGGTTGGGAAATTTAGTGGCTATTACTTTGGCTGAAGATGTAATGTTTGCCCTTTCAAGTCTTACGTGTTTTTGAACGGATCTATTTGAGCTTTAAGAATCTTGGTAACCTCTCTCCATCCTCATAAATGATTTATATAGATAAATATGATTGACACGATCCAAAATAGAGACGGTTATCAGTAATATTTATGAATATGATTAGTGATTATTTATTTATATTTTACTTGAAAGAACGAAATGAAATATTTAGTTAGTTTGTTGTATTTCAACACTAGAAATTATAACAATTCCTCCACACATTGTATTTCAGATTACCTGAATATCTGTTATTTTATGTTTAGTGGTAGATGATTTTGGTAACACAAGCTTAACCTCCAAATGTAAATAATTGTATTAATTACTTCCACATACTACTTTATGGAAGATTACGAACTAAAACTGTTTCCTTTCTTATTCCTTATTCATTCCTTTTGATTCTCTCAGGCAAACTGCTCACAGCGGGTGTCTCCGATCAGCCAGCTGGTGACTACTATGGTCCTCTTGTCGTTGTCTCTGTGATTGCCGCATTGGCGATAATGTCCACGCTGGCGCTGCTGCTGATTATAACCAGGAGGCGAGTGCATCAGACTGCTTCCATTACACCGCCGCGCAAGGGCGATGCGGCCTATGACAATCCCTCATACAAAGTGGAGATACAGCAGGAGACAATGAGTGAGTAATAATCTTGGAATCTATTGAAAGATGGTACTATCATAAGGTTTGTGTACTTACAGATCTGTAACGGGCTGATGGCCAACTGATGGGCAATACTCAACTCTCCCAAACTAGCTTAGAACAATGTTCTTGTAAATACTTAAAAAAAAACTCAAACTCAGTGTCAGTAAAGATGAGGAAAAGAGAATCATTTTCCATTCCCCGGCGCAGGATTTAAAGATGTCCACACTAAAAGGCCGCCATGTTGTATGTAGTGATTAAGAAATCTTATAAATGAACTAAACATTTTTTTGTTAAACAATTGTAACTTGTGTATATAGAGAAATAGAAGAGAAAGTTGAAACTCCAAGATACCAATTGGCCTCGCCTGGGGCGTGTGAAATGTTTACGCAATTCTTCTAGCGATTTCTAAATGCATAGTTAGTTTAACTTGTAAATTTTAGCTTTACACATACATATACCGTAATTTAAGAACGAACAACAACAGTTCTTCAAGTAACAGTCCATAAATATTTAAATTAGCTTGTAAACGTACAGAGATATGCAACCTTATGAATAAATAAAATATTAAAAATATTCATTTGTTTTAATTGTACCAATACTAAATATTGGATTGGAATATTTGAATCAAAATAAGCGTCAACGTTTTTATAGAAAACACTCAACAATATATATGATATATGTTTATATCTGTCGTATGGCTGGTAATAAAATATATGACGAAATTTAAGGCTTGTCTATTAAGTCTCATGTGTTCAGTTTTTGTAAATCAAGTGCATTTGGAGCCGCCCTCTATTGAAAATGCTTGACAATATATTAAGAAAAATATATATATTTTTTTGTTTGGCATTGACTTCTATGACATTTATACAACTTTAACTGGTAACTTGTAGATGACTTTGCCTCTTTTAAGTTTTCGTTTACATATTTGTATTATTTTATTTCAATTTGCTTTCAGCACCAACAACATATATACTTAAATATATATTTATATATATTGTATATAAATATATATATGTATGTATATACAAAATGCACAACTAGATTTTGGGTTGAAGAATTCAAAATTCAAATTTCGTACACTAATGCCACACTAAATGCTAATGTTATTGATTTATGCTTAAGAAAAAAAATTGTAGAGCAAAAAGAGAACAAAATATATATGCAAATATCCGTTCGCATTTGGCATGAACAATTCTTTGTGTTTTTTGCTTTAAAATTCTTGTACGCATTAATATTTAAATAGATTTTAAGATTGTGTCCAAAATGTACAATGTGTAATTTTGTTTTAGTTTCATTTTGTTTTCGTTTCTGTATTTTAGTTTTTTTTTGTTTTCTCGCATAAAAGTAATCACTGTTTAGCCTCCGTTCTTTGACATTAAGTTGATTGGTTGCTTAGTTTGCTTTGTTGGCTTCGGCATGGCAGGACAGACAACATGGAACGTTGGCAACCTCTCTATCTATTTACTTGGTGCTCGTGCTGGCGCTGGCGCTGGCACTGATGCTGGCGGCAGCCTCGCTGTTGCTGGTGCACTGCTCGATGACGCTGTTGCCCTCGGCATCGCTGGTGGTTGTGGTCGATGAGTTGCTCTCGTCTTCGTCATCATCGACTTCTGATTGCTCCTCTTCGCCGTCATCGACATCACCTTCGTCCTCCTCGTCGACCACATATACATCGTTCTCAATCAAGCGCAAGTCCATGCTGTCAAAGGAGTCGGTTATGACGCTATCATCATCGGTTGTCGTCTCATCATCCTGACCGGACGTATCGTTATCCAGATCCATATCGTCGTCACCCTGCTGGCTCTGCTGCTGCGACGGCGATTCGCTGCCGCTGCCCGCATCGATGCGCATCTCCTGCATCAGCTCCTGGATCAGTTCAGTCTCAATTTCGATGATGCCCATATCCAAGTGTCGCTTGCTCACATCCATTAGCACATTCTTGACGTTGCGCGCCAGCAGACGCAGATGCTCATCGCTGCACACCGTCGCGTTGCTTAAGTAGCGTATATAGTCCTCCAGATAGTGGCTATTGAAACTCTCGCGGCACGGCTCACCACTGGCGAACTGCTGATGGGTCAGCAGCAGCTGGTTGATCAGCCAGTTGCGACCGCCCTTCAGCACTTCGATGGCATCGCGGACGCACTGGCGCCCCAGCTCAAAGTTGCGGTACAGCGGATAGGTGATGACGCGCCGTAGAAACGCCACCAGCACATCCCGATAGTTGTCGTACTGCTCAAAGTAGCAGAACAGCGGGCACAGTATGCTGCGCGTCCAGCCCGACTCGCAGGTGGGCTCGTTGTTGGTGGTGCGCACATCGTAGCAAATGGCCAGCACAATGCTGATGAGGCCGCAGTCGATTTCGTTTTGCACATGGCGATCGGGCTGGCTGCACGATGCGGTCTCCTCGGTGGCGACTGTGCTGCGGCTGCATAGATTGTGCAGCAAATGCGCCTGCTCCTGGGTCATGGACGTCTCGTGGATTTTGGGCTTGTAGCGCAGTGGATTCTGATGCCCAGCGGGCACCTGCAGCTCCACAAAGTTCATTTTGTACTGTTCGCGCGAGAAGCGTTTCATCTCGTCAGCCACGCGCTCCAGACGTCGCTGCAGAGGACTCATACGCTCCGGCTCTGACACACGGCACGTTGTCTTGTCCAGCTGCAAAGCAATTGATTGTATCGATATATATTGATTTGCAAGCGTGCCACTCACCTCGGTTGTCTGGAGCGGACCACTGTGACGACTGGCGTAGCCATAGCAAAAAATGCTGGTCAACTTGTAGGTGCGGGCACCCATCTGCAATTGGCACTGGTCGGTGATGCGCTTCATCTTCCACTCGTGCACCAGCGGCTCTGCCTTGTCGTGCAGCTTGTCCGCCAGTGTTGGCAAGTTGAGGAACGCCGCGATATACTCCTTGCGCGCTGTCTTTGGTTTGGGCGTCAGGCCGCCGCCGCTGCTGCTGCCAGCTGCCTGGCCGCTGTTTGCCATGGCGACGGGCGGCAGGCAGCGCAAGTACAGCTCATAGCAGTTCTCGTCCAGGTCGTATGTGATGCACAGCGCTTTCAGGAATCTCAAGTCGAAAGTGCGACGACTGTGGAATCTGCCGTTCAAGAGTGCGATAAGCACGCTGGTTAAAGTACATACATACATATGTGCGAGGTGTGACTCACTTGTAAAGCTTGACATCTGCGTAGAAGTACAAATCGTTGTCGCCAATGAATATATCGACGTTCCTTATGCGATCCAAATTCACATGTATCGCCGCAGCACCCGTCGCCGCCCCCGCTTCTGTTAAAGCAGCTGCCTCCGCCTCCGCCCCTGCCTCTAGCCCACAACAGCCCACTGCTGGCTGGAACGATGGCGTGGACTTTGGTTTATCCTTGGCATGTGGATGTCGTATCACTATGCCGCACGTGTTGCCCGCATAGCTGTGTGTGACTTGTCCATTCAACATATTAAAATTTTACAAAGCAACTACTGCTTTTCAAGTATAAACAAAAAAGAACTTCCGAGCAGTAAGACTATCGGCGACAGGTTTGTGGAGGCTGGTCGATATTTGATTAGAGTAACCCTGTCACTTGTATAACAACACCATTAACAAACACTACACAACACATGGTGTGAGCAACCTTGTGCAATAGATGGCGCTTTATCACTCTGGCGGCATTTACATTGCGTATTTAAATGATTGTCTCCCCAAATATTATTACATTTAGCAAATACTCAATTTTATGGTTAAGATGCTAAATTTTTGTTGAAATTAAATTTATTTTTGATATTTATCAGCAACAGCATCCCATGTTAGCGGCAAGCCACAAAAACGTCACATAAATTCCACAAAAGGCCAAACCCAAAAAAAAAATAATAATAAATTTACAACTGCAAGTTGCCTAATGCTATCTCTGTCGCACCACAGAGCTTGCATGCTTTCTTCAAGCAACAACAACAATAACAAAAACCCCGTCTCGAGCTAGCTCGTCAGCGTGATTTGCTTTTCAGTTGTTGTTGTTGTGGCTGCTGCTGCTTATTTTTTTTTCTACATTTCTGGCTCGTTTCATGTTGACCCACTTTTCGTGGCAATACGTGCGATGTCGACGTCGCGTCGCAGCAGCAGCAGCAGCAGCAGCAGCGATTGCTGCCTGCACAGTGGGCCGCAGTCGTGGTGAAAGCTTTGCTTAGCTGCGTTTTGTACACTGCCTACAGAAAGAAACATATTCAAATGTCAAGTTCAATAAAATATGTTTTAAACAGTCTTAGTTGAGTAATAAAACAAATAACATAAAGTAAAATTAAGTAGTTTTTTATTAAATATTTTATGTTGTTTTAATTATTTAAATTTACAAAATAAATTTGGAAAATTGTAAGTACTTTAATTTTTGTTTTAAATAGTCTTTCATATATGTTTTCGATCATCCCTAAAACATCTCAAAAGTGGTCATTTTTTCAGTGTGTGGTTTCAGTGTGCGGCGCGAAAAAGTCATAAACTGAATTGCCAACAGGTTATAGCGACGACTGCTGAGGTTGCGGCTGCAACGCAGCGAGTAGTAAAAAGGGCCATGACAGTGACACTTTGAAGTTTGAGGTTAAATTGTCAATGTTGTTGCTTGTTGCTGTTGTTGCTTGTTGTTGCTTGTTGTTGCGGCTGCTCTGTGCTTTAATATTTTCGACATATTTCGTGGCCGTTCATTTCGGTTGTTGCCTGCTGCATTGCTGCATGTAAATTTCAAAAATACAAAAGACTCAGGCAACAAACTTGCATTGACAGAGTGCAGCGTGATTTTTGTTGTTGTTTTTTTTTGCTTTATCTACCGCGTGGCACAAATTTAGTGCGGCGCACGCACAAAAATGCTCACATGCTTTTATTTAGTTTATTAATTATTTGTATTACTTCTACTATACACATATACACACGCTCACATTCACATTTGAAAAGTGAAATTTCAAAGTAGAACGCGCAGCAACAACAATCAAAGCACGTACAACTGGCCGTGCCACGCAACTTGCCGCGAGGTTCCAATAAAAATGAGGTCACTTGTCGCTGACCAGCAGCGCCACCACCACCATAAAGCCCCTCCCCCCCCCCCCCTTCACCCGCCCCTTCCTGCTTGCCATTGTTGCATAGATGCCGCGCCAGAATCGTTGCCAGCCGTCTGCCTTTAGACTGCTGCATTATAAGCAACTTAATTGCAGTCGCGTCGTATTTTTCGTCTTTAACCGTTCTTAGCGAGTTTTTAGGCCAACGTGTGTGCCATTAAAATGCACCACGAACTTGTCAACCAGCATAAGCTAATGAGTATAAGCTGCTGTTGGGCACTTTAAATTGATGGACTGCCATTTAAAATGCACTCAACTCTTTATGCTTAAAAATGAGCTATTTGATGTGCCCTATTGCCCTAATGATGCTAATATGATTGAAAAAAGGCTGCAAAGCTTATTTAGCAATTTATTGAAGTGTGAAAAATATTAATAAATTGATAATTACAAATAATATCCATTTCTTTAAGCTGAGAACATATGCGTAATTTAATTAAATAGCATAATAGCTAATTCTTTAGCTTTCCATGAATACTTTTACTAACTTAGTAGTATATTAAATAGTAATAAATCCTGAAAGTAATAGTAGTAGTAGTAATATAATTTTGCAGCTGTGAAAATGTTGCTTAAGACCAATCTATAAACAAATGTTGAGTGTATAAATAGATAATTAGGAAGCTATGTTGCTCCCTCTTTGATAGTCAGAATTACTGCGGTTTACCAATGCCAGCTTAATCAATTACATTATTGTGTTCTTCTAAACATTACAACTTGTTCCTTAAGTAAAACAGAACCGCAGTGCTCAAGTGCTCTCTAAGCTCGGTCTTAAAAACGTTGTAAAAATCCAGTCTAATTGCGTATTTCATAAGATTCTCGTTGTGCACTGTTTGCTTTTGCAGTTAATTAAAGTTCGCAGTTGGTGTAAAAACAAAACTGGCACAGTTCTTAAATATTAATTTAATATAATGTAATTATAGCCGTGATTTATACTGCCTAGAATCTTGGTCAGCTGTCCGCCGAGCCGTGAAGACGCCACATTGCAAAACTGAAGTTTATTATGGTTTGTATTTTGTATTTTGTTCGTCCGACAATTAACCGAAAAAGCCAGCGCATAAATTATAAATATTTGATTATGACTAGTGCTGCAAATGTTGCAAAAAACGTGCACGTTGTAAATATTGCTAATTTTTTAGCCATTTCTCACCTACACCGCCCACTCCGCCTATTCCACCTCCCCCCCTTCTCCCTTCTGCCTTCTGCCCCACACTGCGACTTCCTGCACGCGAAGCACTTCCGTTCTGTTTTGGCAGCTCCAACTCAAAGCTGAGCTTTTCATGTGCATCCATCAATGGCCCCTCAATCAAGAGCAAAAGTAATCAAAATAACAGCAACAGCGTCAAATCAAATGGAAAAATACAACAAAGCAAACAAACAAATCATGCCGAGTGGAAAAGACAAAGACAAAGCTAAAGGGGAGCAGCAGAAGAGATAGAGACACAAACAACAGTGACAAGAAAATCGTTAAAAAAATAACAATAAATTTACACTCTACACATATACACAAATACAAATACGAACACAAATACGAATATGTATGTAGAAAAATGGCATGGCAGCAACTAGCGGCAGCAACAACAATTTCAGCAGCAGCAAAGCACAAAATAGAAATGGAGAGCAACTTTCACCCAAGGTCATTGTGTCTTTAACTGCGCCACAGCAGCAGCAACAGCAGCAACGACAACAACAACAACAACAACAACTGCCGGACAATATGCGACAAAGTTAACTGCGGCGTCGCTGTTTCCATTTTGCCAACTTTATTGTAATGTCTATCCATCTGTCCGTCGGTCTGTCTCTTTTTTTTTTTGTCCACTAGACAAACGAGAGAAGCAGCAAAGATAGCAACAGAGCTGCTGGAAGGCGAAAGGCAGGTTCCGCCTTCTTTTCGAATGCATCGTAGCTATATATTTGTGCAACAAAGCAAATGCTTTTTCGTTCAATTTTAACCAGCAGTTTCTCGCTTCTTTTCCGCTCAATTATTTAAAGTCAGTGAAACATAACAAAAAATATAAGTTAAGCGGACAAAGTTTTCAATCCACTTCAGAATGTCAAAAATAATAGATCTTTGAGAAATACTTATTGATAAAGTAAAGCAATTGTTGAGTTTTTCAGATTTTGAAAAAGAGCTTTTAAACAAGAGAATGCAGAGACAAAACTTTGTATTTAGTTTTTACAATATTACATACAGATTTTTCTTAAATTTTGTATAAATCTCGTTAGGAATATTTTTAAGATATTAGGAATTTGCTTGGATTGTTTCGTGATTGTATATTTTCTGGTATTTCATCTGTGGGTCACGCTTTTCTTAAATTTAGACTTTCCTTGAATACAATTACAAGAATTACAAAGACTTTTTCTTTTAAACGAGTGCACTCAGTTCTTTTAGAGTTATAGATTCCGAATATTTTTAAGTACTAGCAACTAGAGCGTACTGCTGTTGTTGGTTTAGTTGGAATAGTGTATATAGTTATCCCGATTTCTGTAGATTATGTATCCAATATATAAGCTCTTTCTTTGTGAATAATTTTTTGATTGTTCTGCTGTTAATGCACATGGAGAAAATCTTAGAAATCAAGTTTGCAATAATTTAAAAAGCTGTTATTAAATTGTCATAAAATTATAAAGTGTTTATCTACAAATTGCATATAAATATTTACGCACATACACTTTTTGTCATTTCATTCGAAAGAGGACAAAATTTTAAGAAAACTCTAATTCTTAGAAATTATCTTTTATTTTGGCAAAGCAATGCTAAAAACTATGGTACCCTTATTATCTCAGCTGTAGTGGATACAGCATATAATATTTATGCCTAATATTTGAGCTTATCATAAAAAGCTAATCTAAGAATTCATCTTTTCAGCTGATATAAAACGAAACTAACTTGTGTTTTCTTTAAGAACCTTTAATAATACTTTAGTTATGCTAGGTGAAAAGTTTCGATAAGTAGAGTTAAATTTCCATAATATGGACTAACAAGGTCAACTGTTTCTTAATTGGTTTTCCACTAAAATATCAAAAGAGTTTAATTTCTAGTTGAAAAGTGATGAAATCGTATTTAACTTGATTTAAACGGGTCAGACTGCCCCCATGTCAATGTATTGTGTGTAATTAGCTTTATGGGAAGCTATTGGAGCTATAGCACCCACGTCTACTGCTATCAGCCATAACTGCTTGTCAGATTGCCCGTCAAACTGTTGGCCAGAAAGTGGGTCGTGCTTGGCCAAAAATGATGACTGCCTGCCTGCCTGGCTGCAAAGCAAAGCAAAGAGGATGAGCAGAAAATTACATTTAATTGGAATGAAACTCAATTAAGAATGCCAAATAGATGGGAAGATTGCCAAGCTAAACAGATACACCTCAACGAATTGCAAGAGATGGTATTGCTAATTTGCCGTTTGGGCAACAAATGTTTGCACAGTTGTTAATATTTTGTGTCTGACCTTTGACTGGGCAGCCGAGAAACACGTAGCACATTTTGATTAGAACAAAACGTGGACACTGTGAAAACGGGGGGAAAGAATGATAGAGAGAGAGAGAGACATTGCCATGATATTGCATAAATTTAAGTGCCACAGATACGCGGCTCAAGATACAGAAACGAGTTACAGATACATGCAACGTTGAGGCAAAACTGAAACGAAGCCAAGCAAAGATACAAAAGCAGCATAGAAATGCGGATGCGATGCGATGCGAAGCGATGCAAACTAAGCAAGCATTCAACATACTCCAGACCAGACTCGTATCCAGCTCCAGCTTCAGCTTGAGAGCTCCAACTCAGAGCTTCATCGCAGCGGTGAAAGAGCATGCGACCGGGCAAAGTATCTTTGTATCTCATTGCCGCGCTCTGCTCGCCCGAGCCAGTTAAAATTTCAAATCCGTTGTGGCTGCCACAGTCGCTGCTGCCTCTGCCTCTGCCGCTGCCGCTGCCGCTGTCGCTGTCTCTGCCACTTCGTGCGGTTCTTCAGCTCCAGCAAAGAAGAGGTGGAAAAAAAACGAGTCTGGAAATTGGGTCAGTGGCACAGTATGCATGGCATTTTGTTGCTGTATTGGTGTCTGTATCTGTATCTGTATCTGTATCTGCGTGTATCTGTGTGTTTGTGTGGGCTTTGGGTTTGCCTTTAGCTCTTTCTTCTTCGCATTGCTTTCTTTGCGGCGGCATTTGTGGTCAATATATATACATATATATATATATACATACAGACATATGATTCTGACTTGTTGGTTGACTTGGTTCGGTTCGGTTTACTTTGGCTGCCATCGGTGGTTTTTGTCGCTGTCTTTAGCTTACCGCATATTTTACCATAGCTCCACTCGCACCTACTCCATTTGCTGCTGGCTTTGATGTCAGGTTCCTACTACTAATAGCTAGCGGCACATGTGTGAGCAGGCATCAGCAATGCGGACACCGCAGTTGCCAGCTAATCAGCCAAAGCACCCAATTTTGGCTTACATTAAGAATACACACCACATGTTTCTGTGTTTTTGTTTTTTTTTAAATATTATTATTTTTTTGTACATTTAAAATGACAAAATTTTTGTATTTGTATTTCTAGAGAAGTAAACATTAAAATTAGAAAAATAAATATTTACATCGAATTGCGTTGAAAAGTACAAAGTGTGATTTGTGCTGTTTTTTTCATTTTTTTGCACTTTGTTCAACTTGAATAAATAAATTGCACAAAACTAAAATAACATTAAATATTGCTTACATTTATTCAATGTAAGCAAATACTTTGTAAAATTAGATTTCTTTTTTGTTAAATATGAATAATTAATTTGTTTGCTTACAATAAATAGCTTCAACAATATTCGTTTTGTTTAAAATATGTGCTAGTTTTGTAGTCATAAATATTTTCTGCAAGATTTCTGCTCGAACATAAATATATTTAGAATATATTATTGATTGGACAAATATGCATGCATGTATTGTATAATTTCCATGTTTAATGTATTTTGTAAGATTAACATAAACTTTAGCAACAAATTTTTAAAAAACAAATTAACAACTTTTAAATGTAAGTGTAATAGAATTTATTACTTGAGTACTTTACTATTTCATATGTATTATGTATGTATTTAATTTGCTTTGTTTTGTGTGTGTGTGTGTGTTTGTTTTTTCAATTTACGATCTTTATGTCTAGTTTCTATTCAAAAATGTAACAATTTATTGTTATTTTGCCAAGCCCGCTTCAACTTATACTAAAGTATATACATATATACATATGTATATACACAAAGCTTATATATATTTAAAAGGTTTTTCTTTTTATTTATTTGTACATTAACTTAATATTATGTTTGTAATTTATAATTGTATTGCTTTTAATGTTTAACGCTTAAAGTTTTCAACACGATGAGGTACATAATTTATACAAATTACAGACATTCACATTTCTTCTTACATGCAATTACTAAATGAACATTCAGCTAGACATTAACTAAATTCTAGCTACAATTGTATATATGTTTTGTATATATATATATATATATGTATGTTTATATATATACTATTTACGTTTATACCTGTGCCAGGGCCTAAGGTGCACGAAGCGCGCAGGTTTGCATCAAAACAGAACAACAGTTGCAAAAAGACAATTGGACGCTTCGTTGTTCTTACATTGCTTGTGGTCTCTTTGCCTTGGGAATAGTGGAAGTAGAAGTAGAAGTAGAAGCAGAAGGCTATCTACCCACCATCTATGGGAAATATACAGTGCTGTGCTATTTGATATGCCATTATATTCATAACAGATGTAACCAGAAGTCTGCCAAATAACACTTTATATTTTTTAGATTTTCTGTACACAGTTTTTAGACAAATTATGAAAACGCTGATTCTATTCTTTTTTTTGTAATTTACTCAAAGCCCACACAGAATGCAGTCATTATTTAAATGAAATCTATGACATTAACTTATCTCAGCTGTGTGCTTAAATTCAGAAAAAAGTGTATAATCAGAAGAGGGTTTTGCTTTATGAATACCAGATATAATTTCTAGCTGTGCTAAATGCATTTATGTATTTTTAGAACTAGAAAATTTCTCTCAATTCATAGTCAACTTTTGTGTGCTCATTTAATGTTTACGCTACATCTCGTAATCAATAGTGTGTTAATAAAATAAAGTTGCAATTAGTATTATTGTTCTTCCGAAGCAGCCCTTGGTTCTTTTGGCATTCACTAAACTCTCAAACGTTGCCTAATAAGGTCTGAAAATATATTTCCTATTTTTTGGTCTACGGTATCTGTTGTATAACTTTTATTTCAAATAAATAGTCAATTTCTACTTTTGAGTTATCTTGTTGTTATTTCCTAATGCTGTGTTTACTTTTAAAGCTGCTGCAATTTTTGTAGAATTTTTGATTGTCTATTTTCTAAATGAAACTTTGGAGGTAGTAGGTTGATATGCAACAATAAATAATCAATTTGGATGAATAAGTCAAGTTGTGTCCGAGCTACTCGCTGACTAACGGACTACCACAGAGCGAAGAGATCAAAAGCAACCAACAACAACGAATCTACAAGTGCTATGTGTATGGCATTGCTACCAGCATCCGCAAGGACGCTGCTCCAGTGGAGCTCCGGTTGAGCAATGCGATACACGAGAAGCTGCCGCACCCAAAGACCCAAACATGCACACCCGAGTGTCCGAGTGTGGTGAGCGGGCGCCTTTGGCGGGCACTTTCCCCAGCACAGAGCGCACAGGAGCGCGGCCGCTGCCGGCCATGCTGCAGTGCAGCAGCAGAGCAGCTGGCGGGGATTGGCCGCGCTCCTGTGTGCTGCAATTCTGCGTGGCTGCGTCAGCTGGGCAGAATTTGGCTTGCTGCTTAGTTGCTGTGCGTGTGTTTGGCTAATTGGCTGTTGGCTAGTGGCGAGCGGATTGCTTTTGGCCGCGGTCAGTCACGCCCAATTCTCTTATGTATCTGTTGATGTTTGAGCAAGTGCGCCTTCTGGCGGAAGGCCTTGGCGCACACGTCGCAGCGGAAGGGCTTCTCGCCGGTGTGCGTGCGCAGATGCACCTTGATGTTTGACTTGTTGAGGAAGCCCCGATTGCAGATGCTGCACCGATGCACCGGCTTCTCCTTGCCCAGCAGACCACTCAGATCGCTGGCACTGAAACTGGCCACGCCCGATGGCGACATGGCGCTCAGCTGCGCTGCCCCCGCATCCCCCTGCACCTGACCCTGGGACGACTGCAGTTGCTGCTGCTGCTGCTGCTGCTGTTGGCTGGACTTCTTCTGCGCCCGCGAGCGCTTGGCCTTGGGTGTGCCCGTGGGTGCACTCGTGGTGCTTGTCGTGTGCGGATAGCTGCTCAGCATGTCCGGACTGCACAGGCCACCATCCTTCAGGCCACTGCCGGACAGGCTGCCATTGGGCGTCAGCTGGTAGGCAGGCTGTTGCTGCTGCTGCTGCTGCTGCTGTTGCTGCTGGTTGGGATTGCTGTTGGTGTTGGTCAGGTAGCGCGGATTGATCATCAGATTGTTGTCCGTGGTGCTGACCACAGAGCCCGGCGGACTGCAGCTGCTGCTGGCGGCGGACAGCTCGTTGCAGTATGAGGTAGAACTGGGCGTCTCTGTCTTCAGCGCTGTGGTCGTCGCTGCCGATGACGCACCCGCTCCGGGCGGACCATGCTGCAGTCGGTTCTGCAGCAGCGGCATATAGCCATGGCTGAGTAGGCTCTGCAGCGTGGAGCTGCTCGCGTGCACCGGCAGCGGCGAGTGGGGCAGCATGAAGTCGCCGAGCGAGTCCTGCTGCGAGACGAGCACCTTGCCCTCCGGCTGGATGCAGTTGCCGTCGATCCACGCGTCCAGATCCATCCAGCTGTCGCGCGTGTCGTTGCCCTCGTCCTTGTCCAGCTGATTGGGCACCGTGGTGTCCGCTATCGCCGACCCAATGATGGCCGCAATGTCATCGATGCTGTTCATGTCCACGTACTCGGTCAGATCCTTGTAGATGCGCACGCCGCTGCCGTGCAGCGAATCGGCCACCTGGTCGATGGGCGTCAGCGTTGAGCCGCTGCTGGCCAAAGAGGACGTTCCACCACCACCACCACCACCACCATTGCCGCCCGCTCCCGTCGCGTTCATCACGCAGCTGTCCGCCACGGAGTAGAGCTTAGAATCTAACTGACTATCGGCGAAGAGTTTGACATCGTTGAGGCAGGCATCGGCATCGGCGCTGAGCACGCTCTCTGGCAGGCAGGTGGATGAGGAGACTATGTTGTGCTCCTGCGAGGAGCCACCACCACTACCTCCACCGCCGCCGCCGCCGCCGCCCGTTCCGCTGCACGTCGTCGTCGCCGCCGTTGTGGACGTGGGATTCGCATTCGGATTGCTGTTGTTCGATTGCTGGTGCTGGTGCTGCTGGTGGTGCTGTTGCTGGTGGTGCTGCTGCTGTTGCTGCTGCTGCTGCTGCTGCTGGTGATGGTGCTGCTGCTGCTGCTGCTGCTGATGCTGCTGATGGTAGGCGCTCTGTATGTAGTTGTTGTTGCTCTCGTCGGGCAGCCGCTGTGCAATGGCATGGTAGTGATGCCCAGAGATGCCATTGATGGACAGGTGGCCCGTGTAGCCAGTGAAGGGCGGCAGTGGCTTCAGATCGGACAGCGCATTCAGCGACGAGCTGTTGAGCAGCAGATTGTCCAGCACATCCATCGAGTTCTTCTGGTCGGCATCGCTGGGCAGCGAGTCCAGATCGTGCTCCAGCAGCAGCTTGTGCCCGTCGAGCAGGTACTGATCCTGGCTGCTGGTCTGCGTCGGTCCCCAGCAGGGGCTCATCAGTAGGCTTTCGACTTCCGATTCACTTGGGCCGTTCATGCTGCACAACTTCATTGTCAGTTGACCCAGGCGATGGACAGAAATTTTGTGCGGTTTTCTTTCTTCCAGGAAATATTGATATTGAATAGTGTTCCAATTGAAGCTGCAACAGAGACACAGAAAGAGAATAATTAGATGAAAGACAATACTTATTTGTTGCTTAACTATATGACTACGATTACAGAACTCATGCAAAGTCTACACACACTTATCTATATCTATAAAATTCTAAAAGGAGTGGGTTACTTATACTTATGGGTATGTATCGAAAAAGAATCTGCAATACTTCTACTATGAAATGTAATCGATGATTTTCGTGTGGAAGTTTTCAAATAACTTTTTTCAAATGAACCTGGGGAAACTGTATGCAATAATGGAAGTAATGAAAGTATATTCACAACTTTTATTTTATATATATTGAAGTTTATCAAACTAAATTGATAGTTGAAATAGTTATCCATGATTTATAGAATTTTAGAAATTTAAAACAAATTTTAATCAGTCATACAAATAATAAAAAAAATATTAAAAATCCACTTGAATCCAAAATCAAAATATCCAAAAAGTTAACTTCTAAACAGATGACTTGTCTAAGCATTAAGACATTTATGAATGCTTATAGAAAAGAGCACCTTAAAGCAAAACTAATGTGCTCTCGAAATGTTTCTGTAAGAAATGCGATCGATAGATGTTTTTCCAAATCATTGACATATCTGCTCAAATCTGACGTATCACTCAAACTGTAAGCTTAGTCGAAGCTCGGCTTACAAGCAACATTCGTTATGATTCTAAGTATCTTTAAGATCAACAGGTGCCGCTTCAAAAAGCAACTGCACTTGCTGACAACCAAACGAGTCGATGGCCCTAATCCAAGTTTAATACAAATCCGAATACATATTCTAAATACGAATATTAATCGAGATCCATTTGGGCCGCCTGTGGTCGCAGCTGCATATCAAAACATTTCCACGCGGCTTTTCATATATTTAACTCAGCGATTACTCACGGGAAGACGCCGCCATATGGAGTCTCAAGTTGAGACATTCGACACACAATAACAGAACGGACGGACAAGCCAAAAAATGATTGGGGGAAAAAACAACAACAACAACAACAACAAATCGATACCCAGAATGGCCAATAATAATTTCCAAACGGTATTTGGGTCACAACATTAATAATCAGTTAAATTAGCATATAAATTGGTAGAAATAAACGCAGCAGAGAGAACTTCAAAGCTATACATACATAGATCGGGGCTTGGGATATCGTATTTGGATAACACCCGGCCCAACGATGTGAGAGAGAGAGAGAGGGAGAGAGAGAGAGAGACACACCGACGAATGAAAGTACAACGGCAACAAACTCAGGTGCAAGCTGCCCCCACCGGGCCTAAAAGCAAAGCAGCCACTACGAAATATTCAAGACCAAGAATACGAAATTCGACACTCAGAGTAGCAACAATTACGACTGTGTATTTTGTTGTTGCTGGTCTTTTTGGGAGAACCGAACGGTAAAGCAAATGAGCCAACAAAGTAAAGTCTTTTTCTCATTTTGTGCATAAACAGTTAAGTTTTTGAGGCTTGGCCACTTTTATGTATGTCTCTATGTCTCTATGTCTATGTGTGTGTGTGTGCAAAGAAGAAAGCACACAAAGCCAAGAGCCAAGTTGGCCAATATACTTAAATGCTTGCAGCTAGACTCGTTCGGTATTGGTCAGCAGCGCAAGAGCGGCGCAGACAATTTCGCTTTCAACAGGTTGTCGTCGCAACATGTTGCTAGCTCGGCAGCAGAGGCAGCGGCAGCGACGGCGACTGCGGCAGCGGCAGTGGCAGCGACGTCAGCGTCGGCTAAGCATGCGCAGCTAAGCGTGGCAGCGACAGCGGCAGCGGCAGCAGCCAAACTACCGTTACACGAGAGACCTGCTGACATACTTCCGTGTTCGGCAGAGCCGAGACGAAGCCGCCACGAAGCTTCGACTAAAGCTCAAACTCAAACTCAAACTCAAACTGTAGCTCAAATTGAAGCGCAGCTTTGCGTGCGACTCAGTTGAAAAAGAAAATGGCGGCCAATGCGTCTAGGCTGCAATTGAAGCTTCCACCTGACAAAGTAGTCGTTCAAAATATGCAAATATAACATTTGCTTGTCGTAATATTAAAACAAATTAGTTCTTAATATATAATAATAACCCCTTGAGTCTCCATCCCTGCGTTGCCCAGACTAGTCGTAATGCATTTTTGTTTTTCCTTTTTCAGTTTGTTTCTTTAGTGGCACTATCTATCAAAATCTCTTGTTACTTTCAGTTGCACTCAAAATTATTGTTAGTTGCGTTTCTATACTCTTTTCGAAGAAAATAGTATATTGAGTTTGTGCTGAAGTTTGTAACGCATAGAAGGAAGCGTCGGAGACCCCCAAAAGTTACTGCCAGTATGCTTAGAATGTCTGTCTGTCTGTCTGTCTGTATGTATGCAAACTAGTCCCTCAGTTTTTGAGCTATCGTTATAAAACTTTGCACAGAGACTTATTATTTAAAAGGGACAGCACATTGGTTGGAACCGGCCGGATCGGACCACTATATCTTATAGCTGCCATACAACTGTAAGTCGGTTTTGGCCATAAGTCCCATGTTTTCAAAGCTATCGCGATAAAACTTTGCACAGATACTTATTTTTCAAACATACATCACATTGATCGGAGCCGGTCGGATCGGACCTTTATCTTAAAACTGCCATACAACTGGAAATAAATTTAATATTTCAATTCAAATTGATATCATATGATATCAATTTTAACAGATGAATGTGCTGCAGTTAGCAGACTGAAAATTGTCTAAAGGTTCGAAAAGAGTATAAAATCTTCGGGACGCCGAAGATAATCCTTTCCCACTTGTTTTTTTTGGATTTCTTTATACTCATTCCTATTGCACCATTACTTAAGTGTTGTGCTTGTGTTGTTTGTTGTTGTTGTGATTTTGATTTTTATTCATTTTTTCGTTGTATAAATGTAACGGTTACTTTGTTCTTGTTAGATTTTAGTGACGTTTTGGTATGCGCCTACAAAATTGGCGTGAAATATTTTATAGACATTGTGATTCTTTTATTGTTTGACCGAGCGTCAGTTTTAACACATTTTTGTTTTGTTTTTATTGTTTTCGCTGTGGCTACTCAACATTTTTTTTTTGTTTTAATGAGGCACATTGTAACGGTTGTTCGCTGGCCATTTTGCATTTGAATGGCCCCAGCACCTACACACACACACACACACACACCACACTCGCACACAGAAATTGCGTGGGTGCGCCACACAACAACAACAACAACAGCAACAACAACAAGAAGAAAAGCAAACAATGCGCCTCTATTGTAATTTAAGCTTGTAAATGGGATTTTCAGATTATGGTCAGAGAGCTACACATTTGGATTCGGATTCGGGTTCGGGCATCGCTGTGGGCATTATAATTACGATTTCGTTGCGTATATGTGTGTGTGTGTGTGTGTGTGTGTGTGTGTGTTGGACGATTTTAACGGGCATTTTGAATGAATTAGTGCAAATTTTTGACAACCAAGTGATTTGTTGACCCTGAGCTGAGAGCTTCTCATATATTTCAATGAATAACTCGGTCAGTTTGTGGGCGCTCTTGAAATACCGTTAAGTAGTGGATTTGTGAATCAACTGCGACTACCGAATTGATACATATATTGGGCACATTCAATGAATATTTTAAAATTGTATTTAATGTGTTGAGCTTTGAATACAAATTTGTTTCAATTGCTTATATATTTCCTCGCCGTAATATAAATGCAACCACACAAAGTTGACCTAACCAGTTTCCCCTAAACAAGCTAAAAGCATTTCCGAAACTAAACCAACAACTTTTTGAACTTCTTGCGGACGCAATGAAGTGAACTATTCAACTTCAACTTCAACTTCAACAACTACTTATAGTAGAAACAGCAACAACAAAGCGTCAACAAGAACAACAAGAACATGACAATGCGCCCCTCCAACAGCTGCTACAATGCTACAAAAGCCAAGAGATTGAGTTCTTAACTCTGCTCAAAATAAAACGAGACCAAAGTCGCCGGAGTCGTCCAAAGTGAGGCATCGAGCTGGGGCTTTAACGGAAATTGAGCTTAACCTTTGGCGGCAATCAACTTCCGTTTAAATGTTCGAACACGAAGCAGCGGCAAAGGTCAAAACGTTTTGTCCCCAGCCAAAATACCGAAATGGCCAACAGAGAGCAGCGCCAAACACTTTTTTCCTGTGTTCTTCGTGGCTATGGTCAAAATGAAAAGAAAAATCAGGTCGCGAGTTGGCGTTCGGAAAAAGCGAATGAAAAATTATTTGATTGCAAAATTTACAACCGCAACGATTTCCACTTGGAAAACCGCACGTACAATGCCAACAACAGCAACAACAACAACAACAACAACTCTGCAAGGCTGCCTAGCGTTTTTCCAAACAACCAACTTTGACCAAGACCGAGAAGCCGAAAAAAAAGCACAGCCACAGCCGCAGCCTCCGAAACGTGTGGCTGGCATTGAGGTCGCCATCACTCAATGAAGGTTGCCCCAGCTCCGACGCCGAGACTCCGACTCCGACTCCAAGTCCGACTCCAACTTCAACTCCATCTCCAACAGCGACTTCGACTTCGACTTCGACTTTGAGTCTGCCTCCATATTCATCTGCTTCTGCTACTCCATCTGCAACTTTATCTTAAGCTGTAAAATGTGGATGCAGCAAATTGCTGCCAGTGAGCAACAGCAACAGCAACAACAGTGGAAAAGAGGCAAAGAAAAGAAGAAGAAGAGAAAAAAAATACTGAGAACAGCCAACTTGCAACAATGGGAGACGGAGTTGGAGACGTGCTCGCTTCTCGTTCAGCTGCGCACTTGACAGCACATGTGGCACGTGTGCTGTTGTTGTTGTTGTTGTTATTGTGATTGTTATTGTTGTTGTTGTTGTTGCTACTACCAACACACTCCGACTGGCCAACTAACCGCAACTGCTGATACCCCGGACTTAGATAGAGGTGTGTATCTCTGTTGGCTCCGACTTAAACTGGACCATGGAGCTGTCCTCTTCATCGTCGTCCAATTGGTGGGCGTTGCTGATGAAGTTATGCATACTGACGAGATATGGGGGTGTTGTTGTGTAGTGTACTGCGGTGTAGTGTAGTGTATGATGAGTAATGTTCCAGGTGTAAATTAAGTTTGAAATTAACTGGTTCAGTTGCTGGAAAAGCAGTTTGGCACCAATTCAAAAACAAAACAAAAACAAGTGGGAAAGGATTATCTTCGGCGTGCCGAAGATTTTATACTCTTTTCGAACCTTTAGACAATTTTCACTCTGCTAACTGCAGCACTTTCATCTGTAAAAATTGATATCATATGATATCAATTTGAATTGAAATATTGAATATATTTCCAGTTGTATGGCAGCTTTAAGATATAGTGATCCGATCCGGCCGGCTTCGATCAATGTTATGTATGTTTGAATAATAAGAATCTGTGCAAAGTTTCATCGCGATAGCTTTGAAAACATGGGATTTATGGCCAAAACCGACTTCCAGTTGTATGGCAGCTATAAGATATAGTGGTCCGATCCGGCCGGTTCCGACCAATGTGCTGTCCCTTTGAATAATAAGTCTCTGTGTAAAGTTTTATAACGATAGCTCAAAAACTGAGGGACTAGTTTGCATACATACAGACAGACAGACAGACAGACGGACATGGCTAGATCAATTTGTTTTGTCATTCTAAGCATACTGGCAGTAACTTTTGGGGGTCTCCAACGCTTCCTTCTATGCGTTACAAACTTCAGCACAAACTTTATGTACTATTTTCTTTGAAAAGAGTATAAACACGCTTGTAATCATTTATCAAGTAACGCATAAAAGTTTTAATGGCAGTGCAAATTGGCAAAAATAATCAGTATAAGCCTTTTATTCAAGTGTACAGCTAAAAGTGTCAAAAAAAACTTTTAAAGCAGGCAAAACACTTTTCATAAAAGTCTAAAATATTTAATTATGTTTAATTCTTAGTTTTGCTCTCAAATATATGGTGGTTTTTACTTTTATTTTTAAAGTTTTTAATTGACGGCTTTTAAAGACTTTGCCAGCTACTCAGAGCCACAATAAACGATAAAAGGCGACTGCCTTTGTGTTTAAAAGACAATTCGTTGACTTTTATATTTATGAAATGACTGGTTTTTCGGAGATCATAGCTCTTAAGCAGATGCTAAACAATAGCTATAAATAGCTGGCTTGTAAGTAGTTGTTATTCTTAATCTTAAGTATTATAGGTACTTTAAGCATAACAGGTAAAATTGCAAAACAATATACAACTCTACTGTTCGACTAGTTGACAGTGTGTGGTCAAGTCGAGCATTGATTGTAACGCTTTGTTAACTTTATGAATGGAGCGATGGGCTAACTAGCAACCAGACTCCGTTAGACTCCGTTCCTGGCAAGGTGGGCAGCCAATATGTGTCCAGCAACGAGATGACAACCCGGCGATAAACTCAAATGGAACCAAGCCGTAGAGGCTTGGCGCTATTTTTATGGCTGAGGCTGTACGAGAGCTGAGACTGGTGGAGCCCAGAGCAGCACCACCACACCCTGTGTGTGCTTGGCTCTCCAGCCAACTAACCAACCAACCAACCAAGCAACCAAGCAACCAAACAACCCAGCCAAGCCAAGCAACCAAGCGACAACTAACAACAACTATGCAAATTTTTATGATGTTTAACTATTTTTAGTTGGTTTTTACTTTGTTGTTATTTAAATGACGCCCTCGTGCCTCTTGCGGTGGTTCGCTGTGTGCGTGCCGAAACTTGTTATACCCTGTAATTGTGTGAGTTACACTTAAGGGTATACTAGTTACTAGCGATTTGGTCTCAATTATTAGTTATACCAAACATTTTAAATGATTTTTGTCAATTATCAAATGATGTATTGAAATGAATATACCCAACCTGTTGACATTGTAGGTGCCAAAGTACAGTATACATAAATGTATATCCCGTTTGATCCTATTGTTGACTACAGTTGACTTTTGAAAGCATGCAATTGATACACCATTGACTATTGCAGGGTATTAAGCAGTTCACAACCTTTTTGATGGCTTTGTGTGATTTAAAGCTTAATGTGGTCATCTGAGCCGGCAACAACAATAGAGAGACAGCAATCCGGCGTGTCTGCCAAGTTGAATCCCCTAAAACCCAAAACATTGCTCAGGTCACCGAACTTTTCAAATGCGCGCGTCTAAAATTGTTGTTTATTGTTATGGTTGTTGTTGTTGTTGTGGTTGTTGTCGCTGAATTCATATTATTTGCGTAGTGTGTTTTGATTTTGCTGCCAAATGTGCAAATTGAACATAAAAGCAGCTTCTAAGCTTCGAACGGGATTATTGTTATAAATATTCCAAGCCAATTTACAAATTGAGCAATATATTTAAATTAATTTCTAGTAACCTGAATCGAAATCTGTTAAGGAATTGTGATGATCACAGTGCGAAGTGATCAGCATACAATAATTGTAGCCTCTCAGTATGGAACTTTTATAAATTAAGAGTATAACCATAACAAATATGGCAATTATTGAATCTTAGCTGCTTCGAACTAAAAAAACATATATTTTTCTAAATTGCTTCATCTTTTCTAATTGATGTGTTACAGTTTCAAAGCTCATCAGTTTTTTTTTTTTTGTTTTGGACGCATGTGCATTGAAAATCGAAGCGGCTTTTAATTATTTGTTTTGTGTGCCCAATACCTCGGCTACAGGTTAAAAATAAGCTACAAAGATCAGTTTTCCCCCCCGCTGAAATGCAACTGAGTCCAATTTGCTACGCTCATTGACGACACAATACTCATAAGTTATTGTTGTTGTTGTTGTTGTTGTTGTAGTTGTTGTTGTTTCTGCAGCTGTGCTTATTTGGGGATGAGCGTAATGCGCTCCCAGTTTGACGGCGACTTTGAGTTCTCCTCTCTTTTCGGGAGTCGCCGCCGCCTCACTGAATGAGTAAGCGTAATTTTGCGTCATTTAACGGTACAAACAGCCGCTACTGTTGTTGTGTGAGTGTGTGCGTGTGCGTGTGTGTGTGTTGGCTATATACTTCTTTTTTTTTTTGGCTGTTTTTCCGTTGTTGTTGTATTTTAGACCATTTTGGTAGACAAACAAACGGTTTTTATGATTTATTTTTAGCTTGGCAAAAGCGCTTGGCAACAATCTTAGCTGTAAATGAAAACAACTTTACTTCCGAGTGCAGTTAAGAGTTCTTTTGGGGCTTTTTTGGTCGGCTTCGGGGTCGGGGTCATATTGCAAGACCCTTAAACACAAGTTGGTAATATGTGAATTGAGATATTTGCTAAACTAAGGCTCAAATGTTTTTTTAAACTGTATCTTAAGTTCACATTAAACTGCTGACAACAATACTAATTAACAGCTGTGGATGTTTTGAACGTTTGATAGATAGATACGCGCCTACTTGTGAATTTCGCAATTGTCTCATGAGTAAAGCGAGTCAGTTGTCAGCTCTCAGCTCTCAGTTGGATGTGCCACACCCCCCGTATCATCCATCCCCCGCCCAGTCCTATGTATAGCGTTGTATTTCATAACAGGTGAGTAATATCGGAAACGAATTCGGTCAATGACTTTTCGCTGATTTGTTTATAAATCAGGCTTGAGAATGTTCTTATTGGGAGGGCATTGACTTAAGTGTTTGCCTCCTAGATAATTCATTCACATACCACAATATGTACCGGTAGTGTATTACTTACTTTTATGAAATTGCAGCCGTTCAGCTGTTGAACATTTTGAACAATAGTTCAAATAATTTATTGTATTTGTATAATCCTTGTTCGATATTCGCTTTTGATTCGCTTGTAATCCTTTAGTGCATTATATTGAAATCCTTTAAGACAGTTTTATTATGTAGTTAAATGTTGGTATATATTTGTATCCAAATTGTTGTGTATGAATATGTTTGCATGTTTGATATAGAGATGACATGAACCCACTAATGTGTAATATGTGTTAAGCTTGATTTACTCAGGAAGTTAAGGTAAAGAATTAGGCCAAACCAAATACAAATAGTGACAGAATGTTATTCTTTAAGGCATGCAGGAAAGTTAATAAATAAAAAAAAGTATGGGCAGCGAAATAAAATTGAAATGAAAAGCATAAACATTTTTGTATACTCACAAAAACAATGGGAGGAAGACATAAAAATATGCATAAAATAATGAACGGGGAGTAGTACGAGTGGGTATATAGTATATATATATATTGTGTTTTTTGTTTATTCTTTATATATTTTAATCCTTAGATAGCACACAGAAACCCTCGATGAAGGATTGTGGATCTTTTTTTTATTTATCGCATGTCGTATGTACAATGGACGACTTGTGATACTGATTGTATTTTGGGGATTTGTAGATGACGATAAGACATATGTATATATTATTGTAATATTTCGCTTTTGGTGTGAAAATATTTACAACAGCGTTCTTGAAGAGTTCGTTTTATGATTGGATTGGTTCCTCGATAGAGTATAACTTTGTTTTGATTATGGATATAGAATTGTGTATATCTTTGTTATATTTGTTGGTTTGAATTTTAACTTTTTTGCGTATTTCCTTTTGCTTGTTTTCAATTATTGTATTGCACGTTTGGCAGATTGCACTTGCACTTCTTCATATATATATGTATATATATATATATATATATGTATGTATAAATTCGATATTTAAACACTATCTGGAGCAATGTGTAGCTCAGCACTCAACATTTTGTCAACCATTTTCACAATTTTTGTAACGCATTTTAAACATATTTATCACTGCTGATTTTGTTGTTGTTGTTGTTGTTGTTATTATTATTGTTGCTGCTGCTGCTGCGGCTGCTGTGTTTGTTGTTGTTGTTGCACACTTTAATGTTGAACTGGTCACTTCGTTTATTGGCTGTTCCAATTTCTGTTGCTTGCTCTTTTTATTATGCCACTCTACGCGCCTCTTTCGTTATGTGTGTGCGTGTGTGTGTGTGTGTGCGTGTGTGTGTATGTGTGTGTGTGCGTGTGCGTGAGTGTCTATCTGGGAGAGTCCACGTCCACAGCCGAATCGGAAGCACACGCGAAAACAAACGCAAAAACTTGCTGCGCGCAAAGAATCGCACAAATCCGAAGACGTCAACGGTAGAAAGCCAACTGTGCGCAGGCGCGATGCGAAAAGAAATTTTCGAGCCGCAGTGGCCCAAGAAGCCGCTGTCAGCGTCGGCAGCGCAGTCGCCAGCAGCAGCAGCGATCAAAGAAGTTACTCACCTGAGCGCCGGCCCATGTCTGAGAGCGTAACGAAGAGTGAGAGAGCGCGCGAGAGAGAGAGAGGAGCGCTGCGCTGCAACATGTTGTGCTGGCAACATGTTTGGCCACAGGTGCTGCTTGGCCGAGGTCGACTTTGTTGCTGTTGCTGTTGCTGTTGCGGCGGTCAAAGTCAGGGCTAAGTTTGTTTATGTTGCGTGGCTGCCGCTGATCACTCTGAGAGGTCAGCATTGAATGCAAATTTCTATGCAATTGCATTTAATTTCGATATCAATAGTTTATATTTGTAGCATTTTATAAAGCTTAATGCCATTTTGTAAGTGCAAAGTTTGTCAAGTTCTAAGTTGACTGACATACGTGTTTGATGCTCGCTCTTTTGCTCTCTCTCTCTCTCTCTCTCTCTCTCTCTCTGGCGCTGTGTCTCTGTCACTCGCTCGCTTCATCTCTTTCCCTCTCACGCTCTCTCTCTCTCTCTTGCGCGCGCGCTCAGCACAACTTGACCTACTTAACAAAAATTTAACATTTTTTCCTGTTATTTCGCCTTGTAAACATGCGAGCAACAATTACAGTTGCCGGCGCTGCTTTTGCCGCCGTCGTTATTGTTGTTGCTGCCTCTGCCTCTGCCGCTGCGACGCGTCGCTGCATTTGCCATTTTGTTGTTGCATTTCCTCTTTGGCTTCTCATTTCGCACTTGTTGTTGCTTTACGGGCAGCGTTGATTGCCGCTGCTTGATTGTTGCTGTTCGCTGGCTCTTTTTTTTGGATTTTTTGTTTTTGCCTTTTAGATTTTTCTGTTTATTTCCAGCGTTTTGCAGTTAACGGTATCGCTTCGAAAATGAAAGCTCACACAGAGGCAGAGACAGAGACAGAGACAGACACAGATGCAGATACAAAAGACCACAGACCACATTCGCAGCTCGCAGGTTGTGTAAATTTTGGATTTTGCTCACGACTCTTGTTGTTGCTATTGTTGTTGTTGTTATTGTGGTATTAGCATAAGCCCAAACAGCAGCAGCAGCCGCCTCATCATCACTTTGGCCTCTTGACCAAATGCAACTGCGTCATACTCTTCATTCCGCTTGCTTCTCCTTTCCCTCTCCCCCTCGTCTTCTATCCGTATCCGTGTCCTAAGTTGTTGGTCATGTTTAAGTCGCATGCTTTGCTTTGCATCTTTACACATACTAATGTTTTAATATTGCCTTATTTTTTCGTTGAAAATAACTTGCAATTTTTAGATGCTAGCTTAAGCTAGACTTTGTACCCAATTTGAATAGTGTTTATATATTATTTGTCAGCAGGCGTGACTCATGGGAGTTACAAATTTGTGTGCGTGGACCGCTGGAGCACTTTAAAGCTTTGTCATCAGGCGGCCATTAAACAGTTTTGCTTTCAATGGCAAGTTCGTTGCCTAAGTCTTTTGTTTTTCGGCAACAAACTATGAGTGGAAAATTTTAAGAATGGAAAAATATGAATTTAGCCTTTTGCATAAAACTAAAATTATACTCATTTATATTATATCTTATATTTATACACTGTAAAAAATAATGATTTAAAATATTGGTAAATACAAGTTTAAAGCATGTTTAAAGTTATTTCGTTAGCAATTCTTTAAAGTGGGAATATCGACAAACTATTTAACAAGCCTGATTGAGAACATATGTATATATTGTCTATATGTTATGGAACGAATATATTTATTTTCTCTTCGTGTCTTTTGAATAATGAAAGCTTTTATAAAATATGACGAATATGATCCTTGATCATTCACACTTAACCTACATATTCCACTCTTTCAGTTGCGTCAACTGAGGCAATTAGTTTGTGCCGCCCGTATAATACATATGCTGAAGAAAGGGCAATGGATTTGGATGGAAGACGTCGAGTGAAGCTCATGGGTACGGCATATAACGAACGTCACACAGCACACACGTGAAAAGGCAAAATACAGTTAGACAAATTCTATGCACGTCAAATGTCAATCTCAGAAACAGTACAAACAGTACAGCAACAGCAACAACAACAGCAACAGCAACAAAATCAATCTTGGCATTAAACATGGCAGGGCGCAGAACATCGGCGCAGCTTTTGAAGAGCAGCATACAAAACTAATTGAACTTGGACAGCGTGACACTTCATAAAAAAAAAAACACTGAGAAGGCCCAGATGGGCGAACAATGTAGGAGAGTGGTTGGCCAGGTCGAGAGCCGGAGTCAGGCCATCACTCAAAGTTATTTGCTCCAGACAAATAAAAGAAGCTATCAAATTAAGGCAAACGCCACGGGAGTAGCACCTGGAAAAGGGCACAACGGTAAAGTTCGAGTGCAATGCCATTACCATTACCATTAACCGAATACCATAGCCAATATTGACATGGGGGTCAAAGTCAAACCGAACGTGGCCCGAACAAGCATTGTGCATTTGATAGGGCCAACTTCCCAAAAAAATATGGGTTAAGTCAGCACACACACGCTGCCATATATAGGTTAGGCAAAGCACCGCACTGAGGGCCTAGGAGGAGCATTTACTTTACTGCCACAGCACAGCACAGCCCAGCTACGATTGAGGTACGGGAAAATCGTTTGGCACCGCAGGCGGCACCTGCTGACCGCAAAAGATTGTAAATTGAGGTGCAAACAATGTGCAGAAGTCAACAAACACTTCGTCAGGCTCTTTTCCAATTTTCAGCGCCTTTCTATTTGCCGCTGGCAACTGCTTCTGGAAAACTGCAAACTGCAAACTGCAAATGTGACAAATCTTCGGCTCATCTGTGGCAAGTGGGCCGCTGCTCGACGGGCTGCCAGTTGCGGCTCACCTTGGGTGGGTCTTGTCTAGGACGAGGCTACCTGTTCTGCCCGAATTCTGACATCAATTGAATTGTTTGCCGGCCGTTTTGCTGCTGTGTTTGTTCGTTTTCGCTGCCAAATTGGCAAAACAATTCTCACCCAAATTGCAAATAGCTAAAATAACAAAGAACAAGAACGGGCGACAGTGGCAATAGGCTCAGCAGGGGACGATGCCAAAAGAGCAACCGCTTCCTGCTGCAACAAACTCGACAGCTGCAGCAAATGACTAAATTGCAGTTTACAATTGAATGCAACTCTTACAACATACGAGAATGGTAATGAGTCTTAAGACTGAGTGGTCTGATTAACAGAAGCTTTCTTTGGGACCGTCAAACTGCGAATAGAAAATGACTCTGAAATTGATACATTAAATTTGAAGATTTGTCGGAAATTGTTTAGCCCCGATTGCGGTTATCAATCAAATTAAGAACAATGATTTTAAATTTAACACACATTCTAAAAGTCAACTAACTAATATTTAGTTCAGACACAATTTGGCTTCTTCTAATGCTATAATCAGATAGTTATGTGCTTTTATTTAACATTCGAGCGTTTTGCAAGCTTAAAATTGAATACAATTTAAACTCTGACTGACTTCATTGCATACACAGGAAAGTTTATCCCGCTTGCCATCTTTTGTTTTATTCAAATGTAATGAAAATTTTATTATTCGTTAGGCAGAGTTTTCAAAGCACTCTTAGCTAAGAATAAAGTTGAAAGTTCAAGCCCATCGACACGAAGCTCTTAAGGATTTACATGGATTAGTTGGTAAGTGTATAAACAATCATATTCGGAGCATTACAAAAAATGGCTTTGCTCGAAGCCAGCAAATATATGTCAAATATTGCATAAATTTCGCATAATCTACCAATAGCAACAAAAACAACAACAACAGCAACAATGGGCACAACAACAACAATATGGCAAACTTTGCATGCATAATTTGCTGTATGCTGTGCCAAGGTGCGGGCGTGATGCCCCAAGACAAAAGACTTCCAAGTCGAGGCTTGTGGAGGTGGCCTGGAGAAGTGTGTTATGGAGGGGGGTGCTTATCAAAGCTAATAACACGCAAACAACAGCAGTAGGAACAAACGCTGCAGACGATAAAAACAGATGGCAAGCATAAAAAAGCAGAACAACAAAACGCACCACAATAAAAATGCTAAATAAATTGCCATGTTGGAGAGCAGAGCGGGTAGCGTGTAATAGGGATAGGAATAGGGTTAGATCGAGATGCCGCCGAAAGAGAAACAATAAACAACAACTGAGAACAACAAACAGCGAACAGCGAACAATGTACGGCAACAGCAGAAGAAATGGCAGTCGACGTCAAACGAATTATGAATGTAGTGCAAAGCGTAGGCGTTTTATCTTTACCACTTTGGAGCGCTCCAAATGGAGGCAGCGCTGCGGTTCGTGGTGGAGCCGGCTCGGCTGCTGTGGGTGGGCAACCAGCAGCAATGGTAGTGTGTATGCCAAGGCGAGGGCGAGACAAAGGTCAAGCTGAACGCAACTGCCAACTGCCAACTGGCAACTGGCAACCGGAAGTGGGTCAACGAAAACCGGATCCGCATCGCAAACACCAAAGCGCTTAACGCAAACGCAGCTGTGTGTGGAGAGAGAGAGAGAGCGAGAGCGAGAGAGAGAGATAACAACGGCAACAACTGCAAAACAAACAATGCAAAAAGCAATTGAGATGCAAATGCAAATTGCATTGGCTACATGTGTGTGTGTGTGTGTGTGCTTCGATGTGTGTGCCATGTTGCCAGCAACATAAATAAACATCAAAATAATACACACCATTAACATTGCCAATGGCCCCCAAAAAGCAATGAGTCTGTTGAGGAGCACGCGGAGGTGCAACCGGAGCAGCTGCAGCAGCACCAATACAGACAGACATACAGACTGACTGAAAGAATTGGCGTTAAGTTGTCATGGACAAGGACTGGAGGGAATGAGGGTTAGGTGGAGGTGCCAGTGGTGCCAGTGGTGCAGCATAGCCAAGTAGACAGCAGACAATGCATTGCAGTCGGGCAGCCTCGTTCTTTGACTAGCTCATGGGCTGGCAATGGGCGACAACGTTTTTTAAACTGCTTTGCTGTTGCCTGCTTGCTGCTGGCTCTAATGAAGTTGCAAATTAAAGCGGGTAAATTGGTAGTGCTAGTTTTTATAAGGTTTGCTAGTATGTACCGGCATTACCGACTATTAAGATATATTTGAAGGATTTGATCTCTTAAAATCATATAGAGCACCATAATCCATTTGAATACGGTCCCAATCTCATATTTGTATCATTCTGTCATACTGTGACCCACTTGTTGTTGTTTCTCTGTTTCACGTCTCTCTGCCAGATTCTGCGTGAGCGAGAGATATTTATGCGATTTTTATTGATAGCTGAAAGAGTTTATTGCATACAAAACGAAAGACTGAGGCAACGAACTTGCCGTTAAAGTAAAAATCCAACAATTGCTCATTGTGAAGTTTATGATACTTTTGGAATTGGGCGAAGAGAACTTTTTGTGCAGCCAAGCGCAGCAGCAACAGCAACTACAACAGCAACAACAACAACTATCTCAGACTGGCAGCATAACGGCCGAAAATCAGTCAGAAAGCAGAATCCCAAATATAACAGAGACGACGCTTGGAAATTATAACGCAACGCAGCGTTTTTGTGTTTTGTGTAACGGTTAGCGGCTAGCTTAAGGAGAGCCAACAGACAACGGCACTTTTTTCACTTTTGCTGCATCTATGAGATACAGATACTCGCACAAAGGCAACTAACTGACTGCCACCTGCAGCTCAGCTCTGTGACTCTGACTCCGTGGAAGATGCAGCTCGATGACTGCGCGCTTTGCGTGCTCCCTTCCTCTCTACAGACCTAAACCTCCCCCCCCTCCCTCCTCTCTCTTCATCCACCACCCTTCGTCAACGTGTTGTTTTTATATCTGTTGACTGTTTATACTCTTTTCGAAGAAAATAGCATATTAAGTTTGTCCTGAAGTTTGTAACGCATAGAAGGAAGCGTCTGAGACCCCCAAAAGTTACTGCCAATATGCTTATAAAAAAAAACAAATTGATCTAGCCATCGTCGTCTGTCTGTCTGTCTGTCTGTCTGTCTGTCTGTCTGTCTGTCTGTATGTATCAAACTAGTCCCTCAGTTTTTGAGCTATCGCGATGCAACTTTGCACAGACACTTATTATTCAAGGGGACAGCACATTGGTCGGAGCGGCGGATCGGACCACTATATCTTATAGCTGCCATACACCTCAAAGTCGGTTTTGGCCATAAATCCGATGTTTTCAAAGCAATTGCCTTAAATTTCTTGTACACTTGAACTTCCATATAAATCATCGATGGAGTCAAAATCGCAAATCGATTGAGTCAAAAACAGCGATGACAGCGTCAGCAAAAATTGAAATTACAAGCGCAAGAGCAAGTGCAGTTTGATAGTCTGAACAAAGTCAAGCGAAGAAAGCTTTTGATAGTCTGCTCTTCAAGGTATTTTGCCACCGATCATCAAAACGGTTTGTGGCGTATGGCGTAAAGAGCCGCGCTAACGACGCATGTCCAAGTTCAAGGACCTCGGCGGCGACTGATTGTTAATTTAATACTTTTTCTTTTCTTCCTTCCAAATATATAACTGTAATCAAATTAATTTGCTTCCAATAGCTTAGAACAAAAACAATGCCACGCGAAAAATACGAGTGCTGACAAACGGCTTAGGTTGCAGGAAAACAAAAGAAGGAAATTTGTAACAGTCGGCTCTTCAAGCAATTTTGTCAGCGATCATCGAAACGGCTTGTGGCGTAGTGGGTAAAGTTGCGAACTGGTGAGCGAGAGGCCCGGGTTCGAAACCAGCGGCGACTGGTCATTTATTTTCATTTTTTCTTATTCTTCTTTTCAAATATATAATAACTGTCATCAAACTCATTTGCGTTCAATGGCTTAGAACAAAATGTCATAGATTTTAAGCTTTTCTAATTTGCAGTTGCTTTCAAGGATTTTGTCAGCGATCATCAAAACGGCTTGTGGCGTAGTGGGTAAAGTTGAACTGGTGAGCGAGAGGACCCGGGTTCGAAACCAGCGGCGACTGGTCATTTATTTTCATTTTTTCTTATTCTTCTTTCAAATATATAATAGCTGTAGTCAAATTCATTTATTTTCAATTTCCTAAATTGTTTCTAATTTTTTTTTTCATACATAAAGTAGCTTTAATAGAATAATTCAAAAGAAAAATTTAAATTCATTGGCAAAACCAATGACACGCGAAAAAAAATATGGATCTCAAATTCTGAATATAAGCTCTCGTATGTTCAGATTAAGTTTTATGACAATTCAATTTCCGACAGCGGCCTTGAAAGGTATAAGAGCAACAGGCACAAAATTTGGTATGTATATTGTAGTATACTAGTAATGTAGGACTTGAAACTGAATTGTATAGCATTCGGAGCACTAGAATGCCAAGGGGCGCCACGAGCTGCGGATAGTGAAACGTCCCTCGTTGTCACATGAATACCTTTATATTTTATTTTATATGTAGGGGTATTGTATACATTAATATCTGCGAATTAAATAAGCAGTCACGGAAAAATAGTAAAATTGCTTTAAGGTTCGAAAAGAGTATTTAATCTTCGGCACGCCGAAGATAATCCTTCTCCACTTGTTTTTAATTAAGCTTTGGGGGAGAGATCTTTGAAAACGTCGAAAAGTCGGCTGCTTTGGATGCTGATAATCAGTAAAACGTAATGGGCCGTTGAGGTCTGGATGGGAGCAGGGTTAAGGGAAGGGGGGCACATCTTCACCGTCACCAAAGCCAGCGCCGTCACCGTTGTCTGGCTCGGCTGGCTTACCGTTTAAGCGCCTTAATTGTTTAATTGCCATAGGCATTGTCGCATTGCACGGTTGGGGGCTTTCGGGTTACCGTTGTGACAATCTACTGAAGCAAATTAATCGATTTGCAGTTCCAGTCACAGTCGAGGCTTCGCATCAGCTCGATTACCAATGGCTGCAACCGCAAAGCCGTAGCAACGTGGGTGATGCCTTTCCTGGCATCCACAGCTGCTCCACTCGCTCCGATTTGCATATCTGCTCGCTCCTAGATCTGTGGCAGCCTCTCTTCGTGTTTCTGTGTCACTCTGCAATCAGTTTGTCATTAAATGCAAAGCACTGTATCTTTCTGTTTATCTGTCAGATACGAGTGGAGAGTGTACGTATCTAGCAGCGAACAGTCTTTTCGATTAGGGTAACAAATGGCCGAGGTAGCTCAGTTTACTTGATTGCTTTTGGCCGCATTTCTGTTTATGTGCGGTAGAAATGTTGGTCAAGTTTTACTCTAAGGTCTTTTGAGTATGCGAAAGAACCAAAGACATAATATTTAAAATAAGCTACCTTTTTACAACCATTCTTCATTATTTGCAGGGATTTTCTTTTGAATTATTTCATTATATTGATTTTTAAATTCGGATTAGGATTAACACAAGATTTGACTTGGTATAAATCTGAAGGCGGCTAGGTCGTTATCGTATTTACCACAATATTTAATGATAATACCCTTTAACACACTTTTCATACTAAATAATTCAGAATCAAAAAACATACAACTTAATATATAAAATTCTTAAAAACTGATTTAAATATTTAAATACCTTAACATACTTAAGCTAAATGTAGAATCATATAGTATAGAGTTTCCGATAAATAAGTAAATAAAATGTAGTAATTATTTGCATATACATTTCGTATTAAGCAAATTCGAGTGTTTTCAAAGACAATTCCATTGCAAATTTCATTTATATTACTCATTTGTTATCTGTTATACTCGCATAGGTCACGCTTGTCCAAAGACTTCAACCTGCAGGCCGATTGCTGCTTTTGCCTTTCCATTGCTGTCAAAAAGTTCTCAAGGATGAGCCCAACAAGTTGCAAGTCGCCCGAATCCGGAATTGAAACTGTAACTGGGGATTGGAGCGTCAGCTTTGCGGTTGCAATACAAAGTTAACCCAATTATGAAAGGCGCAACATAATTAAAATGGACATGTCGCTGCGAAGGAGGCTAATGCAGATATGCACAAGCCTCGGCAAGTTAACCACTTGTGCTTGCAGACACCACCGCAGCCACCACCACCACCACCATCAGCTGTACTCCACCCAAACCGAACAGACAAGAAGCAAACCCGAACCAAATTGGGTCACGTGCTCAACTCAGCTCAGCTCAGCTCGCATCGCATCGCAGCGGCGACTTCAACTGACAATTTTTACGATATGCCAGAGCCGGAGTTGGAGACGGAGACTCACGATGTTGCAGATGGTGAGGGACTTGCAGTTGGTATTAATGTTTTAGCCGGGTAGTGCCAATGTGCGTAGCCGAAAGGTAAGTTGCTGTCTTCGTTTGCCTAAGATATTCGCACCACTCGACAAGTGCAATGCATCTTTATTGTTGTTGTTGTCGTTGTTGTTGTTGTTGTTGTTTGGTTGTTGTTGTCGTTGTCGTTATTATTCTGTTGTTATTGTTGGCGTCGCGCCCATAAATTAAATGCACAAACGAGTTTCGCATCACATTGTAAGATTAAGTGAAAAGGGGGACAGCGGGTGACTGTGAAACGGATTCGAAGACAGACAAAGAGACACAGAGGCGAAAGACAGAGATGGCGACAGCGAATCGGCTGCTTTCGCATATAATTCAGCTTTGGGCTACATAATTAATTCCGCCAGGCCGCCCAGCGTTTTATGCTTGGCCCCGGCCAACAGTTTCAGTTCCAGTTCCAGTCTGAGTCCGAGTCCCAGTCCCAGTCCCAAGGGAAGGAGTACGCGAAGTACGTGATATGGGCCAACAGGTTTTCCGGCGCACTTGTTGCTATCGACGAGACGCCCAAATAAATGAAGACAAAAAACCAAACAAGTAATGCGTTCCAAGCGTAAGCTACCGACTAAGGCATACTCTGTTTCAAGTGCTTTGATAACTAAAAACTTGTTGAAAAACTTTATACAGTTTACTTAAGTATTTCCTTACCAATTTGTGCATACATTTTGGCTATTGATTTAAATATGAAATTGCTCAATATATTAAATACAATTATAGTTGTATTGAAGGTGTTTTCACTTCAGATTCTTTTATTAGTCACTCTAAAACTGTAGACGGAATTGATCATAAAAGAAACTCATCAGTAATTACCAATTCGGGAGATATAGATTTTCCACATTTGTTTGTAGTAAGAACATAACTTTGGAGCTTAGATTTAAAGTCTCTAGCTTCAATACCATTGATCAAAATTGCATTTAGCTCAAACTCACATTACCCAAAAACCAATACAACCGTTTTGCCTCACAAGCAGAGTATAAAAACCAAAAAAATTCATATGCGTCGTCGATTCGTGGGCTTGAAGTGAGTTTTGGGTTCGAACTTGATTCGCTGGGTCTGGGGATGGGGCTGGAGATGGGGCCAAGCAGCGCTTCCACTTGATTTGATTTTGGTATTCCATGCACCGTTATTCAAAATATTCGAAAAACGTTTTATCTGCTATGTGTGCGTGTGTGTGTGCGTGTGTGTGTGTGTGTGTGTGTGTGTGTGTATTGGTGCGAGTGCGTGCTGCTTTCAAGTTGCACAGCCGCCGACGCCACTAACTCACAGTGGTTGAAAATCACAACCAATTACATCAACAATGCCAAAAATATTTACAATTTTAACTATTTGAGTGTATTAATGTTTGTGGTGACCAATATAACTCAATATTTAATGAGGTGCGATCTCTGTACTTTTGTAAAATTAGTTCGCTAAGTTCCTAATGAAATTCATGATTTATTAATCGGTTTGAACATTACATCCACTATGCGATTGAAAGTGTCGAGGCAAACATTTTCATTTACTATATTTTCGGCGCACTAAAAACTGAGAAAAACTGAGGCCTAAATGCTTAAGGTGGCGTTTTGTTTTCCAGCTTCTTAGTTTGTTTAATTACAAGCAGCTGGCGACCGCATTCGCATAGAAAATGGAAATGGAAATGGAAAACTGTGCGGGCAAGTTGAAAGCCTCAAATTCAGAAACATCGACTTAAAAGCCCCGCCAGCCAAAGCCAGAAGACAGACTCGGACGGAGACGGAGTCGGAGACGGAGACTAGACCAGGCCAAGTGTGGAAACTAGTTAAAGTCAGTCGGTATAATAATTATTATTATTGTTGTTGCGGGTAGTTCGCATGGTAATGAGCAGCAGGCACAGACTGATTATCATGAGTAAGCATGATTATGCTTATATGCTTATATGCTCATACTTATGTTTATGTTTATGAGAGTGTGCAGAGAGTAAAAGTGTTCGCATTGTGAGTGCATGAGTGTGTGATTAGAATAGTGTTCGCTGGTGAATGTGGGCCAAGTCTATTATGCTGCTATTGGTAAGTGTTAGCCAAGTCTCAGTCTCAGTCTGAGTCAATGTCTACAGCTGCAGGCTTCAAGTGAGCTTTGAGTGGCACATAAGCACTTATGTACTCATGTGAGTATACTTGCTTTGCTTTCAATAGTGTAGAAAATTATACGGCACGAAATAGAGTTTCAAGCATTGAAGCTAGATATAAGCGTTAAGATTGATCTAGAAATATGCTATATATATATATATATATATATAATGGTATATATCTTAGCAGTCGTATTTAGATAAAAAGCATTCTATAAGTATAGATACCTGCTTGAAAGTGACCGTAAAGTCCCAAGTAAACCATAATAATTGCTGACCTACATAACAAATAAAAGTGATTAGTTCATAATATCAAATAATTATCGAATAATAGCTATTTAAAATTTCCTTTTTCCACTTTAAGTTTTCATATATGTTGTTCATGGTTTATATGATATAGTTAGTTAACCAAATGGGACAAATACAAATATTAATTATTACTTACCAATCGTTTCTGGCTCCAACATCCTTTACTACATACGTTGTAAGTAGGATCCATTAGCGATTGCCATTGCCCGAAGCCAAGGCCCCCATCTGCTTGCATCTATGTTCCCACAGATAGAAAAAAGAGGCAGCGACGCCCGCACGCCCAACTGCAACTTGAGCAATGAGCTTGGCTCGAGAGTTCCGCCTCGGACAACGAGTCGGGCTGTCTCGAGTGACGACGACTGGCGCTTAACCTGCTGGCCAGACGGCGACGCCGACACAGAGACCCACAAATGTCATCATTGCACAATGCAACGTGCTCGCGTCTAATGGACACTTGCATCGGGATCGGCGGACAGTCGACAGTCGAAACAAATTGGCCAGTGGGGAGGAGGAGTAGAGGCCGGGGGGCTTGCAACTTCCTTGTGTAATTTGGTCAAGTTTAGTGACGCATACAAGTTGCAAGACGCAAAGTCCGGCTTGGCCAACTATGCCACAACAAGAACAACAACAGCAGCAGCAGACAGCAACTAGTTAGTCAGGCCCAGGCCTATGGTATCTGGTATCCATTCATGCCAAGCACTATCGCCACAACTCTGCCTCGCCTGCTGTCTCTCTCTCTCTGTCTCTCTCTCTCCCAGTCTCTGTCACTCTCTTTGTGTGTGTGTGTAGTTTTGCCAATTATGGTGTCCTCCTTATTTTGCGTTGTTGTCTATCTAACTGGCAAGTTGGCTGTTGGCTCTTGGCTGTTGGCTGTAGTTGTATTTGTTGCCGTGGCAGTGGCTCTATCTTTAGCTTGTCATATTTGTCTGCGTCGTCGTCGCGTTCGTTGCCTGAGTCTTTCGTTTTAGTGGCTGTTGTCGTCGTCGTCGTCGTTATGGTGTTGCCTCCAAGTGGGTCACTTGCGATTTCATGACCGACTTTTAGCTTTTTTCATACTCTCTCTCTCTCTTGCTCTGTCTCCCTCTCTCTCTCTCTCTTTGTGTCTTCTGTCTCTTCTTTCTGGTCATTGTGTGCAGTTACTTATGATTGTTTAGCTGCTGGCACAGGCGAATCCCATTCAATGCCAATGCCCAGTGTTCGCAGTTAAAGAAATGCTTTCTATGCGTCAGCTCATTTCAGTCTTTATATATACATATTTCAAAACCTAATTGGGCTCTTTGGACATGCAAATGCCGAATGGCAAATGCATATATTGGCAAGTTGTTTGAGTTGCCCGCTATGCTCCATTTTGAAAGTGACAGTTACAGAGTTCGGTTTTGTGATCTTGCTAATGGCCAGGGCAAATAAAAACATGCGAAGGTTCTTGCTTTGCTCGCTTTGGCTCTTTCCTCGTCGGTCGGTCGATCGGTCGGTTGTGGTCACATATATATTTTGCTTTCGTTAACGCTTCAGTTGCCAAGACAAAATAAATATATCAATCTGCCAATTATGCGCTTGGCATCCCCCGCCTTGTGTGCCATACATTGTTATTATATTATTCTGGGCAGCAGCTTGTGAGACCCACTGTGCTGCGTGATTTACCGTACATTCAATTGAAATATAACTCACAGAGAGACCAGCAATTAAATAACAAAAAGAAAATTATCTGTACGCATTGGTTTGAGTACTGTTCATAACTGTTTACAACTGCCACTGCCACTGCCACAGCCACAGCCCCTGCCCCCCTCCAGCGGCACGCCCCTTTCGGCCGCTGGTCATTCTACAAGGCATCCCGAGTTTATGGCCATTTCTCTGCAGTGGCCACAAATTGAATTTAATTGCCTTGCTGCGAGCTTGAGCTCGAGCTGCCTTTTTGTTGCTGCTTTAACGACTTGCCGAAATTGTTGCTTAATTCTATAATTATTTATGCATTCTGCGCCGCTGCTAACCAGTCTCGTTAAATCTTTATTGAATATAAAAAATGGCCATGCCTCTCTCGTCAAACGAGCTCATCCTTAGTCCCAAGACTTTTATAGCTGCCTCTCCGCGATAAGCAATGTGCGATGCTAATTGTCGCAACACGTTATTAAACATTCGCATGCTGCAAGAACAGTTTGCAACTTGTGATGAGTTCAGATGCGATGCGATAAGAACAACTGGTTTGGCATTGAGGGCAAGCAAAAAACAAAATATATATACCTATATACCTTTTATACTACAAGTTTTACTACCAAGCTATCATCTAATGAGATTCTGTTCGTTTACTCTCATAAAATTACAGTCTTTCAAAATTCTTGACAATTGCTTACTGTTGATTTGGCAAACCATTAATATATAATTCTTTGAAATTAAACTAATAAGTTGAACTTACTTTTGTACGTGTTTCTTATTTCTTTATTTAAAAATCTGATTCCTAGATAAAGCGGAAATGTTTGGTTTGCCTTCCAAATACTTGAGTTTAGCTCCAAATAGTGTCACCATCTTTAGCATCTGAAATCAAATCGATACAAAACAATTATGTCCGACTAATAATGCACATAATAGCTGCTGCGTGCTAAATGCTCCCCAGTCTAACCAGCAACTAGAATAATTGTTGAACAACAGCAACAACACTTAAGACTGGCAGAAAAGTGCTGCTAAACGACAATCATCATTATCATCATCATCATTTTTATTTAGCTGCTGGTGCGCACATCAACGCGGCAATCAAAAACGATTAACAAGATCGCGACTGCGGCTCCAACTCCATACTCCATCTGTTGTTGTGTGGTGCCACCACTAGCCACTATCCAGTGCCAGTGCCAGCACCTGACCCACTTGGATAGCCTGACAGATGTGTGTCAACTGCAGCCGGAGAATTTTACAAGTTGTTAAGTGTTTTGATTAAAAAACTAGGAACTGCTTTGGCAGCGACTGCAAATGTTATTAAAGTCGCCAGGCAACATGTGCAACAAGTTAAACAACTTCAACTCCAAAGGCGACTCCGGTTTGTGTGGTGTTTACTTTGAATCCGGGTACAGGAGCAACATCAACATTAACAGCAACGATAGCAACAAATTTAGTGCAATATTTGGTGTCATGTTTGCCATGTGTCATGTTTTTGGGGTGTTTCACTCCATGCCACAAATGAGCACGAATTCAAGTCGGAGTCGGAGTCGGATTCGGATTCGGAATCGGAGCCAAGCGAGCCGAGCGTAACTATAGTTGTTGTATACTTAGCCAGCCGAATTTTAATTACCAATCATAAAGTCTGTACGCCCGCCCAAAATAGTTTTTGGAACAGAACCAAAAGTTTAACAAGCATGACTTGGGGAGCCCACAAGGGCCACAGGTTGCTGCCTGTACTTAAGATCCGCTCTCCCATCCAACCAAGTCACGCGCCACCGAAAAAAGGTGATCTGAGAGGAACTGAATAACTACAATTTTTATGATATTATTTATACTCTTTTCGAAGAACAAAAATTAAAAGTCCCAGAATCGGTTTTCAAGAGGAATTTTTCTACTACAAACCTACAATCCATTTAAAAATAAAATTTCACGATTTAATTTAAAAACAACAGTAAAAACAGAAAGAAAAAAACGTACAAAAAAATAATGTTTCAAAAGTGAATAAAACTCAATTGTAGAATAAAAGTATAGAACAAATTGGCCTGGAACTTCAAAATCTGTTCAGTTTTAGCAAAGTTATGACAGTTTAAATTCGCTAAAATATAAGCTAGGGATATCAATCCATAGAATCGAAAAGAGTATAAAATCTTCGGCACGCAGAAGATAACCATTCCCCATTTGTTTTTATTTCTTGTAAATTTTTTACATAGCTTGCCTCATTGATAGTTTTTGAAATACAAACTGATTGTTTTTTAAGAAATATAACATTTTTGTAACATTTTTTGTATGTTTTTTTTTATGTGTTTGGTGAGTTAAGGAAAGGAATGGAAAGGAATATTAAAAACACATTCTTTACAATTCATGTCGTTATTTAATTGTTTATTAAGTTTTTATTGTTGTCAATTTTTTAGAAAAAAGCAATTATTAAAGCTTTTTTTGAAATTAATTAAAGAATCGTAATCGCTCTTTTAAAAGTGTTAAGTAGAGTGGATATGGTTCCTGTTCTGTTTGCTTTGCCACTCGAGCTACTTTTGGCCATCACCGACATAAGCTGCTGAAATGCTTCAAAAGCAAGTCCAACGGGCTTAAACAACTTTCATTTAAGTGCGCCCTCATGGTACTATAGCAATAACAACAATAAGGTCCCATTACAATGTTCAGCAGCAGCAGCAGTGAAAAAATATTTTAACGACGTGATTCTTTTGCATTGTCTGGCCTCTCAATTTGCTTCTTTTTATACTCTTTTCGAAGAAAATATACATGCTAAGTTGTGGCTGAAGTTTGTAACGCACAGAAGGAAGCGTCTGAGACCCCCAAAATTTACTCGCCAGTATGCTTAGAGTGACAAAACAAAATTGATCTAGCCATGTCCGTCTGTCTGTCTGTCTGTATGTATGCAAACTAGGTCTCGGTTTTTGAGCTATCGCTATAAAACTTTGCACAAAGACTTATTATTCAAAGGGACAGCACATTGGTCGGAACCGGCCGGATCGGACCACTATATCTTATAGCTGCCATACAACTGGAAGTCGGTTTTGGCCATAAATCCCATGTTTTCAAAGCTATGGCAATGAAACTTGCACAGATACATATTATACATAAACATACATCACATTGATCGGAACCGGCCGGATCGGATCACTATATCTTAAAGCTACAATACAACTGGAAATAAATTTAATATTTCAATTCAAATTGATATCATATGATATAATTTTTTACAGATGAAAGTGCTGCAGTTGGCAGAGTGAAAATTGTCTAAAGGTTCGAAAAGAGTATAAAATGTTCGGCACGCCGAAGATAATCCTTTCCCACTTGTTTTTTCTTCATATTTTGTATTTTGCTACGAGCTGAATTGCAAAAGCAGACTAGACAAAACATTGCCTGAAAGTGTGCGCATAATTAGCCCTATTTGTTGTTGCTGTTTTGCTTTGCTTTTTTTATTATTTTTATTTTGTTATCTTTTTTGCTATTATGATTATCGTTGTTGTGCTACCAAATGAGCATCTATTACATTTCTTTTGTTGTTCTGACTGCTTTTCCACTAATCTTGACTTTTAGCCAATGTGAAAGTAACAGTTTTTGTCAATTTTGGCATTTGAGCCAAATGAACATATTTCGGATGTTATTGTTATGAATAGTTTTATTAGTATAGAAGCAAAGCGTATTGTTCACATATTTGCACAACTTGTGAGATTCGTTTATTAAATTATGCATCAATTAACTCAACTGCTTCTATACATAAGACCATTTTGTACTAGATTGTAACTGATAAAAATGTGTTAGGCTTTCTTTTAGGGTCTATTTGTAAATGCAACATATGCTTTGAAATGATCAATTGACTTGCTTATGCAACTATGTTGCAATTATTATCAAGGACAACGAACTGACATGTGTGCAAGGCGTGTGCCAGGACAAAAAGGATAATAAAGGCTGTCCATACCTAAGACGCGTGTCATTTTGATATTATGTAATGCATTAAAACGAGCATGCAGAAATAAACTCAAGGTCATTGCAGGCCTCTAGCTGCAATTGCAACTCATTCTAGACACTCTAAAGGGTTAAGTGGCTTTGAGTTTTGCACAAGTTTGGGTCGAGCTGTGGAAAATGTAACGCTCAGCGGGTTACCTCTGAAAACTGCAACTGGGTCAGTTTTGTGTCACATGCAAAACATAGCCGGATGATTTACGACTGCCAAGAAATGGACAGCAAATGCAAATGAAAATGCCACTGCAGCACGAAGCGATTGCGGATGCAATGACAAAGACCAAGCCAAGACGGAGATGGCGAGATGAAGACGGAGACGGAGACGGAGATAGGCGACGCTGTCATCTTTTGTCATGGCCATAAAACGTCATTTGAAGCATGGCTCTGGCTCTGGCTCTAAGGCGTGCTCACTGACTGTTTCCACTTAAGTTTGTCGTCATAGTATTTGTTGTCATAAAGTGATGCATTTCACTGTTTCGCTGTCCTTTGACATGCCTATGTCCGTCTGTCTGCCTGTCTACCTGACTGGCTGACCACCTAGCAAACGAAGCAACCTTTCTTCTCTTGCATATGATGCAAAAGCGCCTTTTTGTTAATTACCATTTCGCATTGTGCTGTGCCTGGGATCGAAAGGGTTTTCTGCTTATATTTGCATTTGGTGGGCGTTTTGTTGTCACAACTCTTTGGCCTGCAACACATTTGCATCATCAGCATCAGCAGTGAACCGTATTCGAATACCACTTTTACCACGTATTTGGGCGTCAAGCAATTCGTTAATATACTCAATGCATATCAGCTTTTGAGCAGCCAGAAGCAGTCGCTGAGATCATGCGTAAGTAAATAACAGACTCGCTGCAAATTGGGTCAGGGCACACCTCTTTATAGCTCCCGGCTCATTGACAGATCTGACAGAGCTGACTGCCTGCTTCTCTGCCTGCTGCCCCGCCTGTTTGGTCCAGCACACTCGCATTCACATTCACATCCACATCCACATCCACATCTCACATAACTCATAATAAGCAACGCCCACAAACCATATAAAAACAAAATCTTAACCGAACTGACGCGCTTCACAACTTTTTCACGAGTCCACACTAAGAGAAGAAATGTTATACAAATATTCATCTTAGGCACAAGAATTTGCAATGATTAGCCGGATTTTGTAAAAATGTATCATATTTTCGATTCCGAGGCAGTTTTGATAATTGTTTAACATCTTTGTGTGCATTTAAATCGAAGCACTTTGGAGTTTTCGATTTTCTATCAAAAACAAGACAAGTAAGTCTTCCACCTCAAACTCCCGTAACTTTCTTAAAACTGATCCGATTTACAATTTCGGCAGTTTTAATCATGATTGGGTTATTAAAATTGCATTTAAATTTTAAGCATTTTCGATTTTTAACGATAGACAAATCATTTTCATCCCGCTAGTCTCTAGAAATTTCTTTCAAACACCTAAAAGTCCCATAACTTTGTCAAAACGCATCCGATTTTCGATTACGAGATAGATCTGCATTTAAAATTAAAGCATATTGGAATTTTCGATTTTCTATGAAGCACAAGCCAATATAAGATTTCCGAGTACCTGTCAAACATTGCCTGCCTTTCAAACATTAAAAATGTAAAAATGCAAATTTAATTTGTTGGTAACAAGGTTCACTCTAAGACCAGTGTCCGTTTTGGTGACCCATTAACGATACTCTTTCAAATGTGGGCCATTCAAACGCAGCCGCGAATAATGCGCGTTTTGGCCAACAATGCTGACATATTCAGGTTAAAGAGATGCGACTTAAGCCCACTTTTGATCTCATTTGCTTTGCAAAGAGCAGCAGCAAACAACAACAACAAACACCAACACTAACAACATCAACATCAACAATAACAATAACAACTACTACAGTTAGCATTCTGATTCACTTTCATGCGCAGCGCGATCGTCGATTGTGATTGTGATTGTGAGCTGGAGCTGAGCTGAGCTGAGCGGCCAAAGCCGAAAGACGCACAAACAAATAAAAGCCACAACTAATACACGCACACACACACACACACGTACACACATAAACACAGACACGCACAGAACGAAATGCAACAACAAAGCTGAGAATGAGATTTTATTTGCTTAACCAACGCTGTGAATATTTAATTTGCACACACACACACACACACACTCAAACACTAAGAGCTTTAACGACGCTGCTGACCCACTTTTAGAGCCATACAGCGCTAATAAGAACAGCAATGCCGCCATTACGAATACAAATACCCTCACACAAACACACACACACATACACACACATACACGCAGCGCCAAAACGCGTTATTGTTGTTGCGTGCGTGCAGGAGAAAGATACTCACTAATTAACTCAACGAAAAGTCAACCGAAAGAATCAACCAACTTATTTGCAAATTGTGTCTGTGTGCAAGCGAGAGGCACACACAAGCTGAGTGGGAGACAGCCAGATCAAGCGTGTGTGTGAGACAGAGAGAGAGAGAGAGAGAGAGAGGCAGGGAGAGAGTAGGGCTTTTTGTGAAAGGGCATGCAGCAGCGAAGAGGTAGCAGCCATATAAATTATGCTTAGGAAACCCCAATAAGTTGGCCAAAAAATACAATGACATCATTTCATCAGTACAGTTAGTAGGTTAGTTAGCTGGGTATGTGAAATGGGCAAGAATGCTGCAAGAGCTGATGTTCATACATACATACATATGTATGTCAAGTTAAATTGAAAACGGATATTTTATCTTATAGGATTTATTAAGCCTGACTACGAGCTGTTCAGGTATACTAACAAGTAACCTGCTTTTTACAATGGGTAGGAACTGCATTTTGTATAAGGAAACATGTAGTTATATTAATTACCATATTACGCACATAAACAATGTGCTGATTTACGCATTTTCAGCTAATAAATGTGCATTTTCATTACTCCAATTTATTTAAACCCACCCCGCTAAGGATTTTTGATTTCATTTCAAGTTTTTGTTTAAACCAAATTAGCAGTCGCAATTTCAGTTCTGCACTTGGTAAATCATTTTGTATATCCCTGAGCACCTGCATCCACACTTTCAGTATGCTATGCTCAGTAAGTCGGTCTATTTCTCGGGCACAATCACGCTCATTATTTCACAACACCTACACCAAACTAACACTCACGCACCGATCACGCAGACTCATGCATACTATATATGTAAATATGCATATGCATATGTATGTATCTACCTCATTTATTGTTCAACACTGTTAAGTAACCATCATCATCCAAGTTTTGTTTATGTTCGCTGCTTTGGCCCAAATTCTTGAGAGCTGCCAGCAACCAACCAACACATAGAATGATGGCAGAGAGAATTAAGGGGGAGAGAGAGAGGGGGCAATTCCAATTCCAGTTCCATTCCCATTTGTATTCCCGCTGTGCGAGTGCGAGTGCGAGTGCGATAGCAAATGCTGCGGATCTTGTTCGTTTCGGTTTCAGTTGTTGGCAGTGTAATCATTGTCATGCAGGCGATTCTGTTTCATTATTTCGTACCCACGCTTCTGCCTTGTTTTCTTCTTCTTCTTCTGTTTCTGTGCCGCGTCTTCTGCGTCTTCTTGTTGCGATGATGACGATGATTCCACTTGATAGCAGCCGTAATGAGCTTTAGCTTGAACGTTAGCGTTCTGCCCGCCTGATCATCATCATAATCGTGATTTTCTCAAAAGATGCAGATGCTGGCACCATCGTCATCATTTGTTGGTCACGCTGCGGTTTTTTTCCCCGTACAAACTTACTTTTTAACTTCTTTCTTTCTTTGCTTCTTTCCTTCTTTCGTTTTCATTGTTTTTGCTTGCTTAACCAATATTTTGCCGCTCGATAATGAAAGGAAAGCAAAACAGACGAGTCGAGTGCCCCCAAAACAACACAACTTTATAATCATCAAGAGTGAATCTGCTTGGGCCTCGACTCGACTGGTGAAATGCCCGATGTTCTTCTTCTCCAGCTCCTCCTCCCCGCCCCTCCAGTTTTTTCTTCTTCTTTTTTTTGGTGGGCACCTTACGGGCAAAAGCTGCGATTCGGAACTTTGTTGGCTTTCATTATATTAGGGGGGATTTCATAATATTTGCACCGAATATGTGAGTGCGACTCTTTGTCTTACAGGTGTGTAACCCACTTTTACACACCGAAAAGGCCTGAGAAAATTCTTAAATGGTTAATGAATGATGCGACGCACGTTTCCTGGAAGCGACATCGTTTCGAGCTCTTACTCACAACAGCCTAACGTAATGATCACTCCCATTACTTGGGGCATTTTTGATCAGCCTAAAGCTTTGCTAGAAGTTTCGATGCGCCTAAAAGTAGGCGATGAGATCGCTACAAGTCTCATTTAACAAATAGAGACTTGCTTGTGACGACCTAAATGGAGAATTGTAATTACACAATGATTATATTTGGGTCACTACGTTATATATTTGTATGCATAAAATAAAATATTTGAAGCACATGGATTTGACAGCAAAGAAAACATCTATATACAAAAAGCTGGATTATACTATCCTTTGGCTTTTTCTACTGTCCTTTTGGGAAAATCTATAAATTGTTGAAGTGCATCTAAAGGATTCGTACGTAAAGCAAATTTGATTTATATACGTTGACTTTAAGTTTAATGTTTCTGAAAACAAATGAAGTTTTAATGTATGTTCTATATGCCAAACTGTTTAATCAATATATATGTATGCATATATACACAATACACTTATAGATAGTACTGTAGTATCGAACAATAAATCAAATATACCTATTTACATGCTCAGTCAGTCAATTTAGATGTCATTGAATTATTATAGCTTGTGTGTCTGTATCATTGTCCCAATGACCTTGCATAGGCATGCCTGATTTACGATTTAATACAATTCCAAGCCATCGAAACATCCATTAATGATAATTACGCGAATTGCGACAAGGAAGCCATAATATAAACAACAACAATCGTATCAGCAACAGCTGTCAGTCTTGCCAGCTCCAGCAGCGCTGATAAGCGCCTAGTCTGGGTAGTGTAGCTGGGTGTAGTCTGTCTGGAAGTTGCCAGTTGCCAGTTGCCAGTTGCTTCTGCTCGATTCAATTATGCAATTGATTCGCTCATATTTGCCACTAGCCACTACAAAGTTACAAAGCAAATATTAGAGCGTATTGCAAACAGAGAGGGCGCCTCTGGCAGGGCCTCTCCTAATAGACTCCATAAGGTGTGTTCTAGTTGCTGCCGACGCAATTTATCGGTAGCGACGTCATCATTCACATGCGAGCCCCTCAAGTTTACGTTTTGAAAACGTGCAAAGGTTGCTCTCTGAGCGGCTGGTTTCACACAAACACAGAGCGGCATTTGTGCTCACGTGGCCTTACTCAGTAGCGGAGATTAGCCGTAGACGGATAAGATCGAAGAGCTACAAATATGCAAATAGCTCGCTACATTGGGTTTAATTACATTTTTAAATTTACTTATTTGACTACAATCAACATTTTAATTTAAAAATACGTGCTCGATTTAAAGGAACTACATTTTATATGGAATAACTCAAAATATTGGATATGTTTATATATATATTAATTTACCTTTATATATCTTTTGAAAACGTTTGTAATTAAGCGTTACAAAATAAATTTATTTCGCTTATATATCAAACTGCACATTTATCATCAAATATAGCGCGGCAAAGCAGCTTTGAGCAGACTTTCCACTCTCCATTTGATTTTGCTCTGAGAGTAAAACATGACTGCCCACATTGGACAACAGCTGCTGCTCTCATCGGCAGCGTCGCGTGTTTTGGAAGCAACAATTCAATTTCAAATGCTTCGCGGACAGTTTTGGTTGGAGCTACGCGGCGCGTGTACGCAATTCGGGTTGCAAAAGTTGAGCAACAAAATAACAGTGCCGAAACTCAAATACTACATAGGTAATCTGTGGGTCAGCCGTGAGACATGGAACGAATTCTCAGAGGGATAATGCGCTATCGCAACACAACGCGGGAGCAAATGGTCCGAGAATTTCAGAAAGTTCGCGACAATCCCGAGGTGAGTAACTGCAACTGGGGAAGGTCAAGCAAATCAAATCATGTGCATTCGTTCATTTATAATTTGTCATTGACAATTTTACAATATGTGTCTGCTAAAACATCGATGCACTGAAGCATGCCCTTGCCGTGTGTGGCATTCGATTTACTTTTGTTGTTGTTGTGGTTGTGTTCGGTCATTATCACACTTTTTAATGACTTCGAACCAGACTGCGACCCAGACAATCCGAGACACGCTCTCAGTACACTCGTCTCACCCTCTCTCTCTCTCTCTCTCTCTCTCTCTCTGTGTGTCTCTCTTTGCCACTCTCCAAATGTGTCATAAAAGGTATTTCAAACACTCCGCCATCGAAAGCTTGAGACTCCTCTAAACTGTGAACGATTGCTCTCGGTCTGTTGTTATCTGATTTTGGTAAACAAAAACAAAGGCGAACCGGTTGAGTTGACTTTAGTGCAAAATATTTATAAAACTTTTTTTTGTCGATTGCTTTTACTTTTCAACAGACTTTTGCTAATTATTTTATTTTTACACTAATTTCACAACAGTATTTTTTATGTACATACTTAGATAATCAATATACTCTAAGGTACAATATTTGCTTTTGGATATGTTTGCAGATACTCTTTGTAAACTACATGATTCAATGTTCAATAGCATATTATTGAACGACCATGAACCGATTTGGTTTGACCTTTGGCCAGTTCAACATTTGCCCATTGAGCACTTTGGCTGTCGTCCAAGTGTGCCATAACTTGACCATAAACTCTGACTAAATATATCTACTTATTTTATCTGGAGCACATGCGTACCCCAAGTATCTATCTGTTCTAATGCTAGTCCCTTACCTTATCAGCCGAAGGCCGTATTTTTCACCTGCATGGACAGTCGCATGATACCAACGAGATATACGGATACGCACGTTGGCGATATGTTTGTGGGTGGGTAGATAACTATACGAAATTGTAGAGCTGTATATTCTCTAACACCTGTGCTGCTTGCCACGATTAGTGCGAAACGCGGGTAATCTGATACCACATGCCCAGCACTTTCAGGACGAGTACTTCAGCTGCGAGCCGGCGGCATTGGAGCTGGGCTGTGTGGTGAACGACATCAGGCATATTATTGTTTGTGGCCACAGCGATTGCAAGGCTATGAATCTGCTCTATCAGCTGCGTGATCCCGAGTTTGCATCCAAGGTAAGTCCTGTTTCGAGTTGTAGCAAAAAGCCGCTTAGTTAACTGCTGCTCTCTTTCAGCTAAACCGCCGACTGTCGCCACTGCGCTCCTGGCTATGTACGCATGCTAACACCAGTCTGGAGAGGTTTCAGGAATGGCAGGATGCGGGCATGAAGGATCCACTGGTATTCTCGTCTGAGACGCCGCTGCGTCGCTTCGTGGCGTACATTGATCAGGAAGAGCACTTTGCAATTGAAGACAAGCTGTCGCAGATCAACACCCTGCAGCAAATGGCCAATGTGGCCTCGTATGGCTTCCTCAAGACGCGCCTCGAATCACACAATCTGCACATACACGCTCTGTGGTTCGACATCTACACGGGTGACATTTATTACTTTAGTCGCGGAGCGAAGCGCTTCATTGCCGTGGACGAGTCGAGCGTGGACCAGTTGTCCGCGGAGGTGAGACGGTTCTACTCTTAGTGCGGTCGACTCTCAGCGGTCAGCGGTGCCTTGGATTTATGTGTCTGTGATATGTGCAACACAATGCTGGGTCTTATGCAGTGTGCTTATGAATAGTTGTTGTCCTCTGTCGTTATTTGTTACTCGTATCAGAAGTGGCATTTATAGTATATGAATATGTCTTATTGTTAGCATTTTGTATTTATAAATGTTTGTTTTTACATGTAGTATGTTTTTCGTGTTTATAAACTTAAGTCCTAGAGGTTTAATCTTTAAAGCGTTCTTATAAATGTAGGAAAAATCAACGCTCACACTCGTTCGATACACAGGGCGATGTTGGCTATATAGTATTATGGGAAGCAATAAGAATATACGGCTCACAGGCCGCTTCGATGTGCAACAACAAACCATGGGTTTCTCGTAACGTAAAACAAACAGTAACAGAAACGGAAAAACATTAAACTTAACGACAATCACAGCCCATCAGTGGTACTTATGATTGTGATGGTTCATGGCAATGTTATTTGGATTCTCCAGTTCCTCAAAGTACTTGCGCGCATTGCGGATGTTCACCAGCGTCGCCTCCGAGGGCAGGGTGGGATCTGACATGACCACCATGACGTACGTGTTGCTGGTGAAGGTATCGATAAAAGCGGCAAACGCATTGTTGCGCACCTCCATGGACTGGAACTTGGCACCCAGCTTGGAGCAGCTCAGCTTGAACTGTTTTATGATGTTCGAGACCTTTTCAAAGCGATGCGAATCACGATTTTTTTTGCTCTGACAGTGTGAAATGACCAGAAACGTGGCCTTCTCAAATAGCAGCACCTCGTCCGCCTCAATCACATTGGCGAAGTGCGTCAGTGAGTTCTCCAGCGCGGCCACATTTGGAATTAGCATGGTAACAATCGATGACCAGGCTCTGTGTAGGCACAAAGGTCAATTTAATGTCAAGCAGGCTCCGAATGAGTACTCACTTGTAAAGCGTCTCGTCCCAAATGCTGGTGCGAAAGCACGTCACATGCATGGGCATGGACAATCGGATAAGATCATCTTCGCGCTCCTTGAAGACCTGATCGCGCTGCTCCTCGGCGAGCAGATCCATTTTGTGCACCAGACAGAAGATCTTCGCGTCTGCCGAGTTCTGCAGCAACGCCTCGAGGCAGCTTTGATAGTAGTGCACGTCTCGCTCCATCTCCTGGCTCTCCACATCAAACACATAGATGAGAACCTCCACATTGCGAAATATGTTGTCGCGCTGCTGTGTGAAGTACTGTTTCATAAAACTCTCCTGGCCGCCACAATCCCACAGGTTGAGCACAAGGTTGCCAAGGAAGCGCACGTGTGAATGCTCCACATCGACTGCACATGACAAATGTTTAGTGTCATAATTGCATACAGTAAGAAACCTGCTTACTTGTTGCTCCCAGGCGTGTCGTATCACGGGCTATATAGTTTGCAAAGATAATGGAACGCATACTCGTCTTCCCGGAGCCGCTCTTGCCCATTAACAGTACCTGGGGGGCGTACAAAAGCATTACAACTTCACTTCATGAGTGATTGACACAACGCTTGACGCTAAATTACCTTTTTCTTCATATTATTGCGGTTTTTGGTTTGTTTTGTTAGTAAAAAAGGCTGGGTCCAATTGGAATAAAATGTTAATACTATATATCGGCCATCGGACGACAAGCCATCGATAGACTGTGGCGGTCTGTCGGTATACCGCTATAGCAATTCTGAGGTTTTTGCGTGTTGCATAACACTTACCACACTCAAGCCAAAGCTCATTGCTATGCAACTGTTGTGACAATCGCTACCCATTTTGAATGTGCATAACAAATTTCATTCGAAACGCAGTTGTGACAAGCAAATACTCAATGTTAATTGCAATTATGGGACAGTTTAAATGTTCACTCAGATCAAATAACATGAAAAGATTGTGGATTTTACTGTTTTTGTTGTACATTTTGCAATGCAAAGGAAAACACTGCCGCCGTTCAATAATGGTGATTTTGGACCAAAACTGTTTATGCAATGTCTAAATGTTTTTCAAATAGCCCCTGGGAATTACCGTATTGTATGAGTCCCTCTGTCCGGACAGCCAAGTGTTCCTTAGAAATTTTTGGCCAGTTTTTCAGGAGTACCATAAATGTATTAATTTAACGCTGGTACCGTACGGCAAAGCTAGAGTAAGTAAACGATCAAAATCACCAATCCATTCTAATAATTATCGCCTCAGCCGACAATAACTGGTTTGGAGTGCCAGCACGGGCAGCAAGAATGCTGGGGTAATCGAATGCAGGATTGTGCACTCCACTCCAATTTAAATCAGCTACAGCAAATGCAATTTGTTGACTGTCAAATGCAGGACCTTCGGCTGGCGCTAAACAGGGATTTCAAATGTGCCGAATCCTTGAAAATCGGCAAAAGTGTGAAACGTTGCTTGAAATCGAATGGAAAAGGCAAAAAATATCAGGCTGAGGCCGCACAAATAACTAATCGATACGGTTTTAATGAGATACCTGCTATTATATATAATGGAGTAAGTATTTACCACATAAAACTCATACTATTATTAATTCCTTCAAATTTGCAGCTCTTAGATGAGTCAGTACAAGAGGCTTTCAAATCCAATGTACGACAGACTCTATGCGAAATAATGAAGGAAACTAAACATTTATTACCTGATAACTGTTAGTTCTATCAGCATTTCGATAAATCGCAATTTTACGCACAGCTCGTGCGTTGCCTTCAAACTTTATCATAATGAATAAACTATTGAACTATTATTCTATTGAATGAAAACTACATATTTTATTTGAAATTAATGCAGAACACATATATCATCGATAAGAGTACTAGTTCATGTTCACGCTATGCTCTTTTTTGGCTTTTTCATGTAACGGTTTTAGTGCGAGCATTAAAACGCGTGAGAAAAGAACAACAATATTGAAAGCCTTAGTCCCGTGCCCATTGCATGTTTACAGTTAACACACAGCTGTGAATGTGTCTGTGTGTGTACAATTACTGTTATTGGGATTTCGAAAATAAAAAAAAGATAAAAAAAACACAAAACCGGCTTACAAGAGAGAACGGCCAAATCGTCACCACTTTAGCCGTCTGTTGGACTGCCGCTGTTCAAATTAAGCCCAAAAAAGTGACAAAACGTTCAGTTGCTGATCTAAAATCGAATTGAACGGTCGCATAAACTTGGGCTTGGCTTTCGGTGAAGGCAGCCAGTGTTCGATTCTTAGAGTGCATCGAAGGTCGACTTCCATCGATTGGCCATTGCATACTTTGTATGTTGTGTACACATAGTTGCCAGTTTGTCTAAATTTGCTTATTCAGCTGAAGAATGATTCAATTCAGCACTGCCTTGTGCATTTTTGCCGTGCTCAGCTGCAGCCTGGCTGAGGAAACTGTTCGGGAAAAGCGTCAAGCTGAGAAGGTGAGTGGCACTTGAATAAAACTCGATTTAAATTGCAGTTAGTTTTAAGCTATAACAGTATTTACTTCCGTTAAATTTTGAAATGCTGCACAATTTTGGTTGAAACACTTAAACTAAAACGGTTTGCATGTATGTATAACATTTTTTGTTGTGTTTCTGACTGTGTATCTTTAGCTACACATAACTCTGCTCTATGAGTCACTCTGCCCGGACAGCAGAAGCTTTATGCACCAGCTGGGTCCTGTTCACGAGGAACTGCAGCAATACATTGACATTCAGCTGGTGCCATTTGGCAAATCTTCGGTAGGTCTATTGTGAAAGTGAAAAGCAAGACAATGATGTAATTCCCCCCATGCGTAGTCGGAGGCGAACGGAGGTTTCTTTCACTGCCAACATGGACCAGCCGAGTGCCAGGGCAATCGTCTGCAGAGCTGTGCCATTAGCAACACCAATAACCAGGCCCTACAGGTGAAATTCGTTGTTTGCCAAATGTTTGAGTCGGATTATGGAAGTGCCGACAAGGTGCGTATGAATTTGGAAAGTAAAAGTTTACTCAATCAGTTAACAACCTTCAATATTCGCACTTCAGTGTGGCGCCGAGGTGGGTCTCTCACCGGACGTTGATGAGTGCATGAAAACGGCGACTGGCACCAAGCTGCAGCTGGACGCGGAGCTTATCACAAAGCGCTATCGGCCCAGCTTTGTGCCCACCATCGTTTACAATCACGTAAGTATTCGCCGCAGCAATGCCGACTGTTGAAACCTTTTCTTTAACTGGTTTAACTCAACAGGTATTCGATCAGCAGCTGCAGCAACAGTCGCTGCGGGATTTCCGGTCCACTGTTTGCTATCTGTTGCGCCAAAAAACACACTCCTTCACAGTTTGCCTACCAAATGCGAAATAGTATATGCATATGTGACGTAATTACCCCAAAAGTCTTGCAAATAAAAGTTGTTGTTCGTAGAGAACTTACAAAAACTTGGAAATGAAATGTGTAAGCGACAAAGGCAGAATCAATGAATTTTTAAGTTGTCTTAAACGGTCATGTTGGATTACTATATCATAAAATGCTATGAAGGAGCCAGCGGAGAGTCTTGAATAAACATATGCTGATCAAGCTCATCCATTTCTAGTGTTAAGAACTGGTTATTCACATTTGATTACTGTAGACTATAGCATTTTAGTGAAAATCTATATACCTGGTTGTTTATTAATTTGAAGAAACTTGAGTATGCATGTGAACTTAAGAGCATCCAATCAACGACTTGCCGATGTTCTATCTTGTTCTTCATTTAAATAAAATAACCATTAGTCAAGAGTTTATAGACTCTGATGCGATCTCAGTTGTACTACAATTAGAAGCTTCTGTCTAGATGAGGTAATGGGATTGATGTGCAAAACAAATGCAATTTAAATTTGTCTTATAAATCAACAAGTTGAAAGTGCTTGGTAATACTATATAGCCGGGTCTTAAGTACCCTAAGACATTAGCCATTTGTTCTACTCTCTTGATCGTATCGGTCAGACATTTACGCTGACATTGCTAGATAAAAATTGCGACTGATATATGTATATACAAAATGAACAGTCGTTGACTGCTAGAAGGTATAGTAAACACGTTTTTGGAGAACGTATAAAATAGTTATTGTTTTTACTTCGAGTGCCGCGCTAATTAAATTAAGTGAATACAAAATTTGGCAACTCTTATAGCTTCTTTCATACAATAATCTTAAATTTCATTTATAATGATTAGAGCACTCTTAACTGCTATAATTGTTCTGGCTAAGATCTGAAAAGCGGTAAAGAATCGCGGAGTGTACAAATATTTTAGCTTTTCGTTTCTCTCGTTGCATATATTTCATAATAATAATTTATATAGGTAGGTAAGATACAATTCATGGATTACATATAGTACATGCAGTGCTTAGGGCGCCTAATTTATATACAGAGCATTTCATATAGATTATCTTCGGGGAAAAGGGCCGGGAAACCCGCATGAAAACAAACAAATCAATATGATATCTGGGAGCTAAACAAAAATATAATGATTTACGCCAAAAAGCAACATTTACACAATAATAATAATAATAATAATAATATCGTTAGGTTATTTCTTTGTATGATGAACCAACAACAAATGACTTACGCGCTAAACAACTTAACAGTTATCCTAGGCACTACGACTACAGTAAGTGATTAAATTTCTTGCACATTTTTGTTTGCTGACGCGTGCGTAGAAATAACAAAGTGGGGACACTCAATGTTCAAAGCATACTTTCAGGCGGCTGGCACTCTCAGACAGCCGTCCCCGTAACCGTACCAGTTCCAGTTCCAACGGCTTTGCCAATGCTGAGCGAGCGCCGAGGCGCCGGCTTGGGCGGCAGCTGTGGCTTGACAGGAGCCGATGCCTCGACAAGTGCAGCATTCGCCTGAACGCGCTCCTTCTCCTGGAACTCGACATAGCCGCTCTCATCGCTGCACTCGGAGTCGTCATCCGAAACGCTGCCCACATCTGCCGGCTCCTTGGGATCGGAGACCGCGTCAAGGCAGCCAATCGACTCGGCGGGCGAGGAGGAGTTCAGCTTGAGGGTAATGCTGCTGGAGCTGCTGTAGTTGGTGGCGTCGCTGTTGTGGCGCAGCTGCTGGCGGCGCTTCGACTCCTCCAGTCTTTGGTAGATCAACATCTGTTCGAGCACCTCCTGCTGCTGCATGTTGCTGTTGTGCTGCGGCTTGTTGTATTCCTCCTGATTGGCATTGGTCACAGTGCTGGCCGTCTCGCAGCCACTGGAAATGGAGCCCTCATCGCTGTCCGGACTCGCCAATCCCTGCTGACCGACGGCAGCGCCAACTGGCGCCATGCCGCTGGCCGTCGTCGAACTGGAGGCATTGGACGAGATGGAGGACTGCGGCTGGTGGCGATAATGCAGGCTGGCCTGGTCGCTGTTCCGTTTGCGCATCGAGCTGCGATGCAGCATCGTCAGCATGGCCGCCTGCCGAAAGTAGTGATCGTCCGCATCGTCCAGATAGTCCTCCTCGCCGTCGCTGCAGACGCCGCTGCGGCGCAGCTGGACAATGTCCTCGTTGTCAAAGTCCGCCTGCGGATCGGCACTGGGATCGCTGTTGATGGTGGGCAGCAAGCTGAGCGGCTCCTCCTCCTCCTCCTCCACGTCCACGTCCACCTGGACGGCGTCCACCTGCAGCTCGCTGAGACTGCCCAGGCTCTGGCTGCTGTTCTTGTGCAGCTGCATGTCAAAGTACGGCAGCAGCTCGTTGCTGAGCGTCGTGTCGAACTTGAGCAGCTTCTCAAACTCATCCGAATCGGAGCCATCATTGCCAGAGCCAGCTGCCGCTATGCTGGCAACAAGTGTGCTTGTGCTGCAGCTGCTGCTGGTTGGCTGCTGTTGCGGCTCTAGTGCCTCTGCCTGATGGGAGCAGCAGGGCACGGCCGCCTGAATCTTGCCCGTGCGCCGAATGGAGTGGCCGCGACGACAGCGTCGCCTGCCCAGCGTCATGGCCGGATAGAGCGAGTCTCGCTGGCAGCAGGGCATCATTTCGGGCTCATTGGTGTCCTCGATCTCGTCGCCCTCCTCCTCCCCGATGGCCTCCTCGATGGCCATCAGCTTGGGCGCCGACTTGGAGCGTTCCAGCGGCGGACGATAGTTGTTGCCGCCCACGCTCAGCATGATCTTGCGCCGGGGCAGGCTGGGATTGTCGTAGACGGCATTCGCCAGGCTGAGACGTGCATTTTGTTTCAGAATTTTCTCTCGCTTAAATTCACGCAATGCACTATCCAGATTGTCCTGCAAACAGACACGAAAGGTGAGTACAGTGATCAATTGTGTGTTTGCTTTTGTGGCACACTTACCCGCAGCGTCTCGCATATGTCCTGGGCGATCTTCTCCTTGCTGCAGAGCACCGCATGGCAGCGCAGCTCGTGCTTCAGCTTCCTTCCCTCGTGCCGATAGATCCAGCAGAAGACGCGCGGATAGTTCTTGGGTGCACAGCAGTACGTGATCCGATTCGACCAGTACTCGGTCAGGCCGTGTTGCCTCGTTGTCGCCTTAAGCCCGGAGGCGCACACCTTCACACGCATAATCACGTCCGGCTTTGTGTGCTGTGTGTAGTTGCGCCACAGAGTGTTCAGTTGCTTCTCCACACAGCCCTCGCCTGCTGAATAAACAAATAAATGGCAAGGCATAAGCAACTATGGCTAATATGCAAATTTTAAACACAAAATATAATTTAACATCTCATAAACAGGAATGTTTTCTCAGAAATATGAATAAACAATCTTATTGTAAGTAGAGTTGTACAGAATCGTTTAGAATTGGTTTGATTGAACTAATCTTTGCACTGAATGACTGAACTAACTACCTGATTATTGTTGATAAGGGTAATTTGACTATGAAGTATTTCAGTCGTTCATGACTAAAATGATCATATAATCGCAATTTTGATAGCATTGAATTTTAATCCTACACTATACGAACTGAACGATAACAGCACTTAAATGAACGACCGAACAATTTGAGACTCAAATGAAAGATTAGTTCGTTCAGTATAAAAGTGAACTATTGAACTTACTCATTCCATTCAGTGAATAAGTTCAATAGTTCACTGTTCATTGAATAAGTTCCATAGTTCACTGTTCGCTGAACTTATTCACTGAATTGAATGAGTAAGTCCAACTCTATTTGTAAATATTCAGGTTTCGCCAAAGCCAAAAACACTCTTTTACTAAATTGTAAATACAATTTTGAAGTAAAGATTAAATTGTAAGAGAAGACAAGAAACGTCGCTTCAAGGTGATTCATTCAAGAATAAAGTCTACCCGCTCGGTTCAAGACAACTTCATATGTTCATTTGTTACTCACCCTTGGCCCAGCCGGTGAGCACGTTGCCCAGATAGGACACCTTGTACTCGGGATCGGGCGTGCTAATGTCCACGCTGTGGGTGCGCTTCCACCAGAGCTTGCCCAGGCCGCGGGTCAGCGTGCGCATTGCCTTCGTGCTCAGCTGATCCTCGGCGCGTCCCACACACTCCTGCCGACTGCCGTACTGCAGATCGCGTGAGTCTGTCGTCAGTGTGACCACATTGGTCACCTGCACCGTCTGCTGGTCGCTGCCGCTGCCGCTGCCGCCATCGCCGGCAATGTCGCCATCCTCCTTGGACATGCGCTTGAAGCGCTCCAGATACGGACCCGATCCACGACGACGGCCGCCAAACGTGTGAAACTTGCCGCTGGCCTCGTTGGCCAGACGCTTCTCCTCCTGCCGCTCAAACTTGCGAGCGTTGTACGTGTTGCCGAGCAGGCGGGCGATGCTGCTGCTCTTCACGAACTTGTGCTGCCTCGGCGGTGTTCCAATGGGCACCGCAGGCGTTGGCGGCAACAGCAGACTGCCGCTTGTGGGGATGGGGGCGGCAACGGGAGCGGGGGCGGGGGCGGGAACTGTGCTTGACTTGCTCGGCTTTTTGCTGCCAAAGTTGAAGAGCGTGCGGCGTTCCTTGGACTTTTTCAATGTGTTGCTGTTGCTGTTGTTGTTATTGTTGTTGACATTTGGTTCATTGTTTGGTGTGACTGTTGCTGTTGCTGTTGCTCTTGTTGTGCTTGTTCCTTTGGCGCTGTTGATCGCGCCACTCGCGCTGCTCAAGTCCTCGTAATCCTCGTTGTTGTTATTGTGCGTGGCGGCTATAAAGTCAACTTCATCGCGACTCTCCAGCGAATCGGCTTTGGGATTGGTCATCGCTTTGTTCTTGTTGTTGGCTGCCATTGTGTTAATATCGTTAGGTGTTTGTTGTAGCTGCTGCTGCTGCTCAATATGCGTTAGATTGTGACATGTTACAGAGCTGTAATGAAATGAGAGAAGGGCATTTATGACTAAAGAGTATCAACATTGGTTGTTATTCAAATAAACTGCGGAATAGTTATATAGATTTGTTAAGGACTATACATTGTGTTTAATGTCGTTAATCTACTCAGTTCTAAGAAATTACAGTTAAATAATTCCAAAGAAATATGGTAGCTTTGCTAGTTTCCTCTGGTTTTTTTTCAACATTTTTTGCAAGTTGGAAAACCCAAAAAAAACAAGATTAAAGTAATTATAACTAATCTACAAAGTATAAGTAAGTTTTCTAATCAAATAACTTTTGAAGTGTTGAAGTCGATCTCTTATAAATATGTTTTATTTGAAAAAATGAGAAAAACATGTTCAGAAATTTGCTTTTTCTGAGCAAGATTTATGCAATTTGGTATATATGTACATATGTACTTATGTACCAAGAAAGCACATTTTAAATGAAGAACGCTTTATCAATTTACAGCCTTATAATGGAAATTGTAACAGTAAAAGTTTCAGTAAACAATCAAGTAGATATGTTATTCAAGCAACTATAAAAGCATTGTTCAATACAATTTCAGTTATTTCTGTGCAGTATAAAGTCATTATACCAATTTAAAACCTGCCTACTTTCGCTTTACATTTGGACCATTAACCAGCTCAAATGAATACAAATAATAAAGTAAATATTGTTAGGTCCGTTTGCAACAACAAGCAAAAATGGTCAGCTTTATTACATTAACTAATTGCCGCATAATTATCACCTCAACTAGTTGGAAAATAAGTGTGCATATTTTTAGTTTTCTTCACTGAAATATATACATATATATATGCTATTACTGCACTGCGACAGTTAATTTCTTTGTTGTTTAAAGTGCCATGCGAAAAAGTTAGTTTTGTGTTTTCTGTTTTGAGTATTGTTTTTTTCTTCACATTGTGTTGATAGTAATTGCAGCTTAAAAGCTTTTAAAGGCGAAACTATCAAAACGATTAGCTAAGAATATTAAATGCCTAATTATATTTCGCTACAGCAGATGACGCAGTTGCCAGCTAATTTTTATTGCTATTTTCTGTTATTTTTGTTTTGTTTTGGTTTTGTTTAATTGAGAGGTAATTGTGTGTGGCAAGAAATGCATGGAGGAGCTTTGCGTTTACCCCATGTGAAACGAAATTAAACGGATTTAATATTGCAATCTGGATAATTGCATTTGGAAAGAGAATTTCCCAGCTTACAATTCCCACAAATCCACAAGCAGACTACCACTTGTCTGGTTTCGCTCATTCTGCACGTTTCTAGATTATGTTCAGGTCAATTAAATTGCAAAGATAACACGCGAATAACAGCTAAGCAGTAAAGTATTAATAATACTATGTGAGCTCATGTGACTGCAATCACTTCTGTCAGCTAGTTAGTATCAGTATCAGTATCAGCACTCCAGCCTGTTGCCATTACTTGTGTGGTCATCTTTGCTTCAAGATTAGCGCAGGCAACACACAAATCGAAACTGCTTAGTTAGTTATCTAATCTAAAGTAGCCAAATAGCTGAGTTGTTGCACTGATTTTTCAACTTTATAGCTTATATAATATTATAAATCAGAATGTCTGAGTATACGAAAGTTTATTTAGGTCACATGCTACAGTCTGAAATGGACATGGAGTTTACTTTAGTCTTACATTTTTAGCTACTTTAACCTGCTTTTATATCATATTATACAAATTACAACATTTTAACATTTATTTGTTTCATCAGATTGCTGTTTTCTGTTTTTTGTCCTAATCCTTGCAAATGGGCAGCTTTTGTAATATTAATTTTTAAATAAATTCATATTATTTTTCATTATTTAATTTCATATAAATAAACAAGAGTGCTAAAGTTGGGAGTGCACGACTAGAAGATACCCCGAAAATACTCCTTACATTCATTCATAATAGCCTATCAGGCTATACACATACAAACAGACACCTGCTGCAAGCAGTGCAAGCAGTTTAAGCAGTTAGCTAGCTTCTTCACTAAGTCCCCCATTATGTAAATTTAAATTTAAACAACTTTCGTGTTTATTGTTCGATCTTAATGAAATTTGTTGGATATAAAATAGGCAGTAAAATGTGTGATCAAACCAAATTGCAAGATCATAACTTCAAAAATACGTGTTTTGCAGTGTATAACATTATAAACAAATAGTTTCTAAATGATCTCGACCTATTGGTCAATCAGCTTACCTTACGTGCCTAATCTGTCTGATTTATCAGCAGCAAATTGCTAGCCACAAAGCCAATCAAGTATTGTCTTGCAGCAAAGTAAGTTTATGGTAATGCAACGACCTTGGAGGTGTGCAGGTGTTTTGTTTGTTATACTCTTTTCGAAGAAAATAGTATATTAAGTTTGTCCTGAAGTTTGTAACGCATAGAAGGAAGCGTCTGAGACCCCCAAAAGTTACTGCCAATATGCTTATAAAAACAAAACAAATTGATCTAGCCATGTCCGTCTGTCTGTCTGTCTGTCTGTCTGTCTGTCTGTCTGTCTGTCTGTCTGTCTGTCTGTCTGTATGTATGCAAACTAGTCCCTCAGTTTTTGAGCTATCGCGATGCAACTTTGCACAGACACTTATTATTCAAGGGGACAGCACATTGGTCGGAGCCGGCCGGATCGGACCACTATATCTTATAGCTGCCATACACCTCAAAGTCGGTTTTGGCCATAAATCCGATGTTTTCAAAGCAATTGCCTTAAATTTCCTTGTACACTTGAACATCCTTATAACTCATCAATGGGTAAAATCGCAAATCGATTGAGTCATAAACAGCGAAGATATGCGTCATTAAATATTTTGAAAAAACAGGTGCATATGAGCAAACAAAGTCAAGCACAAGAAAGCTTTTGATAGTCTGAGCAAACAAAGTCAAGCGCAAGAAAGCTTTTGATAGTCTGCTCTTCAAGCAATTTTGTCAGCGATCATCAAAAACGGCTTGTGGCGTAGTGGGTAAAGTTGCGAACTGGTGAGCGAGAGGTCCCGGGTTCGAAACCAGCGGCGACTGGTCATTTATTTTCATTTTTTCTTATTCTTCTTTTCAAATATATAATAACTGTAATCAAATTCATTTGCTTTCAATGGCTTAGAACAAAAACAATGCCACGCGAAAAAACAAAAGCTCAGTATAAATCGAGTTTGTTAGCGATTCTTAAAACTGCTTGGTGTAAGCAGTACAAAGCAAAACAAGAAAGCTTTTGACAGTCTGCTCTTCAAGGGATTTTGTCAGCGATCATCAAAACGGCTTGTGGCGTAGTGGGTAAAGTTGCGAACTGGTGAGCGAGAGGTCCCGGGTTCGAAACCAGCGGCGACTGGTCATTTATTTTCATTTTTTCTTATTCTTCTTTTCAAATATATAATAGCTGTAGTCAAATTCATTTATTTTCAATTTCCTAAATTGTTTCTAATTTTTTTTTTCATACATAAAGTAGCTTTAATAGAATAATTCAAAAGAAAAATTTAAATTCATTGGCAAAACCAATGCCACGCGAAAAAAAATATGGATCTCAAATTCTGAATATAAGCTCTCGTATGTTCAGATTAAGTTTTATGACAATTCAATTTCCGACAGCAGCCTTGAAAGGTATAAGAGCAACAGGCACAAAATTTGGTATGTATATTATGTAATGTAGTTTTCACTTTTTGGAAAAACTGAAACTTGTATATTGTTCAATTCGGTAGCACTTATGAATGCTAAGGGACGCGTCCACGAGCTACGGATAGTGAAACGTCCCTGTTTACATGAATACCTTTATATATTTTATTTTATATGTAGGGGTATATGTATGCGACATTAATATCTGCGAATTAAATAAGCAGTCACGGAAAAATAGTAAAAATTGCTTTAAGGTTCGAAAAGAGTATTTAATCTTCGGCACGCCGAAGATAATCCTTCTCCACTTGTTTTTTTTTTGTTTGTCTGCTGGCAAAATCGATAACGTTTGACGGCATTTGCTTAAAGGTTTGCTGCTTTCACTTTTGCCATATGCCTGACCAGTCGCAAATGTCAACTATGCGGGCGGCCCACTCATTCATAGACAGCATTCATATATATACATATATATATATATATATCTGAGAAAGCCCAGTAGTTGAGCTAGCGAACCCAAACCCAAACCCAGACCCAGACCCAAGCCCCCAGGCCATTGACATCGCTGTGCAGTTTTCACTCGACAGGAGGAGGAAAAAAAGAAGACGATGTATATGTAAAAATAAAAAATACACGATGACGAAAAAAAGCAGCAAAGAAAGCGCGATGAATTTGTATGAAAAGGTAAACAGAAGTAAGTAATTGTTTTCTTTGGGACGCCCCTAGACCATTATCATTTATTGTTGTTGCTTTGCTTTTGTTGTTGTTCACTTCGTTTCCTTGTGTTTCCCTTTCGACCATAATTGCAAATCTTTTATATAATTATTTATTTATTTTGTGCGTGTGTGCGCATTTTGAAAAGCACCAAGTGACATTAAATTAAAGACGCCAACTAAACAGCAACAATATACAAAACAAAAACAAATAAGTAAGCAACACTTTGTCGCATTTAGTTTATAAGCAATGCAAAAAACGTATTGAGGAAGTGTTTGTGTGCGTCATTTGAATTTTCGAGACAGGAGCGCTGAACTCATCGACTGCCAGCGCCCAAAAGTGGGGCGTAGATTGAAGTTGACCTTCAGCCATATCTATATTTAAGCAACAAGGCTTAGGCAAATTAAAATGCAATCTCATCCACTTGTTGCATTGCCAATAAGTCTTTCTCTCACACAAAACAAACATATTTTTAGAACAGCTGCTGTTTATGCATTTGGAATTTCTGTTATAAACAACAGCTAGTGGCCAAAAGTGATTGATCATCATATCATATAATTTGTAAGCGTTTTGAATTTATTTATTTGACTTGGAGTCTAAACGTATCACAGACAATGGAACAGCCCCAGCAGTTCATCAAAAAAAAGTTACAAAAACTTCTCTTTTTTTTTTTTGTATAAACGTCAAGTCATTTATCAAAATGTATTTTTAAACAATTTGAACAGCTAAATTTGCTGCCAAGTGTTTCCCAGGCAGCTTAAAATGCAAAAAAACAGAAAACCGCAACACAACAACTTCTAGATACATATTTGTCTAAAGTCAAGCACCAGAGGCAAACACTTGAGACATAGCGTTCTCAATAGCCTTCTCAGCAAGCCTTTGCTTTGCTTTGTGGCTACAAACAGAAATGCAATTTATTATTATTATGGCCCAAAGAGTTGGCTGCGGCTCTCTGCTCAGGTGCAACAACGATGCCTAAGCTCTCGCTGCGGCTCGGAAACTGTGTCAACAGCAAATTGAAAAGTTGATTTACAATAAAGAAGAAGAAAAATAAATTAAATAAAATACAAAATGTTTACTTGGTATAGGCTAAACTGAATTTAGACATGGTGTGTGTTGTTGTGTGTGTGTGATTGTGTGTGTGTGTGTGTGTCCGATGATGTCGGCTTAAATAAACATCGTAAACACTGAATCGCTGACCGAGACACGTCAAGAGACCTCAGACTCAAAACAGTGCCAGGAATGTCTCGAAATAAATAAGTACGTTGAAAAGCAGAATCCGAAAAAAATTAAACAATTCGACTTGCAACTAAATTAAACAGTTTCGCAATTCGAGTTTTGGGCATGTGTGTCACGAGGTGGCTAACAAACACTCAAAATCCCAATACGTATACGAAAACCGAATCCGAATACGAATACCTGTGGAAATGAAAATGGAAAGGAAGTTCGCCAGTTACGTGCGAACGCATTGGAATGCATTTAATTGAATGATTGAACAAACACATTGAGCAGAATTAAATGAAATACTTGAACTTTACAGTGATTGAGCTGATACTTATCGATGATATCAAGATAGAGAGCGATTGGCAGACAGTTAATGAACGACTTTATGGTCTATGGAAACGGAAGTATCTTCATCAAGTATACGTCACGTTTAGCAATTAGAAATATATAATTATGTTTGATAATAATGGATAATGCATTTGGGAACTGCAGCAATTAAATTGAGAAATATTTCTCATCATTAATGTTATCATACTGTGAGTGAGACCAAGAATCGTCGATGATTAATGCACTAGCAAGGAAATTAACTATAATTATAGACAAAAGTCGAAAAATTAGTCTGCTTTTCATAGCAGGTAGCAAGTAAGGTAGTAAATATTAATTGCATTTCCACATGCGTACATAAATATGCTATTGTAGAACCCATTCCATTCCTTGAGTGTTTATTATTTGATATCTTGTCGATAAGCTCTGTGGCCTTAAAGCTTATCTCACCTGCTGAGACTCATGTGACTTAACTGGCAATTAATTCGCACAAATTCCAGGCAACAATAAAAACAAAACTAATAATAAAGCAAAAGCAAAAGAAACAGCAAACAAACGTGTGTGTTTTTTATTGACAGGAGAGAAAAGGCATAAAAGTGAGCTTTAACTACAGCAAATTCGCAGCAATAATGTGGCGTCATTTTATTTGAGAGCGTTAAGAACAAAAGCGAAAAGAACAGATTTGCTTCAGTGTGGAGCGAACATAAGCAAACAGATTAATGTTTACATTTTGATGGAGTTCCCCCCGGATGGGATCAGTCAAAGGCGTTGGAGTCGTTGTTGGTTTAATGGAGGAGCCCAGTTGAACTGACATTAAGTTCAGCATTGCCTTTATGTTTTTAGTTAATTGAGGCAACAGCAGGTTTTTGCATTTTTTATTCATTTTGTAGTTTTTAATGTCTGCGTAATTGTGTTGCTTATTAAATTTCTTGCTTTTTTGTTTTGTTTATTTTTTGAAATTGGCTTTTGAAAGTGAATGCCTTGACATCAATTTTGCCTGACTGAAGTTGTATTTTAATTAACATTTATATGGCTATCTTTTCGCATTGTATTATATACATATACATATACATAGGGGATAGGGAATTTGAAATGGAGCTGCTTTTATGGCATATCAATTTGTTAAGATTGCCTCATTTAAATGCTAAGCAGCATTACGAGAGAGGAATTTATATATTTATGCATACATGTCAAACTGATGGACTTGCTGATATCCTGCAGCAAACAGAATATTAATATTTCTTATATTGTTGTTGCCTAACAATTGGCATCTTAAAAAGGTCTTAAGACTCTTTATAGTACAACGCCCAAAATGGCAACAAACACCAAAATAAATATAAATATTTATGCATGAAAATTGTTGATTAAAAAGCCTCCAGACACGGCAAACAAACCATTAAAAAAACAACAACAAAAAAAGGCATGCAAATGTAACTATATATATATATTTTGTGTATACTATATAAGGGAAAGTTAAGCCGAAATCTTTGCTGTTTTGGCTAATTATTTGTCATTTTCAGTTATCTGTGTATTATCTTGTTTTTATCATAGGAAAAGATTCGCATATAAATTTCATCTGTCTTACTATACAAATCATTTCTCAACTACAACAATGGAGCACTTGCAGGCGTGTTAAATGCCGAGTTTCACCAGCTCAACAACGAACTCAACAAAAACATGGCTAAGAATACTCTAATGGAGAGTGGATCGACTAGGAGATGCCCTGTGCACAGGTATGAATCAAGTTATCATAAGTAATTTACAGGCTAAGCGCTTTTACCAACTTCTCTGCAGATTATACAACATTATAAAATTTGTAGAAATCAGAAATGACTGTTAAATAAATTACAACACTAAGATATTCGATTATACTATATGAATTCCCAAATTTAATATACCCCGCTTAGCTATTCTGTGTGTAGAGCATACAACAACTCACAAATTGTTTGTCATCGGCCTGAAAGGGTTTGTTTGCAAATTGCATGGCAAAATTTATTAGCGAAAAATGTTACTAAGGGGGTTAATTGAGCAATAACAAAATGCAAAGCATGCGAGTACGGCTGTTGTATTGCAACAACAGCAACAATATTAACATTAACAGTTGCAGCAACAGCAACAGCAACAGCAACTCACAGCTGTTTGTATTGTTGCTGCGGTTTTTTTTTGGGCAATTGCTGCTGCTGCTGCTGCAAATTGCACCTGCAACTGTTGCCGAATGACCATTGACATTTCCAAATTCCGAATTGAGTTTACCAGTCGATTTTCAATTGGTTTTTTAATTAGGCTCAAGTAAAAGTTAATCCTCAGCAGCCAAACTACAATAATCGGCTTATTTTATTATGGGCGTGTTTGCGAGAAAGTGTTTTTTCTCAGGCAGCCTTTTGGCTAATCTTACGAGCTGCTCAGCTTTATAACCAAAAGCGAATTGATTGTTAAAACTTAATACAATTGTATACGTAAATATAGAAAGTGAGCAGATGTGTTTGGACATATAATTCACGAGCATATCTAACTAACTTTTACGACTTACGCTAAATCATTGCAACAATTTGTATTTGGCAAAATACTTGTTGAATTCTTAATGTTAAACAATGGTACCTAGCCGCAAAAAAGTCGCCGCACTCTACAATAGGGTCGTGCTTAGTTTACCAAGCGTTTGGGACTTGATTTCCAAGAAAAAAACAAAAGCTCTAATACACTGGCGCGCTTACGGTGCGTATGCGTGTTAAGTATTCAGTCAATTACGCATTGGACTGGCCAAGTCAATTGGCCTGCACATGGACACGTCCATTGCTGTTTTGGCATTCTGATCATGTGATTGTCTAATGATAAATGCCATAAATAAAAAGACCAAGACCGATACTCTGACAGCCGACCTGTGAAGCCTAAGGCCAAATAAATAAATAAATATATATATATGTATATATATATATATACATTTTTAGGCAAGTGCTTAATTATTTAGTGCACAAATGCTAAAAGGCGACTAATTAAATGATTAAAATTGGCACAAAGCGCGCGCTTCAAAGAAATGCAAAAACTAATACTGGAAAACAAGTTATAAATAAAAATGTTTAGTTTGCTTTCAAAAAAAAGCATAGAATTGTTAATTAAACGCTCAAATTAGAAACAATAAACAAGTGACGATGGTCCGGAATGATGCGCCATATACTCGATAGGCTAGCTAACTGGAGAATGGCGGATTGTATAATCTGCTTGCCATAAGCATAAATTAATATTCTTTATGGCTGATTGAAAAACACATCACGTATACGCCTGCATACACATTAACATTAAGTCAATTGTTTTTAATCGCAAATGATATGTGTATACTTAATATATTAAGCACTACTGGTTTATTTCATTTTCTATTATTACTGGCAAATTAGTAGTGCGTAATCAGTAAATGAAAACAGCAACCAGAAAGTGACAATCATTTGCACTAAGTAATCGCTTACAGAAATGTTCTTTCATTAATTATCTGAAATGTAAATAGTGAAAGAGAATCTATCGAGGTGTGGCCATTATTTTAATATGATTATCCATTGATGATATCATTTGAGGGTGTTTACTTATTGGTTGGATTGTCATCATAATTATTTTTAGCCATCATATTAGCCGCTTTAGCAAAGTTGTTGTTATTGTTCGCTAAACATGTAAATTCTTGGCTCAAAAGCAAATAGAGAAGCCGTCATGTGAGTAAAGAGAATTATATATTGTTTGTAAATAATTGATTTCTGAGAAATATAAAGTAATACTTTTCGGGTAACGTAAAGCTGCCAAATATTGCTAAGTAAAAAACTTACAATTTATTAAATAGATTCTTAAGCTAAAACGTAATTTCCAAACGCTGTAAAACGTAAACTTGTTTTCTCAACTTTTACAGCACTTTGTACATAATTCAAATAAAAATTCATTTCAACAAACAAATAAAACTTTTCTGTTCTAGACTCATTTAATTTATACAAATTTAAAGTCTGAGAATATCAAAAATTTTCCTATAGGTTTTAGATTTATATTTATTGGATTGGACTTTATATTAATAAAATATACGTAAGTGTATTTAAAACTTTCCTGTTCTAGTCTCATTTAATTTATACAAAGATTCATAAAAGTTCGAGAAAATCAAAAATTTTCCAAAGAGTGTTTCAGATATCTATTAAACCCTTTGTTTTCTAGATTTGACTCTATATGTATATATATATATATTTAAAAGCAAATGGTGCGTAAAAATGATGGTGCAAAACAACTATTTGCTGACAGTCGCAAAGCTTTGGCGTTATTTTGGCAATTGTTGGGTCTGTTATTTAATTTGATCTGGCGCTCGAAAATTTTAGCGATACTTGTATTTTGTCAAGCAATTAACGCGCATTTGTTGAATTTCGTGTGAAAATTTTCCACTCGGCCAGTTAGCGTCTGTTAGTAGGGACAGTTTTGCTGGGCAGCCACGCAAAGATCAAGAGTCAAATTCTTGGCCAAGATAAGCAGGCAGACAGTTGGCTAGGCCCGCCTGCTTAGTCATACCTATAGCAAATTGGCTAACACACACATGAGAGGGAGAGAGACAGAGAGAGGGAGAGGGAGAGGGTGAGAGAGAGGAGAGTGGTGAGGGGAAGCGAATCGAATCGAATTGAATCGAGTGAGCAAGCAAACTGGAAGCCAGCCAGCCATTAAGCTACGAGCTGCGATCTACGAGTTGGGGGCTTGCAACATTGCAAGCTCCAGCTGTGTTGATATCGCCATGTCAGTCAGTCAGTCCACTGGCCATTAGCCAAGGTTGTTGAGTGGAAGCCAGTGGAAGCAGTGGCGGCTACTTGCAATCGCCTGCCTGATATTTAGAATTGAGCTGAGCAGCGAGTCGAGTCAAGTCGAGTCGAGTCGAGACTGTGCAGCGATCAGCTTTAATGCCCTCTTATGGATTGCGCAGACGCCAAAAAATTGGCAAAGCATGTTGCCAACAAAATCACATACCTACTAGCTCTAAACATGTGCCTAGACTCCAACACCAATAGCTATAGCAACAACAACAACAACAACAATGACGCCAAGTAAATTGCTTGGGCCCAGCCCGGTTGTGTTTTTCCTTGCCTTTTTGTGTACTTGTTACGTGAGAAAATTTTTGAAAAGTTTGCATTTTGTTCAGCTAGCTGTTTTGGGCCAGCTGCCAAAAAAATGTGAAACTGCTAACCGTTTTTCTTGTTGTTGTTGTTGCTGTTGTTATTGTTGCAATTTTATGGCTTTGTTGGTCACCATTCGACAATATGGGCTACAGTGCCTGGCAAATGCATTCGCCTGGCAAAAAGCACACACACACACACACACACAGTAGCCAAAAAACCGCATTGTGGCCATGTGAAAACCTTGGTGTTTGGCTCGGGCGAAGGGTGCTCTTGATTATTTTGGGAAATGTAGCCGTGACTTCCGTATATAGTTTTGCCTGCTCAAACAATAGTGTAAAACGCTAATCATATGTGAACATAAGACCGTAAGCCTTTCAAAACTCTATACATTTCCTGCAATAAATGTAAATCGAAATGTATGGCATTGTTATAGTTGTGCTTGATTTAAATAAAAAAGCCATAACTTAAGAGTTTTGTAAATAGCTTACAATTAAAAATGTACATTTTTTGTATTATTACATTTTTGCTCATGTACAAATTTGCATTGTAATGTAATTACTGAAGTTGAAACCAGTCCATACTCAAATCCATTCGAAGTTAGCCGCAGTCCATTGAATTTCAATTAGCGCACAAATTGCTGATTCGAATTTCAATTGCAATTCGAATTTCAATAACGAAAAGCGTATAATAAATAAATCAATAAAAAAAAGCCTCAATGCAAACATTTTTCGCATGAAATTAATTTGAAGGAAATATTGCTAAATACTCGTCAAATAACAATGCGCTCTAATAAATAGTTTGCAATAATAAAACTTGTATGATTTTAGTATTTTTTTTATAAACAATATATTTTTTTCGCAATGCTAATTTTGTTTTTTTGCGCTAAAACGTGTGAGTCGGTTTAAGTTAATTCATAAATTTGTTTATTAGCACATTCGAACAAATATAGCAAATAAAGCTAAGTGCCTGAAAAGGTGATTTTTTTTGTGACGTTTTTGAGATGTTTTTTTCTGATGCTCTTGTGGGAACTCTTTGAGATTAACATGTATTCAAGCTGATTTCTTTTTCTATTTATTTATCTATTTTTTCAAGTTTCTCAAGTTGTTCTTTGTGCTGAATTTGGCTGATGAATCATGCTCTATGAGTACAATCGATGTTTTGACCAATGACTTGATTGAATAACAAGTGTGAAGCTGACTTTGTAATAAATAAAACTTATATTTGACTCTTGGCACCTAATTGCAAACAAATTTGTATTGAAACGAAATGATTATTTTTAAAATTTTAAAATAAAAGTTATGAGCCAAAAAACAATTTCTGAATTATGTACAATTATTATATTATAAATATATTAAGAAATAACCCAGTATATATTTTAAAAGCTATAACAATTTAGTATTATATGCATTATTCAGATATACAATTATATGTTTATAAATATATTAAAAATAACCCAATATATATTTGAAAAGCTATAATATTAGAGTATTATAGGCTTCTCTGTGACTTGCTAGTTCTATTATTAAACCAATTGGCATGACTTAATAATACTTATATGTATTTGTGTTTCTATATAGAAGCACGCACCCAAATCCAAATACTAATGAGTGTCATGCATGTCAAACTCAATAAAGCTTGGTAAAATGCGCAATTCGGAATGCACAATAAAACAATAACAAACACAAAACAATGCCAAAGTACAATCCAGTAATATTGGGGAATTAGCAGCACGCTTCGATGTGACTTTAGAAATTACATTTGGCGTAATATCCAAATGAAAATAAAGTGACATGTTTTCAGATTGATGCCCAGCCTCACGATTATGAAAATAATAACCGAAAATTGTCGTTAGATGTTGTTTATAGATTCTTGCTTCGTTCCACACATTAAACAACCTAAATGCCCAACACGACAAGTCGCTTGTTGTTTGTTGCTTGCTGCTTGTTGCTGTCACTTGCTTGCAATTTGTTTTGCCAACAAATTGCCAGTGCATTAAGTGCATTAAGTGCATTTTCATTTGAGACACACAGACATATAGACCCAGTAGCCTGACTGCCGATTGCATTTTGGGCATTGAATGCCACACGCAATGAAAGTTACGACTATTTGTTGCCATATATGTGAAGAGAAGGTTCCCTCAGCTCAGCTCAACTCATCTCCCCTCTCCTTGTGCTGTCTTCCGTATTGGTTATATGATACTCTGGCAGACAAGTTTGCCATTAAGCGAAGCACTTGTGCATGCAAAAACATAGTTTTTAATTTTTCAAATGAATTAAGATATTATTAGGTAAAGTACTATGTATAATCATACTAGCTAAGCAATAATTAAAAATTGAGTCGCTAAATTAACTAATTTAGTTAAAAATAAAATTACGCGATTCTATTTTTTGGAAAATAAATTTTTTCGGAATAATAAATATAAATGAAATTTTCAAAAGAGAAAAATAATATAAATGTAAAAAAAATGTGAGCAAAAACCATGAACAAATTGGCCAGGAACTTTAAAATCGGTTTTGGCAAAGTAATGACAGTTTAATGTTTTCAAAGCGCATTTCTAGGGTGCCAAAAATCACTTTTGAAGCCAAAATTGTTGTTATTATACTCTTGACGAAGAATCGTCGAAAATCTCCAAGGGCTACCTCCTGCATCCAAAACAAACGAAAAGGGTATAAAATCTTCGGCACGCTGAAGATAATCTTTCCCCATTTGTTTTAGTTGACATTTCAGAAAGAAATACAAACTAAGCAATACTTAACAAGTAAGAGTGCTCTAGTCGGGAGTGCCCGACTACGAGATACCCTGAACCCAGTCCTTACAATCATTCATACTAATCTACAAGCATGTACAAGCAGTACAAGCAGTGCAAGCGGCTTAAGCAGTTAGCTTGCTTTTTCGCTGAGCCCCACACAATGGAAAGTTAAATCTTAAATAACTTCTGTGTTTATTGTCCGATCTTTTTAAAATTTGTAAGACAAAACATTGGCTATAAAATGTGTGACCAAACCAAATTGCAAGGTCATACCTTCAAATATGAGTTTTTTGAATTTTTGGAGGGATTGGGGGGTGGTATCCAAAAAGTTAAAATTTTTTTACATGTGTATGCTATTCGAGATTATACAAGCCAAAATTAGGGGCCTCTAGCTCTTATAACTTGTAAGTTATAGCCCAAAAACTTTTGAACGGGACGAGTTATCGATAAATTTTAATAAACTTGATCTGTCCCGGCACTACGAGAACTTATATTCCAAATATGAAGTCTCTAGCTCTTGTAGTCTCTGATATCCGCGTGTTCATACAGACAGACGGACGGACGGACGGACAGACAGACAGACGGACATTTCTAAATCGACTCGACTGTTGATACTGATCAAGAATATATATACTTTATATGGTCGGAGATGCTTCCTTATGCCTGTTACATACTTTTGCACAAAACCATAATACCCTTTTTACCCATTTTTAATGGGTTCAGGGTATAAAAATGGATTGGTATTTTCCCAAGATATCGCAGTATGCTAAGCTGTAGCGAGAATCGCGTAAAAATCCGTTGATTATATTCGATAAATATTCATTGGCGATTGAAAAAGTTTAAAAATTAATTATTACAAATTAACACAAAAAGCACAAAAGCGCACGCGTCTACCGAGTAAACAATCAGATAAACAATAGCAACAACAATCTACGAACTTATCAACCAAATCACCAATAAGCGCCTTTCAAGTTTTGTTGGCAATCGAATGAAACTGGCAACAATTTCTGCTGACGCACTTTTGACGTAAATGTCGTGGCCTTTCGTAAGAATTTGACTGCCCCTCACAGCAGGGGGGGCCAAACGATAATTATCATTAGATTTCAGCTACCGCAGCTGCCAAAGAGCTTAGCAAATTTATAATTGTTGTTTAGACTTTTTCTTTGGCCAGCCAGACAGACAGACAGACAGGTCTGGCATTTGGGGATTGGCTTGGCTTGGCTTGTGCCAAAGTAATTTGCAGATGCCAGATGCCAGTTTCCAGCTGAACTTGAGCGCGAACATCACTTTTACTGCAAGAATTTGTCGGACAGTGTAACTCTCACTGTGCCCAAAATGACATGTCATGTGGATACAACAACTACGTGATAGAGTCAGGTGAAACCGAGCCATGTCCAACTCAATTTGAAATGAAATGTAGACAAGTGAAATTAAGAGCACAATAAGAACACATTTTTTCATAGGCAGCTAATAAACTGAAGTTAGAAATTGATTGCGTGTTTGATCGACAATCACGTATTTCGTATCAAAACCTAGACAGAATATATATTTTTGTTGTATCAATTCTCGCATTTGGTATAAAAACCTAATCAGAATATATTTCTTGTTGTAGTAAATTAAAAGGCACCATTAAATTATGCATTTCAATGTTATACTCTCAACTGCAAGTACTAATTAATTATCATATATTTAGCTATATATTTTAAAACAAATCTTTACGTTATTAGCCAAAAAAACGAAGCCACAAACTAGTCAACCAGTTATATTTATACATTCCTTTTTTTATTTTTTTTTTTGTCTCTGACAAATGACGACATTTTGTAATTTATGCGCCCAAAACGTTATGGAAGGCATTTGTCAACTCAATTTCGTTAAGTTTTTGTTTGGCTAAATTATGAGCTCTGTTTGCCAATTTGTTAGAGTCTTTTGTTCGAATCAAGTTCAAAGTTCAGAGCGCACATTCCGGCAAAATCAATTAATTGTAGTATATTGTATAACTACTGAATGTTCCTTTTGATCATCATCGCACAAAATATAATTAAGTTTTAATCATCTGATATTTAACTTGATTGATATCATCTTAATCTATCTGAATAGTACTAAGGCATTGACTATCTCGCTATCATTGCAGTCTTTTCATCAAGCTATATGTTTACAACAATCATTTTACTATCATACCAGAGAGAAATACGTTTTAACAAAAAAAACATCAGATTGTTAGCATGCACGAAAAGCAAAAAACATTTATTTGCAATGCTTGTGCAAATTTGAGCCATTGTTCAATTTCCGCTCGTTGATAAACGTATAACTATATATATATCTACATATATATTCATGTATTGCGTTAATCATTATGTGATTTGCCTGCTTAGCTTGTGCAATTGTCTTCGCTTACGTTTACAGCTAAAGACTCATCGGCAGATAATTTCATTTATCACATGTAAATACGCGACTGCTGACCTCAAATGCTAAAAATGAAATATGAATATGGCTAATGATAACGATTTGCATAAGTTCGACAAGCGCCACTTAAAAAAAACAGAAAATACAAAATAAACACCTGTGTATTGGTTTTCGACCCCATTTGCCATGGAAATTCAGTTCGATGGGGGGAATTTGGCTATATCATCGATACAAAGTTGTGCAAAAAAAAAATAACCAAAAAAGCCAGTTAAAGGTTAGGGCCAGACAGAGTAGGCCAGCATTTAAAGTAAGGGGTAATTACGTCTATAGATCCAACGGAATTAAAACGACGCACAGAGTCGAAAAGCACAGAGGTGCTGAAAAGTCAACGTCAGTGGGGGAAAATGAACATTTAAATGGCGTCTCAACCGTTAAGCGACTTCAGCTCGATGAAGTGAACAGTTGTGCAGGCAAACAGGTGAACAGGTGTAAGAAAAAACCTAATGGCGCCTTATGGGAATTGCCGGCTATTATTATATAAGAAATTTGCCCCATCACTGGCGGCCTGACCCACATTTAATATATTCTAAACGTTGCCCGTGTTGCATGAACAACTTTGCGTGCCCCCAACACTAATAGGTTGTGTGTGTGTGTGTGTGTTTGTTGTGCGTGTGTGTTGGCACCGTTACGCTGAATTCGCCCGAGTAACTGAAAGTAACTGAGACTAAGCATTGGCGGTACCTTGAGTTTTTCCTACACTAACCATTAAATGCATAAATAACGCATACAAAAAAGTAAAATATATTATATTGTAAAAAATATAATTACCAAGCAATTTGTTGTTGCGGTGTTCGTTGCGTGCTCGTCTGCAAAGTAAACAAGAGGGAGAGAGAGAGAGAGAAAAACGTATTAAAATATTTGGTTTTTTTTCTGCTATGTTAAAATCTCTTTTAAAATCGATAGACATTTGCATTTACATTTTTGAGCAATGGCAATAAAAATGTTTCACACGCGTCTCAAATATGGCCGCTTTCTCGAAATGGAAAATGAAAACACTTTCAGCTGATCTGCAATTATGTGGAGATTTATTGAAAATGAGAATGTGTATATATAGGCTGGCACAGCTTGAAGTTGTACAATGTACAACAAAATCGGTAATCGACAAATTGACCAGCAGAAGAGAGAAAAAAGCCAATCGCACAAACAATGAAACTAAAACTCAATCAAAAGCAATCAAATCAGCACAGAGGAACCCAATTGCAGAGATGCGTCACAATATGGAACCCAGATTGCAGATATATATCTCTGTGTGTGTGTGTGTGTGTCTGTATATGTAGGTTGCTGCTCAGCCTCTTGTCCACGTTTTATTATTATTTTTGTTGCTGTTTCTGTTTTCGCATTGCATGAATCAAGCGATTGTTCAGGCGCAGATACAAATTCGTACCACACTCGAGATACATTCTCGCAAGTATCTTTTTATTTTTATGTTGTGGGCTTGGTAATTGGCTGGCCCAACAGACGAAAACAAAAAACATAAACGGGTTAGTAGTCTTCTTCATGCCGGCTTCGAGTGTCAATGGCTGCGTTTAAGCTGCGGCCTCTCATGCAAAGCGCATATCTGCTGTCAGATACAAATGGGCTCCAGTAAGCCCTGACTAATTGTTAGCACCACGGCTGCCTTTTTGGCCAATATGTTTCGTCGGACAGTAAACTCAGTTTGGAAAGTTCTCGGCCTGACCTTATTTTGTCCCAGCACAACGCCCAACGCACTTTAAGCGAAGACGATAACAAAGCTGACGATGACGACGATGACGAGTAAACAAAAGCAGAGTGTGGCTAATAAGCCACCAAAACACAGTAAACAGAACACAGCAGCAACAACAACAACAACAACAGTGTTCCGCACTTGGCCACTGTTTCAACAATTGTGTAAACAACAAAAAAACAGCAACTAACAAAAATAAAAAGTGCTTACTTCATTTAGTCAGGTCGTTTCAGAATGTTTCGCTTGATATATGTTTTATGCTCTGAACCCATTAAATTGGGTAAAAATTGTATTATGAAGTTGTGCAAAAGTATGTAAAAGGTAAACCACATAAATTGTATATATTCTTGATCAGTCTCAATAGCCATGTCCGTCTGTCTATATGAACACGCAGATAGGCGAGATTAGAAGTGCTAGATACCTAATATTTGGAATTTAAGTTCTCTTAGTAGATGAAGCTTTTCATTTTATCGATAGCTCGTCTCATTCAAAAGTTATCGATACATTTTTATTTCAGCCAAGCATTTTTTTTTGCCATAGCTAAAATTTGTAAAGGTTTTGCAATTTGGTTAGGTCGCACTGTTCATTGTTAATTAAATTCCCAAAAAATTCACAAAGATCACAGAAAAACTCTGGCTCAATGAGTAAACTGCTTGCACTGCTTGCAGCGTGTGTGCGTTTATGTATATGTACACAAATATATAACTATGAATACATATTAGGACTGTGTTCAGGGCATCTCCCAGTCGGGCACTCCCGACTAGAGCATTCTTACTTGTTATACTCTGCACAGATTATTCAAATTTTGTCGCAAAATGTCAAGAAACTTGTTTAATTTTGGTGAAGATTAGATTTCTAAATTAAACAGCAGCATTTGGGAATAGTTGGCTAGCAACAAAAAGGAATATTTAGTATAAGATTATAAAGTTATCGGCTAGAGAAAAAAAAATGATGTCAAATAAAATTTAAAAAAAAATATATATAAGTTAAGATATATTTGTTTCGCTTATAAATTAATAAATATTGTAAACTTTGAGTTGCGTACTTTGTATCGATATTATAAAATAATCTGAATAAAGCCTATTAAATAAATGTTATTTGTTTACGTTACAAACTAAACAAATAGCATTATAAGTTTTTAATTAATGTATGCATCCATATTTCCAGAAAGCAGCAACTATATATTATTCTTCCTGTATGTATGTATGTATGTATGTATGTATATAACAGGTTGTCAAGCTGTTTATATTGAATTTGAATTCAAAAAGATGTTCTTCCTGCAAAACTAAATATTATTCAATTTGCTTTTGTTAAAACAGATGGGTGCGTCTTTTTATGAGTAGAAGTGCTCGCGGCATTAAACGAATCATGAGTATATTTATGAATAAATTCAGAATATTCGTGAGTGCATTGATTCACAGCACTCACCCATATACATACATACATACACACATATATACATACATACTTATATGAGCTCAATCAAGTTAATTAGCATAGCTTGTAAAAATAAAACATGCAGAAAAGCGAATACTCTTGCATAAATGAAATATATATAAAAATTGATTTCATTTTGGCAATCTGAGAAGAGGCAGATATGGTTTATATATTATAAAAGCTGTAAGGGTATAAAAAGCGTTAAAGAATTTCATTCACGATGAGTATTTAGCGTAGGCTGTACCAGTATAACAACTTACATGTAGCAACATGTATTCGTATCTGTATCTGTATCTGCATTTGTATCTGTATCTAGCGTAGTTGGCTCGTTGATAATTTATATGTGTCGTCCGGCCCCCACAATCAAGTTACTAACTTGCCTTTGTTTCTACACGCATTTTATAGATAAACTTGGCAATTGGGAACAGTGGCTGAGGAAAACAAGAGCGGAGAGGGGCGCTTTATTTCCGCTCATGTTTGCCCACATCTTTTGATTTGTTTTTTTTTTGTTGGTTCTGTTGGGTTCGGTGCTTTTAGGCCGTGGCTCTCTCGCTTTACACTCTTGCATATGTAATTGTAATTGCGATTGCCGAACGACTCACGACTCAAACTTCGAGTCGCGGCATTTGGGAGCCCCTCTTCCCTTCTCATTCCACACAGCCACTGGCTTCGTTTAAGTTGTGTAAAGTTCTAAGACCCCGACGCGAGTGCAGCGGAAGTGCGTTCATTATTTTTAATGATTTTATTTAAGGAGTCTAGCTGCGAGTGCCTTTTGCTGCCTGCTGCCTGCTACCTGCTACCTGCTAGCTGCTACATGTGGCATGCCACATTCCAAAGGTTCCTTGGCCGGGGCATTTGAATAGTTTTGCCCAGGACAGGAAAACATTTGCCTTTTTTTTGGGTTTTCTACTTTCAGGAAGGGAAGTACCCACGTCTGGTTCACGGGCTGCTCAATTAGTGTGTGACTGGTTTTCGGTATTTATGCAAACTATACTGATCACAACAACAAATATATAAGTATAAGTGCAAGCAGATTAGCTGTTTGTAACCTTATGACTTCATCATATTACAATTGGCATGTTGTCGAGTTCACAGCAGGTAGTTGAGATACGCGATTGATAATCCGTACTCATTGGCTTAGTCTCCGACCATGACGATCCTTAACCTAAGCCGCGTTGCTCTTTCCCCGCTGTAATTGAAAACAGTGCTGCCAATGGCAATTAGCGACGACTTACGAGACTTGAGCTAATTTCCAATAATTGAGTGCAATGGAAAAGTTTACAAGTCGTCAGTTCCAGCTGATCTGTGCAATATGTATACATATATATATATCCGTATATATTGCACAGGTAGTCAAAGGCAAATTGACTTTCAGTGGCTATCAATCAGCTTTGACCACAGCAAATGCAAAATGCGGATTACAATTGTAAAGTTCACGAATGTGCATTGAACGCCCCTGACTGACAAGTGGCCCCAAGTGATATGCGGGGGGAAGGGGGGCAATCACAATTATAAGCACAAACAACAACAACATTGCCTGACAAGACTGCAACAACAACAACAAACACAACAACAATTGCCAGTTACATGTTTGCAGTTGTTGCTTTGTTTTGTTGTTTGATAATTCCGCTGACGTTTGACTCACGATATTGCCGAGAGCGGGCTTTGAAGAAGAGATCAGCTACTGGGAGTTGATTGTTATGCATCGATTTACATATATATATATATATATATATATATATATACAGCAAGTAGCTGGCAGAGACAAAAGCTCCATCTGATGGATGGGTAGACAAAAGTGATTCAGTCAGCGGCAACATTGCGATCATCATCAACAACAACAACAGCAGCAGCGTCTTCATTTGAATCAATTAAACCTGCTGCTATATATATGTATATATGTATATATAAAGAGTCAACCCATACTCATAATCGTATTCGTATTCGTATTTGTATTTGTATTCGTTGTTGTTTTGTCGTTTTGGTTTCCCTTGCCTTGCTGCTGCTGCTGCTGCTGCAGTTGATTGATCATTGAATGTGAGCCGCGCCTAAAGTCCAAAAATTCCATGAATTTTATTATAAAATCAGCTCTTCATAAAGGTGGCTCTCTGTCTACGCTGCAACGACTTGTCTAGCCAACCCAACATCAAAGGTCAAAAACACCGCAACACAAAAAAGGAAAGACAGAGAGAGAGAGAGAGAGCGAACTGGAAACCCGTCCAACTTCAATCCGAACTCATTCCGAATGCAATCCAATTTCGATTTCAGTTTTCATTTGGCCTGCAGCTTCTTCTAATTCCTTACGTATTCGAATTGCTTGCTGGCCATGTGTTAATTTGGCTCACAAACAGGTCTACACTCTGGGCTTAGAATTGTTCGAGTCTCTAGTGTCTAGTGTCTAGTGTCTAGACTCAAAGCATTAGCGGCCATTTTGCTCTTCAAGCGTCGTTGGAAAATTTTAATTTATTTTTTGTCTGTCTTGTGGAATCTTTGATGGAATTTCGTTAAGACGACGCTACCCAGTTCTAAGCCTAATAGCTTACCACAGTCAGCAGAGCCGAGAACAAAGAGGCGTCACTTTAATGGCTACAAATGCAAATGCAAGAGCCAAAGAGCCGGGCCGAATCATTCAAGCCATAGCTAATAGCTGTCTCATATATCAGGCCATGATCACACACACACACACACACTCATATTTCAAAGACAACAACACACGCCTTTTCAGACATTCATTGTGATTTATGCGCCATTTTCTTCCCCAACTGCATATCTAATGAGTAATAGCAGAGAGTACCAAATGCAAAGCGACGTTTTCTATATTCGCATGCAAATAGTTGTTAGTTAGTAATTGTAGACGATGCTTTTGTATTTGCGCAACAATTACGAGGAAATTAGCTGAGCTGCAGCTCGTGGAAATGCAGATACAAATGTCAGCATATACATACATATATACATATGTACTTCTGTCTGTTTGGATTAGCATGAGGCAAGCAGCCCACACGATCAAAGTAATGAAAAGTGGGCAGCGCCTCCATTCACAAATATATATATAGAAGTATAACAATGAGCGCAAGAGAAGAGCGATGGCCATAATAACAACAATAACGAAACAATATGCAGTAATAAGCAATAAATGTATATAAAGGTCAAGTTTAAGTGACGGCAATCGAGCGAGAGAGAGACAGAGACAGAGACAGACAACAGCTGAAAATTAAAGAAAAAATTACGTATACGCTTACATTGTGTGGGTGTTGGTTGGTTTCTAACCTGGCAATTCTTAAACAAATACAAATGTAAATGTAAACGTAAATTGTACGTGGGCAACGCTTATGTGCGAACAAGCTGAATCCACTGGCAAATGCTCGTTAGCCTAAACTGCGCAACGAATCGATCAAAATAAGTACAAATTGTGCTACAATTGCTATATGTTATATGGGCAAAAGCTTATCGTAACTAATTATAGACATGCATATGTCAAATTTAATGCCCATATATTTGCATGGCTCTTTATCGATGAAGCGCCTTATCAGCCTATGCAATTAGCTATTGAGCTTATTGTGAGCTCCCATTAATATCCGCTGCGATTGTCATGGCTACTCAAACAATTCATAACATTAATCAGTAAATGACATACAACTGTGCGTGTGTGTGTGTGTGTGTGTGTGTGCGTGTGTGCGTGTATCCAACGAGTCGTACATTGATTCATTCATTAAATTGTAACGCTGGCTGCACAACAAAAGTTGTCTCTTGGGGGTTAGGACCCCCAGCTTGGCAAAAGACTCTTTGACTCAGCGAACCTTGACCAGAACCAGCGAAGAGCAAGTGGCAATTAAAACTGGGATGTGCCACGCCCACCGGCGCACCACCAGACATGCATGTGGGTGTTAATTAAAATTGAAATCAATTGAGCCCCAGCTTGACTTATATCTATATCTTATATCTACACTGTTCCACTTAAAGCTCTGTCATCGCCAGACGAAAGGAGCTCTAACAAGTGGAGAAGGATTATCTTCGGCGTGCCGAAGATTAAATACTCTTTTCGAACCTTAATGCAATTTTTACTATTTTTCCGTGACTGCTTATTTAATTCGCAGATATTAATGTCGCATACATATACCCCTACATATAAAATAAAATATATAAAGGTATTCATGTAAACAGGGACGTTTCACTATCCGCAGCTCGTGGACGCGTCCCTTAGCATTCATAAGTGCTACCGAATTGAACAATAAACAAGTTTCAGTTTTTCCAAAAAGTCAAAACTACATTACATATGTATACTACAATATACATACCAAATTTTGTGCCTGTTGCTCTTATACCTTTCAATTTAGGAAATTGAAAATAAAATGAATTTGACTACAGCTATTATATATTTGAAAAGAAGAATAAGAAAAAATGAAAATAAATGACCGGTCGCCGCTGGTCTTGAACCCGGGACCTCTCGCTCACCAGTTCGCAACTTTACCCCTTACGCCACAAGCCGTTTTGATGATGATGATCGCTGACAAAATTGCTTGAAGAGCCGACTGTTACAAATTTCCTTGTTTGGTTTTCCTGCAACCTGCAGCAACTCGCGTTTGTCAGCATTTGTTTTTTCGCGTGGCATTGTTTTTGTTCTAAGCCATTGGAAGCAAATTAATTTGATTACAGTTATATATTTGAAAGGAAGAAAAAGAAAAAAGTATTAAATTAATAATCAGTCGCCGCCTAGACTCGAACTTGCGAGACCTTGCGAAACTTGCGTTCGTTAGCGCGGCTCTTTACGCCTTACGCCACAAACCGTTTTGATGATCGGTGACAAAATACCTTGAAGAGCAGACTATCAAAAGCTTTCTTGCGCTTGACCTTGTTTGCTCATATGCACCTGTTTTTTCAAAATATTTAATGACGCATATCTTCGTCTGTTTATGACTCAATCGATTTGCGATTTTACCCATTGATGAGTTATAAGGATGTTCAAGTGTACAAGGAAATTTAAGGCAATTGCTTTGAAAACATCGGATTTATGGCCAAAACCGACTTTGAGGTGTATGGCAGCTATAAGATATAGTGGTCCGATCCGGCCGGCTCCGACCAATGTGCTGTCCCCTTGAATAATAAGTGTCTGTGCAAAGTTGTTATCGCGATAGCTCAAAAACTGAGGGACTAGTTTGCATACATACAGACAGACAGACAGACAGACAGACAGACAGACAGACAGACAGACAGACAGACAGACGGACATGGCTAGATCAATTTGTTTTGTTTTTATAAGCATATTGGCAGTAACTTTTGGGGGTCTCAGACGCTTCCTTCTATGCGTTACAAACTTCAGGACAAACTTAATATACTATTTTCTTCGAAAAGAGTATAAAAATAGCGAGACGTGATTTTTGTGAAATATTTTTGGAAACAATTATGCAGCTAAAAATAACTCAAACAGGCTCTGATTGACTTGGACAATAACATAACAATACCTGGTCTATTTGATGCGAGGGTGGATCAATAGGTAGGTTGAGCTATTTATATCTGATGCTCAGAGTTATTGTCTGAAGTGGATTATAATATTCTAATAATTGAGTATTTTTTTTGTATTCTGAATATTATAATACATATTTATCAACAAGAATATTATGTAATGGGTATCTTGCTAGCATTTAAAAATTATACATATAATCAAAGCTAAAATTACAAAATGGATTATTAGTTTCAGTTGCCAAATACCCTGTAACCATATTATATAAATAAATTGCACTGTGCAATGGCTAATCGCTTTCAACAAGCTTATTATTTTAATATACACTGAGTGCGCTTGCGAGTTAATTTATCTAATTTGTAGTAATGTTGTTTTGGCAGTAAACAAGCCAACCTAGCGAGTCGCGTGCCTACCAAATGGGGTTTAATAAGTGGAGGGGTCAACTCGTTGCACTTAAAGTAATTCACCAAAGCAACGTTTAGCTAACACATTTGAAAGCCTATCGACTTTGTGCATATTGCGTAATAGATCGGAGTCTACAGTATCTATGATGTAAGACATTTTAATATATGCGATTTGGTTTTTTGCTCGTTTGCCATAATTTAGTATGCATCGGGTTTCAGGTTCTCTCTCTCTCTCTCTCTCTCTCTCAAATGCCATCAGTCGCATGATAACACCACAAATAACTGCCAGTCTTAAATATTTGGCAAGCCTTAAGCGCCTTAGGAATATTCTAATAGAGACATGTCATCATTGACAAACGGCACGAAAGATAGCTAAAACATATAAATATAAATATATGCAAATAAATAAAAGCAAACCATTTTATAAAAATATCATATAAAAAATATATTATAAAAAAAAGTTAGCTTAAAGATCTTGAAAAGCAAAGCTTAATAAAAAACAAAGATGTTTCCACTTTTTTGAAAGTTATAGCTACATATTTTTGGATTTGAATAGAAAAATCTGTGAATGTATGATTGTTTGCATACATTTTATACAAGTTTAGTTGCCAATAAGTTATTCACCTGGTTTAGTTCTAGAATTCTTATAGCATTTAGTTAAAATTATAAGAACTATTTAATTCTACACACTATTAAACCATCTGAGCAAGCAAGAATGTATGTAATTTATAGTTTTTTTTTGAGTTAAGAACAAATTCAAGTAGCGAAGTTTCGAGAACATTCTTGCCCCTCAATTTACTGCAAGTTACATCAGCTTGAATGTATATGCCACTTTTAATGTACACACATAACTTATATACTATGTATTTCTCTAAGTGTATACAATAAAATATAAATATTGATTTGCCGCAAATGAAATTCTTAAATTTTACTCCCATTAGGCGTAATGTGCCCATTAAATTGTAGTATTTTGTTGTTTCTCTTAGCTAATACAATAAATATGCACAAATTTCAAAATGGCCACTGAACAACAAAAAAATTAATATTCAATGCACATTTCAGCTGGTAAAGCAGCAATAACAACAATAAGCCAATAATCGCCAACAAAAACAGTCGAAATGAGGCCTTTGTCCGGCTAAGAAACAGCAAACAACTGAAAAACCTTCGTGAAAAATTATCCACGACGAAAATAAAAAGTTGTTAGGCACGAACTTGCACAAAATGTGTTATTGCTATTGCTATTGTTGTTGTTGTTGTTGTTGGTGCTACTGCTGTTTTTGGGCACCATTTCATTCATATGGCCAGCAACGTTAGCGTTAAACAACAATTGCTTTTGGTTTTGCGCGTGAATCAATTGGTAGCGTCACGTAATCAGCGCAATCATTACGGCCCGTTAAAACAACAACATAAACAAGTCAGCGGCAACAACCACAATAGCAACTTCGGCATAAATGTCGCGTCTGCCAAAGCGCCTCAAACTGGACAAGCTCTCAGGCTTCAAGCTGCTCAAATCAAATCAAATCAATCAAGCGTCGCACCCAAAAAATACCAAAACCGAAACCGAAATCAACTTGCAATCTGGACAAGTTGTCCGCTCGAAAGATTGTTGAAAGCGCTGTGCATGTAAATGTTGTTAACGCTACACTTAAGTTGCGGCTTAGCAAAAACCAATTCAGGCATGCTGTCTTGGCCAGTTTGCAAGAGTAGCTGAACTACGGTATTGCCCAACTATCACTAACGTTAGTAAACTGCATAACTTTATATTGGTCGCCTAACTAACACACACACACACACACACATTATAGTTAATTATTTTAAATATTAGCCACATCGTTTGAGCCAAATTGGCGGTTTTGCTTAATGGCTGCCAAAAAAAAAAAACTTGTGTTAACTTTCAGCAACATGGCAGGAAATTTATTATTCATTGCGCGGAAATTTTTGTGCATATTTCCATAACAACAACAACAATAAACTTGATTTATAGACCATAAGTTAAAGTTAGGGAAAATCCTGTTGACAAATTGTAAAACGTATTTTACTTTCTTTGCATTCCGTAAAAAAGTATTATTTATCTAGCAGCTTATTGTCAGCTCGTAACCTTTCATATTGTTTACAGCACAATATACAATAAACAAATCATTAGCTTTTGTGTTTATATTGCACACACAAATAAATTGGCACAAATAAATTTCAAGCAACTATGTGGCAAAAATACATTGCGGAAAAATACTACAACTAAAAGCCGTGTGTGAAAATTTATGGCAATCGACAAAAATCGCAAAAATAAAAAAAAAGAATGCTAAAGTTAAAAGCTGGCAGACAATTTCAAGGTTTCACATTGCTAACCTACAAAGAGCAACGTAAAAAATAAACAGAACAACGTAAAAATCAGCAAAAAGAAAAAAAAACAAAAATTGGAAGAAAAAAAACAATAAAATAAAGCCACAAACAAAATCACAAACGGAAATGCTGGAAAAAAAGACAAATAAAAATACGATTGGGCTTTGTTTGTTTATTGCATTGTTGGTATTTTGTGCTCGCTGTGTCTATATGTTCTGTTTGCCTTAACAACATATAAATAGATAAATAAATAATAAAAACAAAAAGGTAAACATGCGAAATATGTGAAGCTTAAATAACGCTAATTGAGAACGTCTCCGGTTCTGGAAATTGAGACACATACAAAAGTGGAAGTGTGCTGAATACAATTGCCACAATTGAGAATCCGAATAAAGATAACAACTTTTGTACCCGAAACTCAATACTCTATAATCAATTGAACCTTTTTGTTATTGTTTGTGGTCATTAAGCGATTTGGTTGATAAAACGAGTACCTTTAAATGGGAAATTTTGTATGAATGGGAATGAACTTTTAATTGCTAGTGACTCATAAAGGCGGAAAAGTCCCAAGAATACTTAACAAAAAAATAAAACTATAAAAATGGAAAACCCTAAAATCAAGTAGAATTGCTTGGCTTAAGTTCTAGAAGCTGTTCCTGAATGGATATTGCTGAACAAATAAATAATGTATATTATTTATATCAAACGAAATATCTTTGCTAGATTCTATACACAAATATTTTTGAGGATCGTGCAAAATCGTTTAAGAAATACTCAAAGTCAAAATATAGAAAAATAAGAAACCGGTCGCTCTAAATATGAATAATAAATAAATGATTCAGTATGAACATGTGCAAATAATTAACAATTTGTACATTACCAGCTGATGCATATAGTATAAGAATCATTAATAGAACTAAACAACCAAAGTTATTTACTACATTTGTCTGATCAATAACATTATTGAATTTTAAATATTGCAGTAGCAACATTCCTGCATAGCAAATCAAATTGTTACAATATGTTTCAATACAAGTTTTTACACGTCTAGTTAAGAATCTTATAAATATTGATATATATATGCATATATATATATGTCTGATCTCTATAATCGACTTAGCCACAACAGTTCAGTGGCCATCTAGCCAACTATCTTAGCCAGTTCCCGCAACACCTTAACAACAACTATTTGTGGAAGCATTTTAAATGTCGGGCTTAAATATCAATTGCACAATTTTCCACTTGATTTTCCTTTTTCAATTAGACAAACCGTCTTAACAGCCGTCAATTGCCACATTAAAGCCCCATTAACAGAGCATAGAAGAAGACAGACAGAGGAGAAGAAAAAATGATAGAAAATTCCACAAGCGCATCATAAGTTTTTAACCTTTAGATAATAGCATGGAGGAAAGCGAGATAAAAAAGAAAAATATGTATAATATTAAAAAAGAAAAACAACAGCGGAAATTGGTGTAAAACTTGTCCAACGGCACTCGCTCTCCGCCAAACCGATCCGAACCGAGATGAGAGATGAGAGATGGGATCGGGATTGGTTCGGTTCGGATCGGATCGGATCGGGGCGCTGTCTGCCTACAGTTGCTCCCATTATGCATAGTTGTTGTTATTGTTGTTGCTGTTGTTGCATAAAGCCAATAGCACTTTGTATCACATTGCAAGGCGTTGCAGAGTTGTTGCTGCTGCTGCTGCTGTTGTTGCCGCTGGTTTCAGGTTCAGATGCAGAGCAATCCAAAGCCACTTTTGTGGTCGTCGCCGTCGTCACTGGCAGCTTTTCACTTCACTTCCGAGAGCTGTTTGTTGGCTGCATGAATGAAATGGAGTGGAGCTGTGCTGAGCTGAGTAGAGTGGAGTGACTCAGTGCAGCATAAACTTGACTCCTCGAAATGAGTTCATACCGTTCATTTAACTCAACATTGGCCAACGGTTTGTTGTTGCTGTTGCACACACACAAGACATGAAAAACTTTCATAATTACAGCAGCAACAGCAGCAGCAGCAGGCATTCAACTTTTTGCAGCCACTGTGCAAATGTGCGAAGATCGGTTTTAGTTGCCTGCTAGCAAGTTAGCTGATTATTTAATCGAAATGATTATGTTTTCCATCGGCCATTAAATGCAATCAACAACAACAACAACAACAGCAACAGCAGCAGCGGACAATCTAAATTGCCCACCTCCTCAGTTTGAATTTGTTGCACTTTGATTGCTCATAATTAGGCAGGAAATATATAGCAAGATATACTACAGATTCCAGCTGATATATAAAGCAATCAAATGGCAAATTTCAGACAAATGACACTGAGATTGGCAAGCAGATAGAGAGAAAGAGAGAAAGAGAGAGAGAGAGAGAGAGAGAGATAGAGAGAGAGAGAGAGAGCATTAAAAACAATAACAGTATTTGAACATTTTTTGCCTGTTTTTCTTTCTCTCGAATAATTTCAGTAAATTTAAGAAGAAAGACTAGATAGTATTCGTAGAAAGTGAGTCACTGGTTTGTTTTTAAAGGTTTTTACCTTTGAGTAATCTGAGTAGTATAGATACAAATAGCATAAACTGTATCTTAGAAAAACTTACTTTTTTGCAAATGCGAAAATAATAAAAGTTTTTTTTAAATGGTATATACCATATACAAAAGCAATATAAAAACAGCTGTTAATATGGAGTTTGAACAACCAACTAACCATACAACTTTAGTTAGAATCCTCTTAATTTGCAAACTATATTTAGAAACGATATATACCCTAGAATAATTGCAGCACACTCTTTAATTATCATCCTAGTCTGCGATAGATAATAAAGCAATTGATTTATGATTTTAGTGCAGCTAGCCCACAAATTAACTAGATAGCTAGGGCTAGATGATAGCTGCTTATTATAGTCCACGTGATCTGTAAAGCTGCGAATCATTTTCGCATACCACATATTTATTTGCAAGCTTGTATTTATCTAGCAGCTATTTCAATATTGATTAGAACATGTGTTTGCTGAATACTAAATTTAGTTACACATACTCTTGCCACTCGCAAGAACGCGTGCTGTTTGCCTATTTGAGCAGCTTTGGGCCAGCAGTCTTAGCCATTTATCGGGGACTACGCTCGGCAATGTAAATATTTTGCAGTGCACTTATCGTGGGTGTTTTGGCCCCCTTGGCCAAATAACTGTTGTAATATACGCTCAGCTCAGCTCAGCTGTCAGCTGTCAGCTGCGAGCTGTAAAGAAAACAACAGTTTAATTGCCAAACTGTTTTCTTATATGGAATTTCTGTCTGTCTCTGTGGGGCTTTTGGTTTAGCCCCAGGTTTTGATTTCACTTTAAGCGCATACGTATACGTATTTTTTTTTTTGCATGTTTTAAATGCTTTGACATGGTTCTATGGCCAATGACAAAGTCAAAGTGTTTAATATTTATGGGCTGACAGCTGTTTGGAATTGCAGCTCTTAGTATTTAGTATTCAGTATTCAGTAATCAATCAGCAGTGGCACATAAAAAGCAAATTACAACACGCAAAGGCTAGTACTCAATTATAATTAAAAGTAAGACAACTACTCGATAATAAGGTCGAATTGGCAATAATTGAAAATCAATATAAACAATAAGCTTCAGTTTTTGTTGATGCGTCTTCTTCTCTTTTAGCTCTTACAAACTGGCCAAATTATGCAAATGCTATTAAAACTTGTTGCTTTTGCTGTTTTCAGTTTTTTTTTGTTTTGTTTACCAAAAGTTGTTTCAAAAAGCAGACAAAGAAATCAAAACAAGTTAAATAACAAATTGATAAATATGAATAAGGCCAACGAGGAACACAAAAAAACGTGTATTTTTATCGGGTTCGCTTCGCTGCATGCAGATACTTGTGTTTAAGCCAGATATATATATATATGTGTATATACTTGAGTCTCAGCCGAATCGGTTACAGTTACGGCTCGACTGTGTATCAATTTTTTTAACGGCATTCGTTGTATGCAAAGCACACTGCTTGTATCTGCTAGATACAAATTGCAATCAAGTGTAAACACAAATGCGCCGACAAAAAACTGGACGCGTGTGCGCGTAACTTGAGATACAATCTTATTGTCTACGCTCAGTCTGTGTATCTGTATCTGTGCGTATATGTGTGTATCTGTTTTGGTACTGGAGCTTTGAGCGCTTCTACAATGTATCTCGAGATGAGCGTGAGCTTCATGCAAACTGCGCAAACTGACATTAGATCGCATTCTACCTTTGAGATACTTTCATCCAATAGGGGACATAACCTTCGAGGAATACGGTCACCTTGAACTACAACGTATTATCATTCATTCTGATTCTCAAGTTAATCACTGTGCATACAAGATACATGTAAACACAAGAGCACAATTTCGACAGATAAGACAGGTGTAAGGCAATTATTTTGCTGATACTTAAGCTTGACATTTACAATTGCGTATTTGGCATATGACTCAGTGGTTTAATCAATTTAGCTACAGCTGTAAACAAATATATTCTACATTCTGTGTTACATTTGCCAAATGATTCACTGTTGAGTGGCCTTGGCCCTAAAAGAAGCATTTGCAATCAATTAAAGATGACAGCGTCAAAAAATAAGTAAGCAAATTGCACTATTTGCAAAGTTTGACGAATAGGGCATGAAAAATTATTTTGTTACTGAAATCTAATGAATTCCAGTAAGGAATTGGAAACAACTTGCAACTTAATGATAGTTAGAGTGCAGGGATTTTTTTAATATAATCAGCCACTTGCAAACTTGCAAATAAATCAATTTCAATAGTTATATTAGGAACCCCAAATATATTTAGTTATATTCGTACAACTATTGTATATTAAAGTGCTGATCAAAACAATAACAAATTAATTATATACTGAAAAAAAGGTTTAGGTACTTTAAGTATATATAATCAACAACAAAGGCTTGACATGCTTCCAATACGCATAAAGCTGTAGTTAAAGGAAAGCCGTATCGGTATAAATCAGATCAGAACACACATAATACTTATTAGCCATATGAATCGAGTGAAATGTAGAACATGATTTCTAGGCTTACTTAGTTAGTATGTATCATAAACTTATGGGTTCCGCTCCAATAAGCACAGCCAGACTTATTGCTTAGCCACCCAAATGGGTTTATAAATATATATACATATATACGATCGCCTGCAGTCGATTCGCCAGCACTTCCATTAGCAGTGGACCGCCCAGAGTTGCACAGAGTGGCACAGACAGACAGACAGACAGACAGACAGGCAGACAGACAGACAACCTTAGCGGCTGCAATAACCTTGTGCCGCTTATATAAATGCGATATATGTATGCGATATATATCGCGTGCGACACATAAACCATAATTAAAATCGAAAAGTGTTTGCCCCAAAAGCCAAGTCCCCAAGTCGCAATACAAACAACAACAACAACAACAACAGCAGAAAAAACCAGAAAACGCGCGCTTGCGCATTGCGCACCTGTTTTTTTGTTATCGTTATTGTTGTTGTTGTCAGAGTTAACCAACTCTCGGATCGCCCCTCTCTTGGCCAGTTGCCTGTCCGGCCAGTTTTGCGTTTTATGAAACAATTACGAGTTCCAATCGCAGTCGCAGTCCAAGACCAAAGGCAACAACAAAACCGAATCGAGTCGAGTTGAGTTGAGTCGACTTGAGTTGAATCGAGTCAAGTCGAGTTGAGACGCGTCGAAATGAGCAAAAAGCCGGCGGCTGCCAACAATGCGCAGCAAATTCGTATCGAAGCAAGCAGTTGGCCAAGTTGTCCAAGCTGCCAAAGCTGCCCAAGCTGCCCAAGTTGGCCAATACGGCCGCAAACCGGCGTGGCTCGGGGGGCCACAGCAGATTACTGCAATGTGGTTGTCCAATCCAATGTGCAAGCGCTGCACAGTGGGCACAAACAACGCCAATCGCACACTCAATATGCATCGATCTTTAGCTGCAATCTGTGTTCTTGGCGTGCAATATACTAATTGTTTATTATATTGTTTACTTGTTTTCAACTGACGTCCATCAAACACTTGAGCCTGATAACAACAAAATCTCAGCTGCGCTGCCCATCAAATACTTCTAGATATGTCAGTCAATATTTATACAAATATTTAATTCCTATTTCTTTTTTTAATAAGTAATATATTATAATCAAATACGTTTTAGATATTTCTGTCAATATTTAGACATTCCTATTTTCTTTTTAGAATTAAGTAATATATTATTGTAGTGATAGTGCAGATTGAAGAACTCTTTGTAAGTGCATACTCTAAATATATAAAATATTTAGGAAGACAAATATAATTTAAGTTCTCAGCTTAAAGAAATTTATTTAACAAAAACTATCTTACAAAAAAAAAAGATATTTTGATTTTTAATTCATTTTTCTTGTTAAATTTTATTTTGAGACCATGTCTTTTAGCAGACAACTTTTTATGTATGTATTATATGTACTATTATAATTGTTATAAGGGGTTTTCCCGAAATTAATTTCCAATGAGCCCAAAGATGAACTGTTAATTCATTATTAATTCATATCAGTAAATTTAAAAAAAAATCTCTAATTAACTACAATTAATTGAATCAAATTGAAGTGAATCCTCATATGCCGATACAAAATACGTTATCTAAAATCATAGCAAATCATCGAACTATCGCCGTCTGTTTAATCGATAATACTAAAGATAATATCAGTTACCAACTAAAAGATATATTAAGCAAAGGATCTTTAGTCTTGTTTTCATTATTTATAACGCTGTCTAATCGATATTATTACAGATATTACCAACCAAAAGATATATTTAGCATAGGAAACTTATTTTTATTATTTTTATCGCTGTCTAATCGACTATATTACAGATACTATCATTTACCAACCAACAGATATATTAAGCAAAGGATCTTAAGGTGTCTCAGTTTCATTATTTATATTTCCATATCGCTGTCTAATCGATATTACTGCAGATATTACCAACCAAAAGACATATAGGATCTTAAGGAATCTTTTCTTCATTCTACCGCCCACATGGTTAATGGCTAATGGCCACAGTGCGTTCGATTCTGTCGCAGCTCTGTCGGCTCTCAGTTGGCTCTGAGTTGGCTCTGAGTTGGCCCGGTTTGCCTACGATCCGAGGAGCTTTTTGATCGGCGATTGCTTACTTCGATTCGATCGGTCGCCTTTTTAGCTATGGCGTAAAATTGCGGCGCATTGTTGTTGTTGTTGTTGCTGCTGTTGTGCGCCATTAAGGCAACAACTGCTACACACACACACACACGTACACACAGCCACAACAAACAGAAACCTGTAGAATTTACAATTACAGCAACAGCAACAACAACAATAACAACAACAACTGGTAGCTCTCGTATCTGCGTCAATGCTTTTTTTTCTCGCTGGCGCATTTGCAATTGAAGCGTGGCTCAAAGTGAGCGTTGTCTCTAGCACCCTACAAACACCCACCCCCCTTGCCACTCCCCTACGCCTCTGCTCCACACCACTGCGCACTCCTCTTGCCACACACACAAACACACACACATTTGCGCTGCTTGCGGTTTGTTCGTGTTTTTTATATAACTCTTTGTTTGTGCATAGTTTAGGTCTTTGCTGTTGTTCTTGTTGTTGCTCTTTATAAAGTTGCTGTTGACTGGCTGCTTGTTGTTGTTGTTGTTGCTGCTGCTGCTGCTGTTTGTTTATTTCTGCATTTTTGGTGGGAATATTTGTTGTTGTTGCGGTTCAAGTTGGAATTTTGTTAGCGAGTTTGTATTCAGTTATTCGGTATGCAAAACGATTGAATGAATGAATGGGCCATGAGTCATGGCTGGAATTGAATTCGTTGTAAACTCAAATTCGATTCTAAGTGCAGCCATATCTTATATACATATATATATATATCTTGTATATCATCGTAGGAAATAGTTATAGCAATTTCTCTCATGACTGGCAGCAGCAGCAGCGTGTTCCGCAATTGTTGTGTTGAGCAATTTGCTGATTATCTCATAATCAGCTTCGCCTCGCCTTACACTCAATTTGAGGCGAGTTGAGTTTTAATGAAGCTGCAAATCAGCTTGGAAATCAACTTTGGGTTACATCAGCCCAACGAAAACGAAAACGAAAAACCGACAAAATGAAAAGCCATAAAAGAAAGATACATGAAACAAATTTGATTTACAAAGCAACGCGATTGCATTTCAATTTTGGCATTTACAACAAACTTGCGCCAACTGATTTATGTCTATGTGTGTGTGTGTGTGTGTGTGTGTGTGTTTGTGCTGCCAATTTTGGCGAGGAATGCAGTGAAAGTTGAGCTTTGAGGTTCAATTGGAGTTGGTTCAAATGTTGGCCAATGATCCGACAAGTAAAGTGCAAACAAGTGTAGACCACAAATCAAACACACTCATGATCATGTCCACTTAAATCTACAAAAAACAAACAAGGCCCTCAATGAATATTATCAAAAAGAGTATTTGAAAACCCACTTGTAAAAAGAAATTGATACAGAGAAAACAGAATATTATTTAAGAAAATTTCATTTGCATAAGCAAATATTTGATTGAATATTCAAAATATCTACATATATTTAAAAATTTAGAGTGGAATCGAAAGCCATTTACTTATATGCAAGAAATTTACTGCCCACTGTGCCTTAGAACCATATTTTAAAACATGCTTTCGGCAATTGCAAAAAAAAAATCGTACTAAAATGCAAAACAATTAGAAAAAATCTACAATACTACAAATTTCAATACTTGTCTTATTTTTAAACAAATTCCTGAAAGTTCATAGAATATTCGAAAAGAAAAAAGAAAATAAAATTAAAATCAAAGCAAGACAAACAACAACATATATTGTCAACATATTAATGAAGCTACATATTTGAAAACGCTCAAGTGCATTATAAAACCAAATGAAACCCGCAGGTATTATAATAGGCCGACAATACTGCTAAAGAAGACAAAAGGCTTACTCACCAATTTGGTCAACAAGTGGCTGCGTGTTTTTTTTGTGATAAGGGCGGGCCTCACGAAACTGGTTGGGCAATTACTGTTACAATTATTTGTGGCTTTAATTCACTTTCGTTGTGGGACGGACATCGATTTGCTCAGCGATAAGGCTCTTGAGCATTAACCCTTATGCGAACAAACTTTTCGCTGACCAATTAACGCGCACAGCACAGAATTTATTTCGTTTTCCTTGAATTTCTTATTCTCGGTGTGAATTGGCCTCTTTGATTTCTTTGTACCGTTCACACTTTGGAAGCACTTGAAATTTAATTTGATTTTCTGTTTTGCTTGTGTGCATTTCCTTCTGCGGCTATTTCTATTTTCCACGCAAAGGCAACACACAAAACGAATACAACAACAACTGTGCGAGTATTTTGTAGAGTTGTGTGTCGTCTCGCTCTAACCGGTTTTTGTGTGTGTTTTTCTTCTGTTTATGTTGTTGGCTGCTCTCCGTTGTTTCTGTTTTGTCTGTTTCTTCTGCGCAAGCGCAGCGGCGGCCAACGGAATAGCTACTAAATGTTGCAATTGCAGCAATGGGGCAAACAAATTGTTTATTATTTAAGCACTGTTTAAAAAATAGAATTAGTTGGCATGTCCCTAGGGATTCATACAGCGATCGCAAACACTAGTCCATACACACACACACACACACACACACATGTATACATATAGACACACACACAAGCAGATTGGTGCACAGGTTCAGGAATGCAGGCAAACAGGTGTCGATGTCGCGTTGTTTTGGCTTCTTGGCCTGCTTTGACTGTTTGCTTTTGCTTTACGCGCTAGTTTTTCTTATTATGGTGAGCTGTTTCTAAGGCCCTTAGCACGCATTAAATTCGTAATTAGAATTGAAAAGCTTTCGTCATTTATACGAATGAATATTGGACACTAACTTTTGAAGAGAAAACAAATATGAGCACACGGGCTCCGCACGTCTTTTCGCTTTGACTACTAAAATGCAACTGTTATCGGAGACAAGCGACTGCCTCTTTCGATACTTCAATTGAATGTGCCGATGAATCTCGTCAAGTGTGACCCTCCGTAACTATGCAGCATCAATCTGTTTAATTTATTAGAAGAGCATGCACTGGGCAGAATGGATGTTGCACATTCAGCATGCTAATCTAATTTTTGTTTTATTATTTTAATGTAATACAAGTAATATTTTATTGGCTTTGTGAACATGAGCTAGTTCCACAGCACTCAGCTGTTTAGCTCCGCAGCTAACATCAAGTGAGTCAACATTTGCGTGCGCAGCCAACTTCACGTCTGACCAATGTTTACGCGCAACCAACTTCACGCTGGTTTACGTTTGGCGCGAACTTGCGTTTAAATTTCAAATTAAATCAATTGATACCAACATACATACATGCATATTAATAGATTTTAATTTATGGATGCAGTAAAGTTGAATTACATTTAGTATATTTAAAGTAAGTACTTCGTATATGTTAGTTATAGAAGCCTATAATAAACGGTGCCGCTCACTTCCGAAACGCATTTCCAAATCCCTGAATATGGCCGTCGAGTCTTTTGATTCATATTCACGCAAGATAATATAAAATTCCAATGTACTCAATATGAGGAACTTGCTCTGGGCGCACTGCACAGAAACATAAATATAGATCCATAAGTTTTGCATAGCTATACTTATTATACTTATTATACCTGTAATGGACCGTTGTCAGACCAGAGTCCCACTGCGTCCAGATAGGCGTGCAGAAGAACTCGCCAGCTCCAATAGTTATTGTAATCGATAAGCTTCGGAATGTCGGGCACTCGGATATTAAGGTCGAGTGGTTCTATTTTGGTTGTGGCGGAGCCCATCCAATTGAAGAAATGCATTAGAGCTGTGATAAATTTATTTTATTTGCTTGCTTTGAAAATTACAAAAACGAACAACCTAAAAAGCAAAGTCACTGAGAATGAGCTTTACATAAAGTGTTGTCATATTAAAATGGCCGGAATAGTTCTTCTAGATTTTTAAATATTTGCTTAGGTGTCTCCACATCATATCCTGGCTGAACCTTGTCACTCTGCAAACTGGCCAAAAGTATGAATTTCGCATGGGGGTTCTGCAAAAAGAATGAAACCAATTATAAACGAGTTCAGCCGTTTTAGAGTACAGCAGATCTACATCTTTTGGGTGATCGTCCTTCCAGAGGTCAGCCGCTTCCAAATAGGAACGCAGGAGCATACGCCAATGCCAGAAGTTCTCGGGCCCGTACAGTTTTGGTATAGCCGAGAAGTCCAATTCCAGGTGACCCATTCCGCTGAACATGTCTATTAGTAATAACACTTTCTTTCCACTCAGACAACGCTCGAGGCCTTGCGATAAAGAAAAAGCTTCGCATTGAGAACTTTACCTATCTGGGCTTAACATTTCAGGGGTTCAGAGGTTCAGTTGGGTACACACACCCAAGTGCTTATCAGCCAAGCGGAAAGTGTTAAGCGGCAACAGCAACAACTATTCGGATAGTATTCATGCACACATGCATATTTGCACAATTAAACCATTAAGTTGTTAAAATCAAATCAAAATCTAGTGCATGCCGAACAAAATGAATATACAAATTATCACAGCCAGCACAATGGAAATGAAAGCGAAATGAAATAATCGCCACAAAAGTTGTCAGCGCAATTTATTTCATATCCAATGACCGCATATCGAACGCACCACTTCTATAATGTGTGTGTGTGTGTGTGTGTGTGTATGAGTGTATGAGTGTGTGAGTGTGTGTGGGGTGTGAGTTGTGGGTGTGTGTCTATAGGGTTTAACTGAGTGTTCATGTTTGCTTAATTTTGTATTCATATACACATACAATACATACGCATTGATGGCACTTTGTATACTCTGTCTTTGGGCATACAAGGCAAGCTTATAGAGTTGGTAACATACATATATTTATAATGCTCTATAAATCGACTGTATTTTAATACTCATTCTAAATAGTCGCGTTATTAAAAAGCTGTATATAGCAATCAAATGTATAAGAACAAAATTTAAGTTTTGTTAATCTTTAATAAACTTAAAAAAAGGCAGATGAACTTTTACAAGTAATCAAATATATTAAACGGGATGTCGAGCTCCATATCTTTCTGTCTTTTTCTCTCTCTCTCTGTCTCTGTCTATAACAAAATGTCCTTTAAACGCTTTTCTGAATAATAGAAAAAACTAAAATTTGCTTATCTTGATAATATTTAATATTATTAAATATATGTAAGAAATATATTTTATACATTTTATGAGTTGAACAATGGAACAATAATACTTAAGTACATCTTATGTCTCCCTACGTTGTATTTAAATTGAATGTGTTTTAAATTTTACATGATATTATACTTCTTACAAAAACCCATTCAGATTTCATAGAAATCAATCTATATAATCATTAAAATTCATTAATCATTGGGAAACTCTAACAATTAATAAGCTGTTAGAAATATTTAAAAAATTTGCATTGTTTACTAATTAATCTTTAAGTATAATCATACAAATCATTAGTCAACATATATGCAATTTATTTACTAAATTCCCTTAAGAGCATTACATTTTCGCTCTTAATAAGTTTTTCTCTCTAGTGGTTGGAGTTTTTTATACTCTGATACCGAAGGTACTCATAGTATATTGGTTTTGTCGAATGTCCGTCAGGCCGTCCGTCTGTCCGTCTGTCCGTCTGTCCGTCTGTCCGTCTGTCCGTCTGTCCGTCTGTCCGTCTGTCCGTCTGTCCGTCTGTCCGTCTGTCTGTCTGGATGAACGCGCGTATTTCCGAAACGATATTAGATAGACTCTTGAAATCTTTTGCGTTATGATTATAGCTATCTGCTTCAGATCAAGTTTATTCCAAATTTATGCCACGCCCACTGGGAGGCTGGCAAATCGATAACATGTCGATACACCTCAAATCACAAATCGATTAAACGTGAATAACTCCCACAATTTTGAAGCTAGAGTAATCAAATTTGGTAGGTATATTGCTGGTGACCTCCCGAAAAAATTGGATCCTAGGTTAATCGGCCACGCCCATTATTACGCCCACCAGCCCCCCTCCAAAATTAATTTGAAATGCTTATATCTCCCGCAGTTTTAGAGCTAAAGTCACCATATTTGGAATATATATTACTGGTGACGTCCTCTACAGATTACAGAAACAAAATTTTGACCACGCCCACTCCCGCCCCCGTAATCGCGAAAATCGATATACATGAATGCACAATTCGATAACACGTGTATATTTCCCGCAATTTTGAAGCTAGAGTCCCCAAATTTGGAATTTAGACTAGGGCTGACCAGCCCAAAAGATTGCGTCCTGGATTTTCCGGCCACGCCCACTAGAACGCCCCCCAGCCACCCCGCCCCCACGAAACACGGAAGCCTATATCTCGCACAGCTTAAGAGCTAGGGCCACCAAACTTTGAGGGTAGACTTCTGGCCAAGTCCTCTAAAGATCGGACAAAAAATTTTGGGGCCACGCCCCCGCCCGCCCCCAAAAATCGCGAAAATGTATATCTTCCACAGTTTTAAAGCTAGAGTCACCAAAATTGGAGGATAGACTTATTGTCAGCCCCCCTAAAGATCGGCAAAAAATTTTGGGGCCCCGCCCCCTCCCGCCCCCAAAAATCGCGAAAATTTATATCTTTCACAGTTTCAGAGCTAGAGTCATTAAACTTGGAAGATAGAATTCTGGTCAGCCCCTCTAAATATCGGTAAAAAAAAATTTGGGGCCACGCCCCCTCCCGCCCCCAAAAATCGCGAAAATGTATATCTTCCACAGTTTTAGAGCTAGAGTCAAGAAATTTGTAAGATAGACTTCTTGTCACTCCCTCTAAAGATCGGCCAAATTTTTTGGGGCCACGCCCCCTCCCGCCCCCAAAAATCGCGAAAGCTTATATCTTCCACAGTTTTAGAGCTAGAGTCACCAAAATTGGTAGATAGACTTCTGGTCACCCCCTCTTAAGATCGACCATGCCCCTCCCGTTCCCAAAAACTTGGAATGCCGATTTCGGGTCACCCAAACACCAGCAAAAATTTTCTGTTCACTTGCTTTCAGCTGTTCTTAAAATGGTATCAGAGTATTACGCAGTCGGCTCCGCCCGACTGCAACGTTCTCACTTGTTTTTTACTGTTGCTGCTGAAAGCGTTTTTTGCGTTATGCAGCTCGGAAAATCCCTGAGTTGAGGCCAGCTCCAAACTGAGGTCGTTTGGCCGTTTATTTATTGGTAGTTGGCAGTCCGCTTAGGACGCCCTATATAGCCAAGTGGCATGTCACTGGGCCCAGTTAGTTGTCATTGGCGATTCAATGAATGCATTACAAACACTCTGCCTACTGCTGCTGCACCTGTTCGCCGGTGGTGTACACAGCTGGAGCTTTGGTGCTCCCGGTCCCGGTCCAGATCCCGGTCCCGAACTTGGAACCCTCGCCGAGGAGCGCGCACCACAGCCCAGCGATGCGGCCAATCCGGATAATCACACGCGTAAGTGAAGCACCATAAAATACTAGATTGTCGATTCAAGCAAAGTGAACAGTGGGGCAAACAACTGAAGCCTAGAATGAATTTTTAAAAGAAGAAGTAGAGTTGTTCCATACCAGCAATTGTCTTCTCTTCTCGGTTTTTGTATATTAAAATAAAGAATTTTAAATACAATGTTTATTTTCGTTTAAAGTTTATTATACTCTTTTCGAAGAAAATAGTATATTAAGTTTGTCCTGAAGTTTGTAACGCATAGAAGGAAGCGTCGGAGACCCCAAAAGTTACTGCCAGTATGCTTAGAATGACAATACAAATTGATCTAGCCATGTCCGTCTGTCTGTCTGTCTGTCTGTCTGTCTGTCTGTCTGTCTGTCTGTCTGTCTGTCTGTCTGTATGTATGCAAACTAGTCCCTCAGTTTTTGAGCTATCGCGATGCAACTTTGCACAGACACCTATTATTCCAGGGGACAGCACATTGGTCGGAGCCGACTGGATCGGATCACTATATCTTATAGCTGCCATACAACTCGAAGTCGGTTTTGGCCATATATCCCATGCTTTAGAATCTATCGCAATGAAACTTTGCACAGATACCTATTATTCAAAGAGACATCACATTGGTTGGAGCCGGACGGATCGGATCACTATATCTTATAGCTGCTATACAACTGGCAATGAATTAAATATTCTTAGAACAAAAAAAAACAAAATGTTACGCGACAAAACGATATTGTACAGCTTATGAAATTTCAGTGGTGCAGTTGGCAGAGTGAAAATTGCCTAAAGTTTCGAAAAGAGTATAAAATCTTCGGCACGCCGAAGATAATCCTTCCCCACTTGTTTTTTTTTAATTTGTTAAATTTTATACTTTATTGCGGTGCTAATATAGTAAAGAAATACTTACATGGTAAAGGCAACATATTGGAGTTATTGAAAAGTGAGTGATTGCAAAGTGTTAAAGTGCTTTTACGAATGTGATTTCTTTATCTGGGATATAGTTAAGATGGAGTATTAAACGCCCAAGAGTTTTTAGTTGAAGGTTGCTTGAGTACTTTGTAAGGGAAGTTAAAGGAGAGACAGAGAGTGAGAGAGATACTACATCAATTTTTCATAAGTAATAAAAATAAATTACAATATTTAACAATGTTTTAAAAGGATCTTAACTGAATTTATATTGATTGCTTTCTGACATTTTAAAACACACGCTTTTTATATAAAACTTTAGATTGAAGTTAAAGTTCTCTATTGAAAAACAAGAATAATTTCTATAGATTTTTCCCATATATATTTTGCACATATTTAAAGTTGGTTTGAATATTCAGATAAATATTCGTAATTCCTGATTTGTAATCACACTGTATGCTCTGTGTATCCACTGTTTATATATCCTCAAATGTATCCTTGCAGTGCTCACACGGCAGTTGATTGTGGGCACCCTGCTGCCGCCACAGGTGCCCCCATCTAGCTGGCAACCAGTGCCGGCGATAGTTGCACCTGGATCTAGCCGCAATTGCCGCTGTGTGCCGGCTGGATCCTGTCCAAATCCGCTGCCGACGCTTCCCAACGATGGCAGTGGTCAGCTAGACATACGCATCGTAAACAATGGCGGACTGGTGAGGACGACAGTGATGGCCGCAGCATGAATCTCATTTTGCTCTTCCTCTTCATTTGCAGCCCACTGTGGGTCCCACGGCGCCATCGGTGTCCTGCAACTTTGGACTCGTCGCCTGCTGCCAGGCTGGCAACTATCAGTGCGGACTGCGATTTCCGCCGCCGGCTGGCTCGGGGCTGGCGAGTCCTGGCCAGGCCAGCTTTGGGGCGTATCCTTGGCAGGCGGCGATCCTGACCACGTCGGATGTGTATCTGGGCGGAGGTGCACTGATCACTGCACAGCATGTCCTGACTGCCGCCCACAAGGTCTACAATGTGGCGTAAGGTTTTTGCAAGGCTCTTGGTTGCATTCGAATCACTGACATTTGAAACTGCTCTTCCAGGCTGACATCCTTTAAGGTGCGCCTGGGCGAATGGGATGCGGCGAGCATCAGTGAGCCCATACCAGCACAGGATGTGTTCATTTCCAATGTGTACGTGAATCCCGCCTTCAATCCCAACAACCTACAGAATAATGTGGCCATACTGAAGCTGGCTACGCCCGTCTCCCTCACCAGTCGCTCCACCATCGGCACCGTTTGTCTGCCCACCACCAGCTTTGTGGGCCAGCGCTGCTGGGTGGCCGGCTGGGGCAAGAACGACTTCGGACCCACTGGCGCCTACCAGGCCATCATGCGGCAGGTGGACGTGCCGCTGATACCCAATGCCAACTGCCAGCAGGCGCTGCAGGCGACCCGGCTCGGCCCCTCCTTCGTCCTCAGCCCCACCAGCTTCATCTGCGCCGGCGGCGAGGCCGGCAAGGATGCGTGCACAGGAGACGGCGGCTCGCCGCTGGTCTGCACCAGCAACGGGGTCTGGTTTGTGGTCGGACTCGTTGCCTGGGGCATCGGCTGTGGGCAGGCGAATGTGCCCGGCGTCTATGTCAATGTGGGCACCTATTTGCCCTGGATACAAACCACACTGACGCTGTGAGCGTTGGCTCACCTTAATTTTATTAGATATTAGATATATCTGCTATAGTTTTAATTATTAAGTAAAATATTGCACAATTCGGGAGAAAAATATTGTTTTCCGTATCACTCAAAGTATTTTATGGTTTTCTACTTATAAAATGAACATTTGCAAAGCCACGTTTTTTGAGACTTTCATGATGCAATTTTGCAACTTTAAGCACAGTCGTTAAAAACAATATGTGACACAAACCAACAACAGTGAGTTAAATGCTTTTTTATTGAGCTGAAACAGAAAAAACAACACTTACCTCGTGTCAAATAAAAACTGTAATGATTTTCAGCTGGCATCAATAATTATGCAAATTTATTTTGACATTTGACACTTTAATTTTATATCTGAACAATACCCAAATAGTACCTGAATAATAACCCAAAACACAATACTTTTTTGTTAGGCAAATTGTGAAATCTTTTAGGATACATATTTGTATACAATTTTTCCAAGCTAATTGAAAGATAATGATAATGTAGTTATAAACAATATATGCTTGGAATTACTTAATTTTTATTTCCGTTTCAAATGCAATTTGATTTGAATAATTATTTATGTATTTGACAGAGTTGATGCAAATAATTTAACATTAAATCAGATCATGGTTTAGTTTATGTAATTAAGCGTTTTTGAGATCCGAAAAAGAAAGAATGCAGCTTAAATAAATCATTTATTGAAAGAAAGAAGTTGAAGACAAAAATACTCTTTCTAAATTTTATTCAATTGATTAACATAAAGATAAAATATTTTTTAAAATACTATAAAGTACTGCCTAAATGTTTTTCTTTAAATGTACGGATATCAAGTTCAGCCAGTGGTGAATATTATTCACTTGACGCAATTATAAAATCTATTTACATAACAGGAATAAAAGAATGTGAAAGAATATAAAATGTTTAATATTTCAGTTTTACTAGAATAAAGAAAAAATGTTTAAAATTATTGAAAATAAAATGGCAATTGTAGAAGTAATTTATTCTATTCGTACAATGCACAATAATGCAAATGCAAGCAAATTTCATAGTATTAGATACTAAATCAGTGTGCAGTCATTACTGATCAATTTAAATCGCCAGCATTGTTAGAATAATAAAGCAGAAATACTGTGCTGCTTATTGACCTTATTAGAGTAGCATAAGTTAGATACATACTCATATATATGTATATGTATAGGAACTGCCAACAGGTTGCTCCCTAGCATCGGGACATGTGTTTGCTTGTTGTTGTATATACATGCATATATATATATACGCACAATACGTAGTATTTTTTACGCAAACACCATACGCGGCATCCGTTGGCAGTGCCTGGCTCATAAACCAAAGGGACGCTCAACTTTGCTCATTTGCACCACATGCCCTCGGGTGTACTAAGCAATCTCCCCGCCCCCTCAAGCCCCCAACAGCCCCCATTTTCCCCAGCCAGGTGCTGTGGGTCCCTCAGTTTCAGGCCGAAGATTGTATGCAAATGAAATGACTTTGCATTTTGCAGTGGCAATTGTAGAAAATTTTTATTGGATTTTGTGACTCTGCTCATAAGCAGCAATTGCCACTGTCCACAGGCAGGTACAATTGTAGTTGTCTTTGACGCTAATGCAGAACGGAAGCCGGAAATGTTAGTTGTCGCCCAGGCCGCAGGAAAACGCAGAGTCCCAAAACTGCAAGCGGCAAGTGGCAGGTAGCCAAAAAAACATAAACAAAATACTTTGGCATACCCTATGCTCAAATAGGCTTTTGCCTACTCTTTTTGAACCTTTGGACATATTTTAATACTTTTTGACGCCTAAGTTTATGCTATAGAATTGATTTGAAATTTTAAACATTGTTGAGTTATATGGATTCACTTATTATATGGATTCAAAGTTATTAGTTCAAAAGTTGAAAACCGACTTCCAGTTGTATGGCAGCTACAAGATATAGTGGTCTGATCTGGCTGATTGCAACAAATGTGCTTTATCTTTAAATATTAACTCTCTGTGCCAAGTTTCATCGCGATAGCTCAAAAATTGAGTGACTAATTTGCATACATACAGACAGACAGACGGACAAATCTAATTTCTTGTCATTCTAAGCATTGTAGAGGTAACTTTTGAATATGAATATACTATTTATTTACATCGCAGCATTTTCATTTAGACTAAAATTTCAAAATTTAATTTTTTTAATACTAATTGGTTTAGTAGTTTTCTGTTATAGCTTTGAGCTAACATACTCTTTTTAATATTTGAGTGCAGTTTTTGTACAGTTAAAAAGCTAACTTAACCAGTTTATATAGAACTTAAATAATTATCTCTTATTAGTAAATTAAACTTTCTTTGTAAATAATAATTGAATAATTTTGCTAAGGCCCAACATATGATGGTACAAACAGGGTATAAAAACTCACTCAAACGTACCCATTGCGCTCAACGAATGAGAATGAAGCCGAAACGAGTCGCGAGTCCTTTCCGCAAAAACAGACTCGACTCGACTCGACTCATTTGCACGATTCGTGGTTAGTCCGTCCTCGGCTCTCGTGTGCAACAGACGTTGCTTTCAGTAGACGCTTGTAACAAGAACTGATAACAAAAGATATTTGAAAGCAGCAATAACAATAACAGAAAGCACAAGCACAAGCACAACAACAAGAGCAGCAGCAGTGTCGGCTAGACAGTTAGTAGTCTTGTTGGGCTCAACATTAGCCAAGTTAAGAGCCAAACAACGCATTTGTACGAACGCGTTTGAGTTGCCAAGGTGCACGTATAAGTGAACGGACGCTCGCGTCTGCAGTTGCATTTTGCAGTGTTGTGTAATCGCCTTCAGTCAGTCAGTGAGGCTGTCAGTTGTGCATATTAAATCGATTAATTAGCAATCGACATCGGCATCGGACAGCCGCTGGCAATTTGATCGTGTGCCCCGTTACTTTCATGTCATTCCATTAGCAAGCGCGTGTGGGTGTTTGTGTCTGTGTGTGTGTGTGTGTGTGTGACACACTTTGTTGTTGCTGATGGCTTTTGGTGTTAGTGCTGGTGCTTGTTATTGCTGTTACTCTTTGTGTGCGCTGCGCCTTATTAAATGTCCTTGTTGTCGTCGCTGTGTCTGACTGCCACGCCCCCATTGTCTAACACGCGTCGTTTAAACAAATACAACTTTATTAAATCGTATCTCTTGTGGCATTTGTGGCAGTGTACACAGTCGCAATAATATAATCAAAAGAAAACATATAAAATATGAAAAAATCTCTTCGAATACTTACAGCAACATTGAAAATCGAAAAGCGACAACTGTGTTAGTGTGGCGCAAGAAAAGCAAGCATACTTTTTGGGTTTTGGGTTTACGTCATGTTTGTCTACGCTTAGAGGCGCTTGTATACTTTACTAGCAGCAGCAATTCTATATATAGTATATATATTATGTTCAAGTCAGCTCGTATGTGCGCCTGTATTTGTGTGTTGTATTGGTATTTGAATTTGTATTTGTACTCGCCTCTGTATTGGTGCTCGTTTAGCGCTCTGTTTACGCCACTTGCCTGACACTGGGACACACGGACCTATCCTATAGCGGATTCCATATTTTCAAGGCAGTCGCTTCATGAATGCATGCCCAACTACTATTTAATATTTATATAGATACAAACTCACATATATGAACTGTACAAGCTGTCCAAACTGTAAAAACTGTGTAAACTGTTTGCCTATCGCAAATTCAACAAGCTGCATTTTCCATTCCCTCTAATAAGCCAACTTGCTGAGCTGTTTGTACAAATTTACGTAAGTGTTGCCTTCTATTTGTTTCTCATATATATACATACATACATACATACATACATACACATACCTATATATACACTCATACCGAATTGGAAACGCTTGTCTTGTCTCCAGTAACTGTTCATATCCATACCTGCTTCGTATTCAAAAGATTAAAACAAAATGACACTCTCAACACGTATGCTTATCCCGTATTTAGCTTAGTTTGACAATTGATCATTTCTTTTGGAACTCTTGTAGAATTCATTAAAACTCTGATTGTCATTTTCTTACCATTGTAAATAGTTTTTATACTCTTTTCGAAGAAAATAGTATATTAAGTTTGTTCTGAAGTTTGTAACGCCTAGAAGGAAGCGTCGGAGACCCCCAAAAGTTACTGCCAGTATGCTTAGAATGACAATACAAATTGATCTAGCCATGTCCGTCTGTCTGTCTGTCTGTCTGTCTGTATGTATGCAAACTAGTCCCTCAGTATTTGAGCTATCGCGATAAAACTTTGCACAGACACTTATTATTCCAGGGGACAGCACATTGGCCGGATCGGACCACTATATCTTATAGCTGCCATACAACCCGAAGTCGGTTTTGGCCATATATCCCATGTTTTTGAATCTATCGCGATGAAACTTTGCACTGATACTTATTATTCAAAGATACATCACATTGGTTGGAGCTGGCTGGATCGGATCACTATATCTTATAGCTGCTATACAGCTGGCAATGAATTTCATATTCTTAGAACAAAAATAAAAAAATTTTACGCGACAAAACGATTTTGTACAGCTTATGAAATTTCAGTGGTGCAGTTGGCAGAGTGAAAATTGCCTATAGGTTCGAAAAGAGTATAAAATCTTCGGCACGCCGAAGATAATCCTTCCCCACTTGTTTTGATTCACTTTCTTACGAAATCCACTAAGGATTATAGCAAGAAATAAATAATATCGTAAGCCATATAAAGCATACCCGCTTGCTATATAGTAAATATTTAAAAATAATTTGTAAACATATTATATTTTTATTGAAAAATCGAAATTTTAGACTACAGAAAAAAATATTTATTAATAATGTATATTCTAGTTAATATGCCCTCCCATGATTTAAAATCCCTATAACTTTGTCAAAACTGATCCGATTTTTGTTTTCAACGTTGTTTTGATCATGGTTTTGCATATATATTAAAACTGCATTTAAATTTTAAGCATTTTCAAATTTTCCATTTTTGACCATTTTGCCTTATCTCCCAAGTCTCTAGAAATCCCTTTCAAACACCTAAGACCCCCATAACTTTGTCAAAGCTGATTCGATATTGGTTTCCGAAGCTGTTTGGTTCATGATTTAGCATTTTTTATAATTCTGAATTTAAGTTTGAAGCAATTTCGCCAATAGAATATAAAGCAATTCCTTTCCCATTTGATCAAAATTTGATATTACCAGTCTGCTTCACATTTCAATTGGAATTGGCTCGGCTATCCTCTGAGAATATCGTGTGCAAATTGCAATAGCTCGCTGTTCTCGTCATCTCTATAAATAAATGAGAAATATCTGCGAGAGCGGAGCAGCAACTGTCTGACATTTGGGCAGACGATGACATTTCCGAGTGCATCAGAATGTCCTGCGAGGCAGTGAGTGTGTGTGCGTATGTGCGTGTGTGTGTGTGTGTGTGCGTATGTGAATGTGTGTGAAATTGTGTGTTTGCTTTCTGGATTAACCTGCTTTCTGTGGCGTCATGTCACGACCATCATCCGCAGCGGTTAACTGAGAGATATGACTCACTCATAATACGCCACTCAGAAAGCTGCCGTAAACGGCTAAACAAATGCATCAAGTGCATCCAGGCCAGCAATCATCAGCCAGGCTAAAGGAGGCGGCTGCTAGATGCTGATACGCGTTTTTAATCCCATCCAGCGGTTGAAGTGGGCAAAGGATTTGCATTAGGATCCGATCATGGACGGGTTTAACATGAGTGATATCATCTGAGAATGGAACACAAAACTATGCAATTATGGAATCAAAAATCTTTTAGATTCAGGCAGATTTGTAAGATCAAAGAATAAACTATCAGTTAGAAATCTTAAGAGTATTCGCATTGGAAATATTTATATATTTAGTTAGTTGTTTGATTTGTTTGTCAATTTTAATAGATGTTTCTGGTTACTCATAGTTAGAAGTATATTCTTATGAATCCATAAGGCTCTTCTTATTAAATTTCATAAATTGTTAGTACATAACAAAAATAAAGTAGTTCCAATGCTCTTGTGATTATAATCGCTTTCTTCTTATATATGCATCAGTCTTATAACTAAAAGCAAATAATGGTCAACAGGAATAACGCTTATAAGTCAGTTGTCTTATCATTAGTATATGTTAAATACATATCCCAAAACAAAATAGACTAAGTTCAAAAGTACTTCTGATGGAAGAATAAACACTTTAGTTATTCGGGCAACTATTTGCAATAGAGTAGCAACAATTTAAAGCTGTGTATAGAGTAGCTCATAGTCAGGCACCTTAAATTGCTTTCCTTTGCATCTCTTGTCCTGTTGAGCTTACAATTTGGTATTCAGGTGATGCCTTGCCTCTGACTTTTAATCTCATCCGTGTGTCATGCCCGATTTGTAAGCGTTGCATTAAATCCCAGTTTTTCAACAACTGACAGAACAAAGGCTGACAATGTCAACGCTGGCAGGACATATGCATTGTGCATGGGCGTCAATCTGGCCAGCAACATTGCACTCACATCCCAACATGCCAGCACCTGCCATCAGCCCCTGGAAACCCCTCAGCAACATCACTCTCGGTATTTTTCTATAGAAAATCGAAGTATTTGACATGTGGCAGGCATGGCAGGGAGTTTTTCCACACATACAAACGTCAACAAGGATGGGAATGTGAGCTGAGACCACTCATCGGGGGCTGCTATCATTTTCATTTCATTCATTCACCCATTTCATCCGTCCCTTCATGCAATCGTTTCTCAGTGCTTCCTGTTTTCATAGTTATGATTTTGATGTAAGCTCAATTGTTTTGTGTTATTTTGCTATACTCTAGCTTCAAATAAGCCTATTTTATTATATTTTGTTTTATAACAGGGTATTCTCGTAGTGAATCACATGAACATGAGCAGAGAGTAACTATGCTTATTGTTGTCATTGGCATTGTGAATTGTATGGTTTCAGCTCTGTGCTTGTTATTGTTGCCCATTGTTCCTTGTTGGCCTTGTGCTTCATTTCACACAAACAAACATATGCTTGTGCATATGTAGTAAGCTTAACAATTTAGCTTATATCTTGTAGCCATTTAAAATAGGTGAAGCAGAGGTACAAGACTATAAAAGTAAGCATATAAGTAAGCGCTATTCGAAGGTATCTCATAGTCGAGTATTCTGTTAGTTTTTCTTTACTTTTTTAGAAATTACCTATTGTCATTGCTTCAGTCAACCAATAAATTAGATAAAGATGAAATACTCGAAGCGCTGCTATAAAATAAACTGAACGAAAAATGAACGAATTTATGTGACAGTATTGCAATTTATTTCTATAGACAAGTTGCAGGCACAATTTCATGTTGGCCAGCTTTGATTTATTGCGCAATCTTGTCGTATGACATGACAACAATAACAACCAGAATGCGCAGCCAAAAACAACAAACATGCCCGTAATTATTGTGCCGAGATGTAGGTGTGATTTGGGCACTTGCCCAACCCAATGGACCATAAAATATGTTTTCATAATACAATATATATGTATGTATAGCATGTACTTGTATTTTTATTATTTTTGGCAGAACATGCGACATTTGTGGCTTAATTTGAAAGCACATAAACAACAAGAACAACAACAACAAAACAGCAGCAACAACAATTTGAACTTTGGCAACTTTTCATTATGCAAAGTGAGCAAAGTCGGCTTCTTATTCTTATTCTCGCTTATTTTCTTTGCTCATGGTCTGCATTAACTATTCGTCAAGAAGCAGACGAACAAATACTTACAAATATGTGCTGTAATATTCATACATACAATGCAAATACATAAGTATACATACATATGTAATCTTGTTTGCTTTGACTGCCCTAAATGCTAAAATTAAGTATACGTATTTATTTGTATACACCCATTGGATGACATATTTTAGTTATATACAAATTTAAAGCACTATCTAGCATACAATAAAAATTAAATATATTAAATTTGGTATTCTTAAAAACTTAAATATCTTAAATACTAATCCAACTCAAGGTAATTCAAAGACCTTTTGAAGTGAATTTACTTCAGCCGGGTATAATTAGGAGCAGCTTTAGTAAGCTTTCCATTTACCCCCACACACACACACGTAAAGTGCACCCGAAAAAGAAAGCGAGCAAAAACGTGCAAAACATCCAGTTGTTTGGCCCAAAGTTGAACTTTTCTTTTGTGCTTTTGTGAGAATGTTTTTAGTTTAGTTGAGTAAAATAAACTTTTGAAGTTGGCATTTGGAAATTGGCAAAGCAATTGCTTGAAATTCAATATACCATATATAGTATGCACTATGTACATAAGAAATATATGCAGAGAAATGCTTATTATGGGGGCCAGTGAAATCTCTTTGAAAAACGAGCTCAAGCAATTCGCGAGCTGCGTGGCAAATAAAGGACGAGCCCAAAGACTTGATAAATGGCGTTATTCGACGGGCAAAATACATATACAAACACAGACACATACTTACACTGACAAACTGCTGCGGAGCTAAGGATAAACAAAAGCAGACGTAGCTCGAATCGTTATCTAAAGTGCCACAAGTGTTTGGCCAGCTGATTGGAATTGTTTTATTCTCGGGTCAAATTGATTGACTTTAGGTTCAGTTACCTGCTCCCTTAACGACTCGATGGGCAGCCGGGAACACAGACGCTGTCCGAATGCACTGAATTATGCAAACAAGCAAGCAAACAAGCAAAACAGACAAAAGCCAAACACACGCACAGACCAACAGATGCTTTCTAATCCGCAATATCATACGCCCCGTTGTACGGGCAAATTGCTTCAATCAACTTACGTAATGCTTTGAATAATGTAATTATGCACGCAACTTTAATGCTCTACAATTTTGGCACACTTTGTGCTGTGCTAAACAATTTATATATTGTTTAAAGCGTATATTGATTTTCTTTGGCATTGCTGTTGAATATCGATTGCTATATTTACGAAATCCATTATATCTGAACATGTAACTGCATTGGGACGCAAGTCTGTCGCATTTTCAATCAGGTGCTCATTACATATTCGAGTTATGGCGCTCACACATACACACACACACACACACACACACCACACGCCGGCATAAATGTTGACTAGTAAATAATTAAGGACTGACGTCATTACACACACACACACACATAGAGGGAGCTAAACACGCAATACGATTGTAACTAGATAAACTCTTGCCTGGCACTGCTCACTTGATTTTTCGACTAACACAGCCAGACTGAAAATAGAAAATGACACAAGCTTCGGGCAATGTTAGCGCAGTTGACACCAAACCGTTGAGAACGCTCCTTCGATGGGCATTTTGCTATTTTCAAATTAATTCAAGTGCTCGTAAATCTGAGTTAGCTGACTGCGCAACCTTGCGGTTCACTTGTCGCTGCTGACTTCAAGTCAACAAGTTGGAAATTATGCAAAATTATGCAGCCAGGCGCTCTAATTGTTGTTGTCTGCCAAGCTCGCAACTTTCAATTGCAACTTCGATTTTGTTTACGGGCCTAAGGCATGCAAAGGCCCCAATAGTGAATAAAAGCCAATTCCATTGGCGTCGTTTATCGCTATTCCATATAATCGATTGGAATTGTCGAACTTCTGGCATTTGCTGCACGAAAAACGTTCTTTATTGAGTTTTTGTTTGCCAGCACAGCGTATACGTGATATTTGTACATATGACCCTTTGGCAGCTCGAAGTGGCAGAGGCAGCTCTAATGTTCAATGAGCTAACAGTTGATTCAGTAGCTGGGTACATAAGTATCACTTTTGTTCATTTTAGGGATTATCAGAAATATTATATTTACTAAAATATGACTAATGCTGGGCAATTATTATTATTTCACATTGTTTGCTTGGCTAACAAAAATAAATTCAGCTTGAATACACAAACAAAGCCATTTGACACTTTAGCAATTTGTTGAAATTGCTGCGAAAGATAAAACTGAAAACAAATGAGCTTAGCAATTTTAGCATTTCACCAACTCCGCAACGATATTACACATGCGCATAAATATAAATATTAATGTGTTGCTCGTTCAATAAAATCGCTCTACGATTTGCTGTCACCCGTTGAACACTCAACCACACACACACACACACACACACATTCCGATTTGCATATGGCAAAAAGACGCTTCGAACAACAACAAACAGCTGAATGCTGCCAACGTGTCGTATGCGCGATTTGCACAGCAACAACAATTTTGTTGCATACTCGCAGGCGACTGCAGACTGAGCGCTTAAAGCTGATTGCAAGAGTGTGCGTGTAGAGCATATGATTCATATTTAGTAGTTAGTATTAGGGTCCTAAGTCAACTGCGAAATTGCCTTTTTCGTCGATTGGTCGATAAAAGAAACTCGGCAACAACAACACCAAGAACGAAAACAATGAAGGCCAAAAATGTTGCTGCATCATTTGTGAGTGAGCTTAAATATTTATATTCAATTTGACATTTAGTGGCCTTGGACTCTTAAATTGTGAGTGCAGGCGACGCAGCAACTGCCAGCCAAGCAGCAGCAGCAGTAGCAGCAGGATGCCAGCGCCTAATCCCGCACTGAGTGAAGAATCGTGTAGACTGGCAAGACAAAGAGATGAGGAGATGGAGGGCGGCTGGGCGTGGGCGTAGGCGTGGCCTGTGCCAGTGCCTGGGGCCAATGCTGACAATGCTGTCAGTGCCGGGACTTGGAAATTGCGGCTGCCTTGGCATGTCTTGACGATTGCCTCGTAAATTTTTGAAATTGACCCGCATAGCACAGCCTTTGACATCAGCGCCAGACACCCACACACACACACACACGCACACACACACACACGCACACGCACACAAACTTTTTTCAGCTATGACTTTGTATGTGTATGTGCTTTTGGCCAAACTAAGCTGGAGCTGCCAAACTTGTTTTTGGACCACAGCAGGTGCACTCTCAATTGACATTCGCCCTGAACTGAACTTTCTGTTTGCACTGAGTGCCTCACAAGATTACCTAATGAGCTACAAATTGCCACTCATTAAGGCTGCTTATCGGCAGCTCATTCGTTAATTGGCAGCTCTCGAAATCACTCTCGACTCAACATTGCCAAGTACAGTGCACGCTCGCAAGAGTAAACACGCGATTCTGTGTGCAGCTTGAAAACAATTTTTCAATTTTAGAAATAATTCTTAAAAAATGGACAAATTAACATTTATATTTTTTACTTTCTTACCAATCAAAATGGCAAAAAGCATTGCAGTAACTTGCTTTGCTAGCTTTAATTTCAAACTACTCAACTGAATGGCTGAATCTATGTTTTTGTGCTGATTAATAACCAATTAAGTAAATGATGTTGTTGTTTTGTGTGTAAATCATTTCGTATAATTTTTAAATATTTTTAAAACATATATACATATATTTTTTTAAATTGTTAGAATTCAAAAGATAGTTAGTTGAGTCTATCATTTGTCTACTGTGTATCCTGAATGTTGAGTCATTTGAGCAGCCTTCGGTTTCATTTGCCTTGATGTGTCATCGAAAAATTGCTTATCAACATTAAATATGCTTTTGAGGCAGTCCGAGATTATCAAGCTGTTTGCCAACCACTTGCAAACCATTCCTTTAAGTTTGGGTCATAAAAAATGTTCATGCTGTGTGCGCATTAAGCAAAACTCTCGCAAACTTTACGACTTTTGGCTTTAGCTTTGGCTTTGGCTTTGGCCTTGAGGCATCCTGCTCCTGCGAATGCGGAAGCAGACGAAAACTAGGCGCCTATAGTTAAAAATCGCATAAATTCCTATGTGGGGCGCCAGAGTGTTATAAATAACCAAAAATGACTACATAAATGGCGGCCTTGAATGCGTTTATTTTTGGCAGTGCCGGCCAAATTGCATTCCATATCCCGCTGGCTGTCTGACAATCCGAATGAGCGAGCTAATGGGCCTGACAACTGGGCCAATGTGAGCGAAAGTTGCTGCCGCTACTGCAAATCGCCAAATGCCAAATCCCGTTAGTCTCTAGGCCTGCAATTAGTTGGCAATTTGCGTTATCACATTTCCCCCTAGCCTCAATCCAGAGCGCACCCACTTTTAGCCACTTAAATTTAATGGCAACCTTCTGCACCACTCGAAGTGCCATACACACTCTATTTGGTTGTGTGTGTGTGCGTGTGTATGCTAAATGAACTGCTTTTATCTAGTTATTGTTGCTGTTCATTCTATACCTACTGCCATCAAAACAATTTCCATATGAATGTTTTTCGCAGACCCAACATTTATTTAGGCCAAGTATATTATATAGAGTGTGTGCGTTGGTGTAATTTGAGCAAATGTCGCATATGCTGCAAATGTCATATATTTAATTATAATACTAGATTACGAAACGTATCTGATAATGTAATTATTAAGCCTGCAGACATTTAGATGTTTATAGTCATGGAAATGGGCTAGCTAAAGTCCAAGGATAAGCGAAGCCAGAGCTCCATTTGTGTTTAGTAGTTGTGTAATATTAAAAGTTGACAAATCCCTTTAGCTCTAAATAGTTTATTCGAAATCTACAAAATGCAACGAATACTTAGATTATAATATCTATTGGCCTTAGCATTAAATTTCTACAGAAATTGTTCATTTTAAATATGTTTCACTTGAAATATTTAGTTGATTTGCTTTTGTTTTTTCTGTGCCAACAAAAAATAGATAAATAAATCAGCAAACCAGTCTATATATGTATTTTTATGCTTTCAAGACTCTTATAATAAGCCAAACATTTTTCAACACTAAATTCATATGAAAAATAACATAACCTCAAAAATATAAGACAATAGCCAAATTTTCCATTGAATTCAATTTTGCTTTTGTTCAACTTTGATGCTCGTTAACTTTTTCAACATTTTGTTGATTCTGCGGATCAAAAGCTATACAGCCCGACTTATGCTCATAATTAACTGGAAACTGCATGAAATAAGTTTTAATTAGTTTTGCAATTCGCTGGCGAGCATTTTTTTTTTTTTTTGGCCAAAAACACTAAATAAATAACTTGGCAGCAATTTAGTAATAAGCAGGAACTTGGCTCCTGCTGCTGCTGTTGCTAAAATCGAAAGTACAAGGATCCTGTGAGGCACATAAACAGAAACTTTAGCAGCCACTTTCAATGGCGACGCAACGAATTTTCCGCTATGCTTGGAAAATGTGCGCGCATTATTTCCCATTTGCATTGCGTCATTTGTACTACGCGGGGGGCGTGGCAGGGGCGTGCCAAAGGGGGGTGGGCGCCTTAACTGCAGACTATGTCTGCCTTGGCCAATTCATGGTGACCCCTTTCTGGGCGCAAGTGGGCGGAGGGGGTGGGGGGTGATGGTAGCTGAAAACAAAAATGTTGGGCCGCCGTTAATTGTCAAGGCAACAGCGGCGAACGAAACGTTTCCAAGGCAACAACAACAACAATGACAACAGCAACAACAATGACAGCGGCAAGAGCAAAAACAAAATGCACAATCAACTCGCCTGTCACCTACATGAGTGTGCCTGTGTGTGTGTGTGTGTGTGTGTGTGTGTGTGTGCCTGTGTGTGTGTGTGTGTGTTTGTGAGTGTGTAATAAAGTGTCATTTTAATTACATGCATAAAATGGCGCAGTACTCGAAAAGCTAAAGCTGAAAGAATGGCTCTTTCGACAATTGTTGCACATGTGGCTTGAAATGGAACTAGCCGATACTCTCCAGGGTATACAAAAAAGGGTATCTTCCATTAAAGTCAACAGTACCATACAATAAATATGCCAGTTTTTAAAAATACATAGATCAACTGATTTTATTATAAGCAAAAAAGCAAACTGCTAAAAATATTGTAAAAATATTTTTAAAAAATAAAACCAAGCAACATAAAAGTAGTATATTCATTTGGCTTCTAGTTGGTATCAAAATGATTCTTTAAAGAATATTTAAGCCTGTCAGTTCAAAAGATTAACCTTAACAAAGCCCAAATCGTGAATATTACATTTAGCAGCCTGAATTAGAGGAATAGATAAATTATAAATATTTCTACAACGCTCCACAAATGATAATTTTATTAATAAAATTTAGCGAGAAAAAAGAAAGTAAACTTTTTAAATACCAATAGTATATGACACACTTTCAGCTGCAATCTTAATTAATCTCAGAATTAGGCCACAATTTAATCCTATTACTTAGATCCATCCGGCAAAAGGTTTAAGTTTAGAGCATCTATGGTTTCGTTTATGGCAAAACTTTCTTTCCGTTTTCCCATTAGAAGCGTAAACACAGTAAACTGTTCTCGTCGACTGCAGCAGGAGCAAAAACAGGACAAAGTTCTCTATTTGCCCAGTTTTAAGTATCCAGGCAACTGCAAACTTTTGCAACTCAGTCACGTATACAGCCATGCAGTTTTATATGTGTATGTGTGTGTGTGTGTGTGTGTGTTGGCTCCCAATTGCATTGCGTAAGACTGTGACATTGAGTAGTGGAGCTGATGACATAGATGGGTCACCTGACTACCAGGTGGCACTCACCAAAGTGGATGCAACTTTATGCGTATACGTGTTAATTAATTTCTGTCAAGATTCCAGCGTGTTGATGAGAAACGTTGGCTTACCATACACACACACACACACACAAACACACAGCTGATCATGTTAGCATCAATTATGCAAACAAGCAACAGATTTCCCTGACACTTTATTTCCTTTTCATTAAAAATTGAACAAACTGTAAGGGCAGAGGCCACTTGGCCAACAGCAGTCAAGAGTTGTGTCCTGGCAGCAGAGCCTGTGAGTGTCACGTACTTGCCAGCTGGCAGACCAGGACCTCATGTTCTCAAATGACTTGCAAATATTATTAGTAGTACGCTTTTGGGCAGTGGAAATTTGAAATGTTGCACAGAAATGCATTTGAAGCCTAGTTAGATAGATTTGCTAGATACATATGCTTATAAAAGAGGAGTAAGATTGCTGATTGCATTTATTGGGGCCAACAGACAAGAAGCTTTATAAACTAATTATTATAAATTTTTGCTAAAAATTAAATTATAGCTTAAACCATTTACTGCATCAAATTATGCTGTAAGTAAAAGTCAAAGTAAAAACAAAATAAAGCATATGCTCAGCTCCCTGTCATGTTATTGTCTTGGAATCGTATTTGGAGTACTGATTAGCTAATAAATATTTCGAACAATTAGCTTTTCTCAATGATAAAGCGCTCATCTGCCCAAATCCAAATATATCATGTTCTACATATTAAACACATTTGTAATTCCTTAAGGAATAGGAATTTCATAAATATTTATATGCTAACACATTTTATAGAATTATGTAAAGTGCATTGCTGTTAAAGAATGTTAATTAAAATACAGGCACATTGAAGCCAGTATAAATTTGTATTTGTTTAAGTTGCCACAAAACGTTTCATTTTATCAAATGAAGAACACAAAGCGAACCGCATTTGCGGCATTCCGGTCACACTTGCAACCCAGCTGCTGACCACTAGAGCAACAAGGACATCAGAGCAAATAGCATACAGGATACACACATATACTGCCCGCACACTTATACATTTAACTATGATAGATAGTTGGGGCCTAACATATATATTTGTCTATATAGTACACTTGCCCCAAATAGATACACAAGGAAAAACGCAGACAGAATATATCTTTCGTGTATTTTGAAATATTTGTCTATATTTAACAGAGACTTTGTATAAAATAATAACAATTCATGGAATGAGCCAACAACATTCTCACTCTGAGCCATGGATAGATTCAAAATTTAGATTGTTAATTCAGACTTTCAAAAACACATTCTTGACTTTAGCTTGTGAGTCTCGAAAATTAGACTGAAATTGCGTTTTTCTAAAGTTTGTATGACTTGTAAGGCTCTAAAAATATACTAAAAGTGCTTTTGTTTTGTTGTTTTTTCATAAAGGATTTTGACCTTAGCTCGTAAATCTTTAAAAATATACTGAAAGTGTTTTTTGTTTAACTGTTTAGACTTTAGTTAGTAAACCTCGGAGAAATATACTGCAAGTATTTTTTCCAATTTTTATTTATTTATATTTATACTCTTTTCGAAGAAAATAGTATATTAAGTTTGTCCTGAAGTTTGTAACGCATAGAAGGAAGCGTCGGAGACCCCCAAAAGTTACTGCCAGTATGCTTAGAATGACAATACAAATTGATCTAGCCATGTCCGTCTGTCTGTCTGTCTGTCTGTCTGTCTGTCTGTCTGTCTGTCTGTCTGTCTGTCTGTATGTATGCAAACTAGTCCCTCAGTTTTTGAGCTATCGCGATAAAACTTTGCATAGACACTTATTATTCCAGGGGACAGCACATTGGTCGGAGCTGGCCGGATCGGAATACTATATCTTATAGCTGCCATACAACTCGAAGTCGGTTTTGGCCATATATCCCATGTTTTTGAATCTATCGCGATGAAACTTTGCACCGATACTTATTATTCAAAGAGACATCACAATGGTTGGAGCCGGCCGGATCGGATCACTATATCTTATAGCTGCTATACAACTGGCAATGAATTAAATATTCTTAGAACAAAAAAAAAAAATGTTCGATGACAAAACGATTTTGTACAGCTTATGAAATTTCAGTGGTGCAGTTGGCAGAGTGAAAATTGCCTATAGGTTCGAAAAGAGTATAAAATCTTCGGCACGCCGAAGATAATCCTTCCCCACTTGTTTAAAGTAGGTTTCTTGCAAATAAATATAAATAGTAACGTACAAATTTTTCCAACGAGTTTTATTTTTCCGATAAATAAATGAAGCTTGAGAAATAATAATCAAGGTTCGAATTATTTTTGTCTGTGTACGAACGTGGCTAAGTAGCCAACGAAAATGACTCTGACCCTTGAAATTATATAGCCAAAATGTATATTGCAAGCAGCGGCTCCGGATGAAGGATGAAGGTAGGCCACCTAGCAGCCAACCAGGCAACCAGGCAACGAGTCAGCGAGTCAGTCGGACATTCCAGCGGATTTCCGCTGAGCGTTGAGGTTGTGGCTCTCTCATGCAAAATGCAGCACATATTATCCGGATTCGGGTCAGGACAGGACAGCACAGGACAGGACAGGGCAGGGCAGGGTGGAGTCGGGAAAGGCAGGCCAGGACAGGACAGGTTTGCCTGGCGTAGGTTAACAATTGAATTTGGAAATTATACGAGTTTCGCGAATGAAGTTTTGGCACCATAAAATTGAATTAGTTTCGGGTCATTGTGCTTGGAATTGCAAATGCAATTAAGCTGTTTGTTATTCAACGCGTTGACACCTTCTAACAATGAAGGATAATGCAATATGAATGTAAAGCCAATTGCAGCTATTATTTATGTGAGCTCGCGGAGATTTATTAAAAAATTTAAAAACGGGTTAAGTACCCTTTTTTACAAATGGGTTTCAAAATAAGCCTGCAATTGCTGTATAGGACTTTTAATTAGCTGTTAATAGGGATTATATATTATTTGGTTTGCGTTTACTGCCATACATGAACCGAAAAACAGCAATAATATTTAAATTCAAACAGTTTGTGGCCGCACTCTACTTATTTTAATCCGCTTCGACTTATTAAGTTTTCAATATTTTTTAAGCTGCCATTTAAATGGAAGCACATGACCTATATTAAATAGTAATAGAGTTTTAACCCATGAATAAATTGACATTTTGTTTGAAATTTGGTCAATTTGTTAAAGTTATGCAAGTTCATAAGGGCTGAAAAGCACTTTTCCAGCTATAATACTACTATTCTACTACTACTATATCATATAGTTCAAGCATGAAAATCAAGTCGGTTATTTATAATAATAATTTAATTTAGATGTGAGCTGGTGGACTTTATAAATATGCTGGTTCTTTCTTGTTTTGACTGGGTTTGTTGTTTTGAGCTATAGAAATATTCTTAAATAATTATGAGTATATGCTTTCGTCATATGTTTTGTTTTCTATTTTAGCTAATAATTTACATTTATAATTTCAAGCAAAACAAACTTAATACTACTTTGCATGTTCAATATCTCCATTTCAATCGCATGCACTTTATAAGGAAGCTTTGCTTTAAAATTAGATTAAATATTCTAGCAAAAATGTTGCTGTTTCATATATCAATGCGTATTTTGCTGTTCTATTCCTATGTATATTTGTATCAATCTCAACTTTAGACTCTCTCTCTCTCTCTCTCTGTCTCAACTCTTTCAAAAATCATGTTGTACATTTGTTTTCTCTTTTCCTTTTCTTTTTATAGCTTCAAGCTAAGACAAAAATTTGCAAAACGTAGTAAAATAACAGAGAAATCATCAAACAAAATAACAAAAGAACAATAACAACAACAACAACAACAAACAACAACAAAATCATAGCATCAACAAACATAACTGTAAATTGGTACATACAAACGTTAAACAAAAGCAACAACAAACAACAACTTGAACCTGTTGCAGCAACAGCAACAGCAAGAACAAAAACAACTACAACAACAACAACAACAACAGACGCCGCTAGTAGTTTTCTTTTGTGGCACAAGCAAAGTTACATTTTGCATAGTAGACTTTTAGGCGTCGCACACTTTAGCAAACGCAATAACTAAAAAAAACAAAAGCGCAAACAAAAAAACAACAGCCAAACAAAAAAGAACACCTTCAGTGCCATCCATCAGTACATCAACACCACCACAACCACAACCACCACGAACCACATGAGCTTGAACAAGATCAAAAAACGCGACAGCTCTGACTTATGACTGGTGCGGGCCAAGGGCGCCAGCGCCGGCAGTGCTGTCGGCGTCGGCGTCGGCGTCGGCGTCAGCGTTGGCAGCGGCAGCCGGTACAAGGTGACGGCTCGATGTGTGCCAGAAGTGAGCATCACATCGCCCACCAGCCTCCAGCAGCAGCAGCCGACACAGCCGCCGCAGCAGCAGCAGCAACAACATGATGCACCCAACAAACACATAACGCTGCTGCGCAGCCGCTCACAGCCCACGTCTAACAGCATTTTCTCGCCCGGCTTAGGCCTGGCCGTGGGCGGCGCCACTCTGGTCGAGGAGGAGGACTTCAGCTTGCTGACGGCGGACCCAGGCAGTGGCAGCGGCGCCAACAAGAATGTGCTGCAGCGTCAACTAGCGACGACCACGCAACTGGAGGAGCAACAGCAACAGCAGCAGCAGGATCAGGAGCAGCAACAGCAGCCAGCGTCGCTGGACGACATTGAGGCGCCCAACGAGCTCACACCGCTGGTGGAGGAGCGCTGCGCCGCTGCCACAGCGATAGCCGCAGCCGCAATAACGACAACGACCAACAGCTATAGCCACAACTCGAAGACGACGCGCTCCTGGCCGGTTATCTATCGCAATCCGCATCACTGCGACTACGAGGCGCTCTACGTGCAGCAGCAGCAGCAGCAGTCATCGCAGTCCTTCAAGCAGAACTGCTATTCCAATCAGTTCAAGCAATCGATCGTCTACTCCAGCAGCAATGAGGAGCTACCGGGTGGCCCAGAGCTAACGGAGGTGGGGCCCAGGCAGACCACATGCTACTATTTTGCGCCCAGCCGGCATAACAGCATTTATGAGCATCCCTCGTCGGTGGTGGGAGGCTCCTTGCAGTTCGACGCGGCCAGCAACGCAGCGACCACAGCGGCAGCAGCTGCTGCCGTCGAGAGCCTGAGGCGCAGCAACAGCATCCTACTGCGGCAGAACAGCTGCGCCAAGGTCATCCAGCGCAGGGGTAGCGGCAGCGCCGGCGCCGCTGCCTTGGACACATCCACATCGCTCAGCTCGCACATGGACGGCCTGGGCATGGGCAGTGGCTCGGGCGCCAGCGCCTGCTGCTCCAGCTGCTGCATGGGACCGCCGCCCGTCCTATTCCTATTCGTCACGCTGCTGATGACCACAAGCGCCACGGCCATGCTGTGTGCCGCCATAATGACCGATCACTGGGAGCATGTGACGTGGGATCGCAACAGTTTGGATCGCTATTCGAATCGTTCCGGCCTGCATCTGGAGTGGCTTCTGGACGAGCAGGTGGCCATGCTCAAGCCGGACAAGCGAGGTAGGTCAACAGATTCTGCTCACGATAACGTATACAAAAAGTCGGAGGTGACCAAATCTGACCAAATATATTTCACCAACAAATTGAATTTTGAGTTTAAAGAAATCATCAAAAGATCACTATTAACATTTCTATATGCATATATATCTTAGCCGATCATCGTTTTCGCCGCGATTCAGTGTTCCTGGTGCCGATGCACGGCGGCATCTGGACACTGTGCATCGACTTGCCCATGCAGCAGCTGCAGGAGCTGCGCCGCAATCCAAAGTTTCCGCGCGGTGCTCCGCCGTGTGTCAACTACTTGGCCGGATCCATGGAGAATGCGCGTGGCGAGGAGCAGCGCAACGACTGGCAGCACAGTGAGTCACAGGTCATCACACTGCAGCCGCATCTGAGTACGTATTGTGGCGCAATCCTGCCCCCGATATCCAATTCGAAATCCAATTCTTGGCTCAAAACACTTTCGTTAGTCATACTATTTTGATAGACTTTTCTTTGTTTTGTTTTGAGGCAATTTCCCATTTATTATTTATTCATACGTTTCGCTCTCGTTCTTGTTTTCTCTCTTTAATAGTATAAAAACATTATTTTATGTACGCACTTAGCACTAATTGTGATTGTAATCTTACAGACTTATTGAAAATGGTTGTGGTAAAACAGCAAAAAACAATTAGCATATATATTTAAATAGGATAGGGAAAGGAATAGCTTGTGGGTGTGGGTGTGAGTGTGTGTGAGTTTTAAGTAGCTGATGTGTGAGTGTGTAACTGGAATGTGCAGTCCTGAGCGACTCCTAGACCGCAGCACGCTTGGCCGGCGAACAAAGAGCTTCGGCCTCCGAGCTGGGCTCCTCGGGCTTCTTGCGTTTGATCAGATGCGTAATATCTATTGGCTTGGCCGAGCTGCTGCTGATGGCAGACGAGGAAGCCGCCGCCGTCGCTGTGGTCGACGATGATGAGCTGGCCGCAGCTCCATTAGCGGCTCCAGCGGCAGCTGCTGCTGTCGAAGATGAGGCGCCAGCATCCCCAGAGCTTTTGCTGCCGCTGCTGCTGCTACTCATGGGCTTGATGTAACTGTCCAGAGCGGCGCGCACCTCAGCTATGGTCTGCAAATATTGGTGTTAGCAAGGATTCTTTTGATTCTTTTCTATATATCTATAGCTGCGACTCACCTGGGCTTGTGTCTCCTCGATCTCTTGTATCTTGACCAGAATCTCCTGTCTGGTCTCTTCCAAATCGAGCATATTGTTCTTCTCGCGCTCGGTGGGATTCTCCTTGTTCTTAATATCCGCAATCTCCTCCTCAATGAGCACGCTAGAGTTGCGCAGTGCTGTGGCGCCCTCCTTATTCAGTTGCTGCATCAGATAGGTGAGACCGATCTTGTAGTGCAGTTCGGCCAGTGCACGACGATTCTTGCTGGGCAGCTCGGCGTGAATCTTCAGAGCTTTCTCTGCAATAAGAGAAACAGACATAAGAGGCTGACCAAACTTGCAAATGGAGTATCTGTTACCATAATCCTCGCGTGCCGCATCCAGAATGCCATTCTCAAATTCGATATTGGCCAGCTCCGTTTGCACATCAGCCAAGTAGGGCAGACCGCTGAGACCCTGGCGTGAGAATATCTTGGCCGCCGCCTCAAGTATCTCCCAGGCCAGCTGCAGGCTGCCGCTTACGCCCTCGCCCTCCTCGTTATCCTCCTCGGCCTGATCCACATCCATGCTAGCTGCTGCGCCATTGCTGGTGCTGGCTGTCACATCGCCATTGGAGGTGCTGGGACGCTCATCCTCGTTGCGAGATGCGGCCGCATTGCCATTGCTGCTGCTCACTTCCTCCACTCCGGTGGGTGGCTTAGAGCCGTCGGTTGCTTTCGACTGTCCGGCATCGCCTGTGGAATCGGCCTCATCGGCGGCAGCACCTTCTTTAATGCTCTCTAGCTTTTTACCATTTGTGGCACCGTTAGCCTTTGGCACCGTTGGCTTCTCCCCCTCCGCGTCGGCGTCGCCGTCTTCATCATCATCATCATCGTCGTCGACATCCTCTTCATCGTCATCGGCCGCCTCGTCAGGCACATCAATCACTTTGTTCTCATCCAGCGCCATCGCAATCAACGACTTGGCATAACTGCAAAGCAATAAGCATATTAAATTTGCCATCCACATCCTTTATATGCCCATTTACTCACAGCAACAGCGGCTGTCCCAGCTCGTCTGCCAGCTCTCCATACACCTCCTCGTATATCTGGCACACCTGGCTCAGTTCATCGGCTGCCTCATCATAACTTTTCACCAGAAAGTTGCGCGATCCCTGGCTAAACAGTTCCTTGCCCTTTAGTATTTTCTTAGCACGATCCTGCTCCACCTTGGCGACGCTATCGGACGGCACCTTATCGGGCGTGGTGTCCGCAGCAACCGGCTCAACGGCTGTCTTCTCTGGCGACGCATCGGCGGCAGCCGTTGTGACAATTGCTTCAGCTTCGGCGGACATTTCAGCGTTGCTTGTGAGAAGTTATCTATAATGTGGAGAGTGGCGATTAATTTGTGACTCAGATAAACTATTAAATTGTGAGGTGTTGCTGGAAGAACAATAGACATTGATGATACAAAGTATTGCTATAGATAAACAACATACTTTAGTAGTTGCTTGAACAAAAGTAATAAGAATAATTACTCTAAAAATTAGAATTGTCAATTATTTTGTATATAGTCTATTGAAAAATATGACTTATAAATATATTTATTACTTATTTTGAGCACAATCATTGATTTGTTCAATTGATTTGTTATTTTCAATTGTATGTTTTCGAATCATCATTAGCCAAACACTTGATAGATTTGTGCTTTATCTCCTAATTCCACACACAATCTAATTCCTTCCACCACAACTACCACTAACAACGTATGTAGAGATTGTGCCCTAGACGTCACTTTCGATGTATGTAGAGAGACCGGCAAACGCAAATAAAAGAAAACCAAACACCTTTCACGTATTTCTCGCAAATATCGCTTGTAACGCACTCAGCTTGCTGCCAGCCAAAGTACAACTTGCACAGCATCCAATCCATTCATTTAAATGTGGCTCACTGATTCACTTCATCCATGGTGGCTTAAATCGTTGCCTTCGTTGCCCTGCCCGCACATTTCACAAGTCATTAACGCAAATCCCCAATGGGGCAAAAGCTTCTGAAACTTCCGCAAATCCTTTGAGTAGTACATTAAGCAGATACAGAAAAGAAATCAAAAGCGCAACAACTGCGAGCAGAGCACAGGACACAACAATAACATCAACTGCATACATATATATAGTAATTACCAACATAGTTTGGCAGCAAACCATTCTCAATATCGAGCCACACACGTGTGTCGTCCCCCAGGCTTACATAGAGTACACAAACATACATACACCTGACGAGGACAAAAAATAGGCCATGGTGTGGTTTGGGCCCACTTTCCACACACCAGACGTTCGAAATCGCAATTGCCACTTTGGTTTTTTCTTTGTTTTTGGGCGAGTTAGTTTTGCACACCTCTCGGTGGGATTTTAATTGGCACATTGCATTGGGTAATTGGTTTAACTGCTGTTTTGATTGCGGCTTTATATGCTTTGTAGTTCAAATCAAATACAAAGCGACAGCCCAAGGCTTTAGAGAGCTCCAGGAGAGCAACTTTGAAGGACGAGTATTGGTAAAAGAGAATGAAGAAAATTTTAGATTTTACAATCAAATGAAATTCAACATACAAAATGTTACCTTAGCCCACTTTCAGGTAACTATATCTACATGATTTAAGTATTCCAACTTTTAGCTGTAGCATTCATTTCTTTACAAAAGTATCAAGAACAATCTATGCTGACCAGCACCAACATCTGAACCATTTATATATCATCATCTACCATCTGAACATATACCTAAGCAGCTTAAAGCTTTGCTCTGCATGACAACCTATCCAATTAGATTCCTCAGCCTCTGTATATAAAGTCCCCCCGAATTGCACTGTGTTTATACTCTTTTCGAAGAAAATAGTATATTAAGTTTGTGCTGAAGTTTGTAACGCATGCAAGGAAGCGTCGGAGACCCCCAAAAGTTACTGCCAGTATGCTTAGAATGACAAAATAAATTGATCTAGCCATGTCCGTCTGTCTGTCTGTCTGTACGTATGCAAACTAGTCCCTCAGTTTTTGAGCTATCGCAATGCAACTTTGCACAGAGACTTATTATTCAAAGGGACAGCACATTTGTCGGAGCCGACCGGATCGGACCACTATATCTTATAGCTGCCATACAACTCAAAGTCGGTTTTGGCCATATATCCGATCTTTTCAAAGCTAGCGCCTTAAATTTCCTTGTACACTTGAACATCCTTATAGCTCATCAATGTTTAAAATTTCAAATCGATCCAGTTATACTTAGCAAAGATATGCGTCATTAAATATTTCGGTGCTGCAGTTGGCAGTGTGAAAATTGCCTAAAGGTTCGAAAAGAGTATAAAATCTTCGGAACGCCGAAGATAATTCTTTCCCACTTGTTTTTTTTTCATTCTTCATACTTTCTATCAAATATGAGTTTCAACTAATGGGAAATTCAATTTAGGAATGCAAAACCTGTCCATATCCTGCTCACTGGTCTGCCTCATCATTCTGGGCAGCGCCGCATTGGTTGGCGCCTTTGGCGTATGCCAGCGCCAAATAAGTGCCATACTCATCACGGGCGTCATGTATCTGCTGGCAGGTGAGCAACTCCAGCCAATTCCGCCTGAGCCAAAACTGATCTCTCTCTCTCTCTCGCAGCTCTGTTTGCGCTTTTCACGCTGATGATCATACACTTCAAGCGGCAGCAGGGACGCCCGATGCTGGACAGCGACTACGACGGCACCGTCGACGGCATTGTGGCGCGTCCTGGTGGTGTTGCCATTGTGGCCAAGCCGCTGCTGGGCGCACGCGTATTCCTGACGTCGTGGAGCCTGGATCTGGGCTGGGGCGGCGTTGTGCTGTGCGCCATAACGTCGGTGCTGTGGATTCTCCTGTCGAAGATCATGCGCTACAACCCCTTCTCGGCGCTCATGATTTAGCTAAACGCCCTGCCGCTCGGCGGCGGCTATGGCAGCTATGATGGCTACTATGGCAGCTACGGCAGCACCAACAGTAGCAGCAGCGGCGCCAGCGCCAGTTTCTTGCTGGGTGGCGCCACATCGTCGACGCGGCAAGCGGAACACCGGGGCAAGGGCAAATATATACTCTGAGCTACCACTCTGACCTACTAAGACACAAACACAAATACAAAGCAAACTCAACTTGATCTGTCTTTTCTGCTACTTCCACACTGTCTCTGTATGTTAAACAGTTGATTTCGATTGATTTGAATGCGCGCGCCTCCCCTTAATCAGTTGAGCAGTGTTGGAAAATGAACCAAACAAACAAAACCGCAACAAAATCAATTGCCTTGTTCTTATATTATACGTATACTTATTGAATGATGTCTTAAAACTTACTGTAAATCAAATTTACGAAGCTCGTACTCTTTAGAAACTCTCAACGATTTTTGTATACATTATATTTAAATTTAGCAAAACTATACACACACAACAACTCCACACATCATACACTACATCCACATTTGATAAGAATTACAGACAAAAATATTCGCGGGCTTTATTTACGAATTCCCAAACAGGGCTTTTGCTTCGGAGCGCTTATCTAGTAGCAATTTCGCTTGCATAGCTATTTCTAGCATATTACAAAAGTCAAGTTATTGGGCCGGCCTCTGCAAACAATGTAGTTCCGGGGTACAGTTGTTAAAAACAAAAACAAACAACATATGTTTGTAGGTAAAATATATAAAACTATCAAAATTATATATACTATGCATAGAGTGCTTTAATCTATGGTTTACAAAACTTACTGTATTTGTATAAAGATCATTCACAGAAAAATGTTGCAAAACAAAAAACAAAACCAACAAGTGTATTTTTATGCAAACGCTTTGCCTTACAAATTAAAATAATATTAAATTAAAAAAAAAATAATTTAATAAAATTAAATACAACAAAATTTAAATTGCATTGAACATTGTGAAATTTTACTTGGGCGGGACAAATGAAAAGCGACTCTGATCGGGATCTATTAATAACCAGGCGACACATCTGCCATATTGTGTCAAAATGTTTATTAAATATGTATGTATGTATGCATACATACATATATTGCAAAATAAAACAAGTGGGGAAGGATTATCTTCAGTGCCGAAGATTTTATACTCTTTTCGAACCAAGAATTTTCACTCTGCCAACTGCACCACTGATCGTTTTTAATTTAATTCATTGCCAGTTGTATAGCAGCTATAAGATATAGTGATCTGATCCGGCTCCAACAAATGTGATGTCTCTTTGAATAATAGGTATCTGTGCAAAGTTGTATCGGATAGCTTTAAAAACATGGGATATATGGCCAAAACCGACTTCGAGTTGTATGGCAGCTATAAGATATAGTGGTCCGATCCAGCCGGATCCGACCAATGTGCTGTCCTTTGAATAATAAGTGTCTGTGCAAAGTTTTATCGCGATAGCTCAAAAACTGAGGGACTAGTTTGCATACATACAGACAGACAGACAGACAGACAGACGGACATGGCTAGATCAATTTGTATTGTCATTCTAAGCATACTGGCAGTAACTTTTGGGGGTCTCCGACGCTTCCTTCTATGCGTTACAAACTTCAGCACAAACTTAATATACTCTTTCTTCGAAAAGAGTATAAATATAGCTGGCAAAACGTGAACACAGGTTCATTAACATCTCTGCTGCTGCTGCTGCTGCTGTGGAAACAAATTAAACAAATACTTATGCAAATGAACTCGCAAAAAAAAAACGAAATGTAAAGAAAACATGTGCGACAATATCGCCAAGATCAATAATAATGTGCGAAATGCAGCTGCGAATTTGAGAGGAACGCTCGCCGCGAGGATCTCTTCGATAATTTGTTGGCGTAATTAAATGCCTGGAGTGTTTTTATCAAAACAATTAAATATGTATGCTGCTATGTAAGTACATACATATGTATGTATGTAAAATGTACATGTGTGGCCACATTCACGAATACACATGCAAGTATGGCAAAAAAGATCGAGATTACAAAACAACGCAAAAAAGTTCATTCACCTGTGTGAGTGCGTGCGTGTCTGTGTGTGTGTGTGTGTCTGTGTTTTTGTGCGCGCGTCGCACCGCTTGCATGTGTGTGAGAGCCCGCCATTCGCCGCCCGCTGCCACTAGCCGCGCAAAGCAACGCAAACCGGCAGCAACACAATCGGAAATAAAGTTAACACAAGAACTACAACACTATTCGCGAATTCCCCAAATATGCTAAATTGCCTCAATTAATGGCGATAAGTACACGAGATTCGCAAATTCGCAAGTCTCAACGTATGTACTTGTGTGCGTGCATCAGTGTGAGAATTTAATTTAAGTGCCTGTCCGCTTTTGATATTTAACTGAAACTTACTTGCGTGTTGGAGTTGTGTTACCAAAACAATTTGTTGCTTTGCTAACTTTGAAGCACTAAAATTACGTTTATTTGCAAAAAATGAGACGAGCGAGCACCGCGAAATGCTAAAGAAGACAGCGGAATTAGCGCAGCGCTATCGATATGTATGATATGCCTGTACGGTCACACTGCAAGACCAGGCATTCACTGCATTTATCGATAGCAGTAAACCAACTTATTAACACAGCCTTATTAAATGTAAAATATGCTCTCATTTAAAAAATAATATGTGAATTGTACACGTGAACTAAGTATATACATATAAGTTCGTCTTCCGATATGCAAAAACCTGCCAACCTGATCAGCTATCGTTTGGCCAGTGTATACACACTTGATAATAACAATGATATTGGCAGCTACATTGGCGATAACAATTTATCGCCTCATGACATTTAATCGAAGAAACAGTCGTTTGCTGCGGATTGCAGTTACATTTGAGAACTCAGCGCGTGTGGACGTATGCGGTGCGTTGCCTCAAATTCATTACAAACGTTAGTGTTAATTGGCATTTGAATAAACAAACGGCAAACGACGTTAATAACATACATGCGCTGCTCCAAATTCCAACTGTGCAATTTATGTACAAAATAACAGCGACTAAATAAATAAACCACCCTCCGTTGTCAAATATTTGTACACACCACCCGTGCACGTTTCCCCGCCGCCGCCGCCGTATCCCAGCCCCCCATTCCCCAATTACCCAGTGTGTGTGTTAGTGTGTGTGTGTGTGTGTGTGGCGCCAACGTATGTAAAAACATTTAGCGACAACATAGCAGCAACAACAATCATTGTAAGTACTATGTGTATATTTTTATGCTGTTGCTTTTCATATTGTCCTTTATGCGCGCGCTTCCCTTTTCTATTGATTTTTAGTCGCCGTCGCTTTGGCCCTCAACTTTGCCCCTTTTGTTTTTGTCGTGTTTTGTTTTGTGCCTTGCTCCACTTTGCGTCATGTGCGTGTGAATGTGCGACTGTGTGTGTGAGAGTGTTTTTTGTTGCTTTTGTCATTCAACTTGGCCGACGTCTTCATTGTTTTTTTACTGCCTGCTGTTTTCTCGTGTCTCGCGTGCTTGTTCATTTCATTTCATTCCATTTCAGTTTTGGGGCCTTCCAACTGATTCACCTGCTGTTTGCTTCACAGGCAGCTGCAAAATCTCAGCTGCTGCGACGCTGCCGTCACACCACAATAACAACAACAACAACAACAGCAATTGCAAAGCTTTCATTGTTGTTGCAATAACCGGTTTGGCTTATTTCGTGATGAAAAGTGTGTTAACTTTGATTGTTGTTCAACGGCACATGGCGTTAAATGCGTCTAACTAATGCAGGCCCCAAGTGCCAAATAGCGTTAATTGCATCTAATTTTCTGCCGCCTTCCCCTCTCCCTCATACTGATGCTGTCTTTTTCTAACTCGTGGCAGGAAGTACGAATTCAAAACTGCTTTAATACATAGCTTTCATTTGTAGAACACATTAAATTATAATTTTGCAACTCCATAAAGTATATACAGTTGAACATTTAAAAAATTAGCATTTATAGCCAAGCTCTGAATACATATATAGGTATGTATGTACATATATACACTTATTCCACAGATCGAATATTGTAATTAGAATTTTAGTTGTGTGCCCACAAAATGACTTTAAGTATCGTTTAAAATAAATGTATTCCAATTTTTAATCATAAAAATGGTTCAGTTTTCGACAAGTCAATTTTTATAGATTTTTATACAATATATACCGATAGTATATATGTAGTATATAGCTCGAAATACTGATAGTTATTCTTGTTAGAGAAGCTATTTGTGGTTCCTTAACTTTTTAAATCAACCCGATTCCGATTTACGATCCCAATGTCGTATTGTCCCATATGTGTATATATATCACAAATATATGCACATACATGTTAGGGTATTTAATAGTCTGTATATGCCATAAAGTCATGCTACATTTAGAGCCCACAACGTTGGCCTTCCAAGTGGTTTTCGCTGCGCAAAAAACCGAACATTTGGCAATTTCCAAATGCAGCCGGCAATTTATTTGGCAACCACCGGGACATGGAACACATGACAGGACACGGCTGTTTTTTGCAGGACCAGCACGATGACGCTTTAACGTTACGTGGGGCACAAAAGCCTGCGCCCTCCAAGGACCGACCCGCTAGACATGCCACCAATCGATTGGGGCAAGGAACCACCCCACCTGGTGTGGGCGGTTGTCCTGTATGCGCTTCCTGGGCGCCTGCTTGTGTAAACTGCGGCAACTGTCAAGCGGAAAATAACAGGAAATGAGTTGTAAATCGAGTGTCCCCAGCACTGCCACAACACGGTTGCGGTCTTGTGGCCAACTTGCCCCACGGCTACAGGCACATAGGGGTTAAGCGAATGGAAAGCGTTGCATTTAGTAAATTTGCCAAAAATCAAACATGTTATTTAGAATAGTTCGTATATTATTATTAGTATTTATTTATTTATTTATTTATTTATTGTCGACTATTGACAATCGACACAAAAGAATTTATATAAAATTATAAAACATTTAAATGTATATACAAAATTTTCAAAAAATTTAAAATAGTAAATATATTAAATTAAAGATATAAAGTTAAAATTACATTAGGTTCTGGGGATATCAATAACAAAATTAAATCATTGGTCCAACATTTGTTGCTAGGATTGGGGAAAACCCAGATAAACCCAATCAAACCAAAAATCAATAAAAATTTGTTTAGTAGTTCGTTAATATTTAAAAGGAAGCAAGTATTTATAATGAGTTAGTATATACTATTAGAAAGTATTTTATAAAGTCAAAAATAGAAGATAGAGAGAGAATAAAGAAAAATAAAGGAGCGAAATAAAGAAAATAAGGGAAATAGATTTAACTAAACACGGGCAGAGGAGTCCCGTAAATACAAAAGAATATAAGATTTTATTAGTGGGAGAGAGAGCTCAACCGAGATGACATGGAACTAATTTATTCCTAGTGCTACAGGGATTACCTTAAATTTTCAATATTTATTTTTATTTAGTAAATTTGCCAAAAATCCAATATAAAAGCTGGCATTTCTTACATAAAAAGTTCATATTTTTTTATTAGAATCTACTAATTTATTTATTTTTATTTTTTATATACAAGTTAGGTAACTTAAATTGATGTATTTCTTAAATTCGTTTTTTTAGTTGATATTAATCAATAAATCATAAAAACATTTCCCTAATATGCTGCATATGGCTGAAGGATTGAATACAGCTAATAAGTTTCTTCTAAATTATATATAACGATTTACGTTCCCCTTATCTGATGTAACTTTCAGTGCAATTTGATACGTAAGAAATAAAAAATCAATTTGTCTTGGGGGCTAAAAGCGATTAGTCACGTTTTATCTTCTATGTAATAGTGCATATCATAAAATTAATAAAAATAACAAAAAGAAATGAAATAAGAATCAAATTATAAAAAATTTTGCAATATAAGTTTTCCAATTTGTGTTACGTGCAGACACAACTAATATACAATTCATATACAATTTCAATCTGATATATGCTATACGCAAATTAAAAACTGAGTAGAAAACTATAATTTACATTCGCATCTTCTGGAATATTTTCGAAGAGTTAAAGTGGCGCCACGAATCCTCTTGGAATTCAATCACTTTCGCCTGCTGGCCACAAACTTTTTTGTTTGGGTCTTGCAGCAGCTGGCAACGAGCAAACTCAAAGTTTTTTGGCAAGTTGCTGGTTGTCCGGCCAACACACGCCATCATCATCACCATCATCTTCTCCTGCTGCTGCTGCTCCTGCTACTGTTGTCCCAGACGGGGGATGCTGCATAAAGTTGTTATGCGTCTGTCTGTCTGACTCCATCCCCAACTGGCGCGTTCTCATGCTCGACTGTGGACTTCTTTCTCCTTTGTTGTCTCGATGGCATTTTATGATATATACATACATAGTTTACTCACTTTCCCAGTTTTTCTTGGTTTTATTTGCTCGCTGCCCTCTGCACTTCATTCGTAATGCATTAGCTGCGCCCCAACTTGTTATTTTATTGAGTTTTCATACACACACATAACGCTATTTAACGACATCAGTTGCGGTATTAAATTTCTCTAGTTGCCGTCCAGAATGTGGAAATAGAGTGTGTAAATAATATTCTATATGTCAATTTGTGGTTACAATTTGGTAAATTTATTAAAAGCGAGAGTAGCTGACTTGAATTGTTTTAATATAGGCTTTTGGTTACATATAAGTGCAGAAAGTGCTGAAAAAACTATTCTTATAAATAATATATTGAAAAATCGATCAATTTTTTTTCGAAATTTAACAAAACTTAAATGCAGAATATATTGAGACCCAAAACCATGAACAACTTGGCCTGGGGCTTCAAAATCGGTTTAGTTTTGACAAAGTTATGACAGTTTAAAGGTTTTGAAGGGAATTTCTGGATTACCAAAAATCAGTTTACAAGCTAAAATTTTTGTTATTTTTGGCATGATTCTTGACTTAAAAGTTAACATCCTCGGAATCGGGTTTCCTATGGATTTTTATACTAATTATGAAAGCCACAACCGATTAAAAATAAAATTTCACAATTCTATTTTTAGAAAAAAATTTTTTTTTTTGGGAAAAAAGTTAAAAAAAAAATTTTTTTTTTCAACATTGATCAAAATTTAAATGTTGAATAAATGTAGAGTAAAATCCATGAACAAATTGTGTCGAACTTAAAAATCGGTTCAGTTTTGGCAAAGCTATGTGTGTTTAAAGTCTTCATAGGGTATTTTTTGTGCACTAAAAATCTCTTTACAAGCTAAAATTTTTGTTATTATATTATATGAGAATTTAGGATAATTATAATCATTTTCAATGAAATAAGTTAACTATATCAGAGAATTGTTATAGAATTTGTTTTTCGCCTGCTACGAAAAACGGTGTATTATTTTAATTATACGCCTTTATAAATTTCATCTAGCTTTAAAGCCGACTCACAATTAATTTCACGCAGCTGCGCAGATGTTCATCATCAACATTGAAACCCATTTACAAAAAGAAACCAAATTTGCAAAGCTTTGCGTTGCCATCGCATCGATTAGGTAGAAGCAACATGCGAGACGACTCAAAGCGGCAGTAAGCAAAATAAACATTGCCAATTTGCAAATTGAGTGAACAGCAAGAAGTAGAAAACTGTTGCAAACTTCTCTAATGCTAATGCCCAGTGGTCAGCAGTGAGTTTGGGATGTGTGTGTGCGTGTGTGTGTGTGTGTGTGTGTGTGTGTTCACCAATTCTCTGAAAGCACGCGCCGTCTCCAATGATTAGTCAGCCAAGTAACACGATGACTAAGCCCGCCGACAATGAAACTCAAATTAGAGCTAGACAACACTGGATTGAGGGACGAGAAGAGGTGTGGGCACACTGGCGGTCATTTAACCCGCTGCAGCCAAGCACCTGAGCAACGTCAGTGGGCAGCCATTTGACACCAGACAAGCTGGTGTAGAAAAAAAAAGGCGGTGGGGGGAGGGGGCGGGGGCGGGGGCGGCTCTTTCAATTGCAATGTTGTTTTGCCTTTGTTTGTCTTTGTCGCAGTTCTTTGGCCGGGCCTTGACTTCTTTCTATTTGATACGCTGCCATTAAGTTTTAATTTAATATTTTGCTCGACAGTTTGACTTTGTCTTGGATTTGGATTGTTTTTTATTTTTTTTTTGCCGGCACCCACTCTGTACAAATTTGCATTCGCGCCGAGGAGTTGTTCGAGTTGTTAAAGGCTTATTTGTATGCTCGACAAGCCTGTTGCCGAACCCATGCTTAATTTATTCATGCGAAGTCCTACACGGCTGGCATTTATCCACGACAGCTGTCGCTACTTGCCTGCCCAGTTTTCATTTAACTACAAATTATACGCGAACAATGTTGGCTTAGAGACGACTGGACAAAGTCTGCTTCTGGCTACAGTAACCGGATATAGTATGTATGTATGCATGATATCTTAAATGTTCTAACAAAATTTGTATTGAAGCCATGTTTCAAATTCAAGCACGACTATCTGAAATCGTTTTAAGCTTGTATTTGTAAATTATGGAATATCTACTTATTGTAAAGCTAAAACTATCTAATGTTGAAAGTAAAACATAAATAACAAGTAGGAGTTCTCTAGTCGGGAGTGCCCGACTAGGAGATACCCTGAACCAAGTCCTTACAATCATTCATACTAATCTAAACACACACATGCTGGAGTGCAAGCAGTGCAAGCGGTTTAAGCAGTTAGCTTGCTTTTTTACTGAGCCCCACACATTGGAAAGTTAGATCTTAAATAACTTCTCTTTTTACTGTCCGATCTTTCTGAAATTTGTAGGACATAGCATTAACTATAAAGTGTGTGCCCAAACCAAATTGCACGGTCGTACCTTCAAAAATACGTTTTTTGAACTTTTGGGGGTTGGGGGGGGGGGGTGGTATCCAAAAAGTGAAATATTTGTTACATGTGTATGCTATTCGAGATTATACATGCAAAATTAATATGAGTACCTTCGGTATCAGAGTATAAAAAACAAAGCTTATTCGCTTCTATTTTAAAAGTTTGCTACGTTTAGTTTTACATTTGCGCTTTTGAAAAACCTAGCTAAAGTTAACCTATTTTAGTCAAAATAAACATGCCCAATAAAAAGAATTTCGATTGTTTGGCCCCTTATCTAGGATTTTTCAAGTATTTACTGTACTTAAGAAGTTCGTTCGCGTTTCGTTTTTGGGGGGCTCCCCTCAAGAAACGAGGCCAAGAAGCGCGACCCCAAAAAGCACATAACAAAACAAAACAAAAACATGCAAACGGAAATGGGCGATAAGAGACTCGAATGCACACAACGGCCTCTAAGGGAGGATTGTGCCCCCAAAAAAAACGAAAGAAAGAAAGATGTGTGCGTCATTGTTGCAAGCGATAAAACAAAAGCCATGTACTATAGCATCGACGTCTTTATGGCGCCCATTGCATGTGAAAGTGCACTTTTGACACAGTAAGCTGCCATCAGCATAATACCCCAACGAGCAGACCCATTTCTCCCCACCCCCCCCCCTGAAAGCCACCCCTAAATGCAACCCTGAATCTACATGTAGCAAACTTTTAGAAAACTGCATTTGACTTTTGTTTTATGGATTTGTGTCGCACTCTCAGTTTCGCTTCCATACATGATGAACTACGACTGCAGTTGTAGCAAGTGTTGATTGAATGAGAGGGTGTGGGGATGGGGGGATTGAGTGGAGCATGGGGGGGGGGTTTGCCTCCTTTGGCATTAATGCAAATTGCTTACTGCGTGCAGCTGCAGCAGGAAATGAACGCACCACACGACAAACACTCAAAAGCCAATTAGCTGGCAATTTAAGCAACGCCCCCAAAAGAGGGACCCAAGCGGTACTGCTCCCCACTCTGGGGTGAAGGAACTCCATTGTGTGTGTGTGTGTGTGTGTTATTGTTTATTGCATGCAATTTTAATTACTCAGATTTTAATGGGGGGCCCTAAGCGCTTTTCGCTCTTAACTGGACTCGGCAAATAGAAGCAACAAAGCCAGACAGGCTAATAATTTATTTATGATGCTTTTGTGGTCAATTTTGAAGGCTTTACACCTGATTACATTCTTAAATATAGCCTGAAGGTGTAACAAAAGGCCCATCAACATACAGAAGGCTTAAAATAACACACATCTTATACATATATACATATGTTTTTGAGCCGCTTAGAAAAATGTTAATAGAATGAAGTAAGAGATGTTCCTATGATACGATACTGTTTTTAGTGTTGCCTAAGTATAGCCTGTAAACTAGTTATTGACTCAACAATATTTTATAAATACTCTGTCATGCGCTAAAATTGATTGCAGCAAACTACATTGTAAGAAATTAACGAATATATTTCCTAGAATTCAATGGATACAATCATTCGCTTTATATAATTTATTTATATATTATATATATCATACTTTATCCGCTTTCACTTGCAGCCAATGTTGTTACATATTTTTCTAGATTTTATATTTGTTCAAACATTTAGTTCAAATACATTTATAAGATATGCATATGGCAGTATGAATTGTTCAGTAAATGTTTTCTGTTGTTGAGCACTGTTTTTAACTATGTAAAACCCTAGTTTTTTTGTTGTTGTTCAGCACTGTTCTTAACTTAGTGCACACATATGTAGAAAACAAGTAAATGAACTGCAAGTTGCATTCTTGCCGCATTTGGTGGCCTTCACAATTCGCATGGGATTTAGACAAGAGTCAAACAAAGAGCCAAACAATTTCACTTTCTTGTCAGAGTGTGTGTGTGTTTTGGTGCGTGTGTTTACGGCTTTTGTCTGGCAGCAACAAACTCACAAAAGCAGCACTCGACTTATGGCAATGCAACAAGCCACCTTGAGATATGCCACAGACAACATCATAATCTTTTTTTCAGCAGCTCGAAGAGAAATGCTGCCAGCCGCCAGCTATTAACTGTCATACGTGAATCTATGCAGAGCACCCTCCTCCCTTAACCCGCACCCAATCGCCTCTTTCCCCTTTCTGTAAGCTTGTTTGTTTACTGTGCTTTAGCACGTTTCTCGCTGCGCGGCATTAAATCAACACCTTTTGAATATGCAGCAGCATAAAGGAACCTGCTGTCTGCTGTCTACTGACTGCCACAAGGCTGTCGTGTCTTTGCAAATGATATATGTGCACCACATGCCACATGCCGCACGGTGCAACTAGTTGCAGCTTGGGCTTTTATCTCATGGTTAGTCTGTGGCCTCATCTAATTAGTTGAAAAAGCAAACAGTGAATATCTTTCAATAGACTCATTTCATCAATTATTTATACGCTCAAGCGGATATTCGGTAAATATAACAAAAGCAAATAACAAGATAAACACACAAAACTAAATAAATCTTTCAAGCGCATTGGCGAATTAGAGAAGCAAAACAAATCAAAGATGGGCCATATGGAAGTTTCGGAAATTATCGGAAATTTGTGCCACATGCTGCTATAAATACAGTCATGTGCATATATTTTTAGCTCACAGTTTCAGTAAGCTAATTTCGTATGTTATTATTTTTATTAAAATGATCGCATAGATTGCATTTAGAACTTTCCACACTGAAGCATATTTATGTACATTTATTTCAACACTTCAACTCTTTCACAATTGTTGGCAACGAATTTTCCCCCATTTTCATGCCTGATTAGCTGAGCGTGTTGAAAATGTTGATCGCTTGAATGTGCTCTATATAGACTGGGCCCCAAAAGTGTCGACTGATTGTGGCACACGCCTATGGAAATCTTTTTTATTTGGTGGGAGGGGAGGTGGGGATCAGAGGCGTGTCAGTGTTTGCTTGCTGCTATTTATTTATTATTATCTTTTGGGGTTAGATTGAATAAAGCAAACAGTTTGTTGACTTCGAGCTATGATTGAAGTGAAATCAATTAAAAATTTCAAATATAGGTGAAATTGTATAGAAGAACTATGATTTAAAACTTTATTTTGATATATATGACTGTATATGTTGATTGACTTTAATAAATCATGGAGTATATGTTATTGATATAGGTAAGAATATAACCAGCTTGCTGTATTTCACATTTAGAAAATCGTCTACTTATCATATTCATGTATTAGCCCAATTTCAAATCCCTGTCATATATTATACCGATGATAGTTTTGATAGCCGAAATCAACTTTCAATCAGATATGGAAACCTTGAACTTTTCAGCTAATAAGTCAATGCTTAGATCTTGAACTTGAGACTCGCGTCTTGAGCAAATAATCGAATTACTCAGCCTTGCACGACTGAAGGCAATTGAGTTGAACTTTGCGACCAGATCACGGCATCAATCATTGCAAAAAAAAACAACAACAGCGGGAAGAGTAATTTAATTATTATTCGCAGGGCTGTGCAACCGCAAAACGCAAAACTCAAGTAATGAGGAGGTGATATTTTGCATAGCCAGCCACGCCCACATTCCAGTCAGCATTTTGTAGCAATTGCCCCAGATGTGTGTGTAGTTGTGCTGATGTGCCCCTTTGGGTCTGTGTTCCAAGCGGTGCATTCAGGCGCATCCAAGCACACGTCTGTCTCCTCGGCGAAGTTGCAATCAATCCGCAATCTGGTTGATTGAAATGTTGCACTCCAGTGCAAACAATTCAATTTAGCAAACAACAAAATGCATTTGCGATTAAACGTGCAGTCAAAGAGATTACAACCACAAAGAGTGACCGCACCCACCCACCCAACCACTCAACCACCCATCCATCCACCTCAATAACAAGCCCACAGCATCCGCCTAAATGGCAATTTGCAGTACAAGTTTTTGCATTCGCTTTGCTCCATTTCGCATTGGGTTGGGAGAAGCCGCCAGATAGTTGGCTCATCTGATACCCTCTCTTCACGTCACTCCGAATCAGCTGCTTCGGAATCCATCATCTTTGTCACTTGACACATAAAAGGCGCAATCTATAAAAAGCCCATAAATGAACGTGTGTATACACTGGAAAAAATACATAAATTTAAGAATATAGCCTAACAATTTTTAATACAGAATATATTTACTTTTATATGAGATCTCGAATTGAGAATAAACAAACTTATTCAGATCGCGTAACGCAATTTGCAAACACTGTTAATTTGCCTAATAAATTATTCTAAATCATTAAAAACTTACTTAAGAAAAAAAATAGATGGCCAAAACTGACTATGGCAGCTATAGGATATAGTAGTCCGATCTGGCCAGATCTGACCAATGTGCTGTGCCTTTGAATAATAAGTCTCTGTGTAAAGTTTCATATCGATATCTCAAAAACTGTGTGACTAGTTTCCATACACACAGACAGAGAGACAGACAAAAAGACGGATTTCAGCACAAAGTGAACATACTTCAAACGGGGTTCCTCTATTTATTCATTCTAGAATCAACATATCTAAACTAACAATATATTCTTGGTTATTTAACTTATTAAACGTTTTGTGCTTTAATCAATGATAAATTTTTTATTTTATCTAGTTTTTCTTTCTCTGTAAACCATTTAAAGATATGTACATATATGTATATTGTCACGTGCCCAAACATTTGATACTTGAGCGATCTATTGTCCAACTGTGACACGTACTCAAGTATTAAGTAACCACAATGAGTCTGATGTAAGCCACAGTTAAATGAATCTTCGCTTGATTGGTTATTCAGATGGAAACAGATCGCTTAAAGGCACATTTCTATTTCCAATTGTTATTGTCAGGGTAAGAAGATCGCTTTGTTGAGTATCTAGAAACAAACTCACTTGCAGTACTTCTTTAAACATTTACAAAACTTATATTTATTTTCCTAATTGTCACCTACAGCAGGCTGGGTATTGTCTCCTCTCATATTCGAAATGAATAATTCATGTGTCGTTTCAAGTGTCATATACCAAAGCGTTCGATCGTTAAAAACAACAATAATAAATAATAAACAATTGCGCCAGCAAAATATTATTGTTGTTGCTTGTTAATTTTGTTTTGTTTACTTGTCGTACAGTTGATCGCTTATATAAATTGTTTTGTGCGCATCGTTTAAGGAAAAGCATCTTTGCAGTCTACTTATATTATTAACGCTAATTTCAGTAGTAGGAACTTATCTAGAATGTTTGCCTCTGTTGCTATTAAAAGCTATTGTTATTCCTATTGCGCAATGCAACTGAGAATGCCAAGTAGCTAACTTGCAGATAAGCACTTATAAAAGAACACTCTCAGATAGTTCATCTCTAGAGCGTTCCAAAGAAAGAAAACAATTCGTAGCTGGCTCAGCTGGGATGCAGCGACAGAATCGCAAAGCAACGTGGATTTCATTTTTAGATTAAAATTGCTGCTATCTTCTCAATCCAAGCTACTTAAACCGATGTAATGCCAGCTATGATATCATTTTTCAAATCGAGAAACTAAAAAGTTGGGTTTTAGTTCTGACCGAAGATTAAATACCCTTTTGTAAAGTTAGAGTTTACTTGTGCATAAGAAACTATTATTATTAGATCTTTTTACAATACTTTTCTGTAGATTCTTGCTTGGAAGTGAACATAATAAACTGGTACTGAGACAAATGAAAATGTTATTGCAAAAGTTTATCGGCTTATTAGGTTTTTTTCTTCGCTATTTTTAGCAATCGACGTTTGGGCAACACTGGTCATGAGTTCTTTTACATAAATTGGGCCATAACGGGTTCCAAATTTTATTTATTTATTTAATTTAATTTATTGTCGACTACTGACAGTCGACACAAAAGAATTTATATAAAATTATAAAACATTTTAATGTATATACAAGAATTTAAAAAAATTTAAAATCGTAAATATATTAAATTAAAGAAATAAAGTTAAATTTACGTTAGGCTCTGGGGATATCAATAGCAAAATTAAATCATTGGTCCAACATTTGTTGCAAGGATTGGGGAAACCCAGAAAAACCCAATCAAACCAAAAATCAATAAAAATTTGTTTAGTAGTTAATGAGTTAGTATATATTAGAAAGTATTTTATAAAGTGAAAAATAGAAGATAGAGAGAGAATAAAGAAAAATAAAGGAGGGAAAATAGATTTAACTAAACACGGGCAGAGGTGTCCCGTAAATACAATAAGCACAACTCTATGAAGTCTGTTTTTTTGAATTGCCAACCTCAAGGGTATAATAACTTTAGCATATGGCATTTATATCTGCAGCAAAAAAGGAGAAGAACAGCAACGTCGACTGACAGTTCATTAATCATACGAAACCCCCAGAAGCTGCGTCATCTGGACTCTTTCGCTTCTGGCCCCCTTTTCGTCTGTGTGCATCCGAAATGAGCGCAAGCGGAAAGCCCATTCACAATCTGCCTACTCCCATCGTGATGAGGCTCCTCTATTCAGCAGCTGGGCAGCTGATGTTTCTGACAAATCCTTTCTTTCGTTTGTGTGCAAAGCCCCGCGGCCTCTAAATGCACATCCTGTCATTAGCAGACGGGCTGGCGAGACGATGTGACGCCTCATTTAATTGCACAATTTATTGATAATTAAATACGCTCTCTCTCTCTCTCTCTGTCCCTCTTCAGGCAGTGACTCCCACAACAATTGCCGCCGATGAGGTGAATGCACTGTAACTGGAGGCGGTAAGCTCCCCAATTCCCACACCGCAAACCCCCGCAACAGCTATTAAGACACAGCCTTAATTGGAGAGTTCAGAGGCAGCAGCAGCAGCATCAGCAGCAGCAGCAGCAGTAGCATCTCATCAAGATGCCATCTTTGCGACAGAAGGTCACAACGTACTTCCGACAATTGAGTTTTATAGCGGAGCCGCGCGATGGTCGGAGACGCCACAATGGCAATGAGGAGGAGGACGATGGCAGCTTTATAACCAAATATCTGGAGGGGTAATTGACCTCTGACCTGAAACTATATTCAACTGACTGTCTTCTCTGTTTATTAGTCGCATGCAGCGTGAGTTTATGGCCGGCGGACCGGAGATCTACAATGGCCAGAATCCCACAGACATGCCCGTCCTGAAGCTGGGCCGCTACGACAGCGGTCCGGACACCATCACTGCCGCCTGCACCGGTCCCGACGAGGGCCTAACGGGCATCAAGCGCTCCAAGCTGCATTTGAGCGCCAGCTACGCGGATGACATCGACTTCATCGACACCCAGCAGGAGAACGAGGATGGCTACGGCGTGCGCAAGAGCACACCGCCAACAGTCGCGCTCAGCTCAGCGACGCGACTCAGCAACAAGTTTGCCCGACCCACTGGCTCCCGGCGGCAGAGCAATACGGATGCGGCCACGACGCCAACGGCCGGAACAACAGTTGCCGCCGGCATGCGATCCCGGAAGAACTCGAAGAGCAACATTGCTGCCGTGTCGTCGGCAGGGACAGAGAGCGGCGGCAAAGCCACCACCATAGTGGTCAGCATGGTCAGCAACAGCAACAGCGTCGCCCAGGATCAGAATAACAAGAATCTTCTGAACGCCAAGACTGAGTCCACGACGGCTGCTGGCGGCGCCAGTTCGGAACGCGAGCGACTGCTGCGCGAGGCGGTCAGCAATCAGAGTGGCATCCCCATTCCCTTACCCATTCCCTCCACACTCTCAACGCCGGTGGCCGGCGTGCAGAACTGGCAAATGGATTGCGATTTTGCCTACGGCATCTCAGTGTCGCTCTACGAGAACAACATGCTGACCAAGGAGCCCATGGGCAATCCCATTGCCGATTGCTATGGCTGTGTGGTGCGCGGCGAGGCAGCTGCGATGGCCATGGCCGATGGCGTCAACTGGGGTAAGCTCGCACAGGATCTAACCTTTTACTGTGTGGAAATATAACTTATCGCTTATTGATTTGTGTGCTCAGGTGATGGCGCTCGCTTGGCAGCTAGATCCGCTGTGCACGGCTGTCTGGACTACCTGGACAGAGCGGTGTTTGGACAGGCGCACGAGTGCCGGGCCACCACCACGCAGGAGCTGTTCGTGAGTCTGTTGCGCAGCCTGTGGGAGGGACACGGCTGCATACTGGAGGTGGGTGGTGCTCTGTCCACGCTGACAATTGCTGTGGTGCTGCCGCTGGACGGTGCACCTGGCAAGTATGTGGTGTGTGCCTGCAATGTGGGCGACTCCCTGGGCTATGTGTACTCCAAGAAGCATGGCGTGCGCGAGCTGACGCAGGCCTCTCACGACATCAGCTCCATGCGGGACATGCGAGACGCGCTGGGTGCCCTGGGACCCGCCGATGGCAACAAGCCGGAGCTCAGCAATCTCACCTTCTCCATGAGCTGCATCGAGCGCGGCGACATTGTGTTTCTCACCTCCGATGGCATCAGCGACAACTTCGATCCGGTCGTTGGCAAATTCGCCGAGGCCTGGACACCGGACGTGAAGCTGCAGCAGCTGCAGACAGCAAAGCTGGCGACCAAGCGCCAGAACAAGAGCGCCTCCGCCATCTACGCCCGCCTGCATCCGTCGTCCGCCACGCCGCCCAGTCGGGCACGCCAGCCGCCGAAAGCTGGCAGCCCGCCCAGCAATGTGCCCAGTCGGCCCAAGTACATGCGCTCCCAGACGCTGATCGAGGCGCGTCACGGCGTCGGCTCCGGCTCACCGGCAGCAGCAATGCCGCCCATTCAGCGCATACCAAAGTCGGCGATGGGCCTACCACTGGTCACTGGACCGCAGCGTCATGCGCTGACGCTCTATCGTCTCGAGGATCTGCTTAGCTACGGCATCAATGGCACATTCTCGCCCTGCGCCTCGGCGCGACGGCTTTGCCACCTGCTGATCGACTTTGTGCGCATGATCACCTCGGCGCGACGCAAGACGCTCGAGCAGCGCGAGCTCTTCTACAAATTGGCCAGCGGGGCGGATGGGGTCAAGCGCGAGGTGCAGCTGAATCGCATGCAGCATAGAGCGGCGCGCAAGCGCATTGTCGATAGCAGCGCCTTTGGTGCATTGCCGGGCAAGCTGGATCATGCCACCGTGCTGGCCTACACTGTGGGTGGTGCGTCTTCAGATGCTGCTACTGCCGACGAAGCGGCCACTGGTGGTGGGGGAGGCGGAGGCGGTGGCGGTGGTAATGGCAATGTGGCGCCTGTTCTGCAGTCCAAGGAGTTCAAGGAGACAAACTTTTAAGCTGCCCCCACTCACACTCAAATACGTATTGCACCCGATATAAATATACACATAACCATTAATACGTAGTTTTATATGCATTACATACATACATATATATTATTTACTTGGTATTCGTGAAGCTTTCGTTTTAAGTGTTTGATTTGATTTTTGCAGTTTGTCAGCCATAGTTTTTTAGCCATTTTTGAAATGCACACATAACATAACGCAAATGCAAAACGACAAATTGCCTCAGATGTTTTAAACTACCAAAAAGCAACAAAAAGAAAAACCCAAAATGCAACAATGTAATTTATATTTTTACACCTTCATACATTAGAATATGCAACGTTTATGCGCAGCGACTTGATGTAAATTTGCATTTTAAATCCATTTTAATAAGCCAACACCTGTTTGTGCAATTCCAAATTGTTTCATGCAGCAAGCACACAAGCGAATTCACATTAGACCGCTAAGCATAAGCGTCGTAACGCACAGCTTGAATTCCTTAGGGGCTGTGCTAAATGGGCCTCAAGCAATCGAAAATTGAATAAACGTATTAAAAAACCTAATCATTTGAGTTTGCCTTTATAGAGTATAGCTGAACTGTTGCCACTTTAAGCGTGCCTAAGCTTCGTTTCCTTTAAATTACTAGGTCAGTCGAAAGCAAATCGCAAGCATGATTTCCATATAAATATTTAAGTCTTAATTCAGCCATTTGATTGCACAACAAATATTAAGTCGATTCTGATTCTAAAATATGTAATCCCGAGGAGTGTCTGTCGCTGGCAGCTCTTTCAACTGTCGCGCATGCGCAACAGCAGCTTGGCAATGGTTTGAGCACGCGACGGTGATGAGTCCTTGATCAATTTGTAAAAATGCTCCACGCTGCACAAAGTTTGTGGCTGCAAGACAAGAGAACAATATTATAATGACAGCAGGGATATTACGAAAAATTGCTGCATACGTACTATAGTCTCGCTATCTAGCTGCGCCTGCGCCTTGTTAGCCAGCATCCACAGTTTAACTGCCAGCTGGCAGAGCTGCTCCCTTTCTAAATCTGCATAACGCACAATGCGCATAAAAAGCTCCATGGAAAGCTGCGCTTGGGTACGCTGCTGCTGGGCTGCGCCCAGTGACTTGAGCTGCAGCAATATGGCATCCACAACCTGACCACACAGACTATTCACCTCCAATAGGAACTTTGGATCGTGACCATAGAGTGCATCATTGGAAACCACTACGATATAAATAGTTAATGTAATAATACTTGCAACAAAAATTGTGATTGCGATATTTACCGCCGTCGATGTGATAGGGAAACTGATCCAGGCTTTGTACATACAGCATGTCCAGGGCATGCAGGTAGATGATAGCCGGCGCCGTACTATTTGTCTTAAACGAACGCCTGCCTACGATATCCAGCAGAAGCCGCAAGAAATACAAGACGCCCTGTTCAGGGCTGTCGGGCACTACGACCAGAGTGGCCAGCATATTGCATAGATACGCGACCAAATAGCGCTCCAGGCAGCGCGGCTTGCCCTCGAAGTCAACGGTGGCGGCAGGCAGCTCGTTGACCAACTGCAGAGCAGCCTCAAAGCAGGCGTCAGCTAATGGAAACATTCAGTTTGTAACTAGCTATGAGTTATTGAAATTAAGTCGTACCCTGTCCAAGGCAAAGATGTCGCAGCGCTAGCTGACCGCACAGCAGATATAAGTCCATTTTCTGCTGCACGGACGAAATGCTGGGAATGGTTATAAAGCAGTAGGCAATGCATGCCTTAACGAAACCCAAGGACTTGCTGCCTTGTCGATTGGAGGAGTGCATGGTCAGTTTGCAGGAGGCGTGCACGAGAGTCACATAAACTGCGTCCAAGTTGCCAAAGGTGCCGCGCGCCTCCACGTAGAAGCTAAGCTGCTGCTCCAAATCCCGTCCGAAGTGCACTTTATTTATGAAACCATTGATGAGTTGCGAAATCTGTCGACGCTCGTCCTCCACACTGAGTGCGCTACAAGTAAGTGATAAACTTAAGACCTTATTTCAATGGCGATGGCGCCGACCTACTTCACCGAGTCGTTGAGTATCTTGCCCAGAAACATGAGGGCGTTGGTGACGACAGCATCGCAGGTGCGCTCCTCGCTGTTCTGGCGGTAATAGCTCAGTATGGATTTGCACACCTCCACGCGCACCGACTCCTTGTGGAAAAGATCCAAGTAGGGCAAGAAATGCGGCTGTATGAGCAGCAACTCAATGCTTCGATAGTTTTGCATTATCCTCGTTAGGATGCTCTGTAGCTGGCCATAGTGTTTCTCATACGCCTTGCCCAAGCACATTCGCGAATTTAGTTCACCTAGCAGACGATTCACCTCGTGTATCTGCAAATTGAATTAGTTAAATTCATGATAGAATTGATAATCATATTATCTTCTTGCTAACCGTAAAATACTGTGCTACAAAGGGCGCCCACGTTTCCACACAGTTAATATATTCGTTTGGATCAGTCAGCGTGTTGATCGTTTGGAAGGCGGCATTCAAAAATGCCACCCGCTGCTCCTGCAACGGTGCACAGTTGCTGACACAGCCGCCAAGTGGCCGCAACAATTGTGATTTGGAAATACCAGGTGTATCGCAGTTGTTGATCAGCTCCAGAAACTCCAGCGCATGTGCAGCTATGAACTCGCCCTTCGACGCGTTGAGAATGGACAAAAGCACAGCGCCGCTAAAGTAAAAAAAAACAGTTAGTACAAACGCCCTAGTCAGATGTAATCATTGTAGTACTTGTTCTTTAGCTGCTTGCACTCGTCCAGCATTTCTTGTGCGTACAGTTCGCTGTTGTGCACTAGGCATTGCAGCATAAAATCCAGAGCCGGAGCATACAGCTGCAAATAAGCGCTGGCCGTAATTATCTCCGGATGCAAGTTGTAGCGAGCAACCAGGCGAAAGATCTGCCGGAAAGTAATCGTAGTAAGTATACATTGAAATTGAAAAGAGTGGAATTAGGTGTGTGATACTAACCTGCGGATATATAGTGAACAAGTCTCTGAAGTTGTCCCGTATGTACGACCTATCGGTCGTAATCGGGACACCAACGCGCACAAGATAGCAACGCGCATAGCTGGATACCAGCGGATCGGCAATGCCCCGCAGCTGACTCGTCAGGCGCATCAGCAGTTCGACGGTATCTTGCTGTGCGGTCGTCAGAAACTCATGGCACTTGAATATCGCCATTTCCAGATAGAGACGCGGCAACAACTCCCGTATAGAGGCAATTTTATAGAACCAATTCTGGCAGGTGTCGTGCGCTGCATCGCGCTCTCGCTGCAGGGCCAACGCCGATGCGCCTGGTGCACCCATCGCCTTGGCGCGCAGCCGCTCGTAGACCAGCTTGCCGAAGACGTCCAGGATGTCGGTGATGAGCACATACTGACTGGGATAGAACTGCAGCACGCTGGTATCGGACAGCATCTTGGCGCACTGAATGGCTATCTTCAGCGCCTTGACACGTTGGTCACTGTGCCAGGACTGGATGAGCTCCTGTTTCAGCTGATCGAATCGCTGTATGTACTCCTGTTGCGTGAGATCCATCATGTGACGCATGCTGCCATCATCGAAATTATCCAGCTGCTCCAGCCGATACTTGACCTTGTCGGCCACCACCGTCTGAGCCTTGACTGCCGTGGAAATTAAAGCAAATACTTAAGCTGAGTTTATTGTTTGGGAAACCTTAGACTCACAGTTTTCACCGCCGCCTTCTGTGCTGCTGGTACAGAGGAAACTAGTGGAAAGCGACAGCTTCTCGTTGGTGGTAAATCGATTCAGTATGCCTAGTCGGCGTGTGCTCCAATTGAGCGTGTTATCCTCGGGCTTTCTGCTGCTCTGATTGCTACGCTTAAACTTCATCGTCTGTGGTACGTTGAATCATGTTTTTGTTGTTAAATAAAAAAAACCATTGCACATAATGTACTTACATATTCGCTAGCCATTTCCGTCAACGGATCGTTTAGTTCCTGCTCTTGCAGCGCAAACTTGGACAGTGGATCGGTTCCCTCGAGTGCCAAAGCCAAGCTGAGCGGATTGTTGTCCGCGACCTGATAATAAATTATTTATTTCACGTTGACAATGGGCGGCGGTTCTTCGCTTACCATGACGCTGACGGCCTGCTGCTTGAGCGGATGTTCCTGTGTGGCATGGCGGGGCAAATGGTTTCTAATCACTTTATAGCAGCGTGGTGCGCAAGCCCTGCGTACACATCCACATGAGTATTTATTATAAACAAATATTTGTTTATTTTCGTTAAGACTTACCATTCCAAAGCCGCCATGACGTGCCTCTCTCAGTTGCAGCTCTGTTAAGTGCGGCGCAACTATGTAAACGGAGCGTAACAGTGTTGACGTTCCGGGGGAATGGCAAAACAGAACAAAACAATAGTAGTTGGCAACGCGAGACATCCGCGCATCTTTTTTCTTCATTATTCCATAAAATATTTGTTTTACTTCGACGCTATGTCCAAAGTACCGAATAAATGGCTAAAAAACACATGCCGAGTGTGCGGCAAATACGCCAGTTTCAAGAAATCGTTCAAAATATTCGACAAAGCCAACAAAAGAGTGCTGGGCCACATAGAAACGCTGACGGGCCTGAAGGTAAGCGAGTTGTGACTTTGCTGTATCAATTAACTTATGCTTCTACTTTTCCCATTGGCAGCTGGAAAGCTATCTGTCGTTGCCGGACCTGATGTGCGAGTGTTGCAACATCGAGTTGACCAGCGCCATTCGGTTTCGCGATCGCTGCATTACGGCGCAGCGCGAAATGCTGACGGGACTGACCAAACAGCAGCAGGATGCAATACCCGAGAAGTACAAGGCGCTCATAATGGGAGTTAAATCTTCCGCGGCGGGCTCGGATGACCAGGAAACCGAAACCGACACCGAACCCGAGGGAGAGACAGAGGCAGAGCCCGACGTCGAAACGTACAGACAGCAGATGGTGAACGACTTTGTTAAAATGCTGCCCGAAAGTAGTGTTGCTATCACAAAAGTCAAATACGAAATTAGCCCGGACATGAGCGAGCTAATTGAGGCCGATGAGGATGACAATAATTCGCTGGTCGAGGAGACCCAATATGAATGCCTAATTGAGGATGATGATGGCAATGTTGTCAAAATTGAGAACATGTCGGAGCAACTGATCGTGCCCGATGCCACTGAGGTGTATCTGTATGATTCGGACGACGAGGTGGCCGTCCTGGACAATGTGCTCGACGATGAGTATGAGCATGAAAACGTTGTGAAAAAGTCCAGTCTGCCGCCAAAACCAAAGATAAAGCCAGACGATCCGCGACGACGAGGAGCAGGTGGCGTCTACATTTGCGAGCAGTGCGGCAATCATATCAAGGGACGCATGGCGTTCGAGTTGCATTGCCGTCGGCATCGTGGCGAGAAGGATTTCCAGTGCGAGTAAGCGTCTATAAATGATTCCTTATCGAACATAAACTAAAGTTGAAGTTCCTTGTTCAGCTCAGTGAATGAATTCAGTAGCTCACTTTTTACACATACTATGTAGCCATTCATTTAATTTGTGATTATTCCATTAGAATCTGTGACAAGTGCTTTTGCACCACCTCGGAGCTCAAGCGACACATGCGTAAGCACACCGGAGAGCGACCCTTTGCCTGTCAGTACTGTGGACGCTGCTTTTCCGATTATACCACAAGGGTCAAGCACGAACGCACCCACACCAATGAGCGCCCCTATGCATGTGGAACCTGCGGCAAGGCTTTCACCACTGGCTATATACTTAAAAACCATATGCTGACACATTCCGGCTTACGCTCTTATAGGTAAGAAGCAGCATTTATACCGCATAGACTATTATATGCAAAAACAATTTATGATTTTCAGATGCGAGCTGTGCGACAAGTCGTTTATGCTTCCCACTCATCTCAGCACTCATATGCGTACCGGAGTACACAAGCGTACCTTGGAGAAGTATCAGCTGAAGCAGCAAATGCAACGCGACCCGGCCCTACAGCTCAAATTGGAAATGGATGAGGAGAGCTTGCACATTCAGGATTAAATACTTACATTTAAATTGAACACCATCAAATAAGTTTGCAACTACCTACTCTATATTAGATGAAATAAAAGAATACAAATAATGCCTTCATTACGTTACTCTTATAAATGCATGATGCTTGAGCGGGAATATTTATTATAAACATTTAATAATAATTTTAAAAAAAATATAAGAGATGGAGGGATCAGATGGTAATATCAAGAAACTATCTTGAAATGCCGCATCAAATGTAAAATTTATTAATACTTGTTAACAGCCAAGTAATCGTAATCGTTATACAACACTGACATTATTAAGAGTTTGCTCACTCCGCACACATGTGAATGGTATAAACTAATAAACCCAGCTGTAACTTCAAACGACGCTGTTTATCCAAATGTTTATCGGGCAAATCGAATTGTCCTTTGTTTATTGAATTTAATAAGTTTTATTGCAGCACAAAATGCTGAAAAACATGTGCAGATTGTGTGGCAGATATGCAGTCTATAAGAAATCTCTAATAGTCTTTGAGAACCAAAATATGCTTTGGAATATACAAGTTCTTACGGGCTTAATGGTAAGTATTTTGTTGTATAGTGACAAACTGACTAATTTTTAATTTTGCGGACCTGTGATGCAGTTGGAAAATTCTAAATGTCTGCCAGAACTTGTGTGCATGTGCTGCCAGACAGAATTGCGCGAGGCAATTCGATTTTGCGATGGTGTTATTGCAACCCAGCAGCACCTTCTGACAGCGTTGTCTGAGGAGGAGCTTCAGGAAGTGTCCGCGGAGTATAGAGGAGCCGTAATGAATTTGGCTGACAACAAAACAACTAACACAAGCAACACCGAAGCACAGTCCGAATCCAGCAATATAAATGAACCTAATTCTGATGAAGACTTTATCATTAAATCTCAACACGATGAGAACGAAATAATTATAGATGAACACAGCAATCAGGAAGACCTCCTCGAGTACGACATCATCATTGATGATGAACTAATCAGACAACAGACAGAAGCACAAGAAGCCCAAGCCTCTGAGACAATAGAGACTCGATCGGATGAACAGCAATGTATAATTGTCAACGAAGATGATGAAAACGCAGCTGCAGAAGTCTACATCTTACCTGACAGGGGATCAGATGAAGAGTTTGCGGTGTTGGACAGAGTATTAAACGACGAGATTGCTGCGACACAAAGCCCAGTCAAAAAGCGACCTGGTCGCAAACGCCTCGGAAATCTGTTATACGTGTGCAACGACTGTGGCAATCACATTTCCGGTCGCATGGCCTTCGAACTGCATTGCAGACGACATCGTGGCGACAAGCAGTTTAAATGCGAGTGAGCATACAAACAATAACCAATTTACTTTCGTTTTAATAATGTGATCAATTACCTTGTTTTGGTTAGCGTCTGCCAAGACCGATTCTGCACTGGCTCCGAGCTGAAACGGCACATGCGGAGGCACACTGGCGAACGTCCTTTTGCCTGCCAGTATTGCGGCCGCTGTTTCACGGACTACAGCACTCGTCTGAAACACGAACGGACACACACCAATGAGCGACCTTATGCTTGTCCGAGCTGTGGCAAAGCCTTTACCACCGCCTACATACTGAAGAATCACATGCTCATCCATACAGGCGAGCGTGCATTCAGGTGAGGCTTCTCTTGCGGTTATGCAGAACACTCACGTTTAATCTGAATATGCTTCAATTGTAGATGCGAGCTGTGCTGTAAATCGTTTTTGCGTCAAACGCATTTGGTTACGCATTGTCGTTCGAGCGCTCATAAGCGTAATCTGGAACGGGATAGCCAGAAAGTTACTATTGACAGCTAAAATCCCAACCACAACCAAGTTACAGGGTAAATAAATCATTTAATTAATTACAGGGCTAACACATGTAAATAGAGTAACAGGGTAAATAAATCATTTAATTAATTAAAGGGCTAACACATGTAAATAGAGAGCATTTGTTTCAGAAATTAGTATTATGTCAACTGCATAATCCGTAAATATGAATGATTTTATCAGTTAAAATATGTATATCTTAAGATTTTTATATTTTATGACAACGGTATCATTGAAACGCAATCAGTTCACTTTTTTAAACCTAAATATAAATATAACATTCATTGAAATTATATTTGTCTACATAAAACATACATTTGTTCAACTGCTTAAAATATTGTTTAAATTATGTTGTCAAGTAATCGTTATACAACACTAAGTGCCTTTATCAGTATACAGATTACTTCCCGCATACACGTGAATGGTAAAAACCATCAAACCCAGCTGTATAATCAAACGACGCTGTTTACCAAAATATTTATTGAGCTCAAATTATACTTGTTGAATTTTGTTATTTCTTTTAATTTGTACAATGCTCAAAAACAAATGCAGAGCATGTGGCAAATATGCAGCCAACGATAAATCCATAAGTATATTTGATAATAAGAATATGCTTTGGAGTATACAAGTTCTTACGGGCTTAATTGTAAGTAATTAGTTATAGTGATGAGCAGAGACACAACAAAGTTGCTTAATTTACGACCCTGTAATGCAGCTGGAAAATGCTAAATGTTTGCCAGACTTTATATGTATGTGCTGCCAAACAGAATTGCGCGATGCAATTCGATTTAGCGATGGAGTCATTGCAGCACAGCAGCAACTTCTGACAGCGCTATCTGAGGAGGAGCTTCAGGAAGTGTCCGCGGAGTATAAAGAAGCCGTAATGGAATTACTTGTAAACAGTACTGAAAAGGAAATAAGCACAAGTAACTCCGAAGAATTCACAGCTCTAAATGGGGCTGACGAAGAGTTGATTGTTAAAGCCGAGCACGATGGAGCGGAAATAGTTATAGAGGAACATGAAAATCATGAAACTCTATTGGAGTACGACATCATCGTTGATGATAACCCAATCAAACAGGAGGCTCAATCCAAAGATGTCCAAACCCTCGAAACAACAGAAAGTCCATCTGATGAACATACATTTTTAATTTCCTGCGAAAATGATGAAAAAGCAGCAATGGAAAATTATATACTTCCTGATAAGGAACCGGATGAAGAGTGTGCAGAAGTAGTCGCGGCCCCAAATGTATCAAAAAATAAACGAGGACGAAAACGCGTTGGTAAAGTTATATACGTATGCGACGAATGTGGCAATCACATCTATGGTCGCATGGCCTTTGAACTACATTGCAAGCGACATCGTGGCGACAAGCAGTACGAATGCCAGTAAGTACACAAGCAACTTGCCTCAAGCTCCTTTAATAAGTGTCTAATTGCTGGCAGCGTCTGTCAGAACCGTTTTTGCACGGGATCCGAGCTAAAGAGTCACATGCGCAGACACACCGGCGAACGTCCTTTTGCCTGCCAGTATTGTGAACGCAGCTTCGCGGACTATAGCACTCGGCTGAAACACGAGCGGACACATACCAATGAGCGACCATATGCGTGTCCAAGCTGTGGCAAAGCCTTTACCACCTCCTACATACTGAAGAATCACATGCTCATCCATACAGGCGAGCGTGCCTTCAGGTAAGCTTTTTGCGGGTATACAGAACTCTTACATTTATACCGACTATCTCTAATTACAGTTGCGAGATATGCAATAAATCCTTTAGACGTGAAACACATCTGGCTACGCATGATCGGTCAATCGCTCACATGCGTAATTGGGAGCGGCAAGTTAAGGAAGGTTGACTCAAAAGTTAATTAAGTTCACAGTGAAGTCTTAAGACATCTAAGATTGACTCAATATTTGTACACCCTGTAATACAATGAATATTGAGTTAAAAATCTTAAAATACATATTCTGATTGTCTTGGCATAAGTAAATGTGATTTCATAGATTTGTAGTATTCACTGTCGCCCAAAAAAAGTTTTAGGTTTATTGATAGGTTTTAAATATTTATGTGCATTTTGTACTAATTTTATGACAAGTTGCTGATCTCAACAGCTATTGCTCCAAAGGCACTTCAACTGTAACAGCTATCACGGATTGTGGATCAATGTTAGCCTGTGGCAAGTAGGTTCCAGACAGTGCTTGTAACTCTTCCGCTTTTGCCGCCAACACCTGTGGGGCACATGACTTTTCCACATTCTGTTTATGGGTATTTGAGCGATAGTGAGTCTTTAGGTGTGTTGGTCGTGAAAATGAGCGCTCGCATAAGTCGCATCTGTTAATAAGAAGCATTATCAAAGTAGTCAACATTTCTTAGATCTGTAATATTTGAGCTATTAAACTGATTCTGATATTTAATTCCTATTGCAAATGATAATAAGATATGGTATGGTGGTTGCCGTAATGCTAGCCATGAGTGCAAATAGTCAATGCCAGATCTTGGATAGTGCATATTTAGATCCAGATACTTGCCTAAATAACCGTTCGCCCGTGTGCACCAGATTGTGATTTTTGAGTATATAGGAGTTGGTAAATGCCTTGCCACAGTGCTCGCAGACAAATGGTCGTTCGTTGGTGTGGGTGCGCTCGTGGCGCAATCGACCGCTGTAATTGACATAGGTGCGTTCGCAATAACGGCATGGAAACTTCCGATCACCAGTGTGCATTACTTGATGGCCCTTCAGCTCGCCGGCAGACAGAAAACACGCCGAACATTGCCTAAAGACAAGAAGCAATTGCTTATGATCAAGTACAAATTGGAATTTGATTTGAATTGATTTGATTTGGCCAGCTTACTCGCACTGGAAGGGTCTAATGCCGCTATGTTTGCGCAGATGACGATCGAAAGCGGACTTTCCCGTTACGTTGTTGCCGCACTGATCGCAGAAGAAGACCGGAAGCTTTTGCTTAGTGCGCGGTTGCTTTGAACCTGTAGCCTTAGACAAGCGTCGATGTCGTTTGGCTTTGATTGGTGACACATCATGATCATCATCCAACGCAGACATATTTGCTGTGTCCTCATTGATACTGTACGTTTCCGTGTCCAAATGATCGACATCGTCGTCTCTATCATTGTTCGGATGGTCCACTTTGAGGAGCACTTCAATGGGACTCATCAGCGCTTCCTCATGCTCATCCTCGCTAGCATAGCGTATGCGGCTACTTCGTGTAAATCGACGCACACAAAGGACATGAGTGGACAGAGGAGCAGGAGCTGACACAGGGTCGGATGTTTCCTTGATCTGTTTTGTCCATCTCTTGTGATTGCGAAGGCAACGCTTTCGAAACTCGATGGCATTTTCCAGATCATTTAGGCAATTATCGCATATTAGCTCGGGCAATTCTGGATTCACTTCTAGCTGCAGGGTGAAGTGTTCAGCTAATTAATTATCAATTGATCAATGATTTTGCGCTGCAATGACTTACGAAAACGCCAGTGAGCAGATTTATTTGTCGCAACAGCTTGCGAGCACTTCTCGCAAACAGATTGGATGATTTAGTTGCATCAGTGCCGGTTGCACAGATGCGACAAAAGTTTTGCATCATTTTGTGCACAAAACACACAATTTACTGCAATGGATTGCGATAGTAAACAAATCAGCTGTTCCCCACCCACAATAGCGCCTGCCATTCGCACGGACGCGGCAACAGGTTGTTGTCGTTATACAGCACTGTCGCTCAAAAATTTAAACATCAAATTGTGGTTAGTCCCACTATTACTTAATTATCTCTATTTGGCTATTTCCACTAGCTGATAATTAAATTTGAAAATGATTTTGTTTTTACACTTCTGCCGTTACTGGAACCTGTGCGTCTTGCGACCTTTCCACGTTCTGCTTGTGCGTATTAGAACGGTAATGAGTTCGAAGGTGAGTCTTTCGCTGAAATGAGCGCTGGCAGAAATCACATCTGGCGAAAGAAAAATAAAAGTTAAAATGCATTTAGTTCAAATAAATTTACTTGCTTAAACATGCGCTCGCCCGTATGCACCAGCATATGATTCTTCAGTACATAGGCATTAGTGAAAGCCTTGCCGCACTCTGCGCAGACAAAGGGCCGCTCGTTGGTGTGCATTCGCTCGTGTTTCACTCGGCCCATATAGCTTACGTATCTGCGATCGCAGTAGCGACACGGAAACGGTCGCTCGCCGGTGTGTGTGAGTCCATGAGCGCGCAGCTCGGCTGCGGATAGAAAACGTGCCGGGCACTCGCTGCAAATGGTAATTGGATATTTGTAATGTATGCACATTCATATGTACATATAATCACTCAATGGCATTCTTACTCGCAGGCAAAGGGACGCTCTCCGGTATGCTTTCGTATGTGTCGATCAAATGAAACCTTGCTGTTTACATATTTGCCGCACAGTTCGCAGATGTAGATGGCCCCTTCCTGCTTGGCTTTTAGAAGTTTCTTAGCATCATTGGTGGGGTTAGTTAATTGCTTTGGAAGATCACTTTCATTTGAATCGCTTTTAATATGTTGACTGTCGTCTGTATCGACGTCTGTAGTGGCTTTCACAACGTAATCCAGATCCAAATGATCATGCTCCTCAGCCACTTCGGTTGTGCACAAATTGTTGATAGTTTGGCATTCTTTTAGCATTACTTGTACGGTCTGCTGTGGCTCCTCGTCCGAATCTTCGCTTTCTCTATATGTGCTGGTTGCGGTACAATTGTGGCTCTGGCTTTGCGATGGCTTCGGACTTGGGATTGGACTTTCCTGCTCACTATAGGAGGAGTCATCATTGACTTCGATTAGCGGCTGCCATTTCTTTTGTGTCTTAATGCAAAGCCGGCGAAACGACATGGCCAGTTTGAGGTCGGATTGACAGCAGAAACATATGAAGACGGGTGCATCTTGTAAATTCCGCAGCTACATTAAATATGTGTGGGTTATTTGAACTAAATTCATGCCTGAGCCGCTGCTTACCCTCAATCCAGTCAGCATTTGAATGTGCCGCACTAGCTTCATATTTTGTGATTCGAAAAGACACATGTTTGTGTCGCATGCGTTGCTTTTTCCGCAGACTCTGCACATTTTTACCAACATGCTGAGCATTCATTGACTTTCCTGTAATGGGAATTAATTGAAATGCATTTGCATGTAAAAGTGTCAGCTGCGCTGACAGTCACACATAAGCGTCGACACACCCATATCAAGCTTATAACGGCTATTGTGATTTCGAGTTTAAGTTTTTGCCGCCATCATTCAACTATTCAAACTTTTTCTCGAAATATGGATCACACTGAAGGAGACATATCCGATTGCTGCTTTTAGTTATTGTAATTATTACATCTTGACGCAACTTGTCTCGTCACTATTGAAGCTATTTACTCGTACCATTTAGTTTCGTCCCGTCCAGACAAATAAAATAAAGTGGTGTTACTTTTTTTTATTGTGTTGTAGAACTGAGGTTTATGCTTTGGAAAATACTAGTAATTTTGTTTGTGAACAGATTGTGGCTCATTTATGCCTGGGAGCTGTTGTTGTCCTCGTACATTCTTATTTGATTATGTTTCAGCTGCAAGTCCTTGTGGAATAGTATCTCTTGACGCAAAGCCTCCGCGCGTTCACGCACAATCTTCAAATCCAGCAGCTCCAAGTGACGCTTCTCAATTTGCACGCGAAAGTGATGCAGTTCTTGTTGCCTTTGGCGTAATGTTGGCAATGTGTTGATGGTGCTTCCAGTCGATGTTGAATTGTTGCTAGGGCGTTTCCGGGCATTGCTACTCTGTGGTCGACGCTTGCTCCTCTTTGCTCCTGGTTTGTCGTCGGGCTTTGCCGACAGGTCCGTGGCACCAGTTCGAATTAATTCGATCGATTTCGACGATTCTAACAGCGGAATCCGCAGCTCGATAGAGCCCGAGCAGCAGGATTCGCTGTCCACGGGTATACACAGACGATTGGCAAACTTAGGAGCAATCTCACGCACTACAGCCGTCTGATAGGGCGGGAAGAAGCATGTCTCAAGTTTAAGGTCCACAGTGGCAAGCCCGGCCGAGCTTGTAGTTCGCTCCGTCACTTTATCCTTGCTGCGTCGATTCTGCAGGGACTCATGGGATGGCCTGTAGCGCAACGCCAGACTAGGCGATGCCTCGTCGCCCAGCTTCTTGCTGCGTATCCGATCAAACAGATGATGCCAGCATCCTCGGGCACGTGTCCTCTTCGTGCTGGCCGTATCCTTTAATGACTCGTGCGAAGGCTTGTAGCGCAGGCCCAGACTAGTGGACGACTTGCTGGCCGTTTCCTGCAGATTGGTTTGCTTCTTGTGGCGCATGTTCTTCCTGAGAATCCGCCATTTGCTATCGGAGGAGCCCAACGCCCTTGACTTGCTGGTGATGGGATGCTCAAGCTCCGAATTTGTGCTGGAAGAGTCCACAATGTGGCGGGGCGGTGACAAGCTTCTGTAGTTGACAATGGAATCATAGACTTCCACATCCCCGTCGCATACCTTCCACATCACGCGGCGGCTGCTGCTCGACTGCGATGGCCCAACATTCTCCACTATGTCCGTGCGAAAATTCAAATTGAGCGTCATGGGTTAAATCCAGAATATTTAACACTTACCAGACTTTTGATTTGTATCCATTGCGATCTTCTGCTATGTTAAAATTGGAGCCACTTTAAATCTGGAACAATAAATGTGTGTTGTGATTTGTGAAAAACTAAATAATCTCCTGTCGGAATGTAAGCGCCAAAAAAGAATTCTATAAACAGAGCCTACTGCATTCGATTTGTATCAATATATTAGATATCCAAGAGCTAGAGGCAAAATAACACTCCTCAGCTCATCTCCCATCAGTTATTCGAAAACTTGTATACTTCTATTAGTTGTACTATAATAAACAAAAACATATAATTTATTTTTGTTTTCTTGTTCTTTAATTGGTATTTTCCATCAAGTGTATATAATTTGTCATAAAATCTGTTGCTGTTTTTTCTTTTTCAATTTTATTATTACTAAATTGTGTTACATTCTTTGGTTGTTCGACTATCGCATTTTAAAAATGTATGTTAACATTATGCATTCTAACAGAAAGTATATATAAGTATTATACAATTAAAGTTGCCAACATAAGATTAGTTTAGGTATGTCTCATTATGGTTTTAATTATTATTAATGGGTTCGCACTGCACCAATGATAGTATGAGATTTGTTTTGACTAGGGAAGTGAATTGGCTATAAAAGCACAAAAAGGACCACAACTTTGATACGGTTTGACCAGCATTTGGTGTGCAGAATCTAATGAGATGAAATGAGATAGAATGGATTTGGTTTTTCTGAGGTGGAGGAAACATCATGTAAATATAGTAAGTACGTGATCTTAGTTTGAAATCGTTTTTCTAGTTGGTTTTTAGAGGCGTCTTGAACGGCTTAAATACGCTATTTGTTTTACACTAGGTTTATATAAAGTATTTCCTTTAAAGTACACACATTGCCTTTTGACTTGTTTCGTGGGCCAGTTTGAAATTTGCAGTAATATTTTTACTTGCTTTACTTTTACGTTAAATTGTAACTATTCTTTATCATTGATGGATAAACTTTTTTTTGACTGGGCAATGACTTGTTTTCCATTTTGTTCTAATGTTTCTAGGGGTTCACGCTATTCCGTTTGTAACTTTCACACATTTAGGTTTTAGTTTTTATGTGTACAAAAAAATGTTCTTACAAATGTGAAAATTATTCAAGTTCGAGCTTTTGTTTGCTGTCTTGTCGTATTGGTTCCAATTGATGCTTAAGTGTTAACAATTATTCTCTTTGTATATAAAAACCGTTTTATGTTCATGTATATATATATGTGTATGCTATCATAAACCCTAATATACACAAGTAGAGATGCATATATGAATACACTATACGCTATATGTTATATATGTATATGTATGTATATATTTGGTTTGGGGACCATTTCATTTCTCATTTCTCATGTCTCATTATTCAAATCATCTGTTTGTAAGTATATTGCTAATCTCTGTTATCGTTTTAATAGTAGAAATGTCTCTCTCGTCTTGCTGTTGCTTGCTGTTTGCTTGTATGTTACTAATCATAAGTTACTGGACGACACATTGAGAAAACGAAGACAATGGCGTACCACACCTCGGTCAAGTAGAGCGCGATCTGCAGCGTGCAAAGGCAGTATTCCAGACGCAGCCGGTAGGTCTGCAGCAGCAGCAGATACGAGACGCCCAGGAAGCAGGGAGCGGTCAGAAAGACCGACAGTATGGCAGTCCAACCTGCCCAGATAAAGAGAGAGAGAGAGAGAGAGAGAGAGAGAGAGAGAGAGAGAGAAAACAAAACATTAGTCAAGCAACACAACACAGCATTGATAACAACTATAAATAGACAATGTGCGAAAAGTATGCCAATCTGGCTCCACCTCCTCCTGCATCTCCTCCATTCGCCCCCCGCCCCCCGCCTACCTCGCTCGGCCAGTGTCCCCTTGCGGCCCATTATTAAACGCCACGTCTCCAGCACTATAAAGGTTATCATCACCGCCGAGTCCTGGGCCAGCGTATGGCCCGTATAGCTCAGATTGATAGCCTTCAGTAGACCCATCGCCATTTCGCAGCAGGCAAACATGCCAAAGTAGAAGCTATTCAGATAGATTAACACCTCATAGTTCATGCTGGGATTCGGCTTCTTCGGCACCAGCGGCGGTGGTCGCTTTGGCGGCATTTGAACTCACTAATCTGCGTATGCCCGCCTCCCGCGCACTCAACGTCAATTAACCAATTAACTATATCTATCTATCACTGGGATCCCGGCAGCGATCGCGACGCGCTCGAAACGTTGCTCACGTTGGGCGCTATATTTTTAGACTGACCATAATAATAATGTGGACCTGCTGTGTGTGTTGGCCATTGGCTGTGTCTCTGTGTCTGTCTCTGCCGTTGCCGTTGCTCATTTTCTTTTTGTTCTTGTGGTTGTTGCTATTCATTTGAATAATGTTGTGGTTGTCGCTGTCGTTGTCGCCATTGGATGCTTAAAATCGCGTTCCTGGTGTTGTTTGGCTGTGCTTTTGTTTTGGTCAGGGATGCCCAACGAATGACCTGCCCACGCAGGCATACAAAAAAAAAAGAAAAAGTAAAAGGTGACTGTCTAACGAAACATATTATAAAAACAATCTAATTGACATTAAATTGAAAAATATTAATTAAGCTATTATTCTTTGCTGGGCTTTATGGTCTTCCATGGCTGATTTAATCGGGAAAGGGTAATTGACAATTGATCTAAAAGTATAAAGGATACTACTAGAATAGCTCTACGATTTGTGGCTATTTGATATTGAATGCAAATATAAGTCAATTAAGGACTTTAATAATATGTATTAGAAATGCAAAGACACATATTTTTTAAAAATACTAAACCATTGTACTTTTATATATTCATATATAAATTGAATTAACCCAAATTGTACAAAAATGTATTATTAGTTTTGTAGAAAATGTTTGCCTGTACGACAAATAATTGATTTTTAGCTTTAATCCCTCTAAGCAAAAGAGATAACTAATGAAAATAAGTAGAAACCTATCTGCAAGTGATTCATGTTGAAAATCGTTTATGGAAGCCCCTTCCCAGTTTGGGTCTGGCTGGCCTAAACTATATAGCCGCCTATCTCTCTCAGTTGGCGTCGTATATGTTACAGATGAATTAGAAGTGTACATTGCACCTATGATGAGTAGCGACAACGATGCCAGGCGACGCAGCTGCTGCTGCTGCACATAGTCTTCTTATGTGACCGGCGTGGTTCGTATATATAATTTTAGATCGTTGTAAGCGTATAAAAATACACCAACAACGAGCGAGTCCGAATCAACGTGCCAGGCGACAAAGGCCGGACAAAAGAATGCGCTCCGAATTCAAATCAAATGGCGCTTTTGATCGAAACGGACGAGTCGCGTCGCGTTGCGATATCCGTGAGATATAGTATACATATACAGTGCTACTTGACACGTAATATACCTTATATAATAATAAGTTCATAAATGTCACATACCTCGTTCGTTAAGCGTTTTCTCGGCTCCTGTTTGGATTTGTTGTTTTCTTTGTTTCTTTTGTTCGGTTTCTTTGGTGTTGCGAGGACTGACGGCAGGAATACGCCAGCGTATTTTTGTTCATCTAATATCCTGTCTTCTATAGACCTCATATATGTGCACACGTATGTGCTGTAGATCCTTAAAGTCTTCTCTGTGTGTGTGTTTGTGCGCGTGTGTGTTGATGTTGATGTTGGTGTGTGCGTGTGCTTAAGTGGCTTAGCCTACATCAAAATCGGTCAACTTAAACGTAAACTGCTTGACGTAATTATACCAAAAGGTGCGTTGTCGTCGTCGAGCTGTTCCAACAGCAGCTGCCGCTCCTGGGTCAAGTAACAGTGCTCCTGGTGGCTTGGCCGTGGGCATCGACGTGGCAACGTTGACCAACTGCTAGGTGTATGTGACGGGTCGACACATTGTACAAATGAATATGCTGGCGTAGATTAGTTCAGCACCTTGTAGGGTGATCATTAAGGCACTCAGAATAATTTCGAGTTTGAGAACATAAGTTTGAAAACAACACAAATATGTAACAATGGCAAGACTGGGCAGTGTTAATATTACGGATGCGGTCGCTTGCCAGCCTGCAAGATCACAAACATGGAAAAAAACACGGAAAAATAATTAGTATATGCAATAAGTATTTTCATAGAACATAAAGTTGTATAGTTTGTAAAATGAAAAGTGAAATTTTAAAAACAATATCAAAACATGTTTTACAAATTTCTTCCTAAATGTTCTGTGACGACTGTCAATAGTCATTAAATTAAAAAGATTTCTGCTCAATATTTAACAGTTTACGTATAAGGCCAAACACATATATAAATCATTTTCTAAATAGACAAACTTTTTTGACAAATACAAACGTTGTTCGATTTGAATATCCTTGCGGATGATGAGAGATGTTATAATTTAGCTTTGAAATATTTAAAATTTAATACATATTTAAATTGAGTCAATATGCATGCTAGTTTAATGGATAAACAAAGATATCAATCGCCTTCTTTATACAAATATTAGGTAGCAAAGTGTCTACATTTGAAGTTCATACTATTTTGTACATATGTTTAATCATAATTTAATAGAAACAGTTTGAAGAAATCTAGTTTCAAATGGGTTTACATCTACTTGTTGAAAATATTTGTATTATAGAGCCAAAAAACATGAAATTGCCCTTTCAATTAGCAGACAAAATCATAACTATGCAATTATACACAGTTTTGTGGATTGTGTTGGGTTTTCTCATTTGGCAAAATAGAAAACCACTCAACTAGAAACATTTGTTCAAAAGCTGAAACAGTTTAATGACGTGCACATCCATCCCTTAGCTGTCACTACGGATAGCCGAATAATTACGCATACGCCATGCTGAATGCTGAGGACACGTTTACGTGTTGTGGCGTTAAGGGCTGCGGTATCGAACAATGATGACGACGCTGTCGCGCCATTGAGACCGCAGTAAATAATTTAAGCATGTCATCATAGACGCCACCCAACAGCCTCCAGCTTCACCTACTGGGTCAACTGTTGAGTTGTCCTCAGTGCACTACAGCTCATTAAGTAAACAAATACGAGAGTGGTGAACATTCAAGCAGCACTTGGCATGTTTTCAAATTGCTGTGTGTGAGTGTATGTGTGTGTGTGTGTGTGCGTAAATTACTCACCACGATCGCTGAGGCTGCTCTTGCGACCAAAGACAATGCGCAGCGTCTCGATGATGCACAGCGAGAGCAGAATTGTCGCCTCACGTGACAGAACGTTTTCGCCATAATTCAGATTGATTGCCTTTAGCACGCCCACGCCCACCTCGAAGGCGGCGTACATGCCAAAATAGAACGAGTTCAAATACATAAGTATCTCATATATGAGGCTGGCGTTCATTTTGTTGTTGTTGTTGTTGGTGGTGGTGTTGTTGCTGCTGCTGCCGCTTCTGTTATCCTATTTGTTGTTGTTGTTGTTTTTGCTGTGCTTGTTGCGTGGTTGCTGTTGTTGTTGCCGTCAAGCTAGGGCAGCGTCTGCCCCTCGTTGTCCGCTGTCACCGTTGCAGTTTGAAGCAGCAGCAGAGATGTTAGCTTTAAAGTTGCTGTTGCTATTGTTGTTGTTGTTGTTGCTGTTGGAGCGGCAGCAGCAGCAGCAGGTGGCTCATACGCACACACACATGATGACATATATCCACATATATATATATATATATATATGCAAATGCGTGAGTGTGTGTGTGGGGCGGGGAACTGGAACTCTTGGGTGTATTTTTAATTGTATTCGCCCATATGCATATTTGCTTTAATGCCTTATCGTTGTTGTTATTGTTGTTGCTGTTATTTGTGTTGTTGTCATGGATGACTCCTGGTTGGTTGAGCTGGTAACCGAGCAACTGTATATCTGTATGCACATGTGTGCGTGCGTGCGTGTGTGTGTATGCTACTATTAAATATATGCGTGCAAATTGTTGAAAAACAACGACGGCGCTTATATAAATTCCAATTTAATATCTGCTACTCCCCGTTCGCACACACAAGAATGTCGCGTAAGTTTTGGACACGCACACGCACACAACCGACGCACCAAGCACTGACACATGCCAAACACACACAGCTGCTTTCTTTGGCTAGGCCTATTTGGATTTTCGCGTAAATAATTTCCAAATTTTGGACTTTTATGGTGCTGTTGTTGTACTTTCGCTGCACATGTGGAGTATATTTGGATCAGCGTGACCGCATCTTGAAAGCAAAAATATACCAGTTTGCTCAACAAAATATACCAGCCCAGTGTCCAAAAATCAAAATGCGCCAAATTTTAAAAAGAGAATTTTAAATAAAGTAGACGAATAAAATTCTTAACTAAGGAACGAATCAATTAACTTAAAAGACTCTTAGCTTTCGAATATTTTTATTGCTGGCTATGAAAAACTATCAGTTTTAAATTACATGTTAAGTAATTCTCAAAATTAATGTTGTTAGACAGGCGTTTGTTCGTCGTTTATTATAAGTGTTAGAAAAGTTGAAAAAAAGTAATTTAAAAAAGTTGTTCTAGGTGGAGTCGCATTCTATGTTAAAACGGAATAAAGAAATACGACTACAGTTTAAATGTTAAATGCTTATTTTTTCTGTTAGGAGAGAAGCACACTTTTAAAATGGGTAGTAACAACTCTGTTACTGTAGTTATCGACCGACCCCCACAATTGTCAGTTCACTTCAATCAGAAATAATAAATAAATAAATAATAATGCCGGCCGATCAAATTCAATACTCAGAGAAGTATTTTGATGACAAGTTTGAATACAGGTGAGTCTTCATTGGCCCAAAGCTATGCGCACATACTTACCATTTTGTTTATTGTTCGCAGGCATGTTATTCTACCGCCCGACCTGGCCAAACACGTACCCAAATCGCATCTGATGACGGAAACGGAGTGGCGCAATCTGGGCGTTCAGCAGAGTCCCGGCTGGGTGCACTACATGATGCATGCGCCGGAGCCGCATGTCATACTATTCCGTCGCAAGCTTGTCGCCGAGGAGCCGGCCACAGAACCCACCGCCATCGCCTCTAACAATGTGAATATTTACGCATAGCGGCAGAAGAGAAATATGTGACGAGAGGAAAGGCTAGTTGAGTTATTAAAGCTAGACAGTATTCAATTGGTTGGGAGCTTATCATCAGTCGCCTTGATGTAAAATAAGTTTGCAGTAGCTTAAGAACGAACACACTCTGATACATTAATACAATTATACCCCATAAGTTACAGATGTATATTCATTATGGCCACAATCTGGCCATTTGCATTTGAAAGCATTTGAAAGCATCAAGAATGGTTTTGTTCATTATGTTTATTTACCTTAAATACAAAGCGTACGCCATGTGTACAAATTACAAATAAGAGTTAGTCTAAAATTCGTTTATTCTGCTAATGATAGCAACGCCAGCTCGCAGGCGTTAAGTAGTCCGCCCAACTGTCCGATTTGAGTTGACAGTTTCGCTTCGCATAATACTCCATGGCATACAAGGAGATCAGCATGCCGTTGCCGGAGATGAGCGAGAACCAGAGGAAAATGTTGCCAAACTTCTTGGGCGCACTGCGCATAAGGAACACGAGGGCGACGCCGACAACGCCAAAGAACATAAACATGACCGGGAAGAAGACCTGCAGCGCAAATCCCAGCACCTGTTCATGCACCAAGGCCGATATCATGAACACCAACAGCGAGGAGGCCAGCTTGGAGCCCTTGAAGATGTGCCTGTAGACATCGCGATAGATGTACTCGTACAGCCAGTCGTGGACGACCACGTTCCAGTTGCGATAGTAGCTGTCGTAGGTGTGCGACGTCCACCAGTCCTTGTAGAACATGCGATCCCCGAAGCGCAGCAGCTCAGACGTAAAGTTCAGCCACGAGTGCAGTATCATGTAGAAGCCGCATAGGAATATCACCGCGCTCGGCAGCATCATGCCAAAGAACTTCACAATCAGCTGCGATGCACCCAGCGTCTCCTTGCCGAACTGCCCGAAGTGCTCGTGGATGTGTCGCTCGTGGATGAAGGCGTAGAGGAAGGCAACGGCCACCATCTCCATCAGGCGGCACAGCGCAAACTTCCAGCGAATGTGCGACGTACGTGGATAGCTGTCGCGGTAGATTAGCGTGGGTGCGAACAGAAAGTAGACATAGCATTGCAGGGGCGGCACATAGGGGCGTGCCGGGCTGAGATCGCCGTCTGCCTTCTGCTTGCCCTTCAACACCCTCTCCGCATTGTAGCGCACAAAGGCGTGCATTTTCATCAGCAGGCGAGTGCTCTCCAGGAGCAGCACACAGGCGCTGACAAACGGCAGTCGGAACTTCAGGCACAGCGAGGTCGAGACATAGCCAAAGACCAGCTGGGCGCTTATGTACAGGATCAGGCAGCTGTGTGACCAGAAGCGTTGCACAGATCCTGCAAGTGAACAGTGAAAATTGTATCACATTCATTAAAACATGCTTCTGAGATAATTATAATTTCTGTATAAGAAAAAGTCTACAACCATAGACAAAACAAGTAAGAGTGCTCTAGTCGGGAGTGCCCGACTAGGAGATACTCTGAACCAAGTCCTTACAATCATGCATATTAATCTAAGCACACACATGCTGCAGTTCAAGCAGTGCAAGCGGTTTAAGCAGTTAGCTTGCTTTTCACCGAGCCCCACACAATGGAAAGTAAAATCTTACAAATCTCCTGTGTTTATTGTCCGATCTTTCTGAAATTAGGACATAACATTGGCTATAAAATGTGTGATCAAACCAAATTGCGAAATCGTACCTTCAACAAGTAAGAGTGCTCTAGTCGGGAGTGCCCGACTAGGAGATACCCTGAACCCAGTCCTTACAATCATTCGTACTACTCTAAACACACACATGCTGCAGTACAAGCAGTACAAGCAGTGCAAGCGGTTTAAGCAGTTAACTTGCTTTTTCGCTGAGCCCCACACAATGGAAAGTTAAATCTTAAATAACTTCTGTGTTTATTGTCCGATCTTAATGAAATTTTTGCGGCAAGCAATTGTCGATAATATGTGTTACCAAACCAAATTGCAAGGTCGTACCTTCAAAAATGAGTTTTTTTAACTTTTGGGGGGTTTGGGGGTGGTATCCAAAAAGTGAAATATTTGTTACATGTGTATGCTATTCGAGATTATACATTCCAAATTTGGGGTCTCTAGCTTTTATAACTTTGAAGTTATGTCCCAAAAACGCTAGTCTAAAATCAAAATTTATCGATAGCTTTTGAATGCGATGAGTTATCGATCAAATGAAATAAACTTGATCTGTCCCGGGATTAGGAGAACTTATGTTCCAAATATGAAGTCTCTAGCTCTTGTAGTCTCTGATATCTGTGTGTTCATACAGACGGACAGACGGACAGACGGACGGACGGACAGACGGACAGACGGACAGACAGACGGACATGGCTAGATCGACTCGGCTGTTGATACTGATCAAGAATATATGTACTTTATATGGTCGGAGATGCTTCCTTGTGCCTGTTGCATACTTCTGCACAAAACCATAATACCCTTTTTACCCATTTTTAATGGGTTAAGGGTATAAAAAGGCCTTTGATTTTGCTACAAAAATATGCTGAAATATTATTATTATTAACCTTCATATGCATCATTAGGAAACTTTAAGAGACGCCGTCTATAGATAAGATTGTAGATTCGATTACAAAACCATGTTATTTTCGCTTATACATCTATTTCATTGAATATATACATATACATACATAGTAATTTTCTAGAAATATGCATTAAAAACAATCATGTTTTTCTCAGTGCGATTATAAACTTGATAAATACATTTAAATTATAAGGCCCATTAAAAATCGGGTAACTTCGGGTAACTAGAAACTTGACGAGACTTAACTAAATTTGTGAAATAAGTATCTTTTCAGTTTGTACTTACTGTGAGACTGCAGCCTGGCACGCACCCGGGCCCAGCCCTGGAACGCATAGTAGAGGGCCAGGACGAAGACATGCTCCAGCAGCCAGACGCCCAACACCCAGTGCAGGCGCTTGAGGCCGGCACGGAACGTGCCCAAGCCAAGATTGATGTGGCCCTCGACAAAGTAGTCGTAGCAAATGACATTAAGCAGAAACATGACCAGAATGATGGCGAATATGTGATAAATGGTGCGCATGTGCGCCACCTGCAGCAGCGCCGTCAGATACGATTCGCGAGCCACAAACACCTTGTCCGGCAGTTGACGTCGACTTCTTGGCTCCACCGGCTGTCGCTCTGTCTGTTTGTCTGCTCGGGCGGGCGTCGTTTCGTTTTGGTCATCTTCCGCTTGCCCGTTTGGACAGTCGCTGATGTCACAGTCTGTTAGTTTTGGGGCTGGCTGCTGACGATTGTGCCAAGTGGCGCTGGCGTCTCTGCCCATCCCGCTGCCCCTGCAGCTATCGAACTGGCGGAACTCGTGAGCTCGCAGCTCCTGCTGCCGTATGTCCTGCAGCACGTCCTCGATCATGCAGGACAAACGCTGCTCAAAGTCGATCAGCATTTTGCTCTGGAACTTTTGCAGCTTGTCGCGCAAAAAGGGAACTTGATCAGCTGCCAATGTCCTTGACTCCTCGGACATGTTAAAAACTAGTGTATGTGTATATTTTGCTTTTATTAAAACTTGCGTTGCCCAAATGGATGGCTAACCGTTCACTGGCACGTCGAATTAAACAATGTATCGAGAGGTCCGAGTCTGTTGTTGTCAAATGCGCTAGATGATAACGGCGCATTTGCTCAAAAGCGCAGAGGCGCCGCTACAGGGGGGCTTCAATTCAATGCTCAGCACACAGCTGGGCAGCTACGTCTCTGCGCTCTCTCGGTTACGCTCGCCGCCGCTCTCTCCCACGCTCGCTCTCTCGCTCTCTTTCAGCGGCGTCGTGTTGTTGTTGCTGCTGAAATAGTTTAGTTAAGTTTACTACAATTGAGGCAGAAGTTAGATTGCTCGCGCCTTAAGCAACCCGATTAGCTGTCAGGCGGCACTTGAATCTTAATCAATCGGCCGCCTTACGAGAAACAGATGTGGGTCTATGTTACTGATAACACCATTGTTCATTGGCCCCTGGAAACGGGTGCACTTGCACTCGCCATCGCACATTACAAACATATAGTACTTGTATATACATACATATATGTACATACATACACACAAGTGCAAGTAAGTCTCGGAGTGTAGCGAATGTTCAAGGGCATGGTTTAACATTGCACATCAGGTATTGTGAAAGTATTTACAATATATCACGTGATTGCTATCAGATAGAACAAAATTACGCACTATATTCACTGTAGAAGCTACAAATTAGCGAAGTTAATCTTCGTAGATATAAACTAAGTAGGGGAATGCAAAAAGTTGACATTTCTATAGAAATGTCCATTTTGATAATTGTAAAATTTTTACAAACTCTTCGTTTGAGTTGCCTTTTGTAAACAACATTTTACGAATGTAGCAAGATAAAATTTAAAATAAGAGGTACCAAGTTGGTAAAATTTCGGGTTTTGCTTTGCAACGCATACTTTTGTGATTCACTGTATGAATTAAATTATATAAGCAGAAAAAACGAGAAATTTAATATCATTTTGTCATACTTTATTTGTGATATATTCCATTGCTGGAATTAGAATTGACTATATTCAATTTAGTAATTAATAATATTATTTTTAAATTATTAATTTAGTTGTTTTATTTTTATTAAGCTTGCAGACAACTTCCGATTTTATTAGGAGAATTAAAAACCTAATCTAAGCTTATTATTATATATCAGTTTATGTGACAATTGAATATATTTGCAATACATAAAGAAATAAACAAATCTCACCTTAAAATTATGTTGATTTATATAATTATTATTAAACACTCAACACTCCTTACCAAAATGTGAGCAAAAACAACAGCTAGATTATTTTCATTAAGCACATATTGAATGCTCTAAAATATATTTTCATTTTAAAATTCCGGGTAAACCGTGCAATTTTTAATTAACATTTTTGAGAACTTGCACAAAACCAATGTTTGGGTAAATTAGAAATAAAAATTTGTGATATTTTGCGCAGCATAAAACAGGACGAAACACAAGCGCCAAATGAAGATAGCGTCTTGTTTGTTTAGCTGTGTGTGTGTGTGTTTGTGTGTGTGGTTGTGTATTTTTGGCATATTTAATTGCAAATATTTATGTGTGTGTGTGTGTGTAAAAAACAAAAACAACAAATACAAGCGCATAAGCCTAGTGTTTTGATAACGAAAAATGAGCCAAAATTAAAGCTCACGGCCATGCGTTGTGTGTGTGTGTGTGTGTGTGCCTGTGTGGAAAATAATATTAATGCTGTGCAGACGCAATAACCGAAAATACTTATTATTTATGCGGAATAAACAGCAGCGGCAGCAAACACACAAAATATGAAATTAATGCAAAAATGACAAAAGCAGCGGACAAAACAGAAGCAGAGATAGAGAGTGAGAGAAAAAGAGAGATAGAGAGAGTGAGCGTGCAATGTGTACAAGTAAAACATATATATATATATATTGTATTTATATATGAGTACAGGAATAATGAATGCCGCCTGTCGCTGCTTCACTGGAACATAAAAGTCAAACTCAGGCCGAGCAAAATATTCATAAACAGCAGCAAAAACGAGCTAACATTATGCAGGCAGATCTGCCAGATAGAAGCACATATAAAAATACGTTTTTATTGTTCCAAAAAAGAAAAGTCATGCTGTGAAAGGCACTGAAAGAAGGGCAAAAACAAACGCAACAAACAAAAACAAAAAAAAGAAAAAAAGATAGCAACAAAAATAATATGCGACCGCATAAAAATCTATATAATTCATAAACCCACACAAGCACACAGACACAGGACTAAACACGTACGCCGCGCTTGGCGGCCATATTGGGTCATAAAAAGCACACACACACACGCACGCACACACACACACAGCGGTATAAAAGCCTGACCACGGAACAACAGCCGCAAAAGAAGGACTATAGCAACAACAGGCGAACGAAACTGACAGCAACAGCAGAAAAAATTTTATGACGCAAAACTTTGTGAAGCAGAAACATATAAAAAATGTTGCATATTTTTAGGAGCCACGTTGAAAATTGTCCCATTGCTGTTGGCTTTGTAAGTGTGTGTGCCTGTGTGTGTGTGTGTGTGTGTGTGTGTGTGTGTGTTAGCCATTTCCGTTGTGTTGTTGTTTAATAGGCGCACAGCTCTGTGTCCTGTGCGGATATGAGGAGAGAAAAAATGACGCAGTTTTGTAATTTACTAAAAAGGCACATAAAAAGCAGTCAAAATGCCAACGAAATGTGAGCCACAAATAATGCGACTATTACGAGATTGTGCACTGTACAAAATATATATATACTAACATTTAGAAAATGTATCAACATAGAAAAGAAGCTGTACTAAATACAAATTACAAATGTTCATTGCTGCTTATGGTTTATGGATTATTTAAATCTGTTACGATAGCTTTAACGACACAAGTAAGATTTTTGGAATCATTTATTTGTTTATCTTTATTTCTTAATCACGAATGCTCTTTTGTCAATATTTGCTGTTTATTTTACATATAAGAATAGCATATAATAACGGATTTCGTTTTGTGTAACTCTTAAGATTTGGCTAGCAATTCTTTTGGCCTCACAAAAGTATGCTATAAAAAATAATATCAGGCATAGTGATCGTGTTTCTAATTGGAAAATAAAACAATAATGGTATTACTCCTATGGGAAGTTCCTACAGAAATGTTATCCAAGTAGTTAATAATTTCTCTCAGCGTTGGCTTCCCCAGCCCACAGATCCGAAGCGGAAATTGGAGTGTTTGCCAGGACTCGTGGCTTCTTCATTTTGGCAAGCGTTATTAGCGTCTAGCACGTGGCCCACTCAGTGACATTCACGGGGGCGTTGAGGAGGCGTGGCTTGGAGCACGTTTAAAAAATAAAATAAAGCTGCTGCGCCTGCCAAGCGACCTCGTCCTTGTTCGCATCCCTGTATCGCAAATGCTGCCCACTGTGCTCATAAAAATATGCTCGAAATTGGTTTGCCATGCGATGAAAACAAACGAAATGGCAGAAAAAGGGCAGCTTTCCAAGCTGTGCGACTATGCAATACTCTGTCAAGTCACGCATACTGCTAAGAGCATTGTTAAAGTATTTGATTGTTTTCTTAATAATTAAAAACTATACAGGGACTCTTCTTAGAATAAGGCTGGTTATCCAATAAACACTTCTTGTTATCATACTAAATCTATTTCCCTTTTCTTTCTTTATTTCGCTCCTTTATTTTTCTTTATTCTCTCTCTATCTTCTATTTTTCACTTCATAAAATACTTTCTAATAGTATATACTAACTCATTCTAAATACTTTTTTCCTTTTAAATATTAACAAACTACTAAACCAATTTTTATTGATTTTTCCCCAATCCTTGCAACAAATGTTGGACCAATGATTTAATTTTGATATCCCCAGAGCTTAACGTAATTTTAACTTTATATCTATAATTTAATATATTTAATATTTTAAATTTTATGTAAATTTTGTATATACATTTAAATGTTTTATAATTTTATATAAGTTTTTTTGTGTCGACTGTCAATAGTCGACAATAAATAAATAAATAAATAAATAGTACAGGGTATACGCAGGAAAAACTCTTAGCTACATTTAATGTCGCCAACGACATCAGCAAACGGGAAATGTCGCGGCAGGCGCAGCAGCCATGTGCTCCAAGGATCACGCTCCACCGAGCAGGAGTCAGAGCAGCAGACTGGGAGCTGGAGCGGAGTAGACGGAATCGTTCGCTTTTGATTGTTTTGCAAACAAAGCGAAAGCGAAACAAGCAGCCAAGTAACGAACCAACCAACCAACCACCCACACACACACACACACACAGGCACACACACACACACACACACACACACACAGGCACACACACACACACACACAGGCACACATCACAATGCTTTTTGCCTTCTTTTTTCCCCAAAATGAAAAAAGGAAGAAAAAACGTGGCAACTTTTTTCGAGGGTGGATTTTCATTTTGTATGCTTCATGATTTGGAACTTTATTCGCCAGTCGCCCCTTGGCGAACCGTATATATATATACTATATATACATATATGTGTGTATATGTTTTTGTTTGTGTGTGCATTTTTTTTTACCATTTTCATTATTTGCAAATTTATGCGGGGTGGCATTTTTGTGACTCAGTCGTTGTTGTTGTTGTTGTTGTTGGAAAACTCTCCACTCCCATTCCGCTCATCGATTTTCGGTTTTCATGTCGAGCGATTTTTTTATGTAGATTGGCCATTATGTGGAATTAGTTTTTCTGCTGGATTTTCTCTTTTTGCACTCGTTGATCGCTTGGTTGTGTGTGTGTGTTAGTGTGTGTATGTGTGTGTGTGTGTGTGTGTGTGTGGCACATAGAAATGGCGTGCGCCATAAAATGTTATTGGCTGCTGTTAGTAAATGTGAGAATGTGTGGAATGGTTGATGGGTTCTGATGAGACCCAGAAGTACTCATACCATATATAACAAAAATAATATAGGGAAGAGTAACATATGCAAGAAAGAGACTCATCAGAAAAAGAAACTTCTATAGACAGTACTCAATGATTAATTAATATAATATTACCTTACCATTGATGATTAACTAAATATTAAAACAAGTCGATTATCTTAGGCGTGTCGAAGATTTTATACTCTTTTCGAGTCTGTGGAAAGATTTCACTAACTTCTATTATACGCTTACTTTGCAGATATTGTTACTTTTAAAAAAGCTTAAGTTAAAAAAAAATGTCGACGCTTCCTTCCATGCATTACACGCTTCAGCACATCATGAATATACTTTTTTCTTCGAAAAGAGTATTATAACAAGAACTTTAACTTCAAAAGTGATTTTTGGTTTCTAAGAAATTCCCTTTGAAGACTTTGCCAAAAATGAATAGATTTTGAAGTTTCAGACCAATTTGTTCATGGTTTTTCCTCTATTCGTATTTTAGATTAGAAGTTTGTTCAAATTATGTACTACACAGTTAAGCTAAGTTAAGCGACTCAAGAATTATTTAACAATTCGTATACTTATATGTAATTATTTGTGTTCAATCTTTTTTCTATGTTAATGAATTAAATTAATGAAATGTTTGCTATCAGTACTTATCAATATCAATAACAGATATTATTCTGTACTCAGTTTATTAATTTGAAATAAATTACAAAATAAACCATAATCGTTGATATTTTTTTTATTTGCCCGAAAAATTTCCACAGAAAGCCAAAGAGAATCGAGTAAAGTATAATGACCGCTAAGGTAAATAAGACTCAGCGTTTTTATCAGTGGCTCAAACAAAACTTTTCCACAACACAAATATTTTTTAATAAATCTCAATCGCGAGCTATTTACATAAGATAAACATTGACGTTCAAATAGTTTAAGACAATGAGAACGTTTTTAAAAATAATAAGATGATAAGCTATACTGATCACAACAAGTAATGATGAACCTTTTAATGTTTGGACTTTAGATCAGCGACATACTAAGGGAAGAGTTTGGAGTCTTCTGTGATACTCCTGATATGGCACTTAAGATCAAGGACATACTATGGAAAGAGTTTGGATTCCTCTTGAATACTCCAGATATGGCAGTATGTGAAATGGAGCTTTGATCAAGGACATACTATGGGAAGAGTTCGGATTCTATTTTGACACTCCTGATACGACTGTAAGTCTCGAATGTTTTCAGTTATTGTCCAAGCCGGAGAGCAGACAAAAAGCAATTTTTACTCCACCTTCCTACCCTTCATTGGCAGCCAAAAAGAAACACATAACCGACTATTGGAAAAAAACAAATGGGCTGCCAACAACTCGAGTGCGTGTGTGTGTGTGGAGGGTGTGTGTGTGTGTGTGTGTGTGTGTGTAGGTGTGTGGGGGTGGTTGTTGGCCACATAAATAGCCAGGAGCGGACAGGGATGGTGGCTGCTGTCTTGGGTGATAATTTAACAACAAACGAATGCGAATGCGAATGTGAATGCGTCTGTGAGTGCTTCTTTTGTTTGTTACTTTTATTTTTACTTATTCGTTCTTCTTGCCTTTTTTACACCCACCCACACACAGGGCACACAGTGAAACATTGGCGGGTGTGTGACATACGAACGGGGCGTGGCAGCGGGGGCGGTGGCTGTGCGTCCTGTCTTAGATTCGTTTTTCTGCAAAAACCAAGAAATTCACATAAAAATATACGAGTACTCATTATGATAATACGAAAATAAATGACAGTGGTGTTTATACCCCCCAACTATTATGCTGAGATCCGACTCCAAGTAGCCAAGCGACGGGGCCAACTAGATAACTGAGGATGGTGTTGTGCTAACTCTCCCAGTTGTGGAGTTTGTTTGCATGAAGACATTGCTATTTAATATCGATTCACAAAAGATATTTCACAAATATTTGTGTTTTCTAAATCAAAAAATTCAAATTATTATTTGATTTTTATTTGTTCTTATACTATTTGTCATATATACATATATCATTTATATACTTCATATATTTCTGAAGAGAAATCAAGCAAACAGAAAAACCCAACCCAACCAAACAAACATATAAGTAAAAGTATTAGTAATTTTGTTAATTAAGAAAAGGTAAAAAGTAAATGTGAGTATATAGAATAAACTGTTAAGAAGCGAGAGAGAGAGGGAGAGAGAAGAAAGAGAGTAAAGTAAATGTTATAGTTGGAAGCCGGAGGAGTAAAATGAAAAAACAAATCCAAGCAGAAAATGGGAAATATCGAGAAAAATTTCAAATTTAGATTCAACTTAACACCGTCAGAGAAATACCAGAATTAATAGATAAAAGATATAATTGTTGGTAGAGAGATTTCTACCGTTTATTGCGAAAAATGTGAATAAACTTTTTTGTGATTTTATTTAAAATTTAATAAAATATATACTGACTTTAGAGTTTTGAGTATTCGATATTTTAACTTTACAAATTCATTTATTTGCATATAGTTTCCATTCGCAGACTCAATTTTGTACTTTTTGTAAGCCTTCAAGAAGCTGGCACTTATTTCTTTCTTTAATATACTATATATCTATATGTAGCGCACTTAACTTTCGGTGCTGCCAAGCAGCTCGCAAATATCTTCTATCTGTCATTTCGGCGCGTACATTAGAAAATGAAATAAATGTGCTTTGGCTTTGTTCTTGGCCTAGCCACCTGGCAGGCATATCTAATTCAACTTGGCTCTTTCAGCTTTGCCTTCGCTGACTGCTTCTAATAGGCTCGAATATACTTTTCGTAAGCAGTTCAATTTTTTATTCGCATTTGTGCTGAGTTTTCCGGCTTAGGGCAGCGGAACAAAATGGCTGCCTACGTTGGCCATTAGCGACATATTGTTCCAGGCTTTGGGTTGGGGGCAGGAGGAGCTGACTGGCTGGACCTTCTGGACTGGCTGGTCGTTTAGCTAATCTTTTTGATCATCAGGTTGCTTGTGGGGGAGACAGAGCAACTGTTAAATAAATGACAATATGCTAGCTATTTGGGCGCTTGTGTGCCTAAAGTGTTCAATGTACTTGGGTAGAGAAATCATGTAGGACTTAAAAAAAACAGAATATTTAAGAATAAGTATAATTACTATTACTACTACTCAGTTACTACTACTACTGCTACTTATACTACTACTACTACTCTGTTACTACTACTACTGCTACTTATACTACTACTACTACTCTGTTACTACTACTACTGCTACTTATACTACTACTACTACTCTGTTACTACTACTACTACTCTGTTACTACTACTACTGCTACTTATACTACTACTACTGCTACTTATACTACTACTACTGCTACTTATACTACTACTTATACTACTACTACTACTACTACTGCTACTTATACTACTAGTACTACTACTTGATACTTATACTACTACTACTACTACTACTACTGCTACTTATACTAATAGAACTACTACTTCTGATACTTATACTACTACTACTACTACTACTGCTACTTATACTACTAGTACTACTACTTCTGATACTTATACTACTACTACTACTGCAACTTATACGACTACTACTACTACTACTGATACTTATACTACTACTACTACTACTACTACTACTACTACTACTACTACTACTTCTGATACTTATACTACTACTACTACTACTGCTCCTTATACTACTACTACTACTACTGCTACTTATACGATTACTACTACTACTACTGATACTATTACTGCTATTTATACGACTAATACTACTATTACTGCTATTTATACGACTACCACTACTACTACTGTTACTTATACTACTACTACTACTACTACTAATGCTACTTATACTACTACTACTACTGCTATTTATACGAATACCACTACTACTACTACAGCTACTTATACTACTACTACTACTACTACTATTACTACTACTGCTGCTATTTATACTACTACTACTAATACAACTGCTACTTATACTACGACTACTACTACTACTACTACTACTACTGCTACTTATACTAATACTACTACTGCTACTTATACTACGACTACTACTGATACTTATACTACTGCTACTTATACTACTACTACTAATACTACTACTGCTACTTATACTACTACTACTACTCTGTTACTACTACAACTGCTACTTATACTACTACTACTACTCTGTTACTACTACTACTGCTACTTATACTACTACTACTACTCTGTTACTACTACTACTGCTACTTATACTACTACTACTGCTACTTATACTACAACTTATACTACTACTACTACTGCTACTTATACTACTACTACTACTACTACTACTACTGCTGCTATTTATACTACTACTACTACTACTAATACTACTGATACTTATACTACGACTACTACTACTACTACTACTACTACTACTGCTGTTTATACTACTACTACTACTACTACTGATACTTATACTACTACTACTACTGCTATTTATACTACTACTAATACCACTACTGCTACTTATAGTACTACTACTACTGCTACTTATATTACTATAAATACCACTACTGATACTTATACTACTACTACTACTGCTATTTATACTACTACTAATACCACTACTGCTACTTATACTACTACTACTACTGCTACTTATATTACTATAAATACCACTACTGATACTTATACTACTACTACTACTGCTACTTATACTACTACTACTACTACTACTACTACTGCTACTTATACTACTACTACTACTACTTATACTACTACTACTGCTACTTATACTACTACTACTACTGCTACTTATACTACTACTACTGCTACTTATACTACTACTTATACTACTACTACTACTACTACTGCTACTTATACTTATACTACTACTACTACTACTACTACTGCTACTTATACTACTACTACTACTGCTACTTATACTACTACTACTACTGATACTTATACTACTGCTACTTATACTACTACTACTACTTATACTACTACTACTACTAGTTATACTACTACTACTACTACCTATACTACTACTACTACTACTTATACTACTACTACTACTACTATTGATACTTATATTTATAGAAGATTTGTATGACTTTGGAAAAACAGAAGAAAATTCATATCGTACACTCCGAGAAAAACATTAATCAAATTGCTGTCTTGAATATTCTTAAGCAAGCTTGCATCGTTCTTTATCTAAAAATCGACCATTATCAATACTTAAAAATAAGTACAATAAGAATAGCTAGCATCTGCTCTTTAAAATCAAATTTGTTCTTAAAACAACTGAATATTTTTTGATTTTTTTTTTTTTTTTTTTTTTTTTTTTTTTGGCAAGCTACATAGGGTGTTTACCCTATTTCCAGGCCGATATAACTTTTAACTTTAAAAACCCATCTCAGTGGGGAGATGACGCTGTTATCAGCACGGGTATGCTATAATAATATTGCTATAATTTTCTAAAGAAGCCGGCCGTTCCGCGATCGGCCAAGGATCCAGAGGTCCGACGGGTGCTTGCGCTTCAGACGCCTATGTCTCGCCGGTCTTGCGAGTTGTCTAGCCAGGCGGTTAGAGTGGTCTAACAAACGTGCGCGATACCGGTTGGAGCTTTTACTTATGGCCTCACACACCGTTGGTATTTGAAGGTCGTTGAGGATAGTCTCATTTTTGACGTAATGGTGCCACTGAATATTGGTCATGCGGCGCAAAGACTTTGTTATTGTAGCTTGAACTCTTCTTAGGGTAGTGTCACATGCAGTTTAAAAAAAAAAAACTATTCAGCAAAACTCATTTTAAGCAGTTTCGTACTTCAAATAAGTGAAAAACGTTTTACAAATTGTGTTTCCTATTGCGTTCCCTTGTAGCTAGAATTTTGTAGCTTGTAGACAACGTTTATATTTGATTTAAGTACAAACTTATTTATTTGTGCTAAATGTATATGTGTGTTTTGTAGCAGCTGCTATTTGGCAACAGTTTTTAATTGGTTGTTTTGCCGAAATCCGTTACATTTCGGTCACACATAAGAGTCGTCCTAGTCGATTCTAATCCCGGGGTCAACAATTAAATGCCATTTGCAATGGAAACACACACGCACACACACACACACGCACACACACACAGAAATCGCCGATGATCATTGTCGTCCTGTATGTTTGGTAATGAAAAATTATTTAAATGTGCCAACTATCAAGACGAAAAAAAGGTCAAGCTAGGGGCGAAGGGTCAGCCACAGCCGTCCATATTCGAATGGTCAATTGAAACGCAGCGTCAATTTCCATTCTGAATTCGTATCCTTGCAGCATGCAAAACAATGGCGAATGCGACACAATAAGAATCCTTTTTTAGGCTATGCGCTGTGTGTGTGTGTGCGAATCGAAATCGTTACAATTTAGAGCATTTTTGTTGTTTGTGCAGCAATAAATTTGAAAATTGCAGCCCCTGCCCCTGACTCCTGCCCCGGCCCCTGCCGCTGCTCCTGCTCCTAGCCACCCCTATGAAGCGCTGGCTCCTTGAGGCTTGTGCGTCTTATGCGTGACCCCGAAATTCACGCAATTTTCGTGACACATTCACAGTTTTCGCATTAATTGTAACCTCTGACGCTGACGCTGACAAGGGGTCATGGCTCGATGGTCTCGATTTCCAGCCAATGGCCAACCCCGAGGCTAGCTGAAATCCGCAGCACACCGCAGGGGTCACGAAAGTGTGAAAATGTGCCGGACTGATTAGATGGTCCAGTTTTCCAGAGGATACTCGGGGTGCAGACCGCTGGGCAGTTTTTGGCGCTTATTTCAAATTGCCAATTGTCTAAGCTTGGGATTTGCGCACAATGCATTCGCGCATTCAGATTCTGATTCAGTTTTACAATTGTGTTGCCCATTGTTGAAATGCATTTCGATTTTAATGCGGCACATACATAAATATATATAGATGGCGACTTAGTGCCGCATTACAAATGTAACTCACTGGTCAGTCGAAAGTGTGATGCTAACTGCTAATATAACGGCCATAAATGAGTATTACATACTAGGACATTGCCAGTGTCCTTAAGCCGCTTTCAAAAGTAGAAAGCACACTGCTAGCGAAGGGTTTTCATTCAAAGAAATTTATTCATTTTAATATGCTCTAAATACGCTTAGTGTGCTATTTGATTTTCATCGGGAAAATAAATGTCATATTTAGATTTAAGTATATATCTATCGCGTAAAATAAAAAACAAAACCAGTGGGGAAGGATTATCTTCGGCGTGCCGAAGATTTTATACTCTTTTCGAACCTATAGGCAATTTTCACTCTGCTAATTGCACCACTGAAATTTCATAAGCTGTACAAAATCCTTTTGTCGCGTAACATTTTTTTTTTTTCTAAGAATATTTAATTCATTGCCAGTTGTATAGCAGCTATAAGATTTAGTGATTCGATCCGGCCGGCTTTAACCAATGTGCTGTCTCTTTGAATAATAAGTATGTGTGCAAAGTTGTATCGCGATAGATTCAAAAACATGGGATATATGGCCAAAACCGACTTCGAGTTGTATGGCAGCTATAAGATATAGTGGTCCGATCCAGCTGGCTCCGACCAATGTGCTGTCCCCTTGAATAATAAGTGTCTGTGCAAAGTTGTATCGCGATAGCTCAAAAACTGAGGGACTAGTTTGCATACATACAGACAGACAGACAGACATATATTCAAAACTCATTAAAAAAAAAGATTAAATACTCTTTTCGAACCTTAATGCAATTTTTACTATTTTTCCGTGACTGCTTATTTAATTCGCAGATATTAATGTCGCATACATATACCCCTACATATAAAATAAAATATATAAAGGTATTCATGTAAACAGGGACGTTTCACTATCCGCAGCTCGTGGACGCGTCCCTTAGCATTCATAAGTGCTACCGAATTGAACAATAAACAAGTTTCAGTTTTTCCAAAAAGTCAAAACTACATTACATATGTATACTACAATATACATACCAAATTTTGTGCCTGTTGCTCTTATACATTTCAATTTAGGAAATTGAAAATAAATGAATTTGACTACAGCTATTATATATTTGAAAAGAAGAATAAGAAACAAGTGAGAACGTTGCAGTCGGGCGGAGCCGACTGCGTAATACTCTGATACCATTTTAAGAACAGCTGAAAGCAAGTGAACAGAAAATTTTTGCTGGTGTTTGGGTGACCCGAAATCGGCATTCCAAGTTTTTGGGAACGGGAGGGGCATGGTCGATCTTAAGAGGGGGTGACCAGAAGTCTATCTACCAATTTTGGTGACTCTAGCTCTAAAACTGTGGAAGATATAAGCTTTCGCGATTTTTGGGGGCGGGAGGGGGCGTGGCCCCAAAAAATTTGGCCGATCTTTAGAGGGAGTGACAAGAAGTCTATCTTACAAATTTCTTGACTCTAGCTCTAAAACTGTGGAAGATATACATTTTCGCGATTTTTGGGGGCGGGAGGGGGCGTGGCCCCAAATTTTTTTTACCGATATTTAGAGGGGCTGACCAGAATTCTATCTTCCAAGTTTAATGACTCTAGCTCTGAAACTGTGAAAGATATAAATTTTCGCGATTTTTGGGGGCGGGAGGGGGCGGGGCCCCAAAATTTTTTGCCGATCTTTAGGGGGCTGACAATAAGTCTATCCTCCAATTTTGGTGACTCTAGCTTTAAAACTGTGGAAGATATACATTTTCGCGATTTTTGGGGGCGGGCGGGGGCGTGGCCCCAAAATTTTTTGTCCGATCTTTAGAGGACTTGGCCAGAAGTCTACCCTCAAAGTTTGGTGGCCCTAGCTCTTAAGCTGTGCGAGATATAGGCTTCCGTGTTTCGTGGGGGCGGGGTGGCTGGGGGGCGTTCTAGTGGGCGTGGCCGGAAAATCCAGGACGCAATCTTTTGGGCTGGTCAGCCCTAGTCTAAATTCCAAATTTGGGGACTCTAGCTTCAAAATTGCGGGAAATATACACGTGTTATCGAATTGTGCATTCATGTATATCGATTTTCGCGATTACGGGGGCGGGAGTGGGCGTGGTCAAAATTTTGTTTCTGTAATCTGTAGAGGACGTCACCAGTAATATATATTCCAAATATGGTGACTTTAGCTCTAAAACTGCGGGAGATATAAGCATTTCAAATTAATTTTGGAGGGGGGCTGGTGGGCGTAATAATGGGCGTGGCCGATTAACCTAGGATCCAATTTTTTCGGGAGGTCACCAGCAATATACCTACCAAATTTGATTACTCTAGCTTCAAAATTGTGGGAGTTATTCACGTTTAATCGATTTGTGATTTGAGGTGTATCGACATGTTATCGATTTGCCAGCCTCCCAGTGGGCGTGGCATAAATTTGGAATAAACTTGATCTGAAGCAGATAGCTATAATCATAACGCAAAAGATTTCAAGAGTCTATCTAATATCGTTTCGGAAATACGCGCGTTCATCCAGACAGACAGACGGACAGACGGACAGACGGACGGCCTGACGGACATTCGACAAAACCAATATACTATGAGTACCTTCGGTATCAGAGTATAAAAATGAAAAAAATTACCAGTCGCCGCTGAAAAAAAAAAAAAAAAAAAAAAAAAAAAAAAAAAAAAAAAAAAAAAAAAAAAAAAAAAAAAAAAAAAAAAAAAAAAAAAAAAAAAAAAAAAAAAAAAAAAAGAGTATAAAAATGAAAATAAATTACCAGTCGCCGCTGGTCTTGAACCCGGGACCTCTCGCTCACCAGTTCGCAACTTTACCCCTTACGCCACAAGCCGTTTTGATGATCGCTGACAAAATCCCTTGAAGAGCAGACTGTCAAAAGCTTTCTTGTTTTGCTTTTTACTGCTTACACCAAGCAGTTTTAAAAATCGCTGACAAACTCGATTTATACTGAGCTTTTTTTTTTCGCGTGGCATTGTTTTTGTTCTAAGCCATTGAAAGCAAATGAATTTGACTACAGCTTATTATATATTTGAAAAGAAGAATAAGAAACAAGTGAGAACGTTGCAGTCGGGCGGAGCCGACTGCGTAATACTCTGATACCATTTTAAGAACAGCTGAAAGCAAGTGAACAGAAAATTTTTGCTGGTGTTTGGGTGACCCGAAATCGGCATTCCAAGTTTTTGGGAACGGGAGGGGCATGGTCGATCTTAAGAGGGGGTGACCAGAAGTCTATCTACCAATTTTGGTGACTCTAGCTCTAAAACTGTGGAAGATATAAGCTTTCGCGATTTTTGGGGGCGGGAAGGGGCGTGGCCCCAAAAAATTTGGCCGATCTTTAGAGGGAGTGACAAGAAGTCTATTTTACAAATTTCTTGACTCTAGCTCTAAAACTGTGGAAGATATACATTTTCGCGATTTTTGGGGGCGGGAGGGGGCGTGGCCCCAAATTTTTTTACCGATATTTAGAGGGGCTGACCAGAATTCTATCTTCCAAGTTTAATGACTCTAGCTCTGAAACTGTGGAAGATATAAATTTTCGCGATTTTTGGGGGCGGGAGGGGGCGGGGCCCCAAAAGTTTTTGCCGATCTTTAGGGGGGCTGACAATAAGTCTATCCTCCAATTTTGGTGACTCTAGCTCTAAAACTGTGGAAGATATAAATTTTCGCGATTTTTTGGGGGCGGAGGGGGCGTGGCCCCAAAATTTTTTGCCGATCTTTAGGGGGGCTGACAATAAGTCTATCCTCCAGTTTTGGTGGCCCTAGCTCTTAAACTGTGCGAGATATAGGCTTCCGTGTTTCGTGGGGGCGGGGTGGCTGGGGGGCGTTCTAGTGGGCGTGGCCGGAAAATCCAGGACGCAATCTTTTGGGCTGGTCAGCCCTAGTCTAAATTCCAAATTTGGGGACTCCAGCTTCAAAATTGCGGGAAATATACACGTGTTATCGAATTGTGCATTCATGTATATCGATTTTCGCGATTACGGGGGCGGAGTGGGCGTGTCGAAATTTTGTTTCTGTAATCTGTAGAGGACGTCACCAGTAATATATATTCCAAATATGGTGACTTTAGCTCTAAAACTGCGGGAGATATAAGCATTTCAAATTAATTTTGGAGGGGGCTGGTGGGCGTAATAATGGGCGTGGCCGATTAACCTAGGATCCAATTTTTTCGGGAGGTCACCAGCAATATACCTACCAAATTTGATTACTCTAGCTTCAAAATTGTGGGAGTTATTCACGTTTAATCGATTTGTGATTTGAGGTGTATCGACATGTTATCGATTTGCCAGCCTCCCAGTGGGCGTGGCATAAATTTGGAATAAACTTGATCTGAAGCAGATAGCTATAATCATAACGCAAAAGATTTCAAGAGTCTATCTAATATCGTTTCGGAAATACGCGCGTTCATCCAGACAGACAGACGGACGGACGGACAGACGGACAGACGGACAGACGGACAGACGGACAGACGGACGGCCTGACGGACATTCGACAAAACCAATATACTATGAGTACCTTCGGTATCAGAGTATAAAAATGAAAATAAATGACCAGTCGCCGCTGGTCTTGAACCCAGGACCTCTCGCTCAACAGTTCGCAACTTTACCCACTACGCCACAAGCCGTTTTGATGATCGCTGACAAAATTGCTTGAAGAGCCGACTGTTACAAATTTCCTTGTTTTGTTTTCCTGCAACCTGCAACTCGCGTTTGTCAGCATTTGTTTTTTCGCGTGGCATTGTTTTTGTTCTAAGCCATTGGAAGCAAATTAATTTGATTACAGTTATATATTTGAAAGGAAGAAAAAGAAAAAAGTATTAAATTAATAATCAGTCGCCGCCGAGGACTCGAACTTGCGAAACCTGCGTTCGTTAGCGCGGCTCTTTACGCCTTACGCCACAAACCGTTTTGATGATCGGTGACAAAATACCTTGAAGAGCAGACTATCAAAAGCTTTCTTGCGCTTGACTTTGTTTGCTCATATGCACCTGTTTTTTCAAAATATTTAATGACGCATATCTTCGCTGTTTATGACTCAATCGATTTGCGATTTTACCCATTGATGAGTTATAAGGATGTTCAAGTGTACAAGGAAATTTAAGGCAATTGCTTTGAAAACATCGGATTTATGGCCAAAACCGACTTTGAGGTGTATGGCAGCTATAAGATATAGTGGTCCGATCCGGCCGGCTCCGACCAATGTGCTGTCCCCTTGAATAATAAGTGTCTGTGCAAAGTTGTATCGCGATAGCTCAAAAACTGAGGGACTAGTTTGCATACATACAGACAGACAGACAGACAGACAGACAGACAGACGGACATGGCTAGATCAATTTGTTTTGTTTTTATAAGCATATTGGCAGTAACTTTTGGGGGTCTCAGACGCTTCCTTCTATGCGTTACAAACTTCAGGACAAACTTAATATACTATTTTCTTCGAAAAGAGTATAACAAAATATTAAATCCTATAAAAAAGGTGTAAACAGTTTCGTGATTTGGCTTGAGGCTCGAAATTGTGCTTCAGTTTTGTTTTAATAAACCGTTCAATTAAAAATTTAGCTTAAATAAAAAACTGAGTTTTTGCATACGCTTCTTTTGTCTAAAACAGATATAATATGAAAATGCTTATTGAAGAGTTTTTGTCAAGCTATAAAGCTAATACATAGCCTGCATAAATCTTATGTTGATAGTTTTTTTTTAAAATAATTAATTATAACCATAACCTATCATAATAATAATAAAATACTTCAGTACTAACTATTTGATTAGAGAATGAGTATGGAATTAAAGCGGATGCAGTTTGGCTAGCAACCAAATCACACAAATTTTGTCTCTTTCAATTGCAGTGTAGTCTTAACCCTTTTTTCGAGTATTTTAACTGCAGCCGTAAAAGCAAACGCATCGAACTCAAACCATTTGCATGGCTAATGAACAAGGATTGCATTCCTGGAAAACGCGCTGAAATTCAAGAATATACGAAAGCGCCCATAAAAAGTGCACAAAGTTTCATTTAACCCGTTTTGGGCTAACAAACAGGCCACAAAAGTGTCGCCAAAGGGTTAAGGAAGTACGTTTATTCGCCGTGCAAGGTGAGGAACAATGAGTGCCATAAAAAACACAACCGATAGATCATAAAGAAGACAAAGCCAGCGACATTAGCTGGAAACAAAAAAGAAACACACACACACACCCACACAAGCACACAGAGCAGTTTCTCTAGAATTCGGCAAGGACACCGGGAAAGAGAAAGCAACGGTACGGGCCGTTCCTTTTTTCTTAATGGTGAAAGGGTTAAGGCTAGGGGGTGCAAAAAACGGCAGCCGTATCCGCACCGGCCGACGAGTCCTGCGACCGAACTGAGCTGTCTACCTGCTGCGCCCGGCTGCCATAAAAAACTAAATGTTTTATGGTCTTAAAAAACTGCATTACGCGGAAGTAAGTTTTTGAGCCAGTCGAGTCGACGAGTCCTTGGACAATCATATCTGGAGCAGTCTAATGAGCCGCCTCGATCTGCACTCTGTACTCTGTACTCGTCGCAGGAACTTTCTCGTGATTTTCCAGTGATGTTCATTGTTAACCTCATTACCTGATGCGGGCTGTTTTTCATATATGTATAGATGCCAAGTAGTCGGTATCGTAAACAGGACGCAGCAAAGCAAGGGCCAAAACCAAGCCACCGAGGCGGCGGGCAATTGTCCTGCCGTAATGCGCGTTGTCCTTCACGCTTTTGTTGCCTTTCAGCGCAGTTTACGGCGTAACCATTAAGACAAACAATCAAAATTAGAGCAACTATTTCGACATGCTCATGTCTCTGTTTTGGTTTTTGTTTTTGTATTTGCATCTATATCTGTTTTGTTATGTCTGTTACTGTATCTGTATCTGGGTCGCTCTAGTTTCCTTTTTTAATCCTTCGGTTTTTCAAGCTAAAAAAGGATTTACGGATGTGTCTGGCGTGCCCGCTGTTTAGCATAATATTATTCTGCGAAACTATACTCGCAAGCAAAAGTGGGCGTGTCTCAGAGTTGGCTTTGCCACTTGATTTATTTCGACGCAATTCGCTGGCATTTACAATGTGGGCGTTGAGGTCCTTTTTGCTGCAAAAGCCGCATTATGTTCTATTTCATTTCTTGTGGACAGCAACACTTTTGATTCCAATTATTTCAAAGTATTTCAATACAGCATCAGATCTCAATTAGCCTGCACAGTAGCATAAAAAAAGAAACTGCAAAACCAATTTGCACTTGAGCTCAAAGAGAGAGAGAGATTGAGAGGAAAACCACAAAGCAAAGAAAAAAACGAAATAATGCCAAAGAAAATGGCAAATCATCCTTGGCATGAAATCAGCTTAAGAACTCAAGGTGATATCCCAAAACCAATCCGAAAGGTCAGCACAAAAGTGCGCCAAGTACAAACAAACCTAATGAGGTCTCAAACCAAGCGTCCTGGGGGAATATATGGAATTGTGATTCGGTCAACCACAAAATACGCATTTGCATATGGCAAATGATCTTGATCTTGATCTTGATCTTGATGCCGAGCCCAACAAACCACCACTGGGTCAGCACACACAAAGCGTGCAAGGACTTAAGGACGTCTGTTGACATTGGCCGAACAAAAGGCTGATATCTTTTCATGCGCAGCACTTGAACTTTACAATTAGATGATAGCAATCATCGCGATCAGCAATTAAGAGGTCAAGCGTAGCGCTGCAGGACATGTGCGGACAGGACTTGCGATCTGCGATCTGTCGGCGGCTTAAGGAACATTTGTGTTGGCTTTGCGATAACTTTGCATAAGTGTTGCTCTTCTGCGGATCAGCGGCTCCAAACCCGCCCACACCCGGCCGCGCCCGCCTTAAGCAGCGCTAATCACATGATCAAGACTCGGGATCAAGATCAGGATCAGGATCAGGATCAACGCGTCTGAGCCTGATCCTGCCGAACGCTGCATAATGTTGCAGTCGCCTAGCCAACATTTAAATCACTTTTAAATCCGCTGTGCCCAGTGCTCTGTGCTCTGTGCTCTAGTTTCCCAGCAATCGCGGTTTGTTCGCGGATGCGGGATTAATGAACGCTTTCGCCCCAGGTAGCCAGTCCTTTAATCCTTTCTGCGGCACTCGCAAATCCGCTGCAAAGTCCGGTTGCACTTCTAATCCGGTTGACGACGTCAATGATGCGCGCCTGCCTGCCCGCCTCCTCCTCCTCCTCCTCCTGCTACTCCTGCTGCTCCTGCTTCAGCGCCTGGTCAGCTCCGTGCTACCTGCCAGCGAGTGTCCTTCCATGTCCTCTCTGTGTGTGTGTTCACATAATATTTGCATTTTGTCCGAGTTGTGTTTGCGCTCTGGGCCAACGTTTGTTTTGTAAATATTGCCTTCAAATTCAAATAGCGGCTATAATTATTTACTTTATGTTTATGAACATTCATTTCAAACATTTACTTACAATTCTTATGCGATTCTGTAATATATATATAACATATAATAATAATATATAATGTTATATATATGTTAAAATCAATAATTGATTCATTTGAATTATTCAGCTGAGATGCGCTTAAAAAATCTAAATATTTACGTTTATTTATTTATTGTCGACTATTGACAGTATACAACTTTTTGTAGAATTTTAGTTTTAATTTTTTTGTTCATAAAAGTAATACTTTTAGCTGCTTCTCACTATCTGATAGTTAAAGAATTTTTAAAAATAAAACTTACCTTTTAAAACTTTATTGCAATTTTATTTCAATGATTTGTAGTTTTGAAATAAAAAGACAGTCAAAAATATATATATATAAAAAATCTAAATATTTACATTATACAACTTTTTGTAGAATTTTGCTTATTATTTATTTGTACATAAAAGTAATACTTTTAGCTGCTTCTCACTATCTGATAGTTCAAGAATTTTTAAAAATAAAACTTACCTTTTAAAACTTTATTGCAATATTATTTCAATGATTTGTAGTTTTGAAATAAAAACACAGTCAAAACTATATATATATACACTATTTACATCATTGACTTAACAAGCTTAGAATATTATTGTGAAAAATTTAGAAACCACAGACAAATTGGTATAAGTACAAAAGGCATTACAGCATAGATAATTATTACTATATAGTCTGAATATATACACAAATCTACTTTTATCTTTATTTCATAGATAAGATATCATTTTCCGAATTTTGATGAAGTCCAATTCTTTAAATTTGATAATAATAACAAAACTCCAATAAAACTAAAAATTATGATTAATTTTATAATATAGAAGAAAGTCTAAAGTCAAAATGGAATGTCTATTTTTAAAAAAATAAAATAATGTTTTCAATATATTTTCTAAAATTGGTTTTCTAGATCTTAAATTATCGTCCTATGTTTCTCAGAGCTGGTTGAATAATACATGTAATGTGATCGATTGCTTTCAAAGTTGGTACAAATATAAAGCACAAGTATCCATTGTATTTATTTACATTGTGCATACATGCATGCATATATAGTCTGTAATTATTCCTGCTAAATATTGAAGTGCTTTAACTTCAATGCGAATTCGAAAGGGAAAGCACAAAACCTTTAAAGCAACTTTATGCGGCGCTATCAATCTCTTTTACATGCCCCATGCTTTCATCAACAACTTCACAGCCGAATGCTGGCTTTAAGTTGCAGTCAAAAAGCGCCAGCACTGAGAACAATTGCAATGACCCCCCTTGACCAACCAAGCTACGCCGCCGCCGGGCGAGAGCACAAATGACTCAATGGAGCTGTCAGTGAGCAGGAATAGTAGTACCGAAAATCAATAATCAATAATGAAGCAAATTTTGCCAAAAATTAACAGCAGCTGCAATTGCGAACTGCAGCAAATGCAGCGCGTAGCCAAAGGATGCATATTAGACGAAGAGAGAGCACATTCGTTTGAGAGCCACAGAGAGAGAGACAGAGAGAGAGAGAGAGAGAGGAGGCGAGCGAGTGAGCGAGCGAGCTTGGGGAGGCGACCGACCAGTCACTGAACGACAATTTGGGGATGGGGCGCATTTCACTCACTGCTTTTGAGTGTGTTACATAGTACAGCAGCCGCTTTGAGTGGATTCTTTGTGCCGTTGTAACGGAGCAAAATGAGCACATCTCTTACTCTCTGGCTCTCAGCACGGCTGCTGTGCGTGCGTATTGTGTGTGCGTGTGTGTGCGTGTGTCTGTGTGCGAGCATTTTGTGTGTTTTTGTTTTTGTTTTTGGTTTTGTGCATGCATTTTTGACATTTGTTTCTTTGCATTTGAGTTGATTTTGGGCCAGAGCTGTGCACTATGCGGAGATTTTTCAGCTATGACTAGTGCTAGTTGAGCATGAATTCGTGTCAGTCGTGTTCAGTGCCTCGCATAAGCCGAACGTCGCCTAACAGCAGCATCAGCAAATCTCAGAAAGGACGACGAGTGTCTCAAGCAAAACGAAAGCGAAACCAAAACCAACAACAGACTAGCTCCAAATCCAACAACAAAACAGAACGCTTTAAAACCAACGCCATAATAAATAAACTGCCAGTGAACGTGTGAAAACCATACAAAACATTTAAGCAATTGAAAGAAATTTACAAAATTATTAAACAGCCATCAGAAGAGTTTTTTCGCACATGCGCGAACTTCGCACAAAAAAGCTAAAAAGCAAAGGCAAATAACAAAAAAAAAATAGAGATAAAACGACCAAAAGGAGCCGCCACCACACACCAACACTCCTCCGTCTGTGCGTGTGCGTGTGTATGCGTGTGTGTGTGCGTGTGTGAGTGTACGCTTGTATGCTGTGCGCGTTTTTTGTTTCGCACGCACTTTTATCGCCGTTTTGTTTAATTTAACGGTGCCGCGGTCAAGTGTAGAGAGAGCCCGAGAGCTTCCAACGCTGCCGCTGTTCCCGATTCCTGTTTCGGACCAAAACTTTTTGAGATTTGCCCAAACTCGCCTCAGGTATGTAAATATTATTATCCAGATTATATTGTTAAACAACGGGTCTATTGCGCATTTAGCAAATAAACAAATACAATCGAATGCACAAAAACTAGTGCGAAATTCGAAGGAACAGCGCAAATAACAAATTGTTGAGGCATCTCAATAAACATAAATCCCGATTTGAAAATAGCCCCGCCTGCTGTGAAGCGTTAGAATAGAATCTTACAAAAATAAAAGTAATAAAAGTAGTAAAAGCTTTTGGCAAGTTTTTAAAACAACAGCTGACTAGTTTGCCACATTGAAATCTTTGATATTCATCTTGATCTTGATATTTGCAGATCTTATCATTGTAAGCAGTTTTTCAGAATCACCCATCGATTCATTTGTTCTTTTACTGTTCCGCCAGTAGCTGCAGTTGTTGTTGCTGTCGAGTGCTTCTTTTTGTGTCTAACCTTAAAGACAACACACTCACATTTAAACACTTGCATACATATCGCTTGCTAAAAATGCAACAGAAAAAATTCTAAAACAATATTTCAAAATCTGTCTGGCTTTTAGCCGATCTAGCGAACTTGTTTTTTGCCCCGTGCAGTTTTCTAAAGACCACAACCGATGCCCCCACTTTACCCCCCTCCTCCCCCCCCTCCCATTTCATCCCCTTTTCGCCCCTGTTCGTTGGCTGCCTGGCAGCTAATTTTATTTGTTTACATGTCCGACTGCATGTTGTATTTCGTATTTTTTTTTGCTTTTTGCCCGCCTTTCTGTCTCTCGCCGTCTCTGGCTTTTTAGCAATTTCTTTTGATTTTCTTTTTTAATAATTTAATTTTAGACACCCAACTATAATTCAAAGTCAACGTTGCAATTTTTTAATGGCCATTTTGCTTGAGCCTGCCAAAAGTGCATTTCAAAAATTATACCACATAGATGAGAACCGAAATATCTGGCATTTTGTATGTTTATATTTATATTTATTTTTTGCTTTTGTTTTTGGTTTCGTTGTCTTTTCTTGCAATTTGATTTTTCCTTTTTAACTATTGTATTTTTTGGCAAGGCGCTGCTGAAATGATTGTCAGCTGCTTTAATATATTTTTAATGTTTGCTGACAATAGAACACCGAATCGAATCGAATCGATTCGAATCGCATATCGCATCGGATCGAATATTTAGAATTAGTTTCTGAATGCATATTTATGTGCGCATTGGCATTGAAAGCTCCCTAATAAATTCCATGCAGTTTCTTTCTAAAAACATGCAATGCATGCATATAAACAAAATATAAACCACAAATAACAACAACAACAAAAAACATCAGCTTTTTCCAACACAGCAACAACTGAATATAAATAATTTTTTATAATGCAAATTCAGCTATGGCTGCTTTCCTGGCACCACTTTCCTAACCGCCGATGCCGTTGCAAATTTTACAACAAAAACATTTTTTGTGTGCGCATTTTCTGCGTCTGAATTTTCCATTTTTGCCAGTTTCATGATATTTTTACAAGAGGGATCGGTAAGAGAGCGCAGCGGGTGGAGGAGAGGGATTGTGGATGGGGTTGGGGTTGGGGTTGGGGTTGGCCAAACGACTAGCACATGTTTAGTTTACTTTGCAGTTTCGGTTGCGTTGCATTCACACTCGTTTCTACACCTCAGCCACCCCCCCCCATTTCCCTCCGGTCCCCCTTGGACGCCTCCTGCCGTCCGATTCTCTTCTTCATCCATGCAGCCGGCGTAATATTAATTTTACACTTGGCCTTTAGCTGTTGCCTTTGTTATTATTGTTGCTGTTGTTGCTGTTGTTGTTGGGTGTGCAAAAAAGTAGACAACACGCAAGCTTTGCTCTCTTTGTTGTTGCCACTGACAAGCCAATTAATTTGGGTTCTTAAAAATATCACTAGCTAAATTAAATAAATATTCTAAGCGCATTATACAATCTGCAATATGCTGTTCTTGTTATTCGTTTAGAAAACTTGCGCAGCGCTAAATTTCCTGTACCATCAATTATGCCTAAGTATTGTACAAATTTTAGCAGGCAGGCAGTCGCTATACAACCCCACCCCCACCCCCACTTTCACCCCACATCATCATTCCCATTCCCAGTCCCAACCCGAATGCCGCTGACGCTCTGCGTTTTTAATAATATTTACTTAAAAGCACAAACAATTGGCAAAATGCACTGAAAAGCAACGGAAAAAAATGGAAGAAAAAAAACCAAATGTTGAAAAGCTATAGAAAAGTTAATGAATACATTTTCAAAACTATTCCGTAACCGAATAATGCTGAAAAGGCCTTGGATATTGAAAGCAAAAAAAAAAGCAACAAAGTTTCATAAATAAATGCAAATAAATTTGTATTGAACACAGCAAAATTAAATATAAATTTTTTAGTTTATTAAAAATCATAAGCTGATTTAAAAGTAACAAATTACATAAAATAAATTTACTTTATGAAAATAGTTGATTTATGTTGTGCAAACTTACAATTGTTTTAATATTTTCAATATTCCATTAAAAACGTAAACAAAAGCAGAGCAGCATCTATGAATAGATTTGAGTGAAGTGCCCTAAAACACTTTAATAATATTGAATTCAATATAAATTTATTGCTTGCAATTGTTTTCGTTTTTGGCACATATATTTGTGTTCTATGCTCTTACTTTTTCCAAAAATACAGAGTATAAACTATAAATTTTAGATTGAAAAAGAAACTTTAACAATAATCCTAATTTACTCATCTATCTGTGGCGTTTGAAATGAGAAGAATTTTGACAAATGTCCAGCTGGTGTCCAGTTCCTTAGCCGCATGTGGCACGTTGTTGCCATCTCGCTCGCACACGCGCGCGTTATTTACTTAAATCCTTTTGCTTTTTATTATTAAACGCGAAATGCGCGTCGCGGGCTGCGCCTTCTAATCCAAATCCACATTTGCTCGCTGATTAACTTTAATCCACTGCCAACCGTGCTGCGAGGGAAAAACTCGCCGCGTTTTGTCTTCTAATCTGCATAGCTTAAGCTTCCTTTGCCCGGATCATCCAAATCTAAATCCAATGCGCGTAATTTTTGCCGTTGTTGTTTGCGCGGCTTTCTGCTCACTGTCTCTAATCCAGTTTGAATGGTTCAAGGAGCGCTCGCGACATCGCGACCTCCGATACCTGACTTTCGCCTCACCTTTTCGCATCTAATCCCTTGACGCGTGCTCCGGCTACCTGGCCCATATATAAGCCATAGTCACTTGCAAATTGTCAGTCAGTCACACGATTGTTTGTCCAGCGAGCACAGCACAAACACAACACAGCTCAACAGATCCGCAGATCGCAAACGTGACACTTGGAATATAACATATACGCAACATACAACATCAAACACATATAATAAGCAGCAGGAGCAGCAGCAGTATAAGCAGCGCTAGGTGAGCACCAAGGATAACCCCCTCACCCCCAGTTAGCCATTTTGTATGAGCGCGAAACTCACTCAAATTTTGCCACCCCACTCGCACCACCTCTCTCGCTCTCGCTCTGCGTTTGGGTGGCACGCTTTAGGGTTGGCACAAATAAAAATACAAGAAAAACGCAAAACAAAAAAGAAAATAAAAAAAGAAACATGGAAAAAAAGCACATAAAAAAACACAACGCAGGCGCATTGAGACAACACTTCAACTTACAACTGGCCACCATCTTATCTCTCTTTCTCTCTCTCTCTCTCTCTGTGTACTTTTGCAGCCGCCAGCAGCAAGATGCAGAACTGGGAGACGAGCACCGCGGCGCCCAACTATGAGCAGCACAATGCCTGGTACAGCAGCATGTTTGCCGCCAATATCAAGCAGGAGCCGATGTCGCATCATCATCATCACCAGCATCATCACAGCAACAGCAATAGCAACAGTGGCGCCAGCAGTCCACGGCAATCGCCGCTGCCATCACCCAATCCGCCCAGCAGCCACCTGGAGCAGTACCTCAAGCAACAGCAGCAGCAGCAGCAACAGCATCAGCAGCATCAGCAGCATCAACAACAGCCCATGGATACACTATGTGGAGCTGCGATGACGCCATCGCCGAGTAACAATGATCAGAACAGTCTGCAGCACTTTGATGCCACGCTGCAGCAGCAACTGTTGCAGCAGCAGCAGTATCAGCAGCACTTTCAAGCCGCACAGCAGCAACAACAGCAGCAGCAGCAGCAACAGCAGCAGCAGCAGCATCATCATCTCACACTGGGCGGCTTCAATCCACTGACGCCACCTGGACTGCCCAATCCCATGCAGCACTATTACGCCAGCAACATGCGACCCAGTCCGCAGCCAACGCCAACAGCAACGGCGCCAACTGTTGCTGCTGTGTCGGCAGCAGCGCTGCAAAGCGGCGACAAGCTGCAGGCGCTGACACCGCCAATGGATGTGACACCACCCAAATCGCCAGCAAAGTCACAGCAGTCGAGCTTGGAGCCGGAGAAGGAGCACGACATGATGTCGAACTCGAGCGAGGACATGAAGTACATGGCCGAGTCGGAGGATGACGACACCAACATACGCATGCCCATCTACAATTCGCACGGCAAGATGAAGAACTACAAGTGCAAGACGTGCGGCGTTGTGGCCATCACCAAGGTGGACTTTTGGGCGCACACGCGCACCCACATGAAGCCGGACAAGATGCTGCAGTGCTCCAAGTGTCCGTTCGTCACCGAGTTCAAGCACCATCTGGAGTACCACATACGCAAGCACAAGAACCAGAAGCCCTTCCAGTGCGACAAGTGCAGCTATACCTGTGTGAACAAATCGATGCTCAACTCGCATCGCAAGTCGCACAGTTCGGTGTATCAGTATCGCTGTGCCGACTGTGACTATGCCACCAAGTACTGTCACAGCTTCAAGCTGCATCTGCGCAAGTACGGCCACAAGCCCGGCATGGTCCTGGACGAGGATGGCACACCGAATCCCTCGCTGGTCATCGATGTCTATGGCACTCGGCGGGGACCCAAGAGCAAGTCCTTCACGGGCAGTGGCCCAGGCTCCAGCTGCGGCGGTTCCAGCAAGCGCAGCCAATCAGCAGCAGCACCACAACAGCAACAGCAACAGCAGCAGCAGCAGCCAGCAGCAACATCCCAGCTATCCGCCGCACTGCGAGGATATCCCTTAGCAACGGCCGCACCATCATTGCCAACACCTGTGGCAGCCGTTTCCCCGCCATCGCCGGCCAAGAGCGTGGCCAGTGTGGAGCAGGCGAACAGTTTGTCCAGCTCACTGCTGCCGCCTTTGGCCAGCCTGTTGCAACAGAATCGCAACATGGCCTTCTTTCCCTACTGGAATCTCAATCTGCAGATGCTCGCTGCCCAGCAGCAGGCCGCCGTGCTCGCCCAGTTGTCGCCGCGCATGCGTGACCAGTTGCAGCTGCAACAGCAACAGCAGCAGCAGCAGCAACACCAACATCAGCAGCAGCAACAATTGTCCGCACACAGCGACAACGAGGAGGAGGAACAGGACGTTGAGGATGACTTTGAGCGCAAGTCTGTCGATTCGGCCATGGATCTGTCACAGGGCACGCCAATCAAGGAGGAGCCACAGCAGCAGCAGCAGCAACAGCAACAGCAGCAGCAGCAGTACACGGCCATCAATCTGAAGCTGAAGGACGACGATACGCCATTGATCAGCAGCAGCAGCGCCTCCCGCCGCAAGGGACGTGTGCTCAAGCTGGATACGCTGCTCCAGCTGAAGTCCGCTGCACTGACCACACCCGACAAACAGCAGCTCAAGCTGCTGCCGACGGCCTCCTCACCGATTGCCGGCAGCAAGGCCAACAAACAGCTGGCCGATGATCCCTCCTCGGGCGCCAGCTCAGCGGATGAGTCAATGGAAGCGGGCCATGCACTGGCCCAGGCAAACACCAGCGCCAGCTCGACCGCCTCCAGTTCCGGCAACAGCTCCAATGCCAGCAGCAGCAGCGGCAATGCCGCAGCGCCTGCCGCACCCATTGCTGCCACTCCGACTGCCACTGCAAATGCCACTGCCTCCGTATCCAGCTCATCCTCGTCGACGCCAGCGAGCAGCTCGCCGGCCATTTACGAGTGCAAGTATTGTGATATTTACTTCAAGGACGCCGTGCTGTACACCATCCACATGGGCTACCACAGCTGCGACGATGTCTTCAAGTGCAACATGTGCGGCGAGAAGTGCGACGGACCCGTCGGCCTCTTCGTCCACATGGCTCGCAATGCGCACTCCTAAGCACACAATTGTTATTAGCTATTAATCATTATTATTAACATATTTCGTTGTCCAGAATTGTAAATACTCGTAGTTTTAGTTTTCATTTTGTTGTCGAGAATTGTACATAATTGCCAAAAAACGCACAAAAACCCAACTACCAACTAATTCTAGAACTAAGCCCAATCCAAAACCCCAAACCCAAACCCAAACCCACAATATACACACAGATCCATGCTTAACGCTAACCGTAATGCTAATGTATCTATATGTAGTTGCTAAAAGAAAAAAAAACTCTACCCAGCTATCTATCTCTCAGTATATTTTAGTCTCGAACCGAACAATGACCCGGAAGAAGGTTTAAAAAATTCAAATGCGCATAAGTCCTACTTTAAGTTTCCTTAGTCACTAAACTATAATTTGTAAGCCTAGCCAGCAAAGAGTCCAAAGTCAACTTTACACATCAGCAATTAGTGTATTATTTTATTTTTTATAGAAAATAAATGTTTAGTCCTTAAAAAAGAAACATGAACAAATGAGTGCTCTTTTCATCTGGTATTTCAGCATTTCGCTCACCCATATGTTAAGCCTCAAATTTAAAATTTAATAAATGAACTTTATCCAAAATTATAACATATTATTTTCTTATTTCGGCAACTCTTTCGGCATAATGACAATATTTTTGATAACGATCAAAAAGAAGTACAAATCTAGAGATTTTATAAAACATCCTCAACAAAATGTAAAGTCCACAACACAATTTTAAACTTAATTATATATATTGTGAGTGTGCGTGTGTAGAAAATACTGAAACTTGTATAAGCATATATATATTTACAAAACTAATAATCGCAATCTGAGCAAATGGATCAAAATTACTTGTAAATGTAACCGAAAGTCAAAATCAAACGATCGACATTTTACAACAAGCCCAGTGTACAGAAACTTGTTTTCAAGCAAACACTTTGTACTTATAGTATAGTAAAAGAAAGTTTCCCAAAATGTTTTTATATAATAAAGATTAATATACGAAATGATCTCAACTGATTACTTTTATTCCCAATGATCATTGTAATGCTGTAATTGCAAAACTGCTCCATCATTCGCTAAATGGTGAACAAACTGTGCGGGCGACCCAAGCAAATTGGCCTAACGAGGAAGAGAACTCTAGAGGATTGTGTAAGAACTTCCCTTGATCCATCATCGTCTGACATTTAAAGCGTGAAAACGCACAATTTGCCGGGGGAAATTCTATAATAATGAATAACTCATGAGCACGCGCTTTGGGCAACGCCTTGAACGTGATGCAGCAAGGGATCAAGGATCGAAGATCGAGGAACACATTTGGGGATCGTTCGGAGCTACGCATGCGACTAGCACGCACTTCGACAAATGTCGCGTGCTCTTGAGTGGAAATTGGTTTTCCTTCTTGTCTTTGTCGTTGCATTTTTGGGCGTTTTATAAATAGTTTGCCAGCTTCTTTCTGATTGGTTGCGTATGCATATACATATATAGTAGTTTGAGGAGTGTGGGGAAAGACTATTCAGAATATTCATTCGTTCATTAAACATTTTACAATATTTATAATTATCCGTTTTTCCTCATTAAATTATGCGCCCAAAAGCATAATTGATATTTATGAGTCGAGGGCCTTTGAAATTAATGTGAATGTCTATTTGATGGTGGTCCGACTGGGACTTAGTGAAAAGTGTAGATCTAATCTGAAATTCGATTTTGCATATCCGTTTATAGCAAGAGTCCTGATTCCTGTCCCTTTGAGCACACTTCAGTTGCCCAATAACCCAATGCGCATACTCATCTTTGGCTTGTGGCAGACACAAGCGAGTTCAAAGATGTTTATCTGGCTTGCAGGACCCTAAACTCATTGTGCCGCCTAAGGATCCTAGCTCTGGCCGTGATTGCCCGCTCTTATCTCGGCTTGTGGTATTGTTGCATCTCTGAGTCCTTTGTTCGCACTGACACCGACAAAAAACGGTGAGCGCACAAAGAATTCTTTGTTAAGCGAAACTAGCCGGGGTCACTTAGGATATCCTACAGTTTCGAATTCAACTCGACTGACTGACTGACCATTTGAAAGGTGTAATTTTGGTTTTTATACCCTGAACCCATTAAAAATGGGTAAAAAGGGTATTATGGGTTTGTGCAAATGTATGTAACAGGCATAAGGAAGCATCTCCGACCATATAAAGTATATATATTATTGATCAGTATCAATAGCCGAGTCGATCTGGCCATGTCCGTCTGTCTGTCCGTCTGTCCGTCTGTCCGTCTGTCCGTCTGTCCGTCTGTCTGTCTGTATGAACACACAGATATCAGAGACTACAAGAGCTAGAGACTTCATATTTGGAACATAAGTTCTCCTAATCCCGGGACAGATCAAGTTTATTAAAATTTATCGATAGCTCGTCCCGTTCAAAAGTTATCGATAAATTTCGATTTTAGACCAGCGTTTTTTGGATATAACTTACAAGTTATAAGAGCTAGAGGCCCCATAATTTGACATGTATAATCTCGAATAGCATACACATGAACAAATTTTTCACTTTTTGGATACCACCCCCCAAACCCCCCAAAAGTTAAAAAACGCATTTTTGAAGGTACGACCTTGCAATTTGGTTTGGTCACACATATTATTGACAATTGTTTGCCCCAAAAATTTCAATAAGATCGGACGATAAACACAGAAGTTATTTAAGATTTAACTTTCCATTATGTGGGGCTCAGCGAAAAGCAAGCTAACTGCTTAGACCGCTTGCACTGCTTGTACTGCTTGTACTGCAGCATGTGTGTGTTTAGATTAATATGAATGATTGTAAGGACTGGGTTCAGGGTATCTCGTAGTCGGGCACTCCTGACTAGAGCACTCTTACTTGTTGATGTTGCGCATGCGCCATTTTCCCGCTTCACTTTCTGGTTTCCTCTTCAAGCAGCTGTTGTTCACTTTTTTGCACCTTTTGCCATAAAAATACCTTCTGCGATTCGCCTTTGACTTGTTGAAGGTGCATACTTTTAAGTTTTTCCAATAGCTGGCACACTTTCTTGATGGTTACAATTAAAGATTTCTAGTTTTATGTTTCATTTAGATATCTTTAGCTGTATATGATAGCAATTTTGTGAAATTGAAGAGCTGTGAAATAAAAAATGAATACTTTTTTAAGATGAAATAACCTTTAATAATAATAGGTACTCAATTCTATGAATAATAGACATTCTAAAAAATCGTAATATCGTTTCTGAAAAGCAAATATCTATAGAGTGCAATATGTGAACAGAAGCTCATAAAACTAATTATATTACCATTACATATTCCTCCTGATATATATAAGTACGTGAGTATTAATAAAATTTGTAGACCCGATTTAAGGATTTGAACATTCAACTCAGTGCACTTGCCCCTTCTCCGGACTTAATGTTGAATGCATCCATTTTGTTGTTACCCCTGGCAATTCGTCTGGCTTATCCTACAATCTACATAAGAACCGCAGCCAGCTCACCATGGTAAACATGAAAGTATTATTAATGCCACAGAAAAAATCTCCCACAGGGCTGCAACATAAAATAGGTATTTACAGCACAACCACCCTCAGAACTAACAACAATAAAGGCTAAAGAAAAAAAAAAAAAAAAAAAAAAAGACTCAGAGCGCACGCCATATTGAATATATTGAGTACGGATTGGGGAGGAGGGGATTGGGCTGGGCCAGGAGACTGGCAGTGTGGGTAGCCATTTTTAGACGGACAACAGCTAAAAATAAGCCAAGTAAGAGAACACCAAAAATAAAACGAGGGAGTTCGAAGTTTGGTTCGAAAAGTGTTACAAGGTTTTTCACTATGCCAAAAACTAACGGCACTGCGTGGGTTATCCTAAGGAAGAGAGAGGTGGAAGGGGAAGGGTGCTGGGGTGTACGTTGTGTGGGTGTCTAGTTGATTAACACACGCAAGGGTGCCGTTAAATGCAAGCGATACACTCACCATTTATAAACCTACTCTTGACCATGGAGCGTGAGTAGCTGCTGCATGATTAGCAGGACACCCTTCGAGCCCTTATCAAACAGCCGTTGCCCGATGAGCTGTTGATTGCCATTTTGGCATAGACGGCGCCCACATAACGAAATTGTTCAGGTTACTTTACGCATTATCATTCTAGGATTTGCCTTGGACCAGCATCTGTAGGCAATTATCGCCAGGCTCTCTGATCCTTTTGCAGCGTGACGTCATGTGCTGCCGTCTATCGGCACCTAACAATATCCCTATCCCTATCCCTATTCCCATTCCCATTCCCATCCCAACTCACACACACGCCGACGGATTTGCTGAATAGCCGATAATTTATTTCTGTAAACAGTTTTCACTGGAATTGCGCACGGTCCGCCAAACGACTTTTAATTTCCTTTCCTTTCCTCTACTTCACCAGCTGACCAAGGTCCGACGATTGCTCCTTATGTGGTAGGTGGAACGAATCCTTAAGTGGGCGCTGCTAACAAGCGTTGCGGTTTCAGCCAGGTGACTATTTTGGCATGAGCTAACTTATGTTTATAATCAATGGATTACATTCGATTGGGCAACACAAATTTAAACATAAATATACAAATAAGTTATAATCTTAACAGACCTGGGCATAATCAGTTTACGAGTAATGCAAGAGCAACTTAAATTACAATATGAAGATAACATAACAAAAAATAGCTGTTAAAAGGTAAATAAACCATTTTTTATTTTATATCTTACTTCAACCAACATAAATAATTACCTGCATATTTTATTTTTAATTCATTCAAGTTACCTGCACTTTTGACTAAAGTGCTTTCTTATTACAATGCAAATATTTTGTTTCTATAAATAAAATCAAGAAGAAGCTGCTTTATTTATGAAATAATTTTTCAATCAACTACTTTTAATATTTACTGAGAAAGCCAATCTATGTATATGTATTTATGTACATTTATATAATTTATAAAATGTAAGCATTTAAAGTAAAACATTTTTAAATTTTAGAAAAATATTATGTTTGTTGAAATCGACTCTAAAATGTTGTAAAGCATTAAAAAGATAATGAAAAACTCGGAAAAAATAAAAGGACAATAAGATAGAATATTTATAAGTATAATAGTGATTATGTGATATCCCTTAGTATAATCCTTTAAATCCTGATCATACAAATACAATATTGTTGCCGGCAGGTAGTGTAAAAAAAAACAAATTGTTTTTCCTGCAAATTGTGGCAAACTTTGTGGCATAAGCGATTTAAATATTTAAGAATTTTGCGGATTCATATGAAAGTGTTTATGCAATCGAATAGAATTATTTGATGCAGACTTGTGGTTTGTTGAAATACATAAATATGTGTGTATATGTTGCATACAGACCTCCTTATGAATGTGCCATAGAAATTGAAAATCAATTCAAGTGCAAAAACCAAAACTAATTGCTACACATTTAATGCTAAATATGCAAAATTGAATAGGAACACAACAACATCAAATATGTGAATGATGATGATGATGGTATAGGTAGTGTTTTGGTGGGGCTCGTCAGCACCACTGGAAGAGACCCACTAACCCATAAAAAGAGCACAAAAATCCACTCAGTAGGCAAGGAAGACAACAACAGCAGAAAAAACTGTTTACAGTTCCACAATGTCCATTTTCATGTAAATGCGAATGCCAGGATGAATGTATATGAATGTATATGTGCATATATATACATATATGTACATAGAGGGAGGGAGATGGTAAACTCGAATCGCCTACATGATGAACATTCTGAGAGATAGAAAAAACATCTGCCCCTGATGGCACTTTAGTTAACGAAAAAAAACAATGGTTAAAAATATACATGGACACATATATATATATATATATATTCGTATGCATGCAGCATGGAAAACAACAGCAAAAAAAAAAAAATCACATTGTTGTTATTGGTGTTGCTGACTGACTGTGCCATCGATAATGTCCAGCATCCGTTATAGAGAAAAAGGAAGTCGAAATAAACGACAGCAGCGTGTGCCTTGTGCCTCATGTTCGATGTCCTTTGCCTCAGTCTGCGTGTGTGCGTGTGTGTGTGTGTGTGTGTGTGTGAGTGTGGGGGTTGCACACGCGTCCTCATCGGCCCTCAACTATTTGCACTGGACAGACGACGGCCAGTGGCGAGTCCTGCGGACTTGGACAGCCGTTGGCTTCATCGTTTAAACAGTTTGCTACATTTGCCGCGCACAAACAATCAAAATTTTGTGTGGGTTACCCGATTGAATTCGATTTTTCCATTTCCTTCGCACATTTTTATCACAGCCTTTTCTTTACACACTATTTGCCAAAGGCCGGCCACGCAGATGTCGGCGTGTCAACAGAGTAATCGTAGATGCCTGGGAGAGCAGCCAGAGCAAAGTGTCCTTAAAGAGTTCGTCTTAAACTAAATCTAAGAAAAATAAACTTTTTTCATCAGAGCAAATGCTTTTATGAAAAATAGAGAAAACTCTACAGATGTAAACGAATATCTAAAGAAAACTAAAAGTACTAAAATGAAATAAATACTCGAAAAAATCATCAAAATATAATATAAAACATTATATATATGAAGAAGACTTTCTAAGCTCTATTTAGAAGGCAACATTTTGAATTCTATTCCAACTTTTTTCATCAGAGCAAATACTTTTATGAAAAATAGAGAAAACTCTACAGATGTAAACGAATATCTAAAGAAAACTAAAAGTACTAAAATGAAATAAGTATTCGAAAAAATCATCAAAATATAATATAAAACATTATATATATGAAGAAGACTTTCTAATTAATATTGTAAAGAGGTGAAGAAGAATGATATGGGAAAGAAAAGAATATACAAATATATTCTATGAACTTATATCCATATTTGTATTCCTCTGAAATTGCACATATTCCAACATCAACTAGCTCTTCTATATACTGAAAAATTGATCATGTTCCTCATCCCCCTAAAGAACCAATCAAAATGTTAGCAGCACACGAGCCACAAAGTCAAAAAACGCCTATTACACAATCAAAGCATGAAATCGCACATAAAAAATGCGATTACGACCAATAAAAATATAGAAAATACAAAAAACATTCGAGCCGCGTATGTACATAAGAGTGCTGGCAAAAAAGTGCTCAAAAAACCACCCAAAACTCAAACAATAAATGTGCCAAAAACAGCAAATGCCGCAAATAGGGTGGGTAAGGGAAACCACCCTCCGAAGAGGGTTGCAAAATCTATCCAAAAGCAAAATCCATCCAAACAATGCTGAATGAATCGATATTTTTTTGCTGGTTTTTTCTCTCTCTCTCTCTCTCTCTGTTCTTTTTTTTGTGGCATGTGAATAAAAAACAGGTAGTTGCCATTGTTGTTGTTTTTTTTGTCTGTGTCAGTAACAGATACTTTTTGCTGGCTGTAGAATAGATCTCTGGTATCTGCTGTCTGGTCCCAAAATCGACTTATTGGTCTTTGTGAACTGGGAAGTGCAAATGTCAGCTGGAGTCTTGTAATGTGAGCAATTAGAGATGCACTGACGAGCTATCATTATCCGACCAGAACAACTTACAGGTGCTAACCTGATACAAGTCCTGCAAAATCCAGACAACTCACATATCAAGACGTTAAACGTTTGAGGGGCGGATATGGGTTTCCGATTTCTGTTAGCTCCAGGCCCCATGGTACCGCAGTATCTACACCTATGGTTGACAAACAGCTGGCCACAAGCCTTTCCTTGCCAGGCAGGTGCTACTTTCGCCTGCGACCGCATCCATCAGAACTGTCGTCCTAGTCAAATGTGAAGTGCATTCACATACATATATTTTTATTTTTGCTTACATACACTCAATTGTCCTGGGTCTGAGCACATTTTCCAGCTGGTCATTAATTCAATTGAATTGTGGCTGGTCCAACAAAAAGGGGGCAGCCGCTCAGCTTGCCACATTTCCATGTGCCACATTCATTTTTGCCACATCAGCGCAGCGCATCGAAATCATTTTGTTGCCTTTTCATGCAGAAATTTGAACATTTTTGCAATGCAAAGCGCTAACCCTCCAATAAAGGTGTCATTTTGATGGATTTTAACCCTTTTATTTTGCGTTGATTTATATATAAAATCAGCACGCATTGCTGCCAAATGCTGAAACAGCTGCTATCGACTTGCAATAATCACAAAGCCGGATTAATTAGCCATTCGAATTGCGTAGTTGCGGAAAATAGAGGAACACTATATGTGAAATAACAAACATTCGAAAGTTGCACATTTGTTTGCTGACATTATTTTGATTATAATCTGCCTGCGATTGCTTAGCTCTTTATAGATATTTTCACTTTTGTATACTACATTTATGTTAATCAGCGATATATCTAAGATCTGAACAGTAAAAAATAATAGTTTCACAATTTTACATTACGTTACGACTTGTATACTTGTATTCCTGTTTATTTATTTTCTTATTGTCGACTATTGACAGTCGACTCAAAAGAATTTATATAAAATTATAAAACATTTGAAAGTACATAAAACATTTAACTGAAATTTTAAATTTTAAATTAAAGATATATAGTTAAAATTACATTAAGTTCTGGGGATATTAATAAAAAGTTAAGATATTGGTCCAACGTATGTGGCAAGGATTGAGGAAAACCCAGAAAAACAATCCAAAAATTATTAGTAAATTGTTAATATAGGCAAGTAGGCAAGATTTTATACTCTTTTCGAACCTTTAGGCAATTTTCACTCTGCCAACTGCACCACTGAAATTTCATATGCTGTACAAAATCGTTTTGTCGCGTAACATTTCTTTCTATGAATATGAAGATACAGTGATCCGATCCGGCCGGCTCCGACCAATGTGATGTCTCTTTGAATAATAAGTATCAGTGCATAGTTTCATCGCAATAGATTCAAAAACATGGGATATATGGCCAAAACCGACTTCGAGTTGTATGGCAGCTATAAGATATAGTGGTCCGATCCAGCCGGTTCCGACCAATGTGCTGTGATGTGATATCTCTTTGAATAATAAGTGTCTGTGCAAAGTTTTATCGCGATAGCTCAAAAACTGAGGGACTAGTTTGCATACAAACAGACAGACAGACAGACAGACGGACATGGCTAGATACATTTTTATTGTCATTCTAAGCATACTGGCAGTAACTTTTGGGGGTCTCCGACGCTTCCATCTATGTGTTACAAACTTCAGCACAAACTAAATATACTATTTTTTTCGAAAAGAGTATAAAAAGAAAAAATATTTATTTAAAGTTAGTATATAAGAAGAGTTAAAAGAGAGATAGAGATGCTCAAAAGATATTTTACATCTTTTCAGAAAATATATATGTATTTTAGAAAGAATTTCATTTCCTTTTGATTTAATTAATTTTTTATATTTATAATTATATATTTACTTTCTCTACATACACCTTTACTTTTATTCAGTTATTTCAACACTTTTTCGAAGTCGCCATTTTATTTTCTCGCTACAAAGAGAGGGGGAGAGTGGGAGAGCCAACCCTGAACATGCTCATTCTTTCACACACACATAATTACAGTTTTATATTTTTAAAAGTGTCAAGCACACACACACACACACACACACACACATACACACACGCACACATACACAAATCACAGCTTGCCTTTCCCTTTTCCTACCACCGTCGAAGGGTTGGAAAAACTGAAAATTAACGGCGCACAATAAAAACAAAAATCATTTTGAGTGCCCGAAAAGAGTTGAAATAAATTATTTGCTTTTATTTATAGACAGCCCCTTGTATTGTTTAACAGCACGTAAGTATAGTGTAGTATATACTCAACAATGGCGGGACCAATCAAAGTGCGGGGATTACATGGAGCTGTCTGCATCTTTAGGCGCGTGGCACCACAAGATCCCCCGGCATTGAACTTGAAAAACTTCCCGAAACGTGCTCAACAATATCAGATACAACGACAACAACAACAACAACAACAGCAACAATAGGCAGCTACTTTGCCCTTTCAACACGTTGGGCAATCAATGAATCCTTCCGACTGTCACACGTCTTTATAAATAGCCAGAACCCTTCCCTTCCCAACTCTTTTCACTTTCTTTCGTTTGTCGCTTGTGCCCCTTACTTGTTGCATCATCATCATCATGCTCAATCCTCATCAGCATCGAGTTACCCTCATCACATCGAGTGCTCACACAAATTAACCACCAATAAAAAGGCAGCACTTCATAAAAAAAAACACACACAACTTCCGTTTTGTTTTTTGTTCGTTGCCATTGTTCAAGCCTGTTGCTCCTGTTCCCCTTCCGTGTGCCACTTCCCTGTTTTCTTTTTTTTTTAAATTATGCTGTAATCGAGGAGTCACGTAAGCATCCCTAATGTGATTTTTAGCGCCACTCATCGCGCCTTTTTTAGGGTGTTTTTTAAATGGGGTGGGGTATACAAAAAAATGACATGGTAATTGGAGTACAGATCAAGTTCCCATTATGTGATTAACCTTTGAAGTGCATTTTTTGTTGTTAGGGTGTTTGAGCTGGGCGTGGTTTCTGAGATACTGATATAGATTTTTACGATGGTCGCTTTGTGGGGCGGTTGTAGACAGCAAATGGTTGATATAAGAACTTATTTGAAAACGGTGATGATTTCATCATTACAAGAGTTGACAATGATCTTTATAGGTATCCGTAATTTAAGAAATCAAGTTTTTTCATTAACCATTTGAAAACTAATGAATTCCATGAATATTTGTGTATTGCAAATCATTAGCACAATTGTTTTGATAGAACTTCTTAATAGAATTTAATAGTTGGAAGAGTAATGACAACGGTCTTAATAAGTCTTATAAATTGATGAAATAAATTAGAAATAAATTTATGACTTGTTAATTTTAATATCGCAGATCCTTGAAAAGATGACTAAGCCTTCTTTATAGAATTTTAAAACCATGAATATTTATTTTTATATTTTATAGCTAAAAGAGTATTGGCAATGATCTTGACAAGGTCTTATATATTTAAGAAATAAATTATAAATTAATTTGTGCCTTTTAGATTCTAATATAGCAGAGCATTAAATTATACTATGTAACTTCTTTACACAATTTAAAAACTAATGCTATTTCAGTCTTTATCAACTTAGCCTTAATCTAACTATTTTACTTTGCTATTAATTAAGACACTATACAATTCTAATATGGGATATTCAAATAAACACAATCATTGAGCTACTTGAGCATCATCTGCTGCTGCTTCGGACTGCATAAAGGACTCAGCACATAAAATGCTGATCGAATAGCTGTTCGATCGGTCTGCCAACAAATTGCCGCCCATGCAGTCGGCTATTGTTAATGAAGACTGAATTGTTATGCAGGACTATGCACAAATTCAAATGTCATTCAAATAACGGTCGTTGGCAGCACAATGACGCTGCTAAATGGACGGGCACGCGGGCACAAGCAGGAGGTGTAGGAGAACAAGGAGAACAAGGAGCACGCTGCAGGACACGAGCAGGAGGAACGCCTGCATCTCATTTCGGCGCAAATCTGTTTCGTTGTTGTCATGGAAAAAAAAAACCGATTTCAATGCGACAGCGCGCCAATATCCTGGCACAGGATACGCACGAATATTGTTATTATTTTCATGTTTCATCCGGTTTCATGTGCTCAGGCGTTGGCGTTGGCGTTTTGGATATTCCTTCTGCTGGCTGGCAGCAGGCGACTAGAAAAACAAAAACAGCAAAGGACTTTGCATTGGAAGTGGAATTGTAAGTGAAACTGAAACTGGGCCCAGCGGTCTCGACTTCCTTTTGAGTTAAACCACAACATAAGCCAAAAGGAAACGGCCGTCCTGCTGCCCATTCACCTTCTCCTTCCCCCGTCTCCTGTTTTCTGCCTTCTGTCTCCTGTCTCCTGTCTCGTCACCGATAAGCGTGACATTTTCATATTGTTGGCGATCTGAATCCGAGGCTCATTCATGCATCGCCTCACGATTGAGATCTTCCTTGCTGAGCTGCAGCACGCCAATCACACACTGACGGGATTAGTTGAAGTGAAGTTTTTTATCTGTTTCTAGCCGTCGATTGTGCTGTGCTAATTGGACCGATCGTCACATAGTTCACTCTATTCTATCCAAATGCAAGCGGATGGCCGTGAAATCGGAATCCGCTTCCGATAGGGCAGTTGAGATATCGCCAGATATATCAATAATCTTTAGTTTTTATGAGCGTGCAATTGGCGTTAAATTCGAAATGACATAGCCAAAAAAAAAGCAACCATTTTGCAAATGCATTCAGAATCGAGATCTTAGATGTACATATAGTATATATATATATATATATATATATATGTATATATGGAAACAGTCAGCTGCTGTTGTTGGATTTGAAAGTGAAGGATACCATTTTCTCAATTCGAGCTTTTTTAATACTTTAGATTTCATGTACAGCCCGATCAGAAATCGAATGCAAATCTGTTTAATATATTCTTAAAAGTCATACTTGAATGCAAATAATTCCATGAAGGGTAAAACTTTCTAGAAATTAAGGTCTTAATTGCAGTATAACCTTGGGGTTTTCGATATATCGAAAACTATACTATGAATGACTGATTTTAACAAAATTTTTAATTGATTTGAGTACAAAATTCTCTTTTTTCCGAGTCTACATGTAATTATTTTCATCTTTGACTAAATTCTGCTTGAACCGGTTCACTGACGTTCGGTTGCGAACCGGTTCGCTGACTTAAAACAAACACTTAATGTTTTCAGGAGTCAACTACATCCTTTGCTCAAGTACTCGCACACATTAGAGACCATTTTTAACATATCTTCTAAAACATAAGGCAACAAATTTTCATGGCTGAAAAATTACGAAAAACTACCAGAAATTAGTGCATAACTTCATAACTTCCAGTTGGGGCAGATGTCAAGCGGGTTCAGGCAGGCAGATTGCCCCTAGTTTGACTTAACCCCGCGCTCATTTAAATGTCACTTCTGCAGAAACACAAACGAATCCCCAAAGGACCAAGCATAAGAAAATCATTTGTAAGGCGCAAGCCGAACGCTGAATGCATATTTGAACTTCACCTCGAGGTTGGCGTAGGGTCAGGTCATGGATCTTGAGCAGCGGCTGAGGCAGCCAAATGCCAGCGAGGGTCGCGACATTGGCGCGCAAGATTTGTGTGTTTCCGGAGCGCGTCGGGGTCGGGGTCGGGGTCTGGGACCTATTATAGTCGCATTCCTTCGACTGCCTGACTGTATGCCTGCCTGCTCCTTGGCGAGCGTAATAGCGTAAACATTTAATGGGAGCGTGCGCTGAGCACGCGCAACATTGCCTCACCCCGGGACTCGGTCTCAGTCTCAGTCTCAACCACGACTCGATCCTCCCTCGTTCCTCGTGCTCCTCTTTGTTTGATTTCCTTATGGCTTTGCGTGTCGCTTCGGCGTCTTATGATTGATTGCATGCTGCATACTCGAATGTACTATGTAGGCTTTGTCCTTATTGTATTTTGACGATTTCCCATATTCATGATCATAATCTTGTGGCATTCTCTAAAGAGCATGGAAAACTTTGTGGGTGTAACGGTTTTGCGGTTGATAGTCCGCATTGAACGACTAGATACAAAGCAAGGACTTCGTGATTAAGCATAATGCTCAACTGATGGAATAATGTTCGGATAAGTCTAAAATATCTAGCATTCAGATACAAACGTATTCTTTTGCTAGATGGGTGAATTTAATCATTTTAACTCGGAGTAAATGACAAGGATTTTTTTTTTTTAATTTCAATAAGTAATATGATAATATTTAGAAGTTTAGTTCAAATATATTGCTTTTTTATTTCTGCATTTAAATAGCTAGGTTTTACAAATTTCGGATATTCGATTTCTAAATGTCTTTCAATTACCTATAAATGCCTTTAAAAATCCTAAAACTCCCATAACTTTGTCGAAAATGATTCAATTTGGAACATTGTTTGGCATCTATATTAATTCTGCATTTAAGTTTTTCGAATTTTCGATTTTCTACTAAACTTAAGCCACAATAATACCTAGATAGTCCATAGAAACGCCTTACTCCCATAACTTAGTCAAAACAGATCCGATTTTCGTTCCCGAGGCAGTTTTCATCATGATTACACTCTTTTATCAATAATATGGAAGATTTCGAAGTAAATCTTCGAGGTAGCTGCAAGAACAACTTCTTTGCTTTGTGGCTGCCACACATGTGGCACACTTAGCACCTCCAATTCATAATGAATGAGTTAAGAGCAGCAACAAACTAAACATTAACATATCGCGCGACTACTGCGACTGCGGAGCTGCCCCTTGTGACGCTTGGGAAAGTGCATACATGACAGGGATACGCCCGCATGCTGGCGGCAGGCCGGCAGGACATGTGTTAATCAAGTAGGAGCCTCAGCGGCGCATAACTCAACTATGTAGACTGCAGATGTGATGTGAGGAAGGGAACGAGTAAACAGCTGCCGCTCCGGTTCCCAAATCTCAGACAAGGACTAAAAATAGTTGCTGGCAAGGTGCAGGACGATGTGCGGCTAGTCCCCCGGGGGGATTTATGTGACAGAATTCTCATGTTTACGCTTAATTTTCGTTTAATTTTTATGGGCGCCAAGTAATGACGGCTGCTTTGGAATATCGCCTAACAAACTTGGCCATTTTTCCTCGTATGTAGTATTCAGCAAAGAAAACAAAGCCAAACAAACAACGTAACATGATCTAAAAAACCAATATCCATTGGCAAAAGAAAAGGTGACAAACAATCAATCGGAAGAAACAAACATTAGAAAAAAGCGCAATTGTTGCAACATGACAATTGAATGCAATCCGGAAATGTCCTGTGCTGCATGGACAAGATGGATCGCCCAAGTGGCGAAAGAGATCGAACGGGCAGAGAGAGAGAGAGAGAGAAGACGGAGAGAAAAAGACTCAAAATTGCAACCACTGTTTGGAGTGAGAGCTCGGCCAGCCTGCAGTGAGTTTTAGCTCAAGGATCGAACCCCTGTGACTATGACATGCCTAAGTAAGTCCCCAGTTGACCTCTAAGGCGACCTCAAGATATGTCCGTCTCAGAGAGAGCGCGCGCCGAAACTGCTCCTTTTGTGCCTGTGCCGGTCATTGTTTGACCTTTTCTGCTTCTCCCTCTACTTCTGCCAGCCGCTTGCCTTTGTCTTACTTTTGCGTTTTGATCCTGGCCCGTTGTCAATGCCAAAGGGCATTGCAATAAATGTGATAAAGATTGCTTATTGTTTTTCTTAGCAATTGCTCAGAGTCTGTCCTGTGCCATAAATTGCCCGTAGCCTGCCGATCGGTGACCGTTGACCGGTCCGTTGATGTCGCCAAGCGTTGAAAAATGCATTCAATGATGCCTTAATTGTGGCGCATTCGCATCAGCGGCAGCTGAAACTTTATATTTCCATTGAACTATCTTGGCAATTGTGGGAGTTTAGCTCATGTTTTGCTTTGTTTGTATTCAAAGGTGGGGGCCATTAATTTGTGATGCCGATGTTAACATTTAGCTTCACATAATAATATAATATAAAAATCGGCTTATTATGCGTAATATAAAAAAAATTGTATCATATTACACTTGATTACGCTTCATTAAGCTTCTCAACAATCAAGCTTTTCGACAGAGGAATCATCCATTGGTTTCAACTTTCTGCTACACCCAGGACTGCTTATGCTTTAAATCAAATGAGTTAAGTCCGCTTTTCAACCAATTTATCAAATTAGTATTTATGATTTATTTATTGTCTACAAGACAAATCGTAAATAAACAAAGCAAATAATATTGCATTTAGTACATTTTCAAAAACAAATTTTTTGGCGCATTTATTTACTCAAAACGGTCACATTCATTGCCTAAAAATTCTATCACATTTTCATCGATATGTGCAATTGTGTATAATGCGATATCGGATTTCGATAACTTTACTTACTCACTACTCATCTCTATCCAACCTCCAATCAGCTGTTCGTACAGACAAAAAATGAAAGACGTTTACGTTTACATATTTAGTTTTTAAACCCCAACCAAAATGAGTCAATATAGTCACGTTAAGTACACCACATCGCCAACGCCATCAGTGGTGTCCGGCTATTCGAGCGCCTCACGATTGCATTCGCCGCTACCGCCGCCCGTTGGCTATCGCAAGGATTGCCTCTCGGCCACATCAAAAAGCTACAAATATCTGCGGCGCCTGCTTAAATTCAATCAAATGGACTTTGAATTCGCCTTTTGGCAAATGATCTACTTGTTTATAGCGCCGCAGAAGGTGTACAGGAACTTCAATTATAGGAAGCAAACGAAATCTCAGTTCGCGCGCGACGATCCCGCATTTCTGGTGCTTCTCATAATTTGTCTATGTGGTAAGTAGTACATTAAACAAGAGTCCAATAGATTATAATAAATCTCAAACCGCTTACAGTCACCTCTCTGGGCTTTGCCTATGTACTGGGCCTGTCCATTTGGCAAAGCATCTCCTTCATATTCTATGTGGTGTTCGTCGATTGCATATTTGTTGGCATCATAATTGCATCATTCTTCTGGGCGGTGACCAATCGCTTCTTGCGCACCAACAGTCTGGAACCGGACATTGAGTGGGGCTATGCGTTCGATGTGCATCTGAACGCCTTCTTTCCGCCACTGATGTTGCTGCACTTTATCCAACTGTTCTTCTACAACTGGCTGATCAGTCAGGATTGGTTCATATCACGTTTCCTGGGCAACTCCTTCTGGCTGTTGGGCATGGGCTATTATGTGTACATCACTTTCCTGGGCTACAACTGTGAGTAGCGAACACAATTGCTAAGACTCAGTAACTTATGTGTGCTTCTGTTTTACAGGTATTCCGCATCTGAAGAATACGCGTCTCATACTCATCGCTCTGCCCATTATCTTTCTGCTGTATATCGTCGTCACCATAATTGGCTGGAATGCAACGATTTCGTTTGTGAACTTCTACAAGTATCGCGTGTATTAATAAGCGAGCGACGTGGACTGTAAATTATTTTGCTTATTAGCTGCTAAGCGCTCCCTATAATTATGACTAATACTACTGACTACTGTAGCATAATCCATGTATGCATAATATATACGCATCAAAGTTGAACTTTCCGTACGAAAAGATCAGTTGCTTTTATTTGGTTTTATTAAACTACAAGTTAACATAACAAATGCATTGCTCTGGGAGCTTCTACGCCAGCTGTTTGGGCTTGACGAAGGTTCGCTTCCGCTTGTTGCGTCTGCGCTGCAGCTCCAGGGTATGCAATTCAGTGTGTACCTCCGCGTAGATCTCCTTCTGCTCCTCCTCGGGAATTGTAGAGCGATATTGCTTCATTAGATCGTACTTCTCCCATGGCTTTTGCACCTTCTCGGACGATCTGCGGTGCTTATCCTTCAGGTATTGCTCAATATTGGCCACACCGCGCAAATTCTGACGTTCCCAACGCTCCAACCATGGTCTGGGACGCAGAACGACTTTAATATCGTTGATAGGCACGGCAGTTCCCTCCTCTAGGGTTTCCGCTTCCATATGCTCATCGAATGTGCTGTACTCTGGTAGAGAGTCACGTAAATAGAACAGACTGTCGTCCAGACGCTTCTCCAGGCGCAGCACCTCCACCTTCTGTATGGTGGGATCGTACAGCTCGTAGACCACCTCAATGCCCTGGTGATCGATTACGTTGCGCAGAATGAATCGTGCGCGCAGACCGCAGCGCTCGCGATGAATGCAAATGCCGACGAACCGACTGGTCTTGCCCGCGGCATGCGGATCAGAGCTGGTCACTGCCAGGATGGAGCCCACATAGAACTCGGGCAGCTCGATTTGCCGCCGACGGTCCATCATATCCAGACGCTCCAGCTTTTCGCGCACTGTATTGCGCCATTCGACTTTCGGGTCGGGCAGAAACTCCGGGTATACAAAGCGGTAGTGTGCGGGCACAATTGGTTTGCGAACTGGCGGATTTGCTACATCCTGCTGAGCATTTGCGACGACTCCTTCTGCCTGCTGTGTCGGCTTAGTGGAAAATGTGACTGAAAATGCGCATATTACGTGAATGTTTTTACCCCAATTGTGTTATTTGCTTACCAATCCGCTTAAATGTACATTGTTGCGCCAATTTGCTAGTTAGAATTCTAGCGTTAATGTTCATTTTAACATTAAAATTGGAAAATGTTTAGATAATCACAGGTAGGGATGGCTAAAGACCCATGCACAGTTGTTCGGTTATCGAATATCAAAACACATCGTGATGCAAAGTGTGACCGCAGCTCCGTCGCGTGACAATTTCGATTGTGCGCAACTCACGAAACCACCTGTTGATTAATTTCCATATGTTATCGACGCAACAATTTGTAACTAGGCGGCAAAGGAAATTATATTTCGGTTTGTAATTAGTCTTCCGCTTAATCAAAAGAAAACTATATTTTGCATACTATGCATATCAAATATATGTAACTTAAGTAGTGACAAACTTAATTTATCATTTTATGCAAAACGTCAATAAAATACCAAAGTCGACAGTTTGCAAATTGCCTAAAACTTTTATTAACATTTACACCAAAGCAATTTTATTGTATAAAACAATTGATACTATTTCAAATTGTTAGCGATAACGATTCGAAAGAATCTTCAAGTATAATAAGTTTTAGAATGCCATAAAAGCAGATATTTTAAGTATAATAAAATATATATATAAATATCAAATTAGTAACGATCTAGTGTACAAATGATCGGAGTTCCAAAAAAGGAAATAAAATCATAAATAAATTAATACTACTCAAAATCTCGGTATGTTTAAATACTAAATAAAAACAGAATGGACGAAAATAAAACACAGTACGATTACACTTCAGTCAGCGCATTTCACAGTCAGTACGCGAGGTGGTAGGTGCAGACGCGCTACTCGTACGATCGCTCGCTTTATTGTTGGCACCAGAGTATCTATGGAAATATTGCGCAATTCCTTATGAGCGATACTGTTGTGCAGCCTTCGTATGTGCCTCTTCATAGCCTGTCCCTGGGTGAAGGCCAACGGGCAGTAGGGGCATTTGTAAGGACGTTCGCCGGTATGAACTCGCAGGTGTGTTATCAAACCGTATCTGCGAAGGAACGCCTTGCCACATGTCTCGCAACAATGGGTTTTCCTGCCTCTGTGAGATCTGCATAGCATACGACTAGCAATTGTTATTTGCTTTTAGAGACTTACAATAATTAAATAATACTTACTTGTCGCTTTTCGGCTTGGTTCGCCTCTTTTGGCCCTTAATACTACGTGCAAGGAGATTCTTCGGGCTGTCGCTGTTTGTTTCTTGCGCGTTAAGTATTGGCGTTACCTGGACGATGTCGGCCAGCTCACAATCTATATCCAGCTCTTCATAGGCAACTGGAGCCAACCCATTTCGCAGTCCACGCTCCGGGGAATCTAATGGCCTTTGTGGTCTTTGCCGCCGACTCGTCTTTGTATTCGGTTTTTTCTTCTTGGGCGGAGCATGCTTCCTCGCCGAAATATCAGCTGGGGCGTGGGGTACCGATAGGTGTAGACTCAGCTGAGATTGTAGTTTGAATACAGCGGGACATTGTTCGCAACGTAGGCCCTTGCTGCTGTGGTGCCGCAAATGAGCCATGAGAACATGGTTTTGGGTGAAGGTGCGCGGGCATTGCGGACACTGAAACGGACGTTCGCCCGTGTGGATGCGGGTGTGAATGGTCAGGTCGTGTCCGCGCAGGAAACCCTTGCCGCAAAAGTCACAGAAATGCGTCTTCTCGCCAGTGTGCCGTCTGATTGATAATATAAAACACTAAGTGTTAGCTTTGTCTACTAATATATATTGATCAGTACTAATCACTCATTACTCACTTCTCATGCACGCTCAGAAGGTACAGTCGGGTAAATAATTTGCCACAGAATCTGCAGTTGAATGTCTTATCTCCAGTGCTCTGCGGCCTGCGCCTAACCGGCTTGTTGGGCTTATGTCGCCTTTGCAAGGGCACCTCTTGAGGTTTTGCATTACTCAGAGCAGGCACCTTTTCGACGCCCGCTGCCTCCTCCTGATGCTGCGGCTCAACTTTGACTTTGCTCAAATTGAATCCAAGTCGTTCATTTTGGTAGACAGCCTCCACGAACGGCAGCGCACACTTGACGTTCTCCTTGCCCTTTAGTGGCAGGAGCTGCAACAGTTTGCGTTGGCTCTCCTCGCACGTATGCTTGAATTTATAGGCGTTTTGTGCCGCAAGCACGCAGGACAGGCAGATGTGTTGGGGCAGCGAGTCCTGCTGTTTCACCTCGCAGAACTCGTTCAGCATTTCGGCCAGGCTCGGGTCCTTTTGGGACTGTTGCTGCCGCGGGGCGAATATGTCGACCAATGTAACGGAGCTGTCCATGCAAACACGACAAAGTTTATCCATGTCTGATGTTGGGGTACAGCGTAGTATTTACATTAGAAACATAACAGGAAACATAAAATGCCAAACAACGAAAAATTGTGTATGTATATATTCACGTAAATACAAAATTGTTTCCGATACCGATAACGGCTAAGCGAATTATATTTCGATTATCATTTGCGTGCAGCCCTGTCAACAGCTGATTTTGCTGTTCTCTTTGCCTTATAATACGAATATCACAATGGGTAGCTTAACAGTTCTGTGAGTAGTGTTGTAACAATAATAACACGCGTCGATAATTATTAATAATAGTTAAGCTGTTTTAGAAAATTTGCAAGTAACGTGATCGGGGCAAACTTACGAAACTTAATAAGCGGAAATTTTATTTCATCAGACCACAAACCGCACGCAAAGCAGCGCTACAGCAGCACGGGTAGAGAGGTAAACAACAGACTCTCAAACATTAAAAAAATGCTTGAACATTTGCCAATTTATGCCAGCGGGGAAATTGTTCGTGGATTTGGCCGCGGCTCGAAAGAGCTGGGGATTCCAACCGGTATGTAGTGATCTGACCGCCGTGCCCTTTACAGATAACGAACTCTAATGCCCATTGATAGCGAACTTGCCGCTTGAGGTGGTAAAGACCCTTCCCGAATCCCTGCACACCGGAGTCTACTATGGTTGGGCGAACGTGGATAATTCTGAGGTGCACAAAATGGTGCTAAGTATCGGCTGGAATCCCTTCTACAACAACAAAGAGAAGAGCGTCGAAACGCATATGCTGCATAAATTCGATTGTGATTTGTATGGAAGAACATTGAAAATCTGCATTGCAGGCTATTTGAGACCTGAGCAAAATTTCGATTCCCTGGACGCCCTAATTGCAGTTATTAAATCGGACATAGAAACATCAAAAACGCTGCTGGACACGGCGGAGAATAAAAAGCTGCAAAAATCGACCTTCTTTTCAGTGGAAAGTGAAAAATGTTGACTACTAAATTTATGTTATCTTTCAAGTACGTTGATGATTCGAATCGCCGATATTCACGTATTTGACAAAATGTTGAAAGTACTTAAGATATGTCTAGATCTGAAATTAAATGCAATTATTTTCATCACGTAAATCGATTGATTGATTACTTCAAGCACGTCGGTTAGCATGAGGGGCAGTACTTAATTGTGAAATACCCTGGGTTAAAAAATTTTTAGACACCATTGTATGATAGTTTCTGCATTACAAGTTCCCATCTTTATTTAGCTTTAGTACTCGTAATTTTTTGAGCGGTAGCGTTTATATGATTGCATTCGTAAATTATTTTATATAATTTAGATTGTATAACATTAAAAAAGTCGGAATTCTCTTGTTTAAATTGCCATTGTCCCAACACAACAAAAATGTCATTAATTCAATTTCAAACGCTTACAAACCACATTTTGTGCTTAATACAAACTTTTTAGTTAAAACTAACATAGGTACTCAGAGTAATGGAGTCATGAATTTGCAAATATGATCTATTGAATCTCATATTGGTTTAATGTACAGACAAATTTGCATTTCTACGTTTGATCTGACAATATTGCTTGAACTTAAGACAATGTTTAATTGAAAATTAGATGAGCATAAGCTTAATTGTCCGTTATTGCTGATCATCATATGGCTAGCTGGGCTTATTGGGAAATATCGATATAGCTAAGCACTCGATATTTATTATCGATGTTTAGCTTTTGCTAATGATCGCGGTAAGTTTTCTGCGTGTGTGAAGCCAAGATTTGTGTATATAAAACCGTTGCATAAATCAACAGATAAATCAGATCAAAGCGCTGCATTAACCAAGCTGGTTAACAACAACCCCAATCCACACAGCGACACGCAGAGCAACAACACCATGTCAAGCAGCAGCAGCAACGTGTCGTTGACGTCGCGGCAGCAGCCGCAGCATGTGCGCATTGAAAGCCATGAGGAACAGGTGGAGGTGGAGGTAGATTCGCCCACGCTGTCCATTTCCGAGAGCAAGGAAGTAACTGGTTTGACGCACGAGTGTGGAGTCTTTGGTGCAATCGCGTGTGGCGATTGGCCCACCCAGATAGACATCGCTCACGTGATATGCCTGGGTCTGGTCGCATTGCAGCATCGTGGCCAGGAGTCGGCGGGCATCGCTACCAGTGAGGGCAAGTGCTCCAAGAACTTCAACGTGCACAAGGGCATGGGCATGATCACCACCCTGTTCAACGACGACGCGATGAAGAAATTGAGAGGTAACCTGGGTATTGGCCACACACGGTATTCCACGGCCGGCGCCTCGGAGGTGGTCAACTGCCAGCCATTTGTGGTGCACACGGTGCACGGCGCCATGGCTCTGGCCCACAACGGCGAGCTGGTCAACAATGAATCTCTGCGCCGCGAGGTGCTGGGCCGCGGCGTTGGCCTGTCCACGCACAGCGATAGTGAGCTGATAGCGCAGTCGCTGTGCTGCGCACCAGAAGACGTCTCCGAGCATGATGGACCCAATTGGCCGGCACGCATACGGCACTTCATGATGCTGGCGCCACTGTCCTACTCGCTGGTAATCATGCTCAAGGACAAAATCTATGCGGTGCGCGACACGTATGGCAATCGACCGCTCTGCATTGGAAAAATTGTGCCCATCAACTCGGGACACGCGGGCAACAGCACCGAGACACCGGCAGATGGCTGGGTGGTGTCCAGCGAGAGCTGCGGGTTCCTATCCATTGGTGCACGCTATGAGCGCGAGGTTGAGCCGGGCGAGATTGTGGAGCTGACGCGCAGTGGCTATCGCACCGTCGACATTGTGGAGCATCCCGATTTCAAGCGCATGGCATTCTGCATCTTCGAGTATGTGTACTTCGCCCGTGGCGACAGCATCTTCGAGGGTCAGATGGTGTACTCGGTGCGCCTGGAGTGCGGACGCCAGCTGTGGCGTGAGGCGCCCGTTGAAGCGGACCTCGTCAGCTCGGTGCCGGAGTCGGGCACGGCAGCCGCGCACGGCTATGCCCGAGAGTCCAATTTGGAGTTTGCCGAGGTCCTGTGCCGCAATCGCTACGTGGGCCGCACCTTCATCCAGCCCTCGACGCGTCTGCGGCAGCTGGGCGTGGCCAAGAAGTTTGGTGCCCTGTCGGAAAACGTAGCCGGCAAACGGCTGGTGCTGATCGATGATTCGCTGGTGCGCGGCAACACCATTGGGCCGATCATCAAGCTGCTTCGCGATGCTGGCGCGCGGGAGGTGCACATTCGCATTGCCAGCCCGCCGCTCCAATATCCCTGCTACATGGGCATCAACATACCCACGCGCGAAGAGCTTATCGCCAACAAGCTGAACGCCAAGCAGCTGGCTCGCCATGTGGGCGCCGACAGTCTGGCCTATCTGAGTGTTGCCGGCTTGGTGCAGACGGTGCAGCGCAAGCATGTGGCAGCTGGCAAGGCGACGGGTCATTGCACTGCCTGCCTCACGGGCCTATATCCTGGCGGGCTGCCCGACGACCTGAGCTGGTGATCAAGCCTACCCCACCCTACCAACGATAATTTTTCCAGTATAAAGCCAATGAGTGCTCGAAATTACTGTCACAAATAATGTAACTGCACTTTCCCACATGTGGAGCATTTGTCCAATTTTCTACATTAAGTTCAAACTATACATATTTAGACATAATAGCTCTTCAGTGAAAAGCTCTCTTCCCCTATATTAAAAAGACATATTTTGTACAAAAGAAATAGCCTTCAATATAGCCAACGAATGGCAAATAATTATACACTGTTACCATTTATTGCTTAGCTTTGTAAATTTGTGTATGCCAATAATAAAAGTCATTTAGCACAACCGTCTCCAGTAACAACTCAATAATACAGCCCAAGGTGCTCTGCAATTCTCATGCATCCATTCATATCTAGATCAGATCACAGCTAAAAACCAGTCGTGAAATTCGAGGTGTCAACGTTAACAATATTTTAAGAACTTGTTGCCACTTGAGACCAAATTGTCAGCTATCAATCCATTCAAATTTTAGTTTGATTTTTAAAGACAAATAAACTTTTTTGTCACACAATTTCATTTTTTTTTAAATATATGTATTAATAAAACAGTCTATTTGGTGCAATCCGATCTTTCATTTTAGTATGTAAGTGATAAAATTTTCCGAAATGCATCAAAGCATTTTTTTAAATATATGTGAAAACTCTTTAGAGATGAATGAAAAATATGAGTATGCCCAACCTTGAAACTGGTTATTTTCAATACTGTAGGCGCACAGATTTTACCTTGTTAACCTTTAACAGAGTTAACCTTGCGCTCTGTGTATAATCAATTGTTATGTTAGTCTAAGAGTAAATGGGTTTTTATTATTTTTTAGTACAAAGATTTTTTTGTTTAATACCAATAACAACAATTCATTATTATCTAACTTGTCAATATAAATCTCCATCGAAAAAGTTTTCAATACATAAATGCATACATACAATTTTAGCCGTTAATACATAATTGTGATATGCTATCGATAGCAAAGTCAGTGCTGCGAAACGGCTGTTCGACCTATCGATATCGATACAACTAAGCAAGTACAGCCCTGTAAAAATTGTCATCTCATCCCCCTTTACTATGACGGAAAACACAAATTACTGACGTTTTCATTAATTTATAACTTAAAAACGTGTCGGTCACTGCATTATTCGCGTTTAAGATAGTTTCAGAGAGGTTTCACAGTAAACCCCACAACCATGCGTTGTCCGCAGCTTTTAGCCGGTACGGTAATCTCATTCTCGCTACTTCTGTTACTGCTGAGCACCTGCTCTGCGCTATACGAGGACCAGATTAGGAAATTCGACTGGCAAGTTACGAAGAAAATTGAACATTGACCATTTGCTAACATTTGCTAACCATCAAACAGGCGCAGCGTCCATGTGGGTGCTCTCAAACATGCTCACGTCGACCTAAACCATTTTCAGCCGCGTGTGCTATTAAGCACGCAGGAGCAAGTGATTGCCTCACTATGTCCAAAGAGCGGTGAGATCATATGGCGTCAGGTGCTGGAGCAGAAGGCGCGCGGCGACATCAAGCTGCTACAGGTGAGCGGCTTCGCTGACGATAGCAGTGACACGGCGGCCGCTCCCATGGGCTCTCATCTGGGCTTTGACATGTTGACGGTGCAGGGTCATGCGCCAGCTCTAGTTCGCGGCTGGAACACCAACATTGGAACCATCGAGTGGGAGTGGTCCATAATGCCGCTGCATACGGAAAGGGCACAGGACGCCGTATGGTTCTATAGCAATTCGGTGCTGTATCACGTAGTACCCGCTTGGCGCAGCCATATCGAAGTGACCGCTTACTTTGCCACCTCGGGACATACGACCGGCAGCACCAGCAAGATAATGGCCGCGTGGATCAAACCCGACAGTTGTCTGCTCAGCGGCAGCTACTTTGTTTGCCTGGATGGCAAGCAGCTTATCAGTTTGGATTTGGTGGCGAAGAGCACTCAGGTCATTGCCACCACTTTACAGGCGGAGCCAAGCAGCAAAATTCAAGCTCTTGCAGTAAGTTGCATTAAATTTGAGCCGCTTATTTACTTTATAACCTAATGACATCGTTTTCCGCAGGGCTTAAATGGTGTTCTGATTGTGAACAAGAAACTCGTTAGTGTCAACAAGGATCAGGCCGTATGTGCTGATCTCAGCAGTGCTAGCTATATTGTGGGCACCTTTAATTACCGCAAAGTTGTGGTTTACGCGGATTTGGTAGATGGCGTAAGTGACTGCAGTTTGACAGCACCCCATTTGATTACTTAAAAGCGTTTCACATTTTAGATACTCAAAATTAACGCGGTGTACTTCGACAACTGTTCGCCGGTGCCTGAGCTGCAGTCCAGCTTACCCTTTGCTGAGCACTACGGAACTCCCAGTCTACGATCATTTGACTGCAAACTGAAGCGCAATGACGATGGAAAAAGTTGTCTCTTCCTTTTTGGCACCAACGCCGAGTCTATTTTGGCCGTGCAGCAAGGACGCATACGTTGGACACGCGAGGAAGCATTAGCGAATATAATCGACACACAGTTTATTGATTTACCATTAGCTGATACAGAAGGCACGCTTGAGAACGAAATGAAGGGAAAAGCAGGTGAGATTCTGCATACTAAATTAATAAACGTACGCATAAATCATATCATATTTCTAAAATGCTTAACAAAGTGGATGCAATCAGTTTGAAGCGTAAGTTGTTCTTAAATTTAATACATTAAAACAATTCCCTGAACATTCTACATATCATACTCATACCTGTATTTTTTTAAAATAGGGTGCAATTCCCGCATTATTATCATTTACTTAACAAAATAGTAATCCATAAATTTGGAAAATCAGTTGCAAATAGTCGATGATTAATGTAACTTAATTATCTGCAACAAATTTATATACAAATCATAGGGAGATTAGCAAAAGCGTCACCCAAAAGATTTTCTGCCTTGGCAATCTAGCATAGAATATAAATAAATTAGTGCACTATGCATATGCTAATTTTGGTGTATTTGTAATTAAATAGGTGACATTGTTAGCGCCTTTATGCGTCGCATCACCACGCAAACCTTACAAATCAAGAGCCTGTTCTTGCATGTCATCGGGTTGGGCCCACCGCCAACGGACACGCAACGTGCTGGACTCGTGCGCGACTCATTTGGCCTGCACAAGATGCTGATACTGCTGACACGTTCTGGCAAAATCTTTGGCATCGACAACATTGCTGGCAAACAACATTGGAAGCTGTATCTGCCCAATGTGGCGGGCTTTGAGAATGCCGAACAGATGCGTCTGATTGTGCAGCGAAGCTCCAAGCACTTCCCTCTTCAGCCGCTGTGCGCGATTGTAGCCAAGTTTGTGGTGAGTCCTAAATAGATGTTGTAAGCATCTGAAGTTGCTGACATTACTGTTTTCTGCTTGCAGAATAACGGCAATGGTGTACTGTTTCGATTCAATCCCATCACGGGTCGAGCAGCTGAAGGCGGCCTGCTGCAGCTGGACTACCAAATCAAGCAGATAGCGCTGCTGCCCGAAACGGAGGTGGACTTTGTCAAGGGTATACTGATATTAGATGGTGCGAACCAAGTGCACGTGGAGCCGAAGCATGCAAAGCCATTGGTAAATAAGAGACATTGAATCAATTAAGCATCTTTAGACCCGCATTTTAATTTTTAAAATTACAGGCGGATGGCATGTATTTGTACACGGCCGATGTGAAGACCGCAGAGCTCGAGGGCTATAATGTGAAATATGCGGGCGGCGTAAGTGACGAGAAGTGGGAACGTTGTAGAGCAGCATTTAATCAATTGTTTCTTTTGCAGCAATTGTCATGCTTGCCCATTTGGAGTGTCCGCCTGGGCGGTCATAATTCCGAGCAGCAAATCATAACTGTTGCCAGCAAAAATCCCATAGAGCATGTTCACTCCCAGGGACGTGTGCTTGGCGATCGCTCGGTGCTCTACAAGTACATCAATCCCAATTTGGTGGCATTTGTCACACAAGCGCCAGACGCCGTGCACAAATGTAGGTCCTCCCAATTCATTTTCCTGCACCTTAAACCAAACAAAATTATATTTTTTTAGCCGTGCTTAATTTGTACCTAATTGATGTTGTGTCCGGCTCCGTGATCTTCTCGATGACACATCGCAAGGTACGTGCGCCGCTGCACATTGTGCACTCAGAAAACTGGCTGGCCTATTCGTATTTCAACGATAAAGTGCGACGCACTGAGATCAGTAAGTGTGAAATCAATTCAATATAATTTGTTGTTGTTTAATTGATGATCCTCTATACGAAATAGCCACCATTGAACTGTACGAGGGCAACGCACAGGCCAATAACAGCGTTTGGAGTTCCTTGCAGGCACCGTCCATGCCGCTCGTTGAGCGCCAATCTTATATTATACCCACCATTGTGGAGGCCATGCGCGAGACCATCACTGAGCGAGGAATTACCAACAAACATGTTCTAAGTAAGACGTCGTATGATAGAATTCTGATCAGTGGTCTTTAATTAATCTCACTTCACTTGCTTGTTGTACAGTTGGCACTGCCAGCGGTGGCATTATTGAAATGCCTTGGCACCTGCTGGACCCGCGTCGTCCAATATCATCCAGCACGCAGGGACGCGAAGAGGGCGCCATTCCCTATATACCCGAGTTGCCTTTACCGACGGAGAATTACATAAACTACAATCAGACGATTGCACGTTTGCGTAATATCTACACCGCACCCAGCGGTCTTGAGAGTACCTGTCTAGTCGTGGCCACTGGCTTAGGTGAGACGAATGCTCAATATGCTATGAAAAGAGATATACTCATATATTTTGTATTTCAGATTTGTTTGTTACACGCGTTGCACCTTCCAAAACGTTCGATTTGCTGAAAGAGGATTTTGACTATATATTAATTTCCATAGTGCTAGTCGTGCTCACTTCGGGCTCTTTGATTGTTAGGCATTTAGCATCGCGTAAGTTGCTCAAACAGGCGTGGAAATAGAAGTGGAATTATAATAAATTTTAATTGCTTTATATAAATTGTACTACGACCAAAAAGATTAAGAAGAAACAAGTGGAGTAGACGAAAGAGAATAAATTGTAGTAGCTGCATTTTACCTAATAATGCAATTTATAACAATTTTTTTCTCTAAGCTTAGGCAATTATTTATAATTAAATATATATATATATATAGCGTAAAAACAAGTAATTATCTGTTGAACAAGTTTTCATTGCATTTTTTGTTTCGTTTTGTGTTTACCTTTCCATACTTCAAAATATCAGCATTGAAATTGTATGTTTTGAAATTAGTCAATAAAAAAACATTTCTAAGAAGGACTATGGTAAATCAAAGTTTTTCAATTGTGCCATTTGATGAACACAAGACGATATATATATCATTTTGGGGATGTATATTTAATGAGCTGCATCCATGTCAAGCTTATGAATAACTATTTCAAATTGATATTTGGCGCTAATTTGGTGGCCGCAGTAGAGCTGCCACCTAGTTTTTTTTTATCAACTGCTCAACACTGGCGCCGCACAACAGCTGATCGGTTCTTCCTCTTCCTGCCCCATCGTGCGCCAGAACAAAAGAACGATGGCACTGCGTGTTTTTGGCATAAATTTAATAAAAACTAACAGAAATTTGCTGCAAAATGCTGTTAAAAGCAATGGAGCATCCAATGCGCAAGCTGTAAGTGTGATGTCATATTTTAAATGTGTATAAAAGCACAAAGGTTCGTTGCACAAACAACACGTCTTTCTCATCGTTTGCATAACATTTCAGGTAGCGATGGCGCCGTACGCCACACAGGTGACCGTTCAGGCTACACCGGCAGCGGTGCAAAAGCAGAAGGTGAGCAAGGCCATGAAGGCTTACTTGGAGCGGGCCAATGAGCACGACGAGTTCATGAAAACGCAGCACTTGGAGTTCCAAATTGGCAAGCGGCACTTGGCCAACATGATGGGTGCCGACGCAGAAACCTTTACGCAGCAGGACATAGATGTGAGTACAAAAATATAAACGCTCCGTTAGAGTTCATTACGAGTCATAACTTGTAGGAAGCTATCGCCTATCTATTTCCCTCCGGTCTGTTCGACAAACAAGCTCGCCCCGCAATGAGAGCGCCAGAGGAGGTGTTTCCGGCACGCAAGGCAGCCGAGTTCGATGAGACCGGTCGCCCCTTTCACAGCATGTTCTACACAGGCAAACCCAACTTTTTTCAGCTGCTTCATGTAAGTAATATTTAGCACTCTCAAGGCAACTCTCAAAGCATAATCAAATCTCTTTGGTAGGAAATTGTGAAGGAAACGAACAAGCTGCACGATCTGGAAGAACGCATGCTGCGACGCGGAAATAAGCCCGATGAGAATCAAAAGCTGTAGGTCACACTTGCCTCACATGCTGCCAAAAATTAACTTTTTAATTATTATATATATTTCTAGCGAAACGGCTGGCTTTCAGCTGCTGCCGAAGGAGCAACTGGAGCGGCTGCTCGTGGAGCACATCGCGGACATTGAATATCTGAATTTCAACAATGCCATGGATCGTTTGATTTCCTCGCCGTATGCTTACAAGAGCAAATCATTTATTGAGCGCTTTCTAAAGCCCCTAATTGATCAGTCCAGCCAATTGGAGGTGCCCAAGCCAAAGATTGATGATCAGGGTCGTCAGTACATAACTACTTACGAGTGTCTACGAAAAACGGCGCGGGCTGACGTCACAGTGCGTCTGCCCGGCACTGGCAAGATAACCATCAATGGCCACGATATCTCCTATTTCAGCGACGAACAAAATAAGGAACAGGTGAGCTTTTGAATATGATCAACTAAGAAAAGAGCGTAGAGTTATGTATTGTGACACCCACAATCGATTACAAATAATATTTCGCGATTCTATTCTTAGAACATTTTTTCCAATAACTTTTTTCGGGAAAAAGTAGAAATTATGACATTTTCAAAAATTGCTCAAACTTAAATGTAGAATAAAAGTATAGGAAAAACCATGAAACAATTGTATTGGAGCTTAAAAATCTGTTCAGTTTTGGCAAAGTTATGACAGCTTCAATCTATCTTCAAAGGGTATTTCTAGCTTACCCCACTGCCCACTTCCCCACGTGTTTGTAGTATTTTACGCAATTGGGAGAGTAAATCCCATCAACTTAAGTCCTTACCAGAAACGAGTATATATCTAGTCGCATTGTTAATGATAACAATAGTCGTATAGATAGTTTATTATTATAGAAAAACATATAACATTCATATTTAATTATCATTTAAACGCTTCTCGAACGACAACGCCAAACAACAAAGACACAGCCTAAAACCAGGCACAGACACAGACACAGACTCCATCAAACCTGCCAGCTTCTCGCCTCTAACGTAGCCTATCAACTAGCTATGTAGTATATATGCATATATATGTATGTATTGGTATTTATATGCTGTAGGTAAAGTATAGTTTTGTATATGGCTAAATAGCATAAATATGTACGTAGAGCGGCAGAGCGCTGCAATATCATCAAATACGCTAACTACAATATAATATCAACAATTTTCGGGATCTTGGGCACACACAAGAAGAGTCTAAGGGCTATAAAATTGCAACTATTTGTGTAGCAAATGGTGATGATAATTCGATAGTTCGAATAGATAATACAAGTATCAGTAAATGGCATTGTGCATTCGCGACTACTTGCGCAGATGCTGCTTCTGCTGGTTGGAGATGACGATGAGCAGCTTGTCAATGACCTTGCTGGCCTGCTGCTGCTGCGATATGAGCACCTGCTTCAGCTCCTGAATCTCCTGCGTGAGCGACTCAATGCGATCGGCATTGTCGTCGATTTTGCTGGTCAGTGCGGTGAACTGCGTGGCCTCCGGATCCGGATCGGGCAGCGCATAAGCCGTACTCACGCACCCATTGTTATTGTTGTACTTGTTCTTGTACGACAGATAGTTCTCGGCCGGATTCTTCGACGAGATGGTGTGGCCAAAGTGCTTGCGCATTTTGCCCACCTCGTAGGCCTTCATCAGAATATCGCGTGGCAGTCGCTTCTCGCTGGGATTCAGCGGCTTCACGCAGAGCACCACGCGATAGGCCTGCGGCGACACGAGTGCCGTGTAGTGCAGCAGATTGCGCAGCCAGGTGGGCAAATACCCATTGAACAAGGCCGACTCAATGTAGCTGATCAGCTTCGTCTGTCGCACCAGCTTGGACAGGCCGGCTGTCTTCTTCAGGCCCTGGATATCATGCACTGCAATGCCCACCAGCAGATTCATCAGAATGATCGTCACAAACAGCAGGAAGAGCACAAAGGTAATCTGTGCGCTGACCTCCAGCAAAAAGGGCGGATCCTTGCCATCGGGATCGTTGATTAGCAGCGACAGATCCTGTTCGCCAATCATCATCACCAGCACCGTAATGAAGCCCATGAAGGGATTAGCAAACGACGACGACGACGGAAAGATGACACAAAAGCTAATCGTAAACCCGATCAGCATACACGAATAGGCCATGAACAGTTTGGCGAACTCGCCCTGCACCCGGGTATACATCGCCACGTACACATCGAAGACGGGCAGCTGCCCGATCATCAGCATCAGATTGGTCCAGCCGAGGAGCACTGCAAAGGCACCAATGTGGTTCTGGAACGTATACGTCTGCTTCGTGTATATGTAGGAGATGACAAAGACGCTGGTGATGACGAACCACTCCATGATGTTCTCCACCTGCGTCACGTAGTGCCGGAACGAGGAGTAGCCCGTGATGCCGTACAGCTTGCGGAATATCTCTACTATGGTTATGGCCACTAGCACCCACCACTGCATCTCCATGACGAACGGATTGTTGCGCAGCATGTCACCCAATATGGACTGCTTCTGGCACAGCTCCTGCGCCTGTATGGTGGTATTGTCGTCCTTGCTGCCATTGTAACAGTTGTGGGCCAGCGCCGTCAGCACGTACAGCGTCAGGAAGAGCACGAAGCTGAAGCAGAAGATGAGGCGGCCAATGTAATACTTGCGGATTTTACCCCACTTGATGTACAGAAAGGACGAGCACAGCGGATGCTCGAGTATCTCCTTCTGTCCTTCGTCCACGAACGTGTTCAGATAGCTGATCTCGCGCGGATGGCAATGCTGCAGCAGCTGGCGAAAGTCCAGCTCCAGTTCCACCTCGCGATTCACGGGATCCTAAGCAAACGAAAAGAGCTTGATTAGATCTACTCTCTCCGACTACAGTCGCAACTCACCTGGGAGTGATGCAGCGTAATGGCCGCATCCAGTTTCTGTCGTATCATTGCCACCGAGGCGGGCGTCTTCCGCGTGATGACATTCAGAGCGGATGTGCCCTTCTTAGACTTGGTGGTGACATCCGCACCATGGAAGATCAGCATCTCGACGCACTGCACGAGGCCATCCAATGCGGCCAGGTGGAGAGCGGTGAAGCCGTAGATATCCTTGTGGTTCACATTGGCGCCCCACTGGATGAGCGTCTCCATGATGTCGTATGCATTCTCCGACTTACCCACGGCCGCATGCAGCGGTGTCCGATGATCGAAGTCCTCGGCATTCGCGTCCGCATTGCCATTGCGCAGCAGCGACTCCACACACTCCAAGCTCGAAGTGCGTGCCGCCAGATGGAGCGGCGTGAAGCCGCGATGGTTCTTCAGCTTGGCATCGGCGCCCTTGGACAGCAGCAAATCCACGCACTCCACGTTGCCCTCGTCGGCAGCCAGATGCAGAGCCGTTGACTCCTTCTCGCGAATGCAGATGCGCACATTGGCATCCGCATTGGGCGCATTGAGGAGCGCCTCCAGGCACTGCAGGTGGCCCAGGTCGGCAGCCAGGTGAATGGCATTGGTGCCATTCGGCTTCAGCGAATTGACGTCGGCGCCTTCGCCAATGAAGAGCTGCAGGCACTCGAGCGCATTGGAGCGCACGGCGCAGTGCAGCAGGCTCTCCTCGCAGTTGGGCTTGTTGGTGTCCTTGGTGATGAGCGCTCCACTGTTGATGAGCAGCTTGGCCGCATCGGCGGCATTGCCGAAGGCGGCACAGTGCAGCGGCGTGTAGCACTTGGGCTGCAGGTTAACATTGATGCCCTTGGCCACTAGAAGATTCAGCGTAGCCAGGCAGCCGCTGAAGGCGCCCAAATGCAGGGCGGAGATGCCATTCTGATCGCAAAAGTGCAGATCGGCGCCAGCCTGCAGCAGGCCTTCAAGTAGGTCCCAGCGCTTGAGGAAGGCCGCCCACAGATAGCAGAGATTCTTCTCCAGCTTTGTGGCCGTCTCAAAGTGGGGGCCGAGGCCCTCGGCCACGACATTGCCCTGCTCAATGTCCTCCAGCAGACGCACCCGGCCGGCGGCACTCTTTATCTGGTCAATGAGACTAATCCTCAGCGTATCGTTGCAGATCTGAACGCTCAGCTCGCTCGTCGGCTCCTCAAAGCTATCGTACATGCTCGGCGCACTCTCCGCCGGCGGCGATGGACCACACTCCATGTATTCGAATTCACCAGCTGTCGGGTACTGGGCTTCGATCATGGCGTCAGTGTTGTTGCGCCATCGCACCATCAGATTGGGTGGTATCGATTTGAAACTGTTGTATGCACAATGGGAAGACAAACGCAAGATTCGTATTAGCCATGGCTGTATGAGTGCTGTTACATTAATCTAATGGCTACTATTAGAAATTGTTCTTTGCTTAATGCCTTGAAGCGATAATTCGTAATATTGAAAATTGTATTCATAAGTTTCTATGAATTTCGAGTTTTTCAAAGCAATCTCTAGACTTGAGAGCAAGTAGAATAAATGAATTTAATTAATTTTATATGTTTCCTTATGAAAGAAAAAAGAAATGTCCAGAAATCGGAATTCTTTGCGAATTAAAATAGTCTCTGTAACCGAAGCGACTAGAAATTTGCCAGCGACCTTTATACTGACATATAAAACATTAGCATATATGATCATCTTTCCTTTATTTAAACGATTGAGTTTAGTGTGTTTCAGGCTTTTTGGTATTATTTAGAATATTTTCTTTCGCTCAAGAAATAAAACAGATATACAGACTTTCAAATAGTAAAAGCAATTGCAATTGCCCAAACGTTGTCTCTAATTAAAATCCCTTGAAAACGTGGAATAGATGCTCCTGCAAATCCGCATGAGACACATTTGAGTGAGATCAGAGTATTGGGCAGTCGGTTACACTCGACTGCAACGCTCTTTGCTTGTTGCAAATATGTTGATTGAAATTATCACAGTTTGTCACAGTCAACTATTATATATCCGTGTCTTACTTTCATTCTATATCTACGGTACGTTTTTTGTGACTGTAACAAATGCTGGTTAAATCATGTGTCAGGAATTCTCTTATAATATCACACAATATCGTTTTATTTAACAAAAATCAATTTGTTTTGGTTCTATACAGTAAAGTATAAATTATACATATTAGTTATATGTGCAGAAGCTTTTCAAATAACATGAGCTGTAAAGTTTCGACAATTGTATGTTTTATGGCTGTTCTTGCAAAAATCACATATATTTATTTCTGATTTATTTATACTTTATTCTTGTGGTTGTTTATGGTTGAAATGACACTGAAAGTTCGCTTGCTGCACTCTGCTGACTTTGAGGCATGCATAATGAAGCAGCGGTTTATCCACATAATAGTATGTATGTTTATTTAGTTATGCAAATGTGGCCAGTTCGTTGTGCATGTGTATTAATTATTTATTTATATTAAAATTGATATTTATAGTTATGCATTTAATCAGAGCTTATTCACATTTGTCAGGTACAACGGCACAGCTGCGGCAACTGCCGGCGGTTTTTCTTATGTGTCTCAGTGGATTGTGTTGGATTTGTTGCGTTTTCTCTCAGTTGATAATTTCTACTGTGCCGTTTTGCATAATTTCAGGGGTAACCGCACGGAATCCAGGCACTGTTTTTCCTAATCTTGTCGGCTTTGTTCTGCACTTAGTGGCTTATAGCTAGGCACTTATATATTTATTTATTTTGTACACATGTGCATTTACATACACCGTTTGCAGCCATATCCACGGATGATGCCAATTCGCTAATGAGCTGTTTTCAATTTCTAATTTCATTTCCAAAATGCGACCTTGTTGATACACACAGAGGAGAGCCCAACCTGACCACTGACTGAGTGACCCATCTACAGACCGATCCGATAGACTGACAGACGGACGGATAGATAGATAGATGGATAGATAGACAGTCAGAGACGGGCCAACTGCCTCACAATAGATGCCTTTTGTGGCCGTTCAACAATTGTGTCTAACGGGCGGAAAATGCAAAAATAGAAAGAAAAAAAAACGCTGTGTGAAAAACGCGAATTTTTCACTTCCGTTTTGATGTACGTTTATTTGCGTGTTTGCCGCTGCCTGTAGAAACTGACAAACTACGAACTGCGAACGCGTTTTAACGAATACGAATACTTTTTAGCCAGCGACTAGAGTAAATGCGTCCGCCTGCATTGTTGTTTCAATACCGACTGATGGCAAAACGGTAAGCGCTGCTCACAGCCAGCTCGTCGATCGAGCTTGAACACACACACACACACACACACAGGCACACACACATACGCGAGAGAGAGGTGAGGCGTGAGAGCGACTGCCAAAAAAAAATATATAGTTCCCAAACAAGAGAGCAACAGCAGGTGAATGTGTCGAGTGGGAGTTTGCACTGGATAGGAGCGAGCGTGAAGAGAGGAGAGAGAGAGAGAGGAATGGTACATGCTAGACTTACAGCTGGCAATTTGATGATTTACAGAAGTGGCTAAAAGAAAAGCCACCTGCGCATAGCTGACGAAGTATGGCGCACAATGCTTTAAGTATTTGGCTGTTTTAATCAGCCTAGAGAAAATAACGAAAGATATGCTTAGCAAACTTCAAATGCAGCTACACTCATAAGAATACACTCTTTTCAAATTCTAAGTCAGGTATTTAACAATCGAACCCTTACATTTGACTTCATACATACAACTACATACAAGTGCTTAAATCACACTATATGGTGAAGTTTACTTTGGATAACTGTATATTGAAAACGTCTGTTTTACTTGCTACAAAAAAAAAGATATTTGCAGCTTGAACAAAATGGTTGGCAACACATTTCATAACTTATACAATAATTTGCCATAGTTGTCACATATGTTTTTGCAAATAAAGCTAAAAAATTTAACGCTTTAAACTTATTATTTGCAAATTCATTTGCTTACTCAATTAATTAATGCCTCTTATGGCTTATTACCGAGTGTGATTTTTATTGTTGTTGAGAATTCGCCAGCGTGTGAATAATGGCTAGTATGCTAGACAAATGTCCGTTAACGAGACACGGCTATAATATTTACGAGCTTGCATTTGTTTAACTGTAAAGCGGTTTTTAGCTATAGTCGCCTGGCTCTTCACACATCCCAGATTAGCAACACCCAAAACGATCCTACGTGCCCGTCTGTCTCTTGCTACTTTCGCATATTCGCATTTGTTTTCACTCACTTGCAGTACTTTTTGGGGCTCTTCGCCTCCATATATGTACATATATACATACATACATATATAAATAACTGACTGAATGGGCCACTAAAATGCAGTGGCACTTACCGGTTATTGGCATTATTTTCATTGAGCGGCTGCTCCACTTCGGTCTTGGTAACGACGCTGATGGAACGTGTCATGCGACGCGGCTTTGTGCTGCCCTCCTTGTAGCCAAGATTCTCCATGACGAGCGGCAGACCTTGCTGGCTGCTACTAGTTTCCACTGGCTGTTCAAGTTGCTGCGACTCTTCGTCTTCGTCGTCTTCTTCTTGTTCGTCTTGGTGTTGTTCGTAATTAAGACGCGCAAATATGCACAGAAATGGATGCCAAGTTTTAGATTGGCTGCACTTACATACATATGCTGGAAAAAAACCAAAAAATCCAACCGAAACTTTCCAATATCAGCAACGCAAATTTATAGACCCGTTTCTTCACGTTTGTTTGTATGACATTTAAGGCCGTTTCGGCAAGTTTCGGCTGCAACGAAAAGATGGATAATGTTTTTTGTTTTTGTTTAGAGAGTTTCCCTAGTTAGCTGTGTGATCCAAAGCGGCCTAGGATCGCAACTAAATCAACTAATTTGCAATTAATTTGGCTGCCAGTCCCAAACGCTTAATCTGCACATATATTAACCAAATATTAACATTTGCGTCACTCTGGCTGCTCTGACTTTCCCTGGTCTATTCCTGTTGGACTCGTTGAGGGCTTCTGCTCTGCGCAAGCCAAATGCGACAATCTCGACTGGCTGGGAGTTATCTAAGCACTCATCCCATTTGACGCAGCGATAAGCCCGGCCATATAAACAGTAGTAGCATCATCAGCATCATGAGACACAATCCAACTTAATATACTCTGTGTTTTCAAGACAAGAAGGTGTATATTTGGTTGGAATTTATACTATTTTAGAGCTAGAGTTACAAAGATTGAGATCACATTAACGATCAGCTCCTTCCCTATCTGTTTAGCTACTGATTCCCTGTTACTCCCAAAATACTCTCGCCACTGCAAATCGGAATCATCTTTATAACTTTCTCTTTTAAAACACACAGTTTTGATGTCACTAGCAACAAAATCATGAAGGCTGTTTGGACCGCGTACAGAGTATAACGTAGTCGGTGCCTTCTGATGGCAACGTTTTTCTACATTGTTATCGTTTTGGATTTATCTTTAAGTGCTACTGGTTAGCGTTTATATAGACTATTCAAGCCAGAGGCTGCTAGTTTAGAGGGGTACAAATCCTCTTATCTCTATCGCCCGGATTCTCAAAGATCCGGAACTGAGCTCGTCAATTTCAAGAATGTATTCTTTATGCTTTTGTTTGATGCAACATTATTGTTTGTATATTTTTCGCATCTAAATGGATACAGGAAATACAAAACAATTGCGGCAGGTGTTATAACAAATCAGTTAAGCATGTGTGATACATATAAGTACATTATAACGTTATATACGGCATATCCAAGTCCACAACTAACAACACATACTTTTATATAGACCTTGTACATAGTTTGAAACCAACTTGAACAACATAGTGTATGTGATTGGTTTGAAAGCTAGTATTTAAAGTCTGTATTATTGATCTAGATCCCATTTAAAAGAAAAACTTCAAATATATTCAACTAATATTCAAAAATTACTGTCTCAAAAAGTGTAATGTTGTAATCTCGAATTGAGATGCATGCAAATGATACATATTCTATGCCCATCTCTCGGTACATTTGATAATTGAATATGCTTCGTGTCTACAGCCAGTGAATGTGTATTTCTATGGAACGTTTGCGCCTCTGATTATTTCTAGCCAGATTTTGTTTGTCCACATTATTTACAATTTATGTCAACGTCAGCGCTTCGGCTGCCGAGTATTCGTATTCATTCATTTGTTGAGTAAATTCCATTTGGTATCATGGGGAACCAGGCAGCGGATTTGCTTCAGGTGCCGTTCAGATTTTGTAAAACGCAATTCGTTAACTCTAGTCGCAGTTTCCAAAAATAGAGAACGTCTGCCGTAACATCGAGATGACTTATTATCCGCAAAGTTGGGGGCGATAGAAGAAGAACACTATGTGGGATATAGAGTTAAAACTTTGCCAGTTTCTGAGAAAAACAGTCAGCCGTAGTCCGCTTTGTGTTGTAGCGCAACTGATTTAGTTTATTTATTTTATTTATTTGTTTGTTTGATTGCACTTGCAGCTTTAAGCTTGAAGAGCTATTGCCATTGCGCAATCTATTCATTGCTGATTGAAAAAGATTTATACGAGAATTACGTGAAATTGTTTTGTTTGTGTCATTACTTCGATTTTTATTTTTTATGTGTCCAGTAATTGCAGTTACTAATGAAACAGCAGTGAATATCATTTGAATATGACATTGTTGCCGATTGTTGAATGAGTTTGCAAAATATATTTTTTAAATTGTTTAGGAAGTTTTTCGGGGAATTCTTTAACCTGTTTGCGAATATAAAAAGGTAAACATAAAAGCAAACAAGATAATCAAAACAAAATGCTGGCTAAGTACCCGTGCTTGGAAACAAGGCATTCAGACGCAAACTTTCTTAATTTGCGCAAAGCGCTCGAAAGAGTTGAGTTATTAGCCAATTTGGTGGTCAATCAGAGATCGAAACGTATCTTTGGAAAAAAAAAACTGCTAAGTTGTTATGCGCACAAATTAATTAAATTCTTCGAGAGGCCAACGACGAAGTTGAAAAACCAGTTTGCAGTTCTCAGGTCTCAAATTCCAGTTGTCAGTTGAAAGTTTCTAACGCAATAAATAAATAATAGCTTTCAACGCTCCCATAGTGCTAAACCAACTAAATGATGACACAGACCAACTCACAATTATCGACAAAAAGCGTTAACTATGTATTCATAAACTATTATACGATGTGTTCAAAAACATTTGTACAAAATTTAAGGCGGCGCGCTTTTGTTGAGTGATATACATAGATGAAATGAAATAAAAGATCAGTATATAAGCATGTATGTATGTATGTATAGTCAACTATCAGAAGCGAGCCGGAAACGCCATTTGCAATTTACCGTTTAGATGCGACGATGCAACGTCATTTTGAAAACTGCGCCTCCCCCAAAGCAACTCTGCATTCGTTTCGTTTTGTTTGATCGCTTACTCGTTTCTTCGTTCGCTTCGCTTCGGCTGGGCTCGGTTCGTTCGCTTCTTCGGTTTGCGTTGATTCAATTATAATTGAAACTAATTTGAATTTGTACGGACAAAGCCTTCAGGTCGGTCACGGGAGGGGCAGCGATGCTAGAGATGATATGTGCCCATTGCGAGGCGAACTTTATTATTGCATTGCTTTCAACAATGCCCTTGAACCTGAAGCGTCCCGCTGTCCACAAACTGTGCTGTACTTCGTACTGTACGTAAATGTAATTGAATCTGTCTAAATTAAAGGATAATACAACCCCAAGATTGCAACACAAAAAGCTGTATGTAATGTGATCTTAAAGAATGCCATTCTGAAAGAATGAAAATCCTTTTACTTTGTGTATTCAATTAATTGCAATAGTTTACCCGAATCTTTAACTTGCGAATTTTCCAAAATAACAAATGTATATTAGACTAGTCGACTTTGCAAAATGAAGGATCACTTGTTATTATCGTATTTGATCGTATATCGCGACTTAAAGCACCTGTTATGATGCTGAACTACTTTACAAGTGTCTGGGCCAACGGCTCTGCTTTTGCCAATTACGCGACATTATCCATTATCAAAAGGAATATAATATTGGTATTTTACCAAGTCGGCTGTTAAGATTCGCGTACGGTGTACAAATTGTCCGCGACTTGAAGCGCGACAACAACGTGGATTGACTGATAAAAAGAACTGCGCCGAAGTGATAATGTAGATCACAAAAGTTTCGATGTGGATGCGAATTGTGGGAGGTGGATGAGCGTATCCAACTTGAGCGCGCGCCAATGAGGCTGAATGTGCACTTAGTATATATACTATATGCCCTACACATGCGATCATCAACAGCATCAACATCATCATCATCATCATCCCCTAGTTAAAGCTATATATATGCTCATCAAGAGCCGTGTACAGTCGGCGCTTATAGATGGGGAAAAGCCAAAAGCGAGAAGATTTTCGAACGCTCCAGAGATCCAGCTATCAAATTCATTTAAATCATAACAAGTAAGAGTGCTCTAGTCGGGAGTGCCCGACTACGAGATACCCTGAACCCTGTCCTTACAATCATTCATACTAATCTAAACACACACATGCAGCACTACAAGCAGTACAAGCAGTGCAAGCGGTTAGCTTGCATTTTCGCTGAACCCCACACAATGGAAAGTTAAATCTTAAAAAACTTCTGTGTTTATTGTCCGATCTTATTCAATTTTTTGGGTAAGCAATTGTCGATAATATGTGTGACCAAAGCGAATTGCAAGGTCGTACCTTCAAAAATGCGTTTTTTGAACTTTTGGGGGGTTTGGGGGTGAAATTGAAATATTTGTTACATGTGTATGCTATTCGAGATTCTACATGCCAAATTTGGGGCCTCAAGCTCTTATAACTTTGAAGTTATGTCCCAAAAACTCTAGTCTGAAATCGAAATTTATCGATAACTTTTAAACGGTACGAGTTATCGATCAAATGAAATAAACTTGATCTGTCCCGGGATTAGGAGAACTTATATTTCAAATATGAAGTCTCTAGCTCTTGTAGTCTCTGATATCTGTGTGTTCATACAGACAGACAGACGGACAGACAGACATACAGACAGACAGACGGACATGGCTAGATCGACTCGGCTGTTGATACTGATCAATAATATATATACTTTATATGGTCGGAGATGCTTCCTTATGCCTGTTACATATTTTTGCACAACTTCATTATACCCTTTTTACCCATTTTTAATGGGTTCAGGGTATAATAAAATGTGACGCGAGATTTCTTAAAGCGCCGGCTCAAAGAATTTCTAACGCGTTGCCGGCTAGCCAGAATTTTTCCCTCTACAAACAAATATTGACAGACACTTCTTGTATAGTTTGGGGAACCTGTTCTATACACGTATCTATCTATATATTTATATATACACATAGTTATATATATGTATATACACATAGTTTTGTCGTCGTCCCGTCCCATTCGGCAGTTTAGTTTGTTATTGTTGTATTTTACTTTACTTAATTGCCAGTACCATTAAAATCAAAATCTTGTTCGCTATTGTTTCCGAAGCTTACAATTTGTTGTTGCGTGAAGTCATCTGACAAATTGTTTAAACAAATTAAAGATACACAAACAAATCAAAATAATTTTGTCAAATCTGCAATGATTGATTGTTTTGTGTGTGTGTTTTTTTTTGTCGGTTTTGCAGCTGCTTTTTGTTTGCCTTTATTTTTGCCAAATTTGTGGTCGTTGCTTTGTATGCGCCTTTATTATGTATTTTTATTGTTTATTCGTTTTTAATCATAACGTTTATTGTCTGTGTGCTCTAGACCATATTGTTTGTATACGGTTGCAAAGCTCGCCAGCTTGGTTTCCCACGCGTTTCCAAAATAGTCAAAAATCAAATAAGTTTATTGTGTTATTGGACTTTGAAGCAGTCGTCAGAGTTTTGTTATACTATGTTCGCATATCTTTGCCTTTGAATTGATTTATTATTTGCTAATATTATATAGTAAATTTAATAGTTCATATTTTATCAACACTTTCAGCCATTACATAAAATCTTTTCACCACCGCGTTGACTAAATGAAAAATTTCTTCCTTATTCATAAACTACTACCGGGCTTACCCAGTTTACGGTGGTGCTCGATAGCTTTCCAAATTCATTGATTGGCAATCAATTTAAAAATGGCGAATTCAAATTTTATCAAGGAACTGTTAACAGTTACACCATCGCTGCCGCTGCCCCTCCGATCATATGCAAATGCTTTAACCAACACTGTTTGTGTTTGTGTCTACTCTGCCCGCGGCTAGTAATTATCGCCTTGTTGTGAAGTTATTATACCCTGTACACAAAAATAATTACCAAAAAGGTATAACTGAACAAGGGTGTGGAAGGTAAAAAGACAGTTTCAGACTTATTAGGTATAATTAAAAATATATATAAATTAAATAAAATATGATAATACTCGCTCGTTATCTGACAGTAAGCTAACTTTATGAAACTTTGATTACATTCGATTTTTACAATGATTTTCTAGATTCAAGAATTTAATTGTCTCCATCATTAAACAAATTGAAATGTCAAATAATTTTTTGTCTATTTTGGCAAAGTAAATTTAAAACAAGTGAGAACGTTGCAGTCGGGCGGAGCCGACTGCGTAATACTCTGATACCATTTTAAGAACAGCTGAAAGCAAGTGAACAGAAAATGTTTGCTGGTGTTTGGGTGACCCGAAAGATTTCAAGAGTCTATCTAATATCGTTTCGGAAATACGCGCGTTCATCCAGACAGACAGACGGCCTGACGGACATTCGACAAAACCAATATACTATGAGTACCTTCGGTATCAGAGTATAATAAAATGCTTATGGAAAAGTAAACAAGTCAAAGCCAAAAAATTTGAAGTGTCCAATTAAAAAGGTAAAAAAAACAACAATGTTTAAATGAATACTCGAAGTGTAAAATTATTTAATGCGCAATGTGGCTAAAATAACAAACAATTCGCAGTGGTTATTGTATAATGATTACTAAAAAGACCCACAGTTTAATTGCTTAAATAAAAACTAAAATCTGTAGTATTAACACCTCAGCACACAACTACGTTAGACGTACATATATATTTAAAGAATAAAAAAAATAATGAAACTGCTAGTAAACATTTTGGTTTCATATTATTTCTAGCGAAGTTTAGTTTAAATTGTTAGTGTTGATCAAAGTTTGCACATTACAATAATATGTGAAAGGATAATGGTATTTAAATGTGTATAGGGTATCTTCCCGTAGATCGTCAACGACTTGTTAGCCAAAGCATTTCTTGTTTACATCACACCAGCCTTTATCGTAGACTTTTAATTGCCTTGTGCGCAGATATGCAACAAATTGTTGCATTTGCAAACTGTGGCTAACAGGCATTTAATTTGGCTAACGATTTAGTCATTATTTCTATACAGCTATTGTCGCTGTTGCAGGAAATACATACACGAGAATACAATGCAGTGCATACTACGTAGATCGAATTTAGCACATGCATGTATGTACAAACAAATATGTGCCCATGTACATACGATAATATAATACAAACAATAGTTGCCCCGAGCGCTCTGAACTTGACATCTAACGCGATAACATTTGGCATGTTTTCCAGCTGCTCTTCCCCCTGAGCTTTAGCGAGATGCTGGGCAAAGTTGATGTGGAGGCCAATGTGGAGGGCGGTGGTCCATCCGGTCAGGCGGGAGCCATTCGATGGGGCATTGCGATGAGTTTGCGCAGCTTCGTTGATCAGGAGATGATTGAGTCAATGCGTTTGGGTAAGTGCTGCCATCGCTGGCCCTAAAAACTTATCATTGTCGCTAATTGCTGTTACATTTGTGTGTATTTCTGAATGAAGCCGGCCTGCTGACACGTGACTACCGCAGACGGGAGCGCAAGAAGTTCGGACAGGAAGGCGCACGTCGCAAGTACACGTGGAAGAAGCGATAAGCGGCAGACTACAAAGCCCCGCTACATTTCCACTGTTCTATGTTCAATAAAAAACTATGTTAAATTAAGTAATCAGCTTCAACTACATTTGGTTTAGCGGCCTGAGGCCCAGCAACTGCATGCCCTGCTGCAACGTGCGCTTGGCCGCCTGGAAGAGCAGTAGACGTTGCGCTTGCCTATGCAGACACTTCTCCTGCTTCACCGGCAAGCGCTTCAGTGCACGGCTCGTTGCGTTGCTGCAATTAGACAAGATCAAAGATTAGCCTGAGGCTCAGAAATTTACGCTACACTCTGGCAAGCACGCACCACAAACAGAACAGATAGTTGACCAGCACACATGCCTCCAGCTGCTCCTTGGCCTGCCACACACACTGATCAAAGCGTGCCAGCTCATAGAGCACATCCAACGCATCTGAGGGCTCTTCAGTCAAATGCTGCCAGCTAGGCTTTACTTCCGCCAGCTCAATGTGTCTGAAATTGTCCAGCAGACTGTGCAGACGGCAGTGAGTGTACTGCAGCTTGATGCCAGTGTCGCCATTGACCTGCAGCGCCTGTTGCCAGCTGAACTCGTGATCCCGCTGCCGACGTTGTTTCAGCACGTTGACGAGCACAGCGGACACGCCCAGCACATCGCAGAGGCGATCATCGTTAAGCGAGATATTAGCTTTAGTGGCTGCAAATATGAATTCAAATGTAACCAGGCTATAAATTAGTATTCCACACTTACTTTCACTGGCGAGGCGTTTCTCGCGCATCACGTCTCGCGCCTCGTTCAGCACATCGGTCAGGAAGATGGCCTTGCCTTGGCGCGTGCTCATGCCATGAATGCGTCCGAACTTCACATGCTGCAGCCGATCTTTCAAACGCTCGTCTAATGCCCCAGCTGTCTTAAACAGCGCATTGAAATGATCCGCCTGCCCGTTGTCCACGACATAAAGCATGCTCGAGAATTGCAGACGCTCCTGGCGCTCCAGTATTGCTGCTATATCACGTGCCAGATACAAAGTTGAGCCATCGCTTTTGATGACGGGCACACGACGCTGATCGACAACGACAATCTCGCGGCCATCCTGCTCCCGTTGCAGTAGTCCAGCTGAGCGCAGCTTTGCCAGCACTTCTCCGATTTCAGGCTGCGAGTATTGTGATTCCCATTCGTAACTGTCGAAATGCACGCCAAGGCGCTCGTACACGACTTTGAGCTCGTCTATGGTGTACTGACGATACTGCTGCCATTGGCTGGACATGGCTGCATCTGTGCCCGCTTCCAAGGTGCTGAACAAATCGCGTGCTTGCTGAGCCACGTTAGGATCATCGGCGGCTGCTTTGTTGGCCGCCACATAGGCGTTGTAGAGCGTTTCAATGGGTGACGCACGCATCTCAGCATCGCTTATATTGCTCAGCTGTACGCCCAGTGCTAGCAGGCCAAACTGGGTGCCCCAATCGCCCAGATAGTTGAGCCGTGTCGTACGGTATCCCAAATGCTGATACAGATTCGCCAACACGTTGCCAATGATGGTCGAGCGCAAGTGTCCCACATGGAAGGGCTTGGCTATGTTTGGCGAGCTGTACTCGACAACAACGTGCTCATCACGGAAATCCGGCGCTATTAAGGGCTGTGTATCCGCCTGTAATAGGTGAGCTACAAATGCATCGGGCTGCAGCTGGAACTCCACTTTCGCTGCATTGCGGCCTGTTCTGGGCACCACACGTACGTCTTCTATGTAAGTGGTATCAAATTGTTGAGTTTTCAGCGACTCCAATAATTCGTGTTCCTGTTGTGCAACATTGGGCGGAAAAATCCATTGCAGCAATGGTTTAGCCGCAACAGTTTGTTGTCCCTTGGATGGCACTTCCAGTGCATGATATATGTTTTTCAGCTGCGGAAGCTGTGTTAAATTAAAGAAATCAGATATATTGTACTTGCATTTATAAATTTCCGTGCCTTACCTGCTCACAAATTACGCGCCGGATCCGACTGGTCATGATGTGTAGTTCAAACAGGGTGGCAGCGCCTTGTCAGTGTTGCAAAGAGCCGAACTTTTGCTGGGCTCACACACGATTCGACATGACTGACTAGTGAAATATGTATAACAGCAAGTTTTTATTTTCCCCATATGTTTAACTTATTGCTTATTTTGTTTCTTTTTTATTTTTAATATATTAGCTGTTTCTTGTAATATAACTTGATCATATTCCGTCAGACAAACATATGATTGTGCTCCTTGACGTGTATGGGCCACATACCAGCTGTTTTGGGGAAGCTGGGTTGGGCTCGTTGTTAGTGTTTTGTTTTGCTTTTCTGTAGCAGCTTTGGAAATATCAATGAGTAAAATGCACAAGGCGTACAATGTGCAGTCAATACTTAAGCAAGGAGTGCAAATTGAAGCCATTGCAGCATATGGTATGAAATTAAATTTGCATTGACAAGAGTAAAATATATAAGTGGGTTTGACTAGGTAATCATGTCATCCTGGGCACCAGGAGCGGACAGCTTATCATGTACTCTGTGGGCAGGCAGACGGACGTCGATATGCGAATGTTCAACAAGAATTTCAGCAAGAAACCCATCATACAAATGGAAGTGGTTTCGCCAGAGAATTTGCTATTTGTGCTGACGGACAATATGATTCATGTGTGTGATATTAGCCGGATCGAGAATAACTTCGAATTTATGCACAGCTCGGCGGAGACAAAGGGTTGCACGCTGTTTACCATGGATGTGGACACACGCAAATCAACGACGGGCGAACTGGCCACGTTCATAAGAATCGGCTGTGCGATCCGGCATCGATTGGTGTTTTTCTTTTGGAAGAAGGACAAGCTCGCGTCGCTGGAGCTGTCAATTGAACTGATCGATGTGCCCAGGGCAATGTGCTGGGTTAACCAGCTCGTGTGCGTTGGCTACAAGAATGAATACGTTCTCTACGATGTAAAGTACTTAATACACGAGTTACTTTTATTTAATGACAGTTCGTACTTCCTTATTTGTAGATATCCTGCAATCCACCGAAGATGCACAAGCTCATACTTACCTCGTCCACCATCAGCCAGGAGCCGAACATTTGCCTGATCCGAAACAGCATGCTTGGTATATCCAAGGACAACTACCTTATGCTCATTGATCTCAGTCAGTACAAGTCCAAAGAGGGCAACGCCGACGTCGGAATGAACAACAAGACAACATTGACGCCGTGGACAAGTCCGCTGTTAGGCTTGGGTACTTTTATAATTCTATACTTTTTTTATTGCAGCGATTAAATATTTCATATTGCAGTTTGGGACGAGCCGTTTGCTGTGGGACGTATTAAAAATACCATCGAGGTGCGCAGCTTGGTGGGTAAGGACACATTGGTGCAGTCCCTGCCGGAGCTAAAAAATACCCGATTTCTGGTGCGCTCTGACAAGGGTACCATCTTTGCCGCCGCTTCATCTGAGCTGTGGTGCATCCGTCTCGTGGACATTCCAATGCAGCGGCTGGAATTGCTGCAACAAAACAAATTTCAGCTGGCCATCGAATTGACAGTGAGTATGGGCAAAATTGGCTGCTAGTTGGCTATTTCCACAGCTGCATACATTTGTAGGAAATCTCCGAGGAAGAAGTCATCGATAAAACTCAGACTGTTCGCCAAATACATATGCTTTATGCCAAGGAGCTTTTTACTAACAAGGAGTTTTCAGCAGCGATGAAGGAGTTCGAGAGGGCCTCCATCGATCCCTATGATGTGATACGGCTCTTTCCCAGCCTGGTACCGGAGCCGAAAAACAGTGTAGATGCTGCCGTACCCACGTCTAGCGTACCAAAGCTGGAGGATCATGATCTGGAAAATGCGTACATGGCGCTTATTGAATTTCTGGCCCAGGCACGTCAGCGGGAGGTGGTCAAGTTGCTTGACACCAAGAGCAGCTCCAAATCTCTGCTAGAGATCATTGACACCACACTGCTCAAGTGCTATCTGCAGACAAATGATGCGCTGGTTGCCCCGCTGCTGCGACTGAATCAATGCCACCTGGAGGAGTCCGAGAAAATGCTCAAAAGATATAACAAACTGTCCGAGCTGATCATTCTGTACGATGGAAAGGAGATGCATAAGAAAGCGCTGTCGCTGCTAAAGGAGCAGGCTAACATTGAGGGCTCTGTGCTGCAGGGGCTCAAGCGCACCATAAGCTATCTCCAAGCACTGGGCGCCGATAATCTGCCGCTCATCTTTGAATTCGCCGACTGGGTATTGACCCAAGATCCCGACGAAGGTCTCACAATATTCACCGATGAGTTACTCGCAGTGGAGGCGCTACCGCGTGCCAAGGTGCTTGACTTTTTGGTGAGCAAACACAAGGCTCAGGTCATACCCTACCTGGAGCATATTATCGATGTGTGGAGTGACACCAATACCCTGCGCCACAACGCACTGCTCAAGCAGTACAGCGAGCAAGTGCAGCGCCTGCTGGCCCAGCAGAATGAGGGGTGAGTTAATGTTGCCAGTTCAGATTCGATGACCAAATTCCATTACAATCCTTTTTCAGGAAGGAAACACCCAATCTGAAGGCGTTGCGCGCGAAGATGTACAAGATGCTCGAGGAGTCGCAATATTACTCGCCAGATCGCGTGCTTGACGATTTCCCCACAAGCGTTCTTCTGGAGGAGCGTGCATTAATTCTGGGCCGTCTCAAGAAGCATGAAAAGGTGCTGGCCATTTACATACAAGTGCTGGGCGATGTGGAGAAGGCCAAAGCCTATGCGGAGGCCAACTACAAGGAGGACAAGGAGGTGTTTAATACACTAATGCAGATCATACTAAAACCAATGCAACAACCGCCTTACGAAGGCGTGCCCATGCATCCTGACTTCCTTAGACCCAACAAAGATGTTGCTCTGGAGCTGCTGAATACATATACTGTCAAAATTGAGCCGACTAAAATATTGGACGTGAGTTGAAAGACATCTCTGTCAATCAATGACTAATGTAAGTTGAGTTAAATTTGCAGCATCTGCCCGAAGACGTTTTCATGTTTGAGCTGAAAAACTATTTGGAGACGGTGGTGCGCACGCAGTTGGCCGAAAGTCATCAGCGCCAAGTGATGCGCGGACTTCTAAAAGCGGAGGCAGCACGGCTCCAGTCGGCGATCGAACAGGAGAAGAAGAAGTGCTTCGAAATGAACGAGTCGACTGTGTGTCCGGAGTGCAAAAAGCGCATTGCCAATGAAACCGCCTTCGTCCGCTATCCGGATGGCCAAGTGGTGCATCTGTCCTGCTACGATAGAGCAATGGCCGTGCCCCAACAACAAACCAACCCTTTCCAGTTGTGATAATTCCAAATATACGCAAGTCTCTATAAGTTTAGTAACATATTTATAATAAAATTGTAATGCTAGGATTGTTGTAAAATTAGAAACTGCGATCCAAGCTTTTGGGGAAAATCATAAAAGCTTTTTTATAAATATTAAGTGAAATAATTTTCAAAACACACGAGCATAGTTTAGAATTTTAGTTCTGATGTGATTTAATAAATATTCAATATTTAATAACTAATGAAAATACATGATACAAATAAATACTACTACTACTTGCAAGTATATGAATAAATAAATTTTATAAATGATAAGTAAATGCCTTTATTCATTGCTATTGATAGAAATTAAATAGCTTTTGAAAATATAATTACAAAAAATCAAAAAACAGAAATGCTCAAAATAATAACTACATATTTGCAAGATTATGCAAATAAATAGTTTCAGTAGCTAAAATTTTGTTTCCACTGAGTCCAAACTTAAAGATCATAAAATCTAATCATTTATATTCATTCCCAAACCAATCAGCTCTAAGAGATAGATCACAAATTGTAAAATAAGAAGATGTGAATGATCGCGTATTATACATATTTATTTTGCTATATTTACAAATGCGGCTGCACAAATTCCTTATGCATCCTCGCTGCCCATAAGACTATCGCCGTCCAGATCTAGAGAATCGTTGCATATGGATAAATCAGACTCGGAGGCCACCCGACTCAACGGACGCAGCGGCAGGGAAAGCGATTGCTTACTATCCTCATTGTCCTCCTCGAGCAGGCTGGGAGATGCCGTGCTGCAGGCAGCGGTCAATGGCAGCTCAACGGCGGTCGTCGTTGATGAAGCTGCCGCTGATGCAGCTCCACCTGGCAACTGAGTTTGCCTAATCAGCGCCAGACGCTGCTGGGTCAGCTCCAAGTGATGTTTGCGCCACTTGATGCGTCGATTTTGAAACCAGACTTTCACCTGTGCCTCTGTCAGCTTCAGCGTGTGTGCCAGATATAAGCGCTCCGGACCGACCATATACTGCTGCCGCTCGAATTCCGCCTCCAGGCATTCCAGCTGCTCCGGCGTGAAAATTGTTCGCACTCGCTTATTCTTTAATGCGCTCTTCTTCTGCGATTCTGTGAAGTAAAAGACGAGTTTAGAATGGTCAAACCATGTTACAAACTGCCTCGGGTTTGATCAATGATCGATTTTGATAGAGTTATAGGAGTTGTAAACCTTGGAAGGGCATTGCTAAGGACTTGGCCAGTTTTTGAAAGAAAATCGAAAATTTTGAAAATTATAGATGTCAGACCGCGAAGAAAACTGCCACGGGAATGAAAATCTGATCTATTTGGAAGTTCTAGATGTTTGTAAAGCATTTCTAAAGAATTGGTAGTCTTATCTTGGCTTGTATTTCATATCAAATCGAAAATTCGAAAGTGCGTCAGATTAAAATGTAAAATTATTATAAATGCCACACCAGTGAACAAAACTGTCTTAGAAATGAAAATTGGATTAGTTTTGACAGAGTTATGGAAGATTTAGATGTTTGAAAGGCAGCTCTAGACACTTGGGTGACTTTTATTGGCTTGTATTTGATAGAGAATCGAAAATGCTTCAGAAATATATGCAAAACTAATCTAAATGCCAAACCATGATTAAACTGATTCAGTTTAAAATGCAGAGCTAATCTTAATGCCAAACTATGATTAAGACTACATCGGGATGCAAAATCTGATCAGTTTTGACAAAGATATGGGAGCTTTAAGTATTTTCATTTCCATTTTCCAGGTTATAAATGAGCTTGAGATAATGCCAGACTTACCCGACTTGAGCTTGTCGCGCTGAAAGCTGAGCGAGGCCTGCTGCGCGTGATGCTGATGCAGCTGCTGCAGACTCTGCAACGCGGAGGGGCCACCGCTGACAGCTGCAGCAGCGGCGACGACAGCGGCGGCAGCGAAATTCGCCCGCTGCTGCTGCTGCTGCTGCTGCGAATGCGATTGGGGATGCGAATGCGAATGCGGATGCGGATGCTGATGCGGATGTGGATGCGAATGTTGGACTGTGGGAAGGTAACGACTGCCGCTGCTATCACAATTGAAGTTATTTACACTTTGGCTGTTGTTGTTGTTGTTGTTGCTGGTGTCATAACTGTTGCTGTTGTTGTTGTGGCTGGTATTGTTATTATTATTGTTGTTGTTGTTGTAGCACTTGGTATTGTTGTTGTCGTGGTCGAGAACATCGCCAGCATGGGCGCCATTGAGCGACAGATTAATGGCATTATTATACTCCTTGCTCTGCTGCTGCTGCTGCAGACCCAAAATGGCGGCTATTGTAAAGGACTTGCCCACATCGAGGGAGGTATGCGCCGCTGCTGCCTCAATGAGCTGCGCGTGCGACGTCGCAGTCGCCAGCTGCTCCCTGTGCTGCTCCCTGTGCTGCTGCTGCTGCTGCTGCTGGTTGTGTGTGTGTGTATGTGTGTGCGAGTGTGTCTGTGTGGGTGGTGGGAGGCCAATAGGAAGTTGCTGCTGCTGCTGCTGCGACTGCTGCTGCTGCGACTGCTGCCCCATTTGGTATGAACTTTGACCCGCCGCCGTCACTGCAGCCGCCGCCGCTGCTGCAGCAGCGAGTGCTGCCGTGGGCAGTGTATGATGCGGTTGCAACTGTCCATGTCCATGTGCATGTCCATGTCCATGTGCATGTGCGTGTCCATGTCCTTGCCCGTGTGCATGTGCCACACTGTTGGCTTGCGTGTTATGCAATGCCAGAAAGTGTGACAAAGGATTTGCGTGATATTTGGAAGGATTCTGCAACATGCTTAGTATTTAGCACAGGTGCAAGCGCCAAGATGGTCCACCACCGTCTCACTGCTCGGTTAGCTGAAAAATGCCAGAGTAATGTTAAATGCTGAATGTTGAATGCTGAACTAAGCGTCTCGCATTCAGGTGTCAACGACTGCAATTGCAATTGTCTTCGGCTACCTGATTATGCCACAATTAAGTGGCACTTAACCAGAGCCTCAGACGCAGTGCGTGTAATCTGAGCTCCTCGAAGCGATGCAGCGTGAAGTAGAAGTGCTTGCTAGAGAGAGCGAGACTGACATAGAGACAGAGAGAGAGAGACAGAGACAGAGAGAGAGAGAGAGAGCATGCCTCGCTGGGGTCATCTGAATGCAAGCCGAGAATCTGTATATGGACATTTGTACAGGCGTTGCTTAGCCAAACAATTGACCCAGGCAACAACAGGTTGAGGCTGGCAAATACAACGGCAAGCGACCGCAGACTGCTTCACACTATTCACACTCACTCACACACACACACACACACACACACACACTCACATGCATGGTGAGTGCATTCATTGCACTTAATTGCATTGCTTTTCTTCGTCGCCTCTCGTTCACGCTCTATCGCTGTCGCATTCGCTCAGTGTGCTGTCTCCGTCCCTGGCAATTTGATAGCCTAATTGAGACTTTGTCACAGTTTGCTGCTTAATTGTTACTGTTGTTGCCCAGGTGCCTCAAATACTCATCTGTTAACCACACAATACGCACTGCAAGCGTACTTAGTAAATAAATGTGAAGGTAACTGCAGACAATATATGTTTAGCCAAATGTTGTGTGCTTGCGAATCAAATAAATTAGGTTTATTAAAGCATATGAGAGCACAAATAACTGTGGATAGCCAAATGCCAAGCATGTATGTAAATGAGCTTGACTTTCAGCTAAACTGGCAAATGAAAGCGAAAGCATTCTAAAGTTTATTGGCAAGTGTTTTGTGCTAATTTAAGTTAATACACTCATCTATAAGGTAACTGAGAGAGATGATAGTTTTATAACTCATCTAATAGACTTATTTTTAACAAAATTTCATAAAATATACATTTTGTATGTTCTACAATATATATTTCAATATATATAAGCTATTTGCAACGAATTTATGATCTTATCGAAGCTTAATATAAGGGATATTTAAATTTAATTTAAGGACTTTTAACTGCATTTCATTGATTATATATATATATTTGTATGTATGTATGTACATACAAATAAAACTAACAAAATAGTTCTTATCAAATCGCCGTGTAGTTAAATAACTAAAAGGTGAGATCGACTCCTCTATGTTGTTGAGCCAAATTAACTTTTCTGTGTCTTCTGAATGTAACCGTAACTTCATCCCTCTTAATCTAAGCCGTTGTATTACTAACTGTTCCATGCCTGAACCCTTTTGAGTTTTCTGTGCTGATCATAATCGACTTTGTTGGATATCATATATCCTCTCTTCCTATAACAAAAAACACTATTTTTTTATTGTAGACTTACTTATTTGTTATTAATTCTTTGTAATCCTTTTATTTTTCAAAAATATTATTCTTGTATTCTTCTTCTCTAGGATTTCCTCAATCCTATCAACAAACTTTGTACTAACTTTTCAAGGTAAATACCGCAGATAATTTGCATTCTTAATTTATATTTTTACAATATATTTTCAAATTATAAATAAGATTTTATGTAATTATTAATTTCTATTATTTTCCTGTGTCGTAGTAATGTATAAATACATCACAAATTTTAACCGAATAAGTTTAAATATTTTAGTCTTCATTATTTCAACAGTTAATAACGTAATGTAGCATATTTTGGTTTTTATCTACTCTAATTAAGATTAAAGTTACCATCGAAACGAATTTGAATAATAATCGTTTCACTCATAATCTCTCTAGAGAGATACTCTATCTCAATTGTGATTGATCTCCCTTGCTCTCTCTGTCTCTATCTCTCTCTATCTCTCTCTATCTCTCTCTCTCGCTCTCTCCCCCCGCAATTGCAAAGCTTATCAAAACTACAGTTTTTACAGTTTACCTGATCGACCTTAAAGTTTAATTTCATTAAATTTCTTGAACTATCTACGAAAATGCAAATAAAGGTACGATCTTGAAAATGGAACAAAGTTTCAATGGAAAACACTCAATTATAATACTGACATCTGTTACAGAGTTTCACTTATAAATAGATAAAAACATAAATGTGTTTTTTAAAAACAATAAATAATATATCAAACTAAAATAAATAAATAAATGGAATTTGCAAATTAAAGTTAATATATCATTAAGACTGTTCTCCCACATGTAAAATCAAGTAGTTGCACACATTTTTTGACAAATAAGGAACAAACCTTGATAATCCTACTGTAAAATGACCAAAATTCGTTAAAGCTGGCTGCTTTTGTACTATCCAAATGTAGGTTCCGTTATTTGCGTCGATGGGATTACCGTTAGGGTGTAAAATTCATTTTCTTTTGCATTTAATGTGGTACACTTTTTTCACCTTGCCACTGAATTCAAAGAACCGAAATTTGCCGACGGCGAAAAAGTGTTGCCTACAATTGCGCGCGTTTCGACAAATGCAATTGAAGTCGGGAAATTGGCTAATTGGAAAACGGAGCTGCGTTGCTGGCCGCATGCGAACGTGAACGTGTTGCAAACTCAACTGAATGCAAAAGTTGCTGGCCGTACAATTTTTACAATATCCGCCGTAGCAGCAGCAAACGTCGACGTCGACGCCGACAGCGCAGCTTTGCTCTGCATCTGTGTGTGTGTGCTTGTGTGTGTGTGTGTGTGTGTGTGAGTAGTCGCTGTGATTTTTCTCATGCGGCTCTCACTCTGCTTGTTCCTTGTTTTTTCCGGGATTTACACAGCAGAGCGGCAGCAGCAGCAGCAGCAGCAACTGCGTAACATCATCATCATTCAGATTGTCAGGAGCAGCCACCAGCAGTTACATCAAAACGCAAAAGCAAACGCAAACGCAACCACCCATCGAACCCACCCACCCACCTATCGCAGCGAGCGTCCTTCCGCCCTTCGCTCTTACGCGAGTGTATGAAAAGTTATTGAAATTATTAAATAAATGGATAATTGGCTAGCTGCTGTGGGCGGGTGGGCGAGTGGGCGGCGCCAGGAGTGTTAACGGGAAAAACAATATGGCGACGCGTTATTAATAATATTTCGCGATAAGCGAACGCACCGAGCAGAAAGATAAACGGCGTTGAACCTCATAATTAATTAAGCAATAAGCGCACAGAATTACGGCATATGAAAAAACACACACACACACACACATATATATAGCAGCCAGCTTGTAGCAAGGACATCAACTCTTGTTTTTCAAAGAATATGTTATAAGCGAATTTATATTGAAGTGGACAAATGCCTTTTTAATAAAACATAATGCCGAAGTTGATGTTGTTGCGTCTCTAAGGTCGCGAAAAACCATTATGTGCTTTTATTATTTAGACTAAAGGCAATTTGTTAGCAGGAATTAACCGCCTGCATCCTTAAAAAATGTACTTTGATTTAGTAAAAGGAAGAATACGTATAAAGTAAAGTAATAAAATATACTTTGACTTGGTAAAAGGAATGTAAAGATGCGTATAAAGTATATTTCATAAGTCGCCAGGGCTTTTATACCCTGAACCCATTAAAAATGGGTAAAAAGGGTATAATGAAGTTGTGCAAAAGTATGTAACAGGCATAAGGAAGCATCTCCGACCATATAAAGTATATATATTATTGATCAGTATCAACAGTCGAGTCGATCTAGCCATGTCCGTCTGTCTGTCCGTCTGTCCGTCTGTCCGTCTGACCGTCTGTCCGTCTGTCCGTCTGTCCGTCTGTCTGTCTGTATGAACACACAGATATCAGAGACTACAAGAGCTAGAGACTTCATATTTGGAACATAAGTTCTCCTAATCCCGGGACAGATCAAGTTTATTAAAATTTATCGATAGCTCGTCCGTTCAAAAGTTATCGATAAATTTCGATTTCAGACCATCGTTTTTTGGATATAACTTACAAGTTATAAGAGCTAGAGGCCCCTAATTTGACATGTATAATCTCGAATAGCATACACATGAACAAATTTTTCACTTTTTGGATACCACCCCCAAACCCCCAAAAGTTAAAAAAACGCATTTTTGAAGGTACGACCTTGCAATTTGGTTTGGTCACACATATTATTGACAATTGTTTGCCCCAAAAATTTCAATAAGATCGGACGATAAACACAGAAGTTATTTAAGATTTAACTTTCCATTATGTGGGGCTCAGCGAAAAGCAAGCTAACTGCTTAGACCGCTTGCACTGCTTGTACTGCTTGTACTGCAGCATGTGTGTGTTTAGATTAATATGAATGATTGTAAGGACTGGGTTCAGGGTACTCGTAGTCGGCACTCCCGACTAGAGCACTCTTACTTGTTCAAGTTTGGGTTGATATAAAACTATACATATATATATCTATTCTATATATTAACAAGTAAGAGTGCTCTAGTCGGGAGTGCCCGACTACGAGATACCCTGAACCCAGTCCTTACAATCATTCATATTAATCTAAACACACACATGCTGCAGTACAAGCAGTACAAGCAGTGCAAGCGGTCTAAGCAGTTAGCTTGCTTTTCGCTGAGCCCCACATAATGGAAAGTTAAATCTTAAATAACTTCTGTGTTTATCGTCCGATCTTATTGAAATTTTTGGGGCAAACAATTGTCAATAATATGTGTGACCAAACCAAATTGCAAGGTCGTACCTTCAAAAATGCGTTTTTTTAACTTTTGGGGGGTTTGGGGGGTGGTATCCAAAAAGTGAAAAATTTGTTCATGTGTATGCTATTCGAGATTATACATGTCAAATTAGGGGCCTCTAGCTCTTATAACTTGTAAGTTATATCCAAAAAACGCTGGTCTAAAATCGAAATTTATCGATAACTTTTGAACGGGACGAGCTATCGATAAATTTTAATAAACTTGATCTGTCCCGGGATTAGGAGAACTTATGTTCCAAATATGAAGTCTCTAGCTCTTGTAGTCTCTGATATCTGTGTGTTCATACAGACAGACAGACGGACAGACGGACAGACGGACAGACAGACGGACATGGCCAGATCGACTCGGCTATTGATACTGATCAATAATATATATACTTTATATGGTCGGAGATGCTTCCTTATGCCTGTTACATACATTTGCACAAAACCATAATACCCTTTTTACCCATTTTTAATGGGTTCAGGGTATAAAAAGGAAAATTTTTAAAAATATTCTTTGAGCTTTTTTTCCATTTCTATCCAATTTCGTTAATCGCTAATCATATTTCTGTTAAATGCGGCCAACATATATTTAATATCAGTGCTGCTAGTTAATTTTAAAGCATAGTTTGAAACTTACCACTTGATATACTACACAAAATACCAACGATCATTACAGCCGCAGAAACCCCAATTAGCGCCCATTAAAGTGAATCAATGCAAAAAGGAAAACCGGCAATAAATGGCTGGAAAAAAGGGTCGGACGTGGTGGAGCATGCGTTTACTTTAAGCCCGCCATGAGATACAAATTTGAAATCAAAGCCAGGAATTTGCCGAGCAGCAAGAGGCGCCCCCTATCTCTCTCTCTCCTCTCTCTCTCTCTCTCCCTTTCTCTCACTGTGTCTCTCTCTCTGTCTCTCGGCTCTCTGTGTGCCAGCTGAGGCTCAGACTGAGGCTGAGGCGACACGTTTGTCGTTTCAATCATCATTAGTGCTAATGTACCCACAAGAATTGGGCAGCCACTTGGCAGGGTGTGGGTGGATGGGCCAAATACGCTGGAGAGAGCGAGAGTTCGGCCAGCAGCACGCGAGAGCGAGAGAGTACACACACACAGCAAGCACATAGATACGAGAGCAGCATGAGTATATCTATATGTATATAGGATAGTGGTTAGTAAATGGCGAACGTATTTATATATATATATACATATATATGCATGTACATGTATATTGTGTTATCTCGAAATATGTTTATTTACCGCAATTTTAATATTTTTTGCATTGGTGGCATCAAGCGAGTTAAGGGTAAGGAATGCCACACGTTACAAGTGGCCCATGTCTCTGCGTGTGTGTGTGTGTGTGGGTATGTCTCTCTGTGTGTGTGTGGGAGCAGACTACCTCTGCGCATGTGCCCGTGCATCTGTCTGATGCGAGTTGGGACGAGGAGGCGTCGCCGCCTCAGTCGCTGTCGCTGTCGCTGTCGTCGCCATTGTTGCTTTGGTTGCTTTTGATAAACTTCGCCGTTTGCGGGGGCTGCTCATCATCATGATGATAATAATGTGGCTGTTGTTGCTCTTTCGTTGCCATGACCATAATATTTATTTATTTTCAAATAAAAAAATGTATATATACACATACATATATAATATAAAAGCGATGGAAAAACAGGCAAAACAAGCTGGCAGCGTGGCAAAAAGTTTTTTCATTATGAATTATTACGCAAAATGCAGGGCAACCAAAAAAGGAAGCAGCCAAACAAAGCCGAATTAAATTGCCTGTATGGTGTACAGGACTGCACTGCGGGTTTCATTAGGAGTTGCCTACTTATTGGGGCTGCTTTTGCTTTACAAATTAGCTTAACGCACAGAGCTTCTTTTACATGCCTTAAGTTTAAATAAAGAGATCAACTGTGATGTTAACTTACGATATTTAGATCACTTCTTAGCAGCTGAAACTTCTTTTAATATTGATATTAAACCTCTGTTTTGACAGCTTCAAAATAATCAAAATCAAGCAGTTGATTTTACTTTTATCCATATCCTTGTACACCTTGAATTAGCGGGCGCGTGTACTTCAACCATCTGGATTACTTCTTGAGCTTCAAAGAAGCTGGCGCATTTCATGAAAATATTTTTATTATTATTGAGCTACACTACGTTACTGCATGCCACAACAGACAACACACACACACACTGACACACACACACTGACACACACAAACAAAGAGCTCACAAAACAAATCAGCTTGCTTCTTTCTCGCACTTGCTCTCTCTCTCTCTCTCTCTTAGTCTCGCTTTTGACAGCGTTTAATTTTATTAGCCTGGCAGCGTGCAAGCGAGACAGCAATATGCATTTGCCAGCTGAACATCATAATGAGCTTAGGAGAGCGCCCGCTGGCCATCAACCACTACACAACAGCCACCAACCACCACCCACCACCCACAATCCACCACCCACTGGCAAAGCAGCAGCGCCGACAACAAAATGGACTCAAAAATTTGAGCGCAGCAAAACATTTGCGGCATGTTTTTAATAATGTTGTTTATAATGTCTATTTTTTTGTTGTTGTTGTTGGGTTTGCTTTTTTCGTGTTTTTGTTGTTTTTTTGTATCTGCCCTTTGGATGAATTTGTATAGAATGCCTTTTATGGCTTTTGGGGCAGTGGCTCGAAACAAATGCCGTTAAATCTGTTTTATTTCGGTCATTTCCTCATTGGCTATTACTGCAAACATTTTATGGCTGCGAAAATCCTTTTGTGTTTTATGCGCGCATTTTTCAATAAACGCCCAGCCTAGCCCAAAAATTAATTAGAATATCATCTGGCACTCAAAAATCAAAAACCCCTAATGAGCGCAATTTACAAATTTCTCGATTTGCCAATTCGCCGGGCCACTTTGCAATAACAAAACACACAAACACACACACACGCACACACACACACACACACACACACGCACATACACACACACAAAGCAGGTACTAAGCGGCCATTTTAGTTTTTAATTAAATCGTGTTTTGGCCAATGCAGGCTTCTGTTATTATTGTTGCTACCGTTGCTGTTGCTTTTGTTGATGTTTTTGTTGCTAGTGGTGGCAGCCACTCAAATTGGGCACTGTGGCCATAGGCGAAATGAGATTTTTGCTGCCCAAGCTACTCCAAAAATTAATTTTGCCCAAATATCCAAATGGCAAAAGCTGCTTTGCTCTTGTAATTAGAAATTTATTTGGTTTTTGCCCACTAATAACTAAGTTTTTAATTGCATATTGCGCGGCACATTTAATTAAAATTGTGTAGTGCCACTTATGGTGTATATGAGCATTTGCTGCTCGAATAGAAATGATAGAAATGTATATGAATACCTGGCTACATATGTATGTATTTACATCATACATTAGCTCTTATTCGCCTGCTCAAATGCATACCTTTGAAATTAATCTATTTGAAATAACAAGAAACTCAAATATGTTTTTAACTATTAATAATAAAATTAGTATATACATATTTGGTTGTCGCATTTAACAACTGCTCATCAAAGCTAATTTATCTTCGAATATGCTTACATATTATTTCTATTATAAAAGTGACTGTTTATCTTAAATCGAAAGAGTATATATGTATTATACGTCACTCAATTCAAATTAAATTGTCTGCTTACATTGTATGTCTTATGTTTTTGTTTTCGGAGCTTGTCAATAAATGGTTGATATTGCATAGGTGCATATTCATCGTTATCGATACTTTTCAAGTCTACCAATCAGCGTCAACTGACAAGCTCTTCTTCTTTCAATCGTGGAGATTCACAGCACTGCGCTCTTGCCTAGATCTGCTCACTTTCTTTCGTTGCGAACTTTCGCTTTCACACACAAGCTCAATGCTTTTCGGCACTCTCTCATTCTTCATCTGCTCTGCTTCTTTCTATCGTGTGTGGGAGCACACGAATGCATATCAATATAACTGCATGCCACTCTCAGCACTCTCTTTAGACCAACCAAATCGGAGCATGATGCAGGCTTGCTATCTCGCTCACTCACACGCACATCATGGCTCTTTGTTTTATTAATGCAGTTACGACTAAGAAGGAAGTTCCAGGTAATTTTGAAAATATTCCACGAAAGGTTTGCTTTTACAAATGAAGTCATGAGCTTAATGTCAGACAAATTCAGGGATTTTAAAAGCAATGCTTGTACAATTTTAGCGGTAAGTAAAGCTTATTCCAGAAATTGACACTTTCTATTTTCACTCCAACGTGCTCTGTATATTGTGTCTCTTAGTGAATGTCCTAAATAAGGTCGAACTTTGCCTTCATATCCCTTGAGAAACCTTGGCAAATCAATAATAAACAAAGAATATGAAGTAGAGAGTAAGCATTACCTACTTTCTCAGACTTTGATATTATCCATTTACAAAATCACTCGATTATCTCTTGCACTTTACACGCATCCGTCGCCTTAAGGCCATATTGCCATGAGCCGTTGAGCTAAAGATGAGCACACAGACAGACAGGGAGACAGGCAGACAGGCAGACAGATAGAACCATTCCGTATCCGGAAATGGATCCGGCTCATTGTCGGCTCAACACAAAAAACACCCCCGTAATCGCGACGCGTTTGCTGCGCTGTTGTTCGTTCATAAAGCGTTGGAAATTATGGAAATTAATTGAAATTCCAAGCATGCCGTTTGCTCTTTTGGCCAAACCAACAAATTACCATCATTATGCCTGTGTGTGCGGTGGGCGCCAACCACCCAAAATGCCACCCATTCACTCTCTGGCCGCCCTCCAATGCCTCGAAGCGCAAATGAGGACCTTTGAGTTTGCCTAATTTTAGGAGCTGCGGTTTTCCAACACTCTGCTTGTGTGTGTGTGTGTGTGTGTGTGTGTGTGCATGTATAGACAGACACACATAGACGTGTATGTATAGCTATAAACTGCAATGCATTGCCGTTTAATTAAGCTTATTAACTATTCTCTGGAATTAATAAAACAAAAAGCAGGTATAGCATACATTTGAGCGTCGCCTAAAAGCCAAATGAACTGCATCATTATGTACATGCATATATTTATATATATATATATGTGTGTGTGTGTATATAGTTTACATATTTTTGCGCCAAAAGCAACAACAACAACAACAATATGCATGCAGCGACGTCAGCATCATCATCAGCAGTAAAAAGTCATATTAAAAATCATTCGCTTGTGAAGATCAAAAGCATTCTTTTTCACCGAAATGCCATGAAGAATGATGCCCGAGGGTTGGCAATGGGCGCCGGCGAAGGGGGATGGCGCAGTTAGCTGGCCGCCCATCCGCCTCGCTCAAGCATTCAACCAAAAGGGCATACACACACACACACACACATGTATACACACACACACACACACATACAGAAAGTCTGCCTACCTCTATACACGGAGATGCCAACACGTTTTAATCTTTTTATGCGCTTATTTCTCGCTCGCTGCCTTTGTATGTGTATGTATGTGTATGTATGTGTATGTGTGTGTGTGTGTGTGCGTGTGTATTTATTTATGGTTTTTCGCATTCAACCACCAAAGTAAAAACATATTGTTTGTTGTATGTGTGCATTTATTAAATATCATTGCTCTGATTTTGTGGCAATTTTTATTGCGACCGAGACAAAGTTGTTATTGTTGTGGGCTGCTGGTGTATATAAGTGGCAGTTACCGTTTATTATTATTGTTATTGTTGTTGTTGCTGTTGCTGTTGCTGTTTTTCTGCCCATACATTGGACAACGTTTATTAATTTTAACGCTTAATCAATAAGTCAAATGCGTAGACATTTTATTTGCCAAAGCATAATAGTTCGGTAAGTTAGCTTGCTTCATTTGTCTTCATATGCCAACTTATCTCACTTATCTAAAGGTTCTCAAACTCTGTTGATTATAGTGCCTGAAATATTTAACTAAAAATACTAGCTTTGTTTTGTAGTAGCCACTTGTTGTTAAATATTTTTAATATTTAACCATAATTAGCCTGCAACTTTAAAATTATAATCGCTCTATCCAAACGTTAGCTGTTTCATTACTTGGCAACATAAAACAATATAAAATATAGTAAATATAATATACTCGGAAGATTGTTTACCAAATCTTTATATTATATTTTGAAAATGTAATTGGCAAGCAGCTCGGATTTTTTTTAATAAGCTGAAGCTTGTAAAAACCTAAACAAAAGATGGCGTTGAAACAATGTATTTTATTATTTTCTTTACTTTGCAGCTTAGGGCTTTTATGCATAATATATAAATATATATACATATTTATACCCTGAACCCATTAAAAATGGGTAAAAAGGGTATAATGGTTTTGTGCAAATGTATGTAACAGGCATAAGGAAGCATCTCCGACCATATAAAGTATATATATTATTGATCAGTATCAACAGCCGAGTCGATCTAGCCATGTCCGTCTGTCTGTCCGTCTGTCCGTCTGTATGAACACCGAGATATCAGAGACTACAAGAGCTAGAGACTTCATATTTGGAACATAAGTTCTCCTAATCCCGGGACAGATCAAGTTTATTAAAATTTATCGATAGCTCGTCCCGTTCAAAAGTTATCGATAAATTTCGATTTCAGACCAGCGTTTTTTGGATATAACTTACAAGTTATAAGAGCTAGAGGGGCCCCTAATTTGACATGTATAATCTCGAATAGCATACACATGAAACAAATATTTCACTTTTTGGATACCACCCCCCAAACCCCCCAAAAGTTAAAAAAACCCATTTTTGAAGGTACGACCTTGCAATTTGGTTTGGTAACACATATTATCGACAATTGTTTGCCCCCAAAATTTCAATATGATCGGACAATAAACACAGAAGTTATTTAAGATTTAACTTTCCATTGTGTGGGGCTCAGCGAAAGAGCAAGCTAACTGCTTAAGCCGCTGGCACTGCTTGTACTGCTTGTACTGCAGCATGTGTGAGTTTAGAGTAGTACGAATGATTGTAAGGACTGGGTTCAGGGTATCTCGTAGTCGGGCACTCCCGACTAGAGCACTCTTACTTGTTTATATATATGTTATATGTTATATTCGGCAATCAAATTATTTTATCTTCAGTTAATTTGAGCCACAATACAAAAGTTTCGAGCTTAGTTGTTCGACCCATAGTGTTTCAGTTATAAATACTTTACTTTCTGAAATGGTGTTCGGCCTAAGTGGTTCTTCTTTCGAAGTGAACGAATGAATAAGGTCTCCCTCAATAGATTGACTGGCAGAGTAAACAACCCGAATCCGAAGTCACTGCAAAGTGTATGCAACAAACCATAAGCTACAAAGATACTACTTTGCAAACAGGGAGTGTGTCAGCTATGTTTAGCATGGTAAAAAAAACAAGTAGGAGTGCTCTAGTCGGGAGTGCCCGACTAGGAGATACCCTGAACCCAGTCCTTACAATCATTCATACTAATCTAAGCACACACATGCTGCAGTACAAGCAGTGCAAGCGGTTTAAGCAGTTAGCTTGCTTTTTCACTAAGCCCCACACATTAGAAAGTTAGATCTTAAATAACTTCTCTGTTTATTGTCCGATCTTTCTGAAATTTTTAGGACATAGCATTAACTATCAAGTGTGTGCCCAAACCAAATTGCTCGGTCGTACCTTCAAAAATAGGCTTTTTGAAATTTTGGGGGGATTGGGGGGTGATATCTAAAAAGTAAAATATTTGTTACGTGGGTATGCTATTCGAGATTATACATGCCAAATTTGGGACCTCTAGCTCTTATAACTTTTAAGTTATGGCTTAAAAACGCTAGTCTGAAATCAAAATTTATCGATAACTTTTGAACGGGATGAGTTATCGATAAAATGAATAAACTTGATCTGTTCCGGCACTACGAGAACTTATATGCCAAATATGAAGTCTCTAGCTCTTGTAGTCTCTGATATCCGTGTGTTCATACAGACAGACGGACAGACAGACGGACAGACAGACGGACAGACAGACAGACATGGCTAGATCGACTCGGCTGTTGATACTGATCAAGAATATATATGTTTTATATGGTCGTAGATGCTTCCTTATGCCTGTTACATACTTTTGCACAAAACCATAATACCCTTTTTACCCATTTTTAATGGGTTCAGGGTATAAAAAACGAATCTTTGCTGCAATTGTTAATAAAAGACAAACAAATTGCGTCACGCGTCAATCCGGACATTATCGGCTACTTAAATCTTCGGCCAAGTCCCGTTATTGGAGACGCGTAATTGCCGTTTTACAGCCGCCGCATATTGTCCGAGGGGGTTGACGAAAAAATTTCAATAACAGGGCCGCGGCATAAAATGAATACATATATATATAAGTAGAATATATTCATTTCGAACGGTTGTTGTTTATATGACCGAGCATTTTATTAGTGAGCAAACACGTGTTCGCAGCTCATCTCTGGTAATCACGAGTGGTGGCGTCCGCCTGGGCAAAAACAAATTAAGTCACCCTTTTATTACGCTATTTAATTTGAGCGTAATATTGTCAACGGTCTTGACAAATGGTCACCCGGCAAAAGAAGCAGACCCAACTGCAACTATGACTGCATGTTTGATCTGTAATTTGTGCCACTTGACAATCTTGATGACGATGGCTTCAACTTAGCCCCCAACCCTAAACGGCAGGGTGGTTTATTTGTGCTCTAAGTTGTGACAATACCAAATGCGATTAGGCCGTAAAGGAAGCCGGCGGAAAATGCGATTGTGCAGGTGCAGCTCCTGGGCGCAGCTAATTAAGCGTGATGAGCAGCCGGAACGGACAATGGATATCGTTGAGAACTGATTTATGATGCTAACAAACTGCTCAAAATGCGACTTGAACACTTGCAATCAATTTATAATTTTTAGTTAACAAGCTGGAGGAAATAGTCTCAGATTACAAATTGTACAATTTATAATCAATACATATTTGTTCAACCTTTTTGAGGCACTCTTACTATAATATACCAATTTTTGATAAAAACATTCAGATCTCAGCCACAAAACATCGTTGTTTTTAAACCTGTATAGTAGCAGGAAAAAACATATTTTATGTATTCCTTTTTTTTTTGGAAATAAAGTAAATCGTGTATTTAATTTTCAAAATTGACCAAAACTTAAATGTAGAATAAATGTAATAAAGGAACAACAATGAACAAATTCGGCCTCAAACTTAAAACTCGGTTTATTTTTGGCAAACTTATGCGAATTTTAATTCTTCAAAGAATATTTCTAGGTTACCGAAAATCACTTTACAAGCTAAAATTATTGTTATTTTTACACTTAAAATTCCCATAACTTGGTTATGGCTGTTTTGACCAAAAATCACCTTACAAACTTTAGACTCGAAATGCGTATAAGATCTGCGGCATGCCTAAGATAATCAATCCCCACTTGTTATACTCTTTTCGAAGAAAATAGTATATTAAGTTTGTGCTGAAGTGTGAAACGGAGACCCCCAAAAGTTACTGCCAGTATGCTTAGAATGACAAAACAAATTGATCTAGCCATGTCCGTCTGTCTGTCTGTCCGTCTGTCTGTCTGTCTGTATGTATGCAAACTAGTCAATGTGGGAATGTTATGTTGTTTTTACTGGAAATCTAAACGGTTTAATTGATCACAAAACGGCCTGAAATCAACGCCCAAGAGCAATAGAATTTTCAAGAGCAACAATGGCTCACTAATAAGTTAATCAAACTAATTAGACAGCCTGCCAGAAAGCACTGACAACAAAAATGTCGACAGCCAGCAAAAACAGCTACGATGCAGCAAGCAACTGAATGCCATTGCCAGTTAGCAGCTATAAATTCCGCAAATACAACCCCCCCCCCCCACACAAACCCAACCACCCCCTCAAACCCCAACGCCCATCCGCGTGCGCTCTAAGTATGTTGTTAACAATGAAAAGGGTTGCTGCTGCCGTTGTTATCTAGTTTACGCTACGGAATTTATGGGCAACTTATGTGACATGAGCATGTTAATTGCCCCAAACGGTTGCCAGGCTTAGAGAGTTGTTTTACAATGTTCTTAAAAATTGGCGCTCGTTTTGTTTCGTTTTCTTTTTAATTAAAAGTCCCAGTGCGTCAAAGGGTTAGGGACGTTATGGTTATGACCATTGGTCAGTGCCAGCTCACCACACATACAGAGAGAGAGAGAGAGAGAGAGAGAGAGGCAATCTGAGAGCAGAGCAGCATTTATAAGCTGTCTAAATTGGATAAAGTGCTTCCGCTTTGGCTGCTGACTTGGCAACTCTTGTGCGTGCACAGTGAAGCACCAGCAAACACACCGCCATCTACCTCAAAGGATAGACTGTATTAATTAGTCAAGTTTTTGATCAATGTGTAACCAGAATGAACTGAAAGTCGTTGCATTTGTGAACTTATCCACTTGTGTTTAAGTATTTAAGTACACGTTAGTCGTTTTATATTTAATCGTGAATATAATTTGAAAATAGAACATTTGCTTAAGCCTAAAATCAGCATTCGGCTGCAGTCATTTCAAAAAGCTAATGCAATAATCTGTTGTTATCGCAAGCAAACCAAATTTGTCAAATTTGTGATCAAACGCGATGCAAATATAATATAAATAATAATGCAAGCAATATGAACTTCTGCTTAAGTATTTCAATATACGTTACATTACTAAAATATTCTTAAAACCCCAAAAACTTAACTATTCAAAAATCTAACTTTATGTACTTCCAGTCCAATGTAATTTTGGCATAGGACCAAAATTAGCAAATATAATAACTCTTAAGAAACAAAATTTGATGTACTTCAAGTACAATATAACATGTTTGTAAGCCTAAAATCTGCGTAAGTCATTCAGTTGTTGTATCTTCACCAACAAAAATGATTCAAATGTTTGCTGAAACTTAAAATCGCTGCAAATGCAGCACAAATAAAATTGGTAGTGATATGAGCTTTTTAGCTTATGTTTAAGTAGGTAACAATAGGTTTATAATTTAACACCTAGATAATAATATATAGCTCAAGCATAAAATCAGTGTACAACATTTTGCTGTTGATTGTTCACCAAGCTGTCGCCATAGTATGCTGTTATCGCCACCAAACGCGTGTCCAAATAGTTGTGCTCCACCTCGCACTGCTGACCCACGCCGGTCAGTGCAATTACCTGCTGAATGCTGGAGCTGCGTGGCAGAAAGAATCCAATGTTGTGCGAGAGATTTCGCGCTTGTTGCATCAGCTGCGTGGCACCCAGCGGCAACAGGCTCTCCTCAATATCGAAAGTGGCTTGCTTTTGATAGTTCGGACCGCCCCAGGGCGGGCTAAGGAAGACCACGTCGGGGCGCAGGCGTGTGCTGGCGGCAAATTGCAAGAAATCCGCATGGATAAACTCAATCTTGTGTGCCACACCATAAATGACAGCGTTCTGCTTGGCCATCTTCAATTTATGGGCATCGATGTCAATGGCAATCACGCGACCGCAGGTGTTGGCAAACTGTATCGCATTGCCACCGCAGCCGCAGAAGGCATCTACAATGACATCGCAGGCCAGGCGCCGCGCTGTCTGCTTGGCAATCTTCTCTGGCGTCACTGAGAACCAGCTCTCGCTATCCAGCTGTATGCCCTGATCGAAGCGTGAGAACAACGAAAAGCGCTTGAACCAGTACTTGAGAAGTCGATTATCATCTCGCATAAACTGGGGGATTCTGGTGTTCTTCGGTCGCTTCTTTTTCTTAATAGCATGCGACTGGACGGCGTGTAGAATGTCCTCCTTGTCGTTGGCCATGTTAAGCCAATTGGATTCACTGTCGCTCTCAGATTCAATTGCGGTCTGCTGCTGTTGTTTTGTTCTGCGCTTGCTCCTGACACGTTGCACCCCAAAAGACGTGGGTAGACCATGCAATTTTAGCTGCTGCTCATCGTCTAGCAGCTCAGGATCATCATTGGCGGTTAGATAGTCGTTGTCTTCGCCGCTACTCTCCTCGCTTTGCTTAATATTCAGGTGCGACAAGTTCTCTTCTAATTCGTTTAAGCCATGCAGCCCATTTGACAGATCCCTTTCGTAGTTCTCAAAGACACAGCTGAATACCTGCCAGAAGTGAGCGCTCTGATCGCTGGCGTGCTGCTCCCACAACTGCTGCCAGGCTGTAAGCTCTTCAACCGTTGCTATATCAACGGACTGCTTGTATTCGGGATGTTGTTTGTGCCACTTCTGCTCAAGCAAGTCGTGGCCTTCACGCTGCCAGAAATCCAGCCAAGCTGCTTGCTGTGTCTGCTGCTGCCACTCCGGTTGCAAGTCGACGACAGCGGCACGCCCGAAACGCTGACAGAACGTATAAAACAAAGGATTGCTGCGCGATGTGCTCAGATAGTGCGAGGTCATCTCATTGACAGCGCTCGCATCTCGAGTCGACGTTGTATTAACTCGTCAGCCTGGTCGATGCGGCTTGTCTGCCACACACTGAGCGCCGGCCTGTGAGTGTCCTTCAGTCGCTTCAACAATGCTGATTGCGCTTCATCACTGTCGTTCAGCTGCAGCAACTGTTCATGCAGGCCGCGTGTGGTCAACGTGGAACTGTTCGGTTGCTGCACGTTGCATAGGACAACCTCACCACGCACTATGCAGTAGCTTCCGTGTGCCAGCTGCTCGACGCCAGTATTGTCGGAGTTGAAGTTCAGCAGCAGCAAGGATAACGCGCCTGTGGGCAGCTTGTAGTCACTGAATAAAACAGCACAATTATCAGCTCCTATCAACGCACATATATATATATATGCAGTTCAACTTACCTGGGCAGGTGAGGTACGCTAACGTTCTCTAGTTTGAAATAATCAGGAATTGCGCACAAGCGTCCAATAACTGCGCACTTTCCGTAGTGCAGCTGACGGTAATCGGGCTCGAGAACCAACTCCTCGACTAGCAGATACTTGAAGAAGTCACAGTATTTGGGCAGTTGCTCAGCTAGATCGTGGACAGACTGTACAATATGACCGTCGCTCATCACTTCATCATAAAATGGAACTCGAATCTCCTCGAAATCGAATAATATGCGGCTAAAACCAGAAATGTGCGCCGCTTAGTCCAGACAGTGCTGTAAGTCGCGAGAGTTATACAAGAACCTGCTACTTTTCACAAGTAACGAGTACCGAGTATTTGTCAACACTCAATACTAATGGTTCGTAACCGTTTTTATCGTTTTCAAGCACTAGCTGCTTTAAGGCAGCCCTGGTTCATTAATAAAGCGGCATTGTGAAACAATTTCAATCTATTTATTTCTCCATTTTGCTTTCTAATAAGTCTAAGTACAATATACGTAAAACGATGTCGTTCATGAATCCAGTTGACATGGTGGATGAGGTACGCACAGACTTGCAGTTTCCAAAGGTAACATTAATAATTATAACAAATGTTTAACTACGAGTTATTGCGATTTACAAGTGAAAGAAAATAAGTGCTACTGTGGCCACATGGGCCATAACATTCCCATAACACAAACGATTGACTATTTACAGAGAAACGCAAACCATGCCTGATCCTACAGCCCAGTAAATGCTTACGCATACGCAGGGATGAAAATACAAAGCGTCTAACAATATTTTACAATGCACACAAATTCAACAGTCGCTTGGAGGCAATCACTGCTATCGAGGACAATCGACTTAATGTCCATAAGACTGGAACATCTTCCGGCTCCCAGTGTGCCATATGCCGTAGTAGCGTCTCAGAGCCGTACATAAAGTGTTCCGAATGCCTCGACGTTCTGCTCTGCCTGCGCTGTTTTGCGCGAGGTCGCCAAATGGGCTTGCATCGCAATTCCCACGCCTACATTATAGTGCGGAATGATATTCAGGTGTTTGCCACCGAGCCCGGCTGGGATGCACGTGATGAGCGCACACTGTTGCAAGCGCTGCGCACGCACGGCTACGGCAACTGGAATGCAATCGCAGGAGCACTTGACGGGCGGCATTTGCCGGAGGAGATACGTCGACACTATCACGACTGCTACTTTGGCGGCATCTTCGAGCGCATGCTGGGCCTGATGGATGCGCGACACTGCTACCTACCCGAGTATATGCCGTATGTGTTCAAGATGAGGTCTCTGGAGCCGCCAAGACACGATGACATCGGATCCATGCAGTTTGAGCTCAATGCCGGCTACCGCTGCGCCCGTGGCGACTTTGACACGCCCTACGATGCTTCCGCCGAGGGGCTGCTCACCCTAATGATGGAACAGCAGCGTGTGGGCGCCGATGATGAGCTGGACAGTGAATTGCCAGACAAGGAACTAGACGAGGAGCTGAGCTGTGCACTTGTGCTTGCTTACAACAATCGCTTAAGGTGACTATAATAGATTTTGCATGCATGCCACAAGTCTACTATTATTAATGAGCTTGAACGAGTCCTTCAGCATTGTCGATTAAAAACAATTAATTAATTAATGCGTTTTTCCATTATAGGGAACGTAAGCGTCGCTACAGCATTATGCGCAAGCACGGCCTCATCATGCCCAATCGCACGGTCAGCTGGATAACCAAATATGTGAATGCGTTCCGCAGTGATACCAGCTGCATGCGCTTTCTCACCCTGATGCAGGTTTGCCAACCCATTCAGTTTGACATGCTGGTGGAGTCGCTGCGCTACTATCGACAGCTGCAGAATCGTCTCCATTGGCTCCACGATCTGCGCCAGCATGGTGTGCACACGCTGTACGGCGGTGCACTCTACACACGCCTCCACAAGCAGCGGCAGCAGGCACAGCGGGAATATGCACGACAACGCCAGAACGATGCCCACGACTGGCAGCAACTGGTGCACCACTACGAGCACAATCAGAATCCCGATCAGATGCCCCAGGGCAGCAGCTCTCGAGTGTATATGATATATCCGCGGCGCAAGGCGAGTCCCATGGACATTTCCGGTAAGTTGACGAATGGACAACGTATAGTTAGTATAAATTTCCTCACGCACTGAAGATAAGTTAAAATTTACATGTCACAATCAGATCTGAAAGTATATTTTAAATTGATCTTTTGGTGATTTGAAACGATGATACAAGTTAAATTAGGATTATTTGCATGCCTCATAGCCACAAAACAAAGTGGCCAATCCACATTTGTGAATTTAGATATGGGAGTATGCCTGACTAATCTATCTCTCCAATGTTGTACTTATATTTCTACTCAAAAGACAAGGAATGACATTAATGTCTTATCGTTACTTATGTTGCAGATCTGCCTGGCTACTCTAAGCTGGATGCTGGAGAGCGCTCACTTTGCAGCGTGGCACGTCTTATTCCGCAGGCCTATCTGGAGTATAAAAATCAATTGATTGCGGAGCAAGCCAAGCTGGGACATCTGCGATTGGGCGACGCACGTCGGCTCATCAAGATCGATGTGAACAAAACGCGGCAGATTTATGATTTCCTAGTGGAAAATGGCCATATTCGACCGCATTCGTTTGGCTGAACCCATAGCTATATTTTCCGTTTCACTTGTAAATTGCACAAGCATATTAAATGTTTCGCATAACAATTATTATTATTATACGCTTCATTTGTTTGCCTTGCAGAGTTCGAAAACGCTGAAACGCTGCTGATATCGGAGGTGCACATGTTGCTCGATCATCGCAAACGCCAGAACGAATCCGCAGACGAAGAGCAGGAGTTTTCCGAGGTCTTCATGAAAACCTATGCCTACACGGACAGCTTCCGCAAGTTCAAGAACAAGGAGACCATTATGTCCGTGCGCAGGTAACACAAGCTCCATTCAAACGAAGTACAACTCATGACAAATATATTCTCTAGTTTGCTGATGCAAAAGAAACTGCACAAATTCGAGCTGGCTGCACTGGGCAATTTGTGTCCGGAAGCACCGGAAGAGGCCAAAGCACTGATACCTTCACTGGAGGGCCGTTTTGAGGATGAGGAGCTGCGGCAAATACTTGATGACATCGGCACAAAGCGTAGCTTGCAGTACTAAGTTCGCTGTATTTTATAGCAAAAATCATTATTTTATAATAAACGTAGTTTAAGCTGTAAACTGATATAAAGCAATTAAAAGGTTACGCATTTCACATTCACATCTTTTACAGTGGGTTTGCTGGTTTTTTAATATCATGATCAGGAATCAGTCGTGTTCACCAAAAAATAGTCGGCATCAGATAAATTATCAGGGATCAAGTCACGCTGGTGAGCGCGCCCACGACAATGGGTATTATGTGTGGATGCGATACACACTTATCGATTTTTATAGAGCTTATCGAACTAGTCGAGACTATTGAATCAGAGTCCGAAACATTAAACTGTAAGAGATTGCCGTTTTTGTGGTTCAATCGAACAACAATTTAATTGAGCTTGTTCCGATGAACGTAAACAGAATTTAAAGCAAACGAATAACCGAGCAATTTAAATACTTAAATAGAAGCGTACACGATGAACAAGGACAATACGCCCATGCAAATGGATCCGCAGCTGGCACTACGGCTGCTTGCAGGTGGTGCCGTCTTAGCTGTAGCTGGCGTTCCCGTGGGCACTGAGTTTGGCATCGATTTATGTGCCTACACAATTGGCCCCGACTTTCGGGGAGTCAAAATGATACCGCCTGGCGTGCATTTTGTGTGGAGCGCTTCCCGTGGACTCTACGGCGACGCCGCACCACGCGTTGGCTTCGTCCACTACTTCCATCCCAACGAGATTCTCGTACGCGAATGGGACAACGAGCTGGAGGAGCTGCGTCCACGACAGACAACCGATCCGGCGTTGGAACGCGAACGCATACGCAAGAATCTGGCGCAGCTGGAGCGTGTCCTGGCGCCCTACGACTATCGCTATGTCTGCCAATGGAAGGATCTGACGGGCAGCGTCACCGAGCCGTGCGTCCAGCGCTGCCAGCCCGAGCTGGGCACCATACGCACCAACATCGAGCTGCAGTCCTGCACGGATGCGGAAAGGCCGCGCGGCGGCGCGGACAGCATCACCAGACGCAATACGGCGGCCAAGCTCCTGCTGGACGAGAGCGACATGCTGCCCCATTTGAAGCCTGTGGAGGGCACCGCGCCACGTTTCAGTGGAGTGCCGCCGCGTGTGCCACAAAATGCTTCGCCAGCGGATTTATCGAGGCATGCCATTGACTGCATTGCTGCTGTGGATACGCTATTCGAGAGCTTCGACAACCAGCCGGATGCGCTCATTGAGGAGCTGCAGCTAGCGTTTGTTTTCTTTCTGGTTGGCTACTCAGTGGAATCGCTGGACCACTGGCGCAAGCTGCTCGCCCTGCTGTCCCACTCGGAGACGGCCGTCATCAAACACAAATTGGCTTATATGAAGTACAGTGAGGTGCTGGCCCACCAGCTGCCGCACCTGCCAGAGGAGCTGATGGCGCCCACCATGCATAACACCGTTTACAAGGATGTGCGCGAGCTGCTGGTGAATCTGCATGCCGGCGGTCTCATGGTGAGCGCCGAGCGCCTAATCAAGCGACTGGCTAAGGAGCTGAGCTGGCAATTTGACGGACTACTCGACGAGGATCCGGAGGATCAGCCGGTGGTAATAGAGCTGGAACAGTAGCAGGGTATTAAACACGAGTTTTGCACATTTCTAGTGTTTTATTGATGCTTGCATATTTGTTTTCTCAGCGCAGCGAATGCTGGGTGCGCAAATAGTTCCAGAGATCCCGGGCGGTGCGTATGCTGACCATGAACTGGCACAGCTTTGTTTCGATCAGGCACAATATGATGAACTTGGCTCGTTTGTCCTTCAGCAGCGACTGCAAAAGTTCAACTTCGACAGTGAATGCGGCTAATCAATGTATGTTGGCTACCTCTACCTCTTCATTGCTATCCGGACCACACTCTACAACGCTCCACAAATCCTCGGACTCCAGATAAGCCCGCACCGTCATCGACCATGCTTTGTAGTTGTCCAGGCCTTTGAGCTTCTCAATTTGCAGCTGCAGCGTCATGTCTCGACAGTGTTCGTTCTCTCCAGCCCAGCGACAATTTGCAAATAAATCGTTAGAGCTGTCGGCTCGTCCACTTTGTGCTTTTCTCTGCCACTTTGCTTAGATTTTCAAATATAGATATGTAAGCATTTGTATATAGCATGTCATATGTATGTGTCATGTGCCTCTTTTGTAATATGCTTGGGCTGCTGCTGCTGCGGGTGGGTGGATGTGCGAGTATGGCCCAAACAATGGCCACTAGACCTAGTTGCTGTTGCTGCAATGCGGCCAAGGCACACACAAGTGAAACTTGCATTCAATGCCGCTTTGGCATTGAGCTGAAGTGGACACAAACACCTTGTGATGCGATGTCTGTGTCTGCCGAAAGCATCCCCAGTAACGCAATATTGATGCACGTGTCATTGACTGCTCACAGACTGTAAGAGTGCCAATCTCAATCCCATTTTCTCATAACATACATATGTAACGAAACAACTCGGACTCAGTAGTAGACATGCTCCTACAAATGATTCTGGATCGAGCGTGATGGGCCGATTATATAATTGGCCTGCATAGAATTATAGAGGATAGACAAATAGGACTTATTACTTACCTCAATTATTCACAAACGATTTTATCACATACATAAATACACAAGTAATACGATACACATACATATAACAACAAAAGAACAGATATCTTCGATACTCCGAAGATTAAATACCATTACAGATTAGAATTGACTTGCTCATTTCTCAATTAAATTCATTGCAAAATACTATTCATATAGGAACCATGTATATAGTATAGGAGTCCGATCATCAATTGATCTTATGAGTTTGGGCGGTAAGATTAAAAAGTGTTTTTATACAAGAACTTTTGGTACGATACAACCATGCAACAGCCAAATGTATCCGAAAAAGAATCTAAATAATTTGTTCCTGGCCTTTTTCGAGCGAAGCGAAAAGTTAATTCTTGATAAATGTACTCATAGAAATATTTCAATAGGATCTCATAAGAAAATTACTTCGGATGTTCGTTGATTTGTAGGTCTGCTATCAAAAGCGTTTTACAGCTGAGATTAGTTTAGATAACAATAGTCATGTGACTATTGATGCTGATTCAGAATATAGGATATATGGTCGACGTCTTCTTCGATTATACATTAGAATATATATTTATGCAGCAAAGATTCTTGAACAAATTGTATATTTACTCAATGTAAAGTTAGCCAACTAATATTTCAGTTTAAATTTGTTAAAGTAATGCCCACACTTATGATAAATACTTTGCTAGCTAACATACTCTTAGCTTTTGCCCCCACACCTGACCACTTATGAATAACAGCTCATAACTAGAAAGTCTATGGAAAAGTCTGTCGATGGATCCATCATAAATGCAATAAAAAATTGTGCTAAATTTCTTGTTTTTATTATTTTTATTTGAAATGAATACGAATGTCAGTTTAGGTGTTTGCTGATTTTGTTGTTTTGTTTGTCATTTAAGAACCTTGTGTTTTTCGTTATTAAGTATATATTTGCTGCTGCCCAATGCTTAGTCAACTTTCTGCTCGGCTTTTCGCGGCTGCGTTCTCAATGCAAACAAAAAACATGCATGTACTTATGTAAGTATATAGTGCATATTCATACAACTTTTAGTTCCCACTTAGCGCGCATCATTGGCCAACAAATACAAGCGGAAAGTGTTGAAATAGCATCAAGTGCGAAAAGAGTGCTCTTCCATTTGGTTATTGAATTTGTTGTTGTTGTTGTTACTTTCTGGCCAAATTGTTCGCATGGCACGCAGCTACAAAAGGGAAAAACGTTTCGCTTTTTGTTGTTGTTTTGTTTTCAGCCAAATCAAATGATATTTTTACTGCCTTGTTGTTTTGTTGTCGAGTGTTGTTGTTAAATGCAAACATTTTTCGATAGTTTGGTTTTTGGGGTAGGGGGTTGTTTTCACTTGGAAAAATTCGAAATCACTACAAATTACATAAGTGGTAGGCATAGAAAATATACAAGTACATATATACGAATGTATACATATATACTAAGATGTATACAATATATATTTATATATATGTGTACCATTTGTTTAGCAACTACAAATACTTTTTCTTTTTAATATTTATATATATGAAATGTTTGTGGCGAAGTGAATTTAAAAAACGTTAAACAAACACTTGTACATATAAAACACTAACGTAAACTGCGCCTATATTTTGATTTGCATGCGAGCAAGAGACAGGTGATAATAATTTTATAGTAAAACGAAAGGAAAGCTTTTCTATTTGCATTAGTCATGATTGATTACACTGTGTGTGTGTGTGTGTGTGTGTGTTTGTGTGTGTGTTTGTGTGTGTGGGTGTGTATGTGTTTGTGTGTGTGCCGAAAGTGTTGTGAACAACACAGTTACATACATACAAATTTAAGCTTAAGAATTCGTTTTACTTTTATTCTTTCGAATTTCGCTTTTACTAACATTCCTTTTTATCAGTTTTTATCTTTGCTTGACTTTGTTTTCGTTTGCTCATTTCGTTCTTCTTCACATTTGCTTTTTTTGTTTCGTATTAAATTAAAATTAATTGCTGCTGTTTTTTTTCTGCATTTGCTTCATACATTTTTGTTTTTCTTTTTATTACGTTACGCTTTTGCATGCTTCTGCTTTAATTCAATTTGCGCATATTAATTTTTTGTATTTTTTTTCCTTTTCGAGTGTTATTACCTTTTAATTTATTTCATTTAATTACTTGTATGACTGGCTTAAAATTAACGTTGTGTATTTTATGTGTTCTTATTTTCTTGCTGATAAGATAGTAAAATTAATATTATGCCAACTTTTTGATGAAATTTACTTGTGTTTATGTTTGTGTGTGTGTGTGGGTGTATTTCGCTTGATTTGTTCTTGAAATGAAGTTTATTTTGTTTTTCGCTTCTCAGAATTAAATATAATATTTATTTAAATATAATATAATGCTTTTGTTTCTCGAATGCAAAAAATTTCAAATTTAGTAGAGTTGCTTGTTGCTTTTTAGCCCGGAGAAAAGATTCGCATAGCACAGCTAAAACGGCGACGACAGATGCACCTCTCCATATTGCCCCAACAAACAGCAGTCCCGCTTGGCACACACACGACCACACTCATCAATTTGTGCAGATTTTGGGGTTGTATCTGTTGTATATGTGGATTTCATCGCCATTGCTTACATGCTCTCACGATTGCCCGGTGTCTTGCAAATTTGCCGCTGCTGTCAGGAGTTGATCTAGTTGCTCCCTGTTGTTTCTCCCATGATGTAGTTGTCGCTCATCGTTGCTGTTGATTCTGGTTGTTGAGTTGCTGCTGTTGTTTACTACCCGGTTGCGTGTTGTTGTTTTTATTGTTGTATGCATATATATTATATGTATTATATTTACTTTAGAAGGTATATGTTTTTTTTTGTTTTGTGTTTTAAATGGAAGGGCGGGGGTTTACTTAAATTACGACACATCCTGATCTTCAACATCCTGAATTTCCTGTTTGGGTTCGCCGTCACCTGTTGTGGAGTCTATATATATATATATTTGAAATACACATAGAACAGAGATTTAGTTGACATTTAAAATATATAAAAGCGAGATTCTATCAATTACGCACCATCAGCCTGCATATCGGACGTCCATAATGTGAGGTTGTCCCGCAGCAGCTGCATAATCAGTGTCGAGTCTTTGTAGCTCTCTTCACTTAGCGTATCCAACTCAGCGATGGCATCATCAAATGCGGCTTTCGCCAAGCGACAAGCGCGATCCGGTGAATTGAGAATCTCATAGTAAAACACCTAGTGGGTAGAGTTTACAGTTTTAGATGATGGTGCTGATAAATGAATTATCTGCATGACTTACCGAGAAGTTCAAAGCCAGACCCAAACGTATGGGATGTGTTGGTGGCAGATCATTCATGGCAATATCACTTGCTGCCTTATAGGCAATTAGCGAATTCTCTGCGGCGTCCTTACGATCCGAACCGGTGGCAAATTCAGCCAAATAGCGATGATAATCGCCCTTCATCTTATAGTAGAATACTTTACTTTCGCCGGACGTGGCGCATGGAATGAGATGTTTCTCGAGCACATTTAATATATCCGAGCAAATGTCGCGCAACTCCTTTTCCACCTGACCACGATAGGTCTTGATCATTTCCAGTTTCTCCTCGGCGCCCTTGTTCTCCTCCTTCTGTTCGATGGAGGTGATGATGCGCCACGAGGCGCGACGAGCTCCGATCACATTCTTGTAGGCAACCGAGAGCAAATTACGCTCCTCAACGGTCAGCTCAACGTCCATGGAGGCGACCTTCTTCATGGCCTCAACCATTTCTGCAAATGAGCCACAACAAAACAACAAAAAACATGGATAAGACACATAAGAAACCACAATCACTTATATCCTATTCATTAGCTGTAAATATACTGATTAACCAATATTAATATGAGACAATATTATTATTTTGCCCCCAATGACTACAAACAATACTTACAATGTTGGTCATTTCGCTAAAGTTGTTACACTGTTACAGCATATTGTTGCTGTGCAGTTAAAATTAGTTATTAAAATCCAAAAGATTTCTTCTACTTCAAAACAAAAACCGGAAGGTGGGGGGGTTTAACCCCCAAAACCTCCCTTTCCGCGCAACTGATACACACACCTGCGCCTGCTATCTATATCTATGCGTGGGCACACCCCAATTCTTCAATGACATAACTTATCACACACCCATTCGTGTGCCTTTGCATAGCTGCTGCCTATGATGAGTATTTGACCGTTTTAGACCAATTTGGTCATGGTGTTGATAGCAGCAGTCGGGCAACTATCACTCGCCCAGACACATTCTAACACTCTTTTTCAAGCCATGCAGCAACACTGGCAGCGGCAGCAGCGGCGGCGGCGGCGGCGTCATCAGCTATTGTGCCAAAAGCACGTCATGAATCACATGCATTCGCAGTGACTGGCAGCTGCAGCTTTTTAAGTCGCCGTTACTTTAGTGTGCGTGCTGATAACACATCAACTCACACACACACACACGCGCGCTCAAATCAGCGCTAAATAGAGTAATTGTAGCATTTTGACTTTGCCTGCAATTCAATTTGCACTCTCTTTCTCCCGCAGCCAACTGCTGACGTATGCGAGCGTATGTATGTATGTATGTATGCATGTACTCATATGTACATATGTATGCAGCCCCTTCAATCCTGCTCACGCTTTACGCTCAAGCAGCGGGAACTCTGTTATTCGGAATTGCTGCTATAGCTATTGCTATAGCTGTAGCACGTAGCTGTGAAAATTGGAATAAAGTCGGCTGCGTGATTCATGCCGCTCAATTTAGTAGCATCTTGTGGCATCATTGTTGTTGATTTTGGTGAACTTCAAATTGTTGTTTGGCAATGGCACACACAATTCCAATGCATTTTGCAACACTGTGCGTCAGCGTGAGTCGCCTCAACGTGTACACAGAAGAGCGCAAATTTTGAAAATTACGACTATGCAGGCGGGTTTCGTTTGATTATTTCATACTTGCGTTTATTAATACTGTCTCAAAAAGCACATCAAAATCAATAAGCATAGGCCGACAAAAATAAAACATTATTCAAATGATTTTCCCACGGCATGACAAGCGCTAAGGCACCGAAAAGATACGCCGTAAAGCTATAGTCAAACAGCGTAAGGGGTATCAAAAATCTGGCCGCCGCCCAACCTCACCGATTATTTACCCACACCCCACCCACACCCATACATACACAGACGAAACGCGTCACAGAAAAATACTGTCAAAAAAAAACTTTTGGCGAAAATGCAATAAAGGATCGCAATTTTGGAGCAAGAGTAGTCTGAGATCTGATTGTCTGCCTGTGGGTGATGGAAAATACTAAGTATGTAAAATCTGAAAGACTTTCCTGTTTTCGCAATTTTTGGCTTTCATTGACGGCATTAATGTTGAACGGTGAACGTCAACGAAAAAAAAAACAACGAGTGCACGGCAGCGACCTCAAAAAAAGAAGAAGAAAAAGAGCTAGAATAAGCGGAGCAGCAGTCAGCACCTGAAAGCCAACTTAAAGGCTAGCAAAATTGTAGCTGCCGTCAGTGACGTTAATGTGTTTAAACGTGAGATAAGGAGGGGGAAGAGTTGGCGTTGTGGGGGCGCCGCACAAGCAGAAAGGTGGGGGTAAAGAGAGCCAGACGTTGCCGGCTGCCTGGAATGCATTTGTATTAGTTGCTCCAGCATGACCGACCAGAGCTGTCCAAGTGCGACAAGGCCAACGCCAAGTACTCGCACAAATACACAGACGGCGGCAGCTTGGAGCTCACGCAGGCGAAAATAAGAAGAAAAACATGTGATACAGACTTTAATGCTCAGGCGTGTACGTGTATGTGTAAATGTGTGTGCGTGTGTGTGTGCCCGCAGTCGCTGCTAATAGTTGATTGACTTCTTTGGACCGCCGAAGCAACCGCAACGGCTGTAAGAGCAAATGAGATACAAGATGCCGTCTGTGCTTAGTGTCGTCAGTTTTTGTTCCAATTGACAGTGAAATTGTTAGTTGTAATTACTACTGTTAATGCTCAAGTTTGAATACGACAAACAATGGCAAACTTTTGACCGACACTGTATTGGGGCAGAGAAGTGGAATCCGTTTCGTTGTCGACAACACACTAGTCATCTCGTTTTAACGCACACGGCAGCTCATTTGAGCGATGGTTTTTGAGAGCGCGCGCTTTTTTAGTCAAATGCCGAAAATGAAGAAACGCTGCCTGCTTGCCGAACGCTTTACATTTTGAGCAGCCGCAGTATTTTAATTAATTGAAGTATTTTTAATTAAATAAACAGCCAGCAGCAACAATAAAAACTTCCGATTGCAATGGTGTGAGTAGTTAAGATAGTAGCGGTGAGCGTGCGTATTTCTCACTGCTGCACACATACATACACAAACATACATACACATGCGCAAAGAAGTATGAGTAATGCTAGTGCAAATTCTTTTTTCTTTATTTTCTGCACTATCAAGCAGAGTTGCCAAGTGCCTATGCCTTTGAAATTATGCGCAAATACTCTACAGCCAAAAACCAAGGAATAGAGAAAATAACGGAATATCATGAAATAGCAGCCATGTCTCTGTCTGCGAACGCCGATCGTTACTCCAGCGACTATTTGTGTGCCAGTCACAATCGATTCATTCATCGATTTTTCGCAGCACGTCGCCGCCTTTCTGTGTGCTGCTGCGCAACAAAAGCACATTTTGAGTGGCAATGAAATAGAGCGAAAGGAACAAGAGAATGGAGACGAAAAAAGTTTTCCCGCATCGTATTTGGATGCGGGGGGAATCACCACCCGTTAGCATATTTAAATATCTAACAATTTATATTGCTCCCTAGGACCTTTTGCCTACTTCATAAGAAGAAAAAAAGTCCGCCTTGGCAACACGAAAATTACTACAAAACAGCCCTTAGCAACTCTGCCGTTTCCCTGTCGCGCAGCCCTTGCGCGCCTATCACCGAGCACTAAATACACAAAATTTCAACTCGAAAAATCCCCCCCATCCAAAATGTTTTCTTAGTCAAGTAACTACATACTTATATGTGTATACATATGTATGTACATACATATAATATAATACGCAACAAAGTTGCCTTTTTGCAAAGGCCAACACAAAAACGAAAACCACGCGAATTTTTGCCGGTAAAAATCAGGTTTGTTTCACATTTTTTCTTTCCCAGTCTTTCTTTGCCTTTTCTACAGCGTCGATGCCTCGCCTCCTCGTCATCTTCTTTTTCATTCGGTATTCGGTCTTTTCGCAGAAACACTGCTCATCGGCTGTGGCGACGCCGACTCGACGCTTCTGACGAAAGTCATTGGCAGCGAGGCGCACCTACACACAACTGTCTTCAAAATTAATAATTCCTACTCATAGTTTTTTTTTTTTCCGTCATCCGCTGTATAAAATGTGTATATTCTCAGCAATTTTTAACGCAGCGCAGGCCACGCGACGGCAACGCAGCTCTGGACCCCTCCCAAAAGTTGGCGCTCCGTTGACAAAAAAAAATTTTTCCCTCAGTATTTCTGTACTCACCATCGTAGCGCTCGGCCTGTTCGGCCAATTTTGCCTTGTAGACGTTGTTTTCACGTTCAGTCATTGTGTTTAAATCCTTTTTAGTAAAATTAATCCACAGAAAAAATTATTTTAAATGCTCCCGGTACGTGCGGCGTCGATTTTGCTGCTGCTGTCTTCGTCGCCTTCTTTTTCTCTACTGCTTTTTGAGTTGACAAGCGCTCTGCTTAGCTCACTCGCACGCTCGGTTCGGCTGCCGTTCCGTTTTCAATGTCGTCGTGGACGCTACACGAATCTGCGAGTACAGTAAAGAACGTTTGGGGGTAAAATGAATAATTTATACACTGAGAGCGGGCGTGCGTCGTAAAAGTTTTCAGTTCGTAAATTGTATTTATAATGTTAACTGTCTTTTCGCACACACTGACAGTAAACGTTATTAAATTTAACTATTTGATTGATTTTCAAATGCCTACTTTATCTTCGTTTGCTCGAAAGTGTCTCTGAGAATGAGAGGCAGAGGCGCGGCAAAAAAAGATGGCTCTTCAATGGCGCTGCACGATATATCGTTGAACATCGATAAGAGCAAACTATATTGCGATTAATATCACATCTTGCTCAACTAATTGAGCATTGCGATTTACCCAAAACGGGAAAGAATAACGATATTTGATAGATGGTGCGAGGTTATTTTGGAGGTGCGGAGATATTTAATATTAGCTGTTTCCATTGTAATTTACTTTGTATTTTAGGGCTAGTACGCTAGCGAATGTAATAAGAATATCCAGCTTATAAAAGTTGACCTGTCTACATATGCTCTAATGCACTAAATAAAACTTGTGAATAACCAGGGCCTCGCAACCATCTATCGATAATCGCGAACAAATTTATTCAAATTCGAGCCGTTTTCACAGCGTTTTTATATTATATATATATATATATATATATATATATGTGTAAGGTTATATGCCAAAATGCCTGTTTTATTTTGATTAACCAAGCAATGTCTGCTATTTTCATAAAAAATTTATTTTTATATGTATATCTCTATTTACCTGAACGAAAAAGGATATAAATAAAATAAAAAGTAATGTATTTGAGAGGTCTGTTTATATTTTGCATTAATATTGTATTATTATTGTAATGTATATTTGTAATATGGAAGTTCGCAGGTAAATATTATATACCGAATACCGAATCAATATACTACACTTCCTGCCCATTCTAAAGATATCCTTAAGTAACTTGTAATCGCTCCATAAGACATCCTTCTCCTAGCATTTACGATACAACAAAGCATTCAATTTGACTGTGGTTTGACACTGCTGAATTAAATGTGCAAAGTTACTTATATGTTACGATTGCAGACCATATTATATTATCCCTCCTAGAGTCATATTTAAATTTGTAGCCATTTAGTTTGACACTTTGGTTTGACTATAACATACTCTGTTAAGTCAGGTCTATATAACATCAGCAATTTGAGTGTACATCACAGTTTGAATGCAGTGATGGCATATTCGAGTATATTTCGATTGCACGATTCGGTCACACAGTCCATGCAGTTGAGAGGGAAAACAACGAATAGGTGTCGTTAAAAAAGTAAAGAAACCTTAAAAAAAAACAAACAGATTCAACATATAAAAACGATGAAACCACAAGGAGCAAGCTATTGTGTATTTTCAAAAATTGCAAAATTAATTTGTGAATAACAAGGGGCTACGGTTTTCCAATTAAAACAGATCAATCTGTCAGGATGACTAAATCTGGGAGGCTGGATACACAGCTTCAAGGTAACATACGACCAGCAGCACAAGGGAGGCTACACAATTTACAAAATTATACTGAAATGCGCATTTATTAGTAGGTGCCACAGGCATTGGTTGTGTGGAAGCGTTTTCACGAGATCAAACGGCTGCACCGGGTGCTCAGTCGCCGGCACAAAAGCATGCAGCTGCCGGGTAAGCTGCCCGAGCCGACAGACAGCAGCTACTTTAAAGGACTACATACTGCAGCTGCTCGACTTTGCGTCCAGCATTTGGCGCTTTACAAATGTTCACGCAGTTCTTCAGCGAGGTGCAATCGCCAAAAGCAACGCCGCTGCGTAAAATATATGTGGAGCGCTCGCTGAAGACGCCCGGCAGTGGGGCCATAGCTGAAATTTGCGATAAACTCCACTTGCCCTTTGATCCGCACAATGCAAATGGCATTACGCCGCTGGATCCGCGATGCGACAATGCAAACAGCGATAGTGAGCAGCAGCTTGGCAAAGATAAGCCTACGGATGAGGCCAAGCAGTCTAAGCACGACTACAGGCGGCTGCTCACTCCCATGGCCTCAGTGGAGAGCGAGGACAGCGAGGACAGCGCTTTCATCTATGAGGCGGCCCTGGAGTTCAGCTATGCCGTGCTGGCGGAGGTCAATCTAGAGTACGAGGACGAGGAGCTACTGCTCGTGGGCGCCAAGCACGATGCCAACGAAGATCGCAAGTTCTAGCGCTCTCGCCCATAATCCCGCTGTGCTTTTAATATTAATATAAATGTTCTGTTTTAATATTCTAACTTGTTTAATTTAGTTTCAGGAAAACCGACTGAAGCAGTTAAAACGTAGTTCTAATTATAATGAATTAGAAACTAATTTAGAAAATGTTAGTTGTAAATCAAATGAATTAGAAACTAATTCAGAAAATTGTTAACATTCTAATAAATTTGAAACTAATTTAGAAAATTTTAGTTCAAATTCTAATAAATGTGAAGCTAATTTAAAAAATTGAAGTTCAAATTCTAATGTAAATGTAAATAATAAAATGCGTATTTCTCAATAATTGCTCTAGAGTTTTTCGAAATTGTATTCATTCTATTCAATAAATTACAGTGCATTTTCAGGCGAGATATGTACAAGAATATGTAAATTGCACTATCTTTGGAATGGATAGTTGGGATCAGGCGCTGAAATCTTAATGTAAACATTAAAAGGCGGTTTTTTTTTTTTTTTTTTTTTTAACATATTTTATTAAACAGGCTTTCTGTTACCTTTTGTGGCAACTTAATCTTGTTTTACTTTACAAACAAAAAAAAAAGGTATGAACTTATGTTACATACATGGACAAACTTATGCTATTTACAGTATTTACACTATTTACAAAATTTGAATTTTAAAGGAATCTATTAGGAAGGTCCAGTGGATGGCACCTTTTAAGTCTTCTCTTTCTTGGCTTTCTCGTTAGTCTTCTGGCGAGTGCATTAGGGTGACCACCAAGGCGTTGCAGGTAATTTGATGCGAGTTGGTTCATGACATCGCCAACTTTAGGGACATTTAAGTCTCTTTCAATGTCCCTCGTGCGCATGTACCATGGAGCTTTGCAGATTCTCCTAAGGAACTTGCTCTGGGTCACACGAATCTTGTTTATATGGCACTTTGCAGCGATGCCATACACCTGCAGCGCATATTTCCAGATTGGGCTTAGGACGCATTTGTAGATGGCTACCTTATTAGATAGCGAGAGCTAAAAGGCGAATTGAACTAAAATATACAAAAAATATTAATTATATGATACTTTAATTTCAAATCTGCTTTTTTCTTATATATGTATTGTTTCGAATTCATGTTAGCCGCCAAAGAACGTCTCAAAACTGTTCAGCACTGAGAATTGTAAAAACCCAATTTTTCAAACCCATAATTTTGATGCAATAAAAGCTTAAATTTTAAGACTGAAGCATTTAAATGGAAGATAATTTAATTTTTAACAAATTTGCATTTAAGTTTGTTTCATTTCGTCTTTATAAACGTAAAATATTTGAAAACAACATTGTTGTTCCGAAACCGATAAGAAGTATCGATATTCGACGCTAAGTTGTCGTGGCTATCTTGACGCACATAATAGTTTTTCATTGTTGACATCGAGACTATATCGATAATCCAAGTGACACATCTCTAGCAGTAGCAACGCATTTTCAGTCGAGTCGTTGAAAATTCATTCTGTCGAATCAGAGAGACGTATAATATGGCAAGTTTTTCGCCGAATCAATTGCGCCAATGTGCACGGTTCACCGGAAACACATGCACCCCAGAAAAGGAGCAAAAGCTGCGCGAGCAGATACAAACTGAGCTTGCGAAGATCAAGTACTGCGGCAATCCGACCTATCCATGCAGCTTGATGCGCCTCGATGGCTACGAGTTCTGCATTCGTCACATTCTGCGCGACCCGCGCGCCAATTATCGCCAGTGCACCCATGTTTATCCCAATGGCAGGAAGTGCTGCAATGCTGTGCCCAAGCTGGACACCAAAAAGGAACTGATTCTGACCACCCTGTGTTTTGAGCACAATCGCCAGACGCAGCTACAAAAGACGCACTTGAACGTGGGTCGCCTTCGTAGTCGCGTCGAGACCAATGAGACTTTGTTGAACAGTCTCTCGCATCATGTCAATGTGGAGGATATCAAGCCGGTGGTGCCCAAACCCGATCCGGATGATGATGAAATTGATGTCGTGTCGCCGCATGTGACGCCGTTTGGTAAGCTACAATTTGTATACCCTTCTCTCAAGCTTGATGTATACACACACTTAAATGCCAGCTTTATCTAAAAATAATTAGGTTTACTATAGTATGCGAATCAGGCTATCTATAGCTCGGTACAGGGTATAAACCTCGTCGAATACTCTTAACTGGCGAACTCCTGTCTTTGACTAATTGCTTTTTATCTAATTCGATCTTTGCAGTCAATCAGGATCATACGAATACAATTGGTCAGGTTGTTGCCAGTGTGCGCAAGCGCCCTCGCATACTAGACTATGCTTCCGACAGCTCCAGCAACGATGAGGATCCGCCTTGCTTGAGGAATACCGCCAAAGATATAGAGTTCTTTGAGTCCGACTACGAAAGTGTCGACTCGGAGGAAGATGATGCGCTAAAGTAAAGCAAAAAGCCATTGATTGATGTGTGCCAATTTAATTGAATTATATGTTTACAGACACGCCGGCGTCTACACACGTGCGGAGGCAGTGCGTCTGTCGGAAACGAAGCTGGTTAAGCTGCAAGGCTTGTATCGCGACCAGATGACACATTTACAGCACGTGCTAAAGCAGCGTCGTCGCATATATTTCCAGGATTTACGCCGCGAGCGTGAGACATACTGTAATTGAAAAATGAGTTAAAAATCAAGTAAACTTTTTTTAAATAATCGTATTTAACGCAATTGCAGGCAGCGTTCACGACCAACTCAAAGAGACGCCTCACGAGCGCAAGCTGTATGAACAACTCAAGGCGCTGAATGGCTATCATCGCCGCCAGGGCATAGAAGCGGTGCTCTACAGAAAAATGAAGGAGAAACGCGCACGTGATACATCATTGTCGGCCAAGGCGCCCACGCAGCCAAAGTGCGTGTTCACCGAGGGCGGCGTCAAGTGCGGCGAACGCACGCTGCCCTGTTGCAAGCATTGTCGCAAGCATATACTCGAGGATAAGCGGCAGGTACTGTATCGCGCCTGCGGCGTCGAGCGCAGCGGCGTTGTGTGCCAAGAGCCGGTGGCCAGCATACTCGAGGACTCCACATGTGTGCTCCACTTGAACGTTGCGCCGGCCAAACGCCAGTATATACAAAAGGTGCGTTAATTAGAGGCTGAGCCTATATACTACCACAACTACCACAACCACAACCACTAATAGCACTTAGCATAAGCCTTGTCTACATCCCGGCCGCATACATTTTGTGTACATACTAATTGCATATGCATACAGACACCTACACCTACATTAACATATACTATTATATATATATACATATACACATAACATACCATTAGACACTACAATGATATGATTGATTGTCTTCGATTGTTCTCCCAGCATAATTACCTAAAATAGCATAGTATAAAATATTACTATAGTCATAGCTAGAACATAACACGCATACATAAGTACTCGTATTTCGTAGCGTTTAAAAATGAACAAAGCTTGTGATCAATTTTGAATAAAATACCGATCTCTCATCCCCCCTTCCCCATCATAGTTTTATGAAGCACCAAGCACACCGTCTATTGAAAGCATTTTTGCGACTGGCGGCAGTGCACAGGATACTTTTAGTGGTAAACAGATCGTTGAGTCGAATGATTCCGGGGCGGCGTATAATGATCTTTTGGAGTTGGCAAATGGTATTTTTGATTTCGATCATGATACAGCCGAAGATCTGGCCAACTCAATTGATCAGAACTATGCCATATTGCTTAACATGGACAGTAGTGAACTAGGGCTGGGGCTCGAGGATCCCTACTTGGCCCATCAAGATATTATTTTCGAAAATCAAGATATTTCTAATCAAGACGAAGCCATCTCAATTCAAGCAAATTCCAATGCAAACCTATATCTAAATCCAATGCAGAACGAACCAAATTTTGAGTTTAATCCAACCGACACAGATGTGTTGAATTTACTCGACGGCATCGAACAGCTGCCCTGGTTCGATGATCTGCTGAACTAATTAAAATCATAAACTGCATGTACATTTGTCATATTTAACCAATTCGAACGGTTCAATTCTCAAAAACAATACTAATTGCACAATTTTGTCATTCACAGAAATGGGAATCTGAGACAGAAGACGACGACGCGTCTGCCAATATCATTAAAAAGGAGATTAAGCAAGAGGACGAGCTCGAGGCAAACAATTCTATTAATATAACCACAGCACATGGCGAGCACAATCAACAGTCTAAGGATAAGAATAGAACACGTCGCAATGTGTATGTTTAGTTTAAAAAGAACGCTTAATGTTTTTATGAATTTAGTTTAAAGACGCCTAATGTTTTATGAAATATATGTACGTGTTTACTTGTTAGTTAAAATATGGCCTAAGAGTTTCATTTCATTTACATGGATGCTCTGCAGACCGCTATAAAAAGGCAAACTTATCGATACATTGCGCGCATCTCTAGTGAACAGGGTGTTTATTGGCACCCTGTGGCATGCACATATGCTGCTTGAATTTTTGTTTATAGTTTTTTTTAAAATTAAAACTTTTAAGATTAGTAGCAGTGCATGATATTTGAATGAAGCATGAGGCGCCACATGCAGTTGGGCATTAAGCAGGTTTGTGAAACTGTGCAGGTTTGGCCAGTATTCTTAAACTGCATATTTTCTTTTAGCTAACCGCCGGTTACATCAATGGTGAATTATCACCCAGATCTGTGACGGAGCAGGCGCTGCAGGATGCAAGCGATTTGAAGACCTTAAATGCCTTTGTATGTCTAGCTCCCGAGCAGGCGCTGCAGCAGGCCCAGGAGTCGGCAGAGCGCTACGCAAAGAGTCAGCCCATTGGCGGCCTGGATGGCGTTATCATAGCTATAAAGGATAATTTCTGCACCACAAATGTTCCCACAACATGCGCATCCCGGTAAGCGCTTATATTAAGATACTGAAAATAAGTAAGTCATACAAAATTGTCCATCATCCTGGCAGCATGCTGAAGGATTTTGTGCCACCGTACGATGCAACTGTAGCAGCAAGATTACGTCAATCGGGCGCCGTTTTGCTAGGCAAAACAAATATGGATCAATTTGCGATGGGCGCCGGCACAGTGGACTCCATTTACGGTCCAACGAAGAACATTTGGAGCGAGCAGTTGACTCAGGACAATTGGCGCATAGCGGGCGGCAGCTCAGGCGGTTCGGCGTTAGCTGTCGCAGCAGGCTTGTGTAATGCGTAAGTAACAATTGCATTTGTTTACATTTTTTAATATTCGCTCTAACCTCAAACTGCGCCACTCGCAAAAACAAATGTAAAAAAAATTGCGTGTAGACTTTAGTTTAAAACAAGGCAGTACGCTGCCGCTCATGATTGCGTGCCGAATTATGCTCGTTTATTCGGCAGCAGAACGCTTGTCGCTGCTGTTCAGTCAGCTCTTTCCATTACATAACATTCGCTTACAAAACAAAACTAAAAGGGATAGCGCCACTAAATTGTTTAAATGATAACTTCCGTCTCGCCGAGATCCTCGTCCGATGGCAGCACTATGCTGGCGGGGTCCACATAATTCGGGCTGATCAAATCACCGCCCGCTTGCTCTCGACGACGCAGCTCCAAGTAGCCCTCGCGCTGTGCCCAGCTGCGCAGCTGCGTATCGGGCAGATAGGCCCAGTAGAAGGTGCCCCACACCAGGCACAGTGTGACGGCAAAGAAGAATGTCGATTTGGTCGCTTTGCGATCCTCCGTCTCCGTCTTGTAGTCGAAGCCGTAGCTCATCCAGTTCTTCGGGCTGGGATTGGCAAAGTCTTCAGTTGTTACGCTCGCTGGTGCTACGACCGTTTCGTCCTTCTTGGGGGACGTTTTGATGCTGCGGCACGCCTGGTTGAGAACCACATTGCGCTGTAGCGCTACGGCGCGGCTTGTTAGGCGAAAGAGCGCAGACATCGCATCAACACGGTACTAAAGATTTGCAAATTTTTCCAAATATTTTAGTTCTTCTCGTTCGCTTTGCGTGGCAGTGTGACCGTTTGTCAGCTGTCAACTATCAGCTTGCCATAAACATCGAAATCAAGCCATATATCGATAGCTAAATTTATTTTATTTAGAAACTTGTCGATGTTGTGCTCAGATTGAAATTTTTGTAAGAAAATGTAATAGTATACTGGCGTTTTTTTTTTAAGGGCCCAGCAAAGCAGTATATAATTTGTTTATCATATTGATTTATTCAATAAAAAGAACAACACATTAATTATTGGGAATAAGAGTTCGAGTGATTATAGTTATAACTAGCATTGCGTATACTTGGTGCACATTTAACCCATTTTGTTTTAAATTAAGTGAAATTTAAGTAGTATACATAAATGTCATTTAAATTGCAGCGCTATTGGCTCTGATACAGGAGGGTCTACGCGAAATCCTGCATCATATTGCGGTGTGGTTGGTCTTAAGCCTACTTATGGCCTCTGCTCGCGACATGGTTTAATTCCCCTGGTTAACTCAATGGATGTACCTGGAATCTTAGCGCGTTCGGTTAGCGATTGCGTTGAGGTGCTGAATGCCGTAGCCGGACCGGATTCACTGGACTCAACTACCATACGACAGCCGTTCAAGAGATTGCAGTTGCCAGAAATCGATCAAATCGACTTGCAATCTATAAGGATTGGCATACCCAAAGAATACCACTGCGATGGCCTCTCAGCCGATGTGCTGGAAACCTGGACCAAAGTGGCGGATCTCCTAGAGTGCGCAGGAGCCAGGGTGCAACAGGTGTCCTTACCTCACACTGCCGCTAGCATATTTGTCTACTCGATCCTCAATCAATGCGAAGTGGCCAGCAATATGGCGCGCTACGATGGGATCGAATATGGACATCGTGCCAGCGATGAGCGCAGCACGGAACAGCTCTATGCCCAGTCGCGAGCCGAAGGATTCAATCAGGTGGTCAAGACGCGCATTTTAACTGGGAACTTTTTGCTGCTGCGTAAAAACTACGATGATTATTTTGAGAAGGCGCTTCGCGTGCGTCGCTTAATTGCCGAAGACTTTTCCAAGGTATTTGCGGCGCCAGCAACTGCTGAAAATGTGGACCTGCTGCTAACACCCACAACGCTGAGTGAGGCACCGCTCTTTAAGGACTTTGCGGCGCTGAGTAATCGGGATCAGTGCGCTGTTCAGGACTTTTGCACACAGCCCGCCAATATGGCTGGCATTCCAGCTGTCTCGATACCTGTGCGTCTGTCCAAAACAGGCTTGCCGCTCAGCCTACAGTTGGTGAGCAATAATCTGAATGAGCAGCTGCTGTTGACAGTTGCACGCTGGATCGAAGCACAGGTTGAATTTGATGGTTTGGAGAGCATGAAGCGACATGCCGTAAGAGGGTGATTTTCTAAGTAATCAAATATACACATTAAAGTTGATTCTGACTGCTCTATGGGAATTATTCTGCAAAGTTAAGAAAAACATTGGCGCGTAAAAAGCCGATAGAGCTCGATACAAAACTACATAAATATATCGATAGTCTGAAGATGGCACACAAAAGAGCTTAAGTTAATGATATAACGTCAATAAACTTATCGATACTTGGGCTACTCTATTAAGTGGTCTGGCAGCTCTGCAAAAATCAGCAAATTTATTCAGTGATCCGGCAGCTATGAGCAGCGTAAGTAAAAGTGTTGATTTAAAACATATTCAGCGTGCCACACAACGCGGCCTAAGGAAATGTACAAGTTGTGGGGCCACCAATGGCAGCCGTGCGCTCCTTTGCCGCAATCCAGCCTGCCCGCAAAACAAGAACGTGCTCGATGCCGTACAGCTTGTGTGCCGGCGTCCCGGCTGCGCTGTATATTCGCTGCTCACAAAAGAACGGGACCGGGAGGCGCAACCGCGCAATTTTGTGTGCATCGAGGATGTGACGTTGTCGCTGCAGCCCAATGCCGCCGTTGTGTCCAGCAAGGCCACCTGCTACGCGGACGCGTGCAAGAGCAACAACGCCTGTCGGCACATTAAAGCCTGTCGCGACGGGCAGCACCAGATGCCGCAGGCACTCGTCTACACGGTGTCGCGGGAAGTGCTCTGGAATCTGAACATCAGTCTGGAGCAGAAGCAACAGCTCTGGCAGCAGTACAAGGCCGCCGAGGAGCGGGATCAGCTGCCCGCAGTGCAGCGTCTGAACGCAACCATCTTTGTCGTCAAGTGCCAACGTTCGGACTCGTTCCCAGCGGCTCATCTGCACGTGACAGCGCTGGCCAATAGCCTGTCCGCCAAGAAAATCACGTATGCGTGCGCCTGCCGCAAGCTGAAGATCATTGTGGAGCCGGACAACTCGCTGGTCATGCAGGATGAGATCTGTGATCATCTGCTGCTCGTGCTGGCTGGGATTCTCAGTTCGCCTCAGGGCAAAACGATCTATGACAACTTCACCAAGAGCCTGCAATCATTTTGGATGCCGGACAAGTTGGAAACGCCACTGGGCGAGGCAACACACGACGATTTGCGTCTGAGCTTAAGTATTAACATCAGCGGCGATGCTGATCCTCCCGAGGACATTTACATATTTGACGATGAGTTCTGTGTGGCAGACACTGACGTAAGTAGCTATCAATAAACTCATTGTAATTCCAGGACTATCTTATATATAACAAGTGGGCAATGATTATCTTAGACGTGTCAAAGATTTTATACTCTCTTCGAGTCTATGGATCGTTTTCACTAGCTTATATTTGTTTTGCATACTGGAGGCTACTTTTGGGAATCTTCGATTTTGTCATTTTGGTACTCTAGAAATAACCATAGAAGACTTTCAACTGTCATATATTTGCCAAAACTGAAGTTCTTGGCGAATTTGTTCATGTACATTTCAGTTTTATCCATTATTGAACATACAATTTTTTTTTACTTTTTCCCAAAAAAAAAAAGTACTACCCCTTAGTGTTTCTCAAAAAAATTTTTTTTCCAAAAAACTTAATCGCAAAATTATTCCGATCTTGCCAGTTCCGACCAACGTTCTGTCCCTTTGAATAATATGTCTCTGTGCAATGTTTCATCGCGATAGCTCAAAAGCTGTGGGACTAGTTTCCACATATTTTCAGCCAGACAGACGGACATGGCCAGATTAATTTGTTTTGTCATCCCAAGTATACTGCAGGTAACTTTTGAGGGTCTCCTACGCTTCCTCCTATGCATCCTATGCACACTTTAGCACAAAATGAGAAAAGTATAAATATATATTTTGCTCTTGATTGCAGCTGCTGCCCCTGACGGAGGAGCTCTCCGATGTCATATACGACATGGACTCCACGCCTGCGCAGAGCAGCTCGAGCAGTAGTGCTGTAGTGCGTTGTGCCAACGATGCACAGCTCTTGTCCAACTACGATATATACGCTGGGCAGCAGCCTGATCAGCACCTGGAGTTGTCTGACTGCAATATTGAGCTCATGGATGAATATCAGCTGACCGATCAAATCGATTTGTGTAGCGACGATATTGAGCTGCCGTTAGTCAGTGAACCATACAATATATTGTCGCCGCCAGCAGCCACAAATGAACTGCCCGCCATTGAGCTATCCACGATTGCGGTCATCAAAAAGTCAGCCATCAAAGCATCGGAAATTGTGGAGGAGGTGAAGACACGCAAGCAGCCGCCATTGCCAGCGAAACGAGCGCTCATTGTAAATGAACCACTGACAGCTGTTGCTGAAGCTGTGGACGTGACAGTGGAGCCAGCATTGGCCTACTCAGCCTGGCTGGACCATGTGATAGAGCTGATCAACGAAAGCATTGAGCCAGCGCCAGCGCCAGCGCTTGTGCCTATGCAGGCTGTAACCGTCTGCCAAGTACTGAAAAGCTTTCACGTGCATAATGTGAGCAAGTTTTATATCTGTATTTATATAATATAAATGATATTGTTTATTTTCAGGAGATATTCTCGCACTTCATCAAGAGTTTTAGTGCTGGCATTAAACGTCGTCCATTGCTCGAAGGCTCTGTTATTGAAACCGGCAAGCACAAGGGCTTGACCAAGTATGTCTGGCACTTCAGTGCATCGCATACGGTGAAGAGGATCTTCAGCACCCGCAATGTGCGTAAATAGTCTATAAAAAGTTCAGCAACTAGTGTTTTTCTCATGCAGAGGATGTACATGTGTTACATATTGAATGCCTAAGCTTTAAACCACATATCTTCCTATATCATCATATCAATTGAGTCCATTTAGCAATGCTTGTCTGTCTATATATTTGCATGCAGAGAAGGGTTCAGTTCTAAGCTCTTTGGCTTATGAGACTCGACCTACGTAGACTTTAGTCTGCCTGATTGCATAGCTCCTGTAATATAACTTTCGCATTTAAATTAATATTAGAGTGTTGCATAGTTTAAGATATAATTATAAACGCAGAAACTAACTAGGAAAAAGCACTTGCTACTATGGACTGCCAGGGTTATTGTAAAGTTAAGTTTTTATATGCAAATTATGTATACTTTTAAAGACATTTTGTCATTACGTTTAATTTATCTGTAGCAATCCGAAATGGATTTTTTACTCGCTTTTATCACAGATCAGCTTGCAGCTGGAGCGCTCCTTTGAACGGCATGAGGATGGACATTTTGTGCCATATGTGCGACAGGTGCAAGTGCAGACCAAACAGCGTCCGGTGCACACCAGACTGAGGCTCTATATGGTCAACATTCTCTTCGATGTGGCGCTAAAGGTATTTGCTTAAGTCAAATTTATAAACTAGCTGATAATATGTTTTAATACTTGCCTTGCAGGTAAAAAGTGGCTTGTTCATATCGTGGATTCCCAACGTGCTGTCACGCAGCAGTTTTGGTCAAATGGATGTGGAATTTACGCTTCAAACACGTGCACCGTGCTAAAAGTGGGTACAGTGAAAACTTGTTGTCAGATGTTCTTTATTTTTATTTGCATTCGCTTTAGTTTTATAAGTTTGTTTTGCATTCATGTCGACTTCTCATTAGCTTATCCCTAACTTACGTGTACATACATAAATTTATTTTCATATTTTTTTTTTGTATATCAAGATACTTTTTCTTATCATGCATCGTTTGTTTTTTTTTTTGCCTTTCTCGAGCGCTACTTGAAAGCGTTTATCTTTTTGAATCCTTTTTTAGACTGCCTTCACTCTGTTTATATACTTGCTGATCTACTTTGCTCTGCTGTTTTGCTGCTAATCCGTCATACCCTTTTAAAAACTATGGGCTTTTCTCGCTTGTATCCCTTCTTTATGCTTTATGCTTAGCTCTAAAATCGTGGGTTATGCTTACTTAAGTTTTCGCTACATTTCAGCTTTCTTACTAATCTGATTTATATGTATATTTGTTTTTTTTTGTGTGTTTTTCTTGTATTTGTTTTCATTTTTATACGCTTAAGTTTGACATTCATCACATTTATAAATTGCATAACACCGTCAATTAGATAATATTTATATTAATATATGATTTGTGAAGGTAGTTAGTCTTGGAAAGGTTTCCTTGCTCGAGAAGTGTGTGCAGTGTTTCTTTTGTTTTCGTTTTAGTTTTTGGATCTTGTATTCTTCACATTGGCTGTCATGTTCCTCGCCAGGTTTTGTCAAGGATGTTTGGCTGTCATTTACAAATATTCTCAAATATTCCCATTCATTCAATATTTATGTTCTTCGTTATGTTTGTCGTAGTACATACAACTAATAGCTACTTTGTGTTTAATAGTTAAAATGCTTTAGTTATCGTTTAGTTGAAAATAATATGGTTTTTATATTACAGATGAAGCATTCTAGTTTTTGCCTTTAGTATGAGAATTTACAAGCTTTCTAGATATACATACATATAAATCGTTTCTTAATCACTTAATCTAAAAAAGGTGCCTCAGAGTTCGTTCGCTCTTTTTAACAAACATAATTTCAAAATTGGTCGTTAGGTTGAGTTTTAGATTTCTTTTTTTTTTTTTAAATATAGAAATGCAGCTTGTTTTATTAAATTATATATTTTTGGAAAAATCAATTATTATAAAGTGTTTAAAATATAAATGATATTAAAGTCATATCTTATATAATGCTTTTCAGACAACCAACTTTCCGATGTTTAGCAAATCACACCCTCAAGGGATTCCGAACTGACTTCAACTTTTGGTATACTTCTTGAAACAGAAACCAATCTGATTGAAATAGGCAAATGAATATAAGCTTTCAAGTTTAGATACAATAATACATACGCATAATCGAGTATACCTGCTTAAGATAAAGTGTACAAAAAACCAGTCTTTAAAACATGTTGTTGTTGTTGTTATTAGTAAATACATACATACATTTACTTACAAATGTGTAAATCTTACGATTTAATCTTGAGCCGTTTTGAACAGGGCGCAAGACAAACTCGAAGCATTAACTTGGGCGAATTGTTCAGCTGTTCAGAGCCCAATTAATTACTGATTATACATACATTTATAGCACCCTGCTCTACTGCAATTAATACTATGTATATATTTATATATATATATATATGTATACTTATATAGTTTATTAAGAAAAACTTGTACATGCACTATCCATTGATGCCTATATAACTATATAGCCATGGAAATTGAGAAGTGCGACGTAAAAGTTAGTTCTGCTAACTTTAGAATCTGTACAAGATAGAATCGCTTTTAGGTGATGGGTATTTAACAATTGAAACACCCTGTGCATTTCATCAAGCTGAGTATTATTTATGTATTTGTAATCTCAAAACTCGTTTCTGGAGCCTTCAGCTCACGTTAAGCGCAATAACAAATGCCTTTTTTTTGGCTTTGCCACTTTCCAAAGAATGAGAAAAACAATTTTCAATATTTTTAATTTTTGTATAGCTTTTTCCACATTAATTTATATTTTAGTAATACTTTGCCTGCGATTCGCTTTACAAATAATAATTCCTTAAACACTAGACGCTAAGCTGTTTTTTAATGATTTTGTTTTGTTTTTTGTTTTTTTACAATATTTATAGCTCTTAAGTTTAGTTTTTGCTTCTTTAAATATTTTGTGCAATGCTACATATTCCATGCATATATATTTACAATTGTGATGTGCCTGTGTTATGTGATTCAATTATCTTTTTTTAGGATTTACAGTGATGTGCTTGTTAGGTGCTTTGATTAAATTTGAGAAAATATTTCGTGTATGTGCCTGGGAAAAATACATAAGTCTAAGCATAAATGCCATTATGCATCGGCAATTATGTTATTACTTAAATATGTTCATTTTCTTCTCTTTTAAATTCGCATAATTTTCTCTACAATTTATTCTTTGATTTTTGTATTTATTTGTAATTTGTTTTTTTTTTGTTTTTTAAATTTCAAGATTCAACCCTAAGTTGATGTAAAAAGTGAGCAGAAAACAGTATCAATAACAGATTGTAGGACGGACATTGAATCAATTTTGCAAACAATATGACAATATGTAACGGTCTAACTGGCATTTAAAAAACCTGATTTAAACTAAATATTAGAACATGGCACAAAAAGTACAACAAATTGTTTGTTACTGCTTGCCTACAAAACTAATTTAAATTTAACAAAATAAGGGATTGGTAATTTTTGTATGTTTTTTTGTTGTTTGTTTTTGTTTAAACTATTCATTCAGTTTTGTGCGTTAAACTACATTTAAACATTATTGTGTAATACATATGTGTATATATATATATACTTAATCATGTGCCTTGTTTCTATGTTGCTAGTTGCTTATTTGTTGACTATTTTGCTGCTTTTTGTTTTTGCTTGTGACTAATTACTTTAAATGTAAATGTAGACTTTAATTAATAACATAAAATTATACATGGGTATTTATTTATAGACAGCGTTCCTAGGAAAGAAAACCGTTGGGAGATTTGGCCAAAAAAGCACAATTGAAATGTTAATCAATAAGGGTAAAAATAAAGTAAAATCGTATTTAGCAATAAATAAATGTTAAATAAAATATAATAATAGTTGTAAGGACTCGCTTAATAAATACATTTAAATGTATACAATAATTTTAAATATATTTTTTTATCATATCAAATATCATATTTTAGCATTTATAAAATGATTTATTCTCCAGTTAATTCTAAGCTACAATATCTAAGTTTTGAGCATCTGTGACTGCAGGTTGTTGCAGGTTGTTAATGTTGTTGTTGTTGTTCATTATTGTTGGTGGTGTTGTTGTTGTTGTTGTTGGATTGAGTAATTCATCAACATTTGTAGGCAGCAAACAGTTGGCATTATCCGATTGTTGTTGTTGTTGTTGTTGATGCGTATTATATTGTTGTTGCAGTTGCGTTTGTTGTTGCATCAGCGCAAGCATTTGTTGTTGTTGTTGCAAGTTGCGTTCATCACAATTAACAGCAGCAGTCATTGGCGGCACATCGGCAGCGTTATTAGTAACAGTAGTAAAATTAGCATTAGTATGGGTTAGATCAGTTGTGGGTGTTGTTGTTGTTGCAGCTGCTGTCGGTGTTGGTGTTGGTGTGATTGGTGTTGTTGTTGGTGTTGGTGTTGTTAGGATTGTTGTATGGTTGGGCATGTCGTTGCTGTTGGACGTTGATGGTGTGGGTGTGATGGATGATGGAACAACTGTGGGTGGTAACAATGGTGAGACGGGTAATAAGGAATCATTAGTATTTGTTGGTGTTATTGTTGTTGTAGCTGTTGCTGTTTCAGTTGCTGCTTCTATTTGATGATGACTATGATTAATGAGATTTGGCTGTGCTTGCAGCTGCTGCTGCTGCTGCTGCTGTAGTTGTAGTTGTAGCTGTTGTGTTTCATGTTGCATTTGCAGCTGCAGCAGGTGTTGTTGTTGGAGTGTAACATTACCGTTGCTGCAGATTTTGCTATAGAGATCCGGCGTGGCCGTTGTCACATCCTCGAATTCCGTTCGCAGCGCCGTACGCTTCAGTAAACTCAGATTGCCAGGCAAATAGGACTGAATGTTGTAGATGAGACGTATATCCTCGCTGGAGGTCCACACACCAGGACGCTTATTGTGATACAGCTTGGCATACTGATAAACGTTCGCCGTATTGCAGTACTCCATCTCAATGGACAGCGACGAGATGGCGCAGAAGGTGCAGGCCTGGGCGCCGCCATATCTAGACAGGATTACGTTTAGATTAGTTACAAATTCGTTTACAACTGTATACCCAAAGACGATTGCTCACCTGTCCACGACGACAATGGGCCCATTGCGATAATCATTGCTGCGTTCGTGCACATCGACGATGAAGTCGTAGATGCTGTTCGGATTGGACATCTCCGGCCAGCTGGGGCAGTGCAGCATCTTTACACTCAGCTCGTAGTCATCCTGTATGGACTGAATGACGAAATCGCGGCTCACATAGTCGCTCTTGTTCGTCTTGTTTAGGAATTTGACGCGATAGTAGACGCTCTCGATGGGCGTGGCCTCATCCGGCCAGAACTGGGCAAAGTTCTGCAAGTGGAAAAGTGCTATTCGAGGTTCTTCTTGGATTTGTGGAGGACTTACGATGTCATCCAGCGAGGAGAGCAGCACAACGGTCTGCGCATTGTGGTCCCAGACCATTTGCCAGAAATCCTTGATGGTGTGCGTCATCGGATGCTGGGTGACAATGAAGTCACGCAGTCGCCTGAAGCCGTGCAGCCAGGATGCGTTAATATAGTCGCTGCCGTCCTCACCGGGCTTGGGCGTCAAATGGACGCGGCTGCCCTCGATGGGGAAGATGGCGCCGCGATTCTTGATCGAGTTGACCTGCTTCATGGCCGAGGCGATGTGTATGTCCTTTGTCTGGAATTGTATGATATTCTTGTACTGCTGCTCCAAGTAGGGTGTGCAGTTCTTCAGCTCCTCGATTTGCTCCGCTGGCAGATTGGTCTCGCCGGAGGCGATTGCCTCCACCAGAGCGTCGTGCAGGAATATGTACTGCTCCTCCGTCTGCACAAGGAAGTTGCGCTGGGCGCGAATGTGACGCAGGAAGCCAAAAACGTTGACAATCGATTTCTGCTGGATTTGCTTCAGCATGGCGTCCAGGACGATGTAGGTGCCAGTGCGACCGACGCCAGCGCTGCAAGTGGAAGCATCCAAACATTAATAAGTGTTCATTAAGTAGTAACAAAATTGTCTCACCTGCAGTGGACAACAATGGGTCCAGCTTCAGCGGGATTGGCGGCCGAGGATTTCTTGATGAAATTCAATACGGGCAGGGGATGATCCGGTGTGCCATGATCCGGCCAGTTGGTATAGTGATATTGGTAGACCAGTTTCTCCATATTGCACTGCTTCTTCTTCTTCAACTGGAAGTAATACAACGGAATTAATAGGAGGATATATTTGAGGTCAAGTGGTAGCTCACCTTCAGGTGCTTGATCTGCAGCGTGCGCACCGTATAAGTGGACATGACCTCCTCCTCGATCAGTTTAACCTGTATAACGCCATAGGTCTCAACGCCATCCTTGGGCCAATACATGTCACACTTGCGCCTGCCGCGCTCCACCAAATTGGTGATCATTACAATGATGGCCACCCGCTGCTCCCAGATCATGCGCCAGAAACAGTCGAAGGTGTCGGGCAGCGGTCCCTGGGTGCCAATGAAAGCATGCGACTTCTGATAGCCATCGATGAAGTTGGCATTGATATAGTCCAGATTCTTCTTCTGTCCGGGCGTGGGATGCAAATGAACGCGACTGTGATCGTCTGGAGTGGAAGGAAAGCGATCAATTAGTATGTGGAGAGAAAAATGCTGCTATAACGAGCGACATATCATTTGGATATTTAAAGTTCCCAAAGTTCAAACTGAACCAATGTTCCTTTAGACCACTTTGATCATGGTTTGTCCCTTAGATGAACTCCACATCTCATATTGATACTCTTAAAATGCTAGGATGTCATGACTTTAAACACCCACTGGAGCTTTGCCTCCCTCCCACTTACAGGCTGTTATGTTCAGATAGCGATTCTTGCGCTTGTTCTCCGGATGCTGCGAGTGCTCGCAGGCCAAATCATCGCTGATGCACTCGTTCTGTATGGCTTCGTACTCCCGACTGAATCCAATATCCCCATCTGCGTGCAGCGAGGCAACGTGCTTGGCGAACTCATTCACTGGCACCGCCGCACGTATCTCGTCGCCAATCTTGACCGGCACCTCCCAGTCCACCTGCGGCGCATTTGGATGATGCGGCGGATCGTCCAGGTAATAGTAGGCGGCATGGAAGCACTTTCTGCTGAAATTAGCGAAACATTCAAGTTCCGGTGTTAATTAATCACATTTTTGGAAATCAATAACTAAATATAGAATTTCATTTCATTCTGAAAATATGTATTCTCCGATAACAGTATATTTTAGGTTAGGTAAAAGCTTATCTCGCTTTTGATCTGAGAAATACGCTAACTAAGACGGGTCTCCAACGGGACAAAAAGTATACGTTTAAGACCTAATTATTCATTTTTGTTATAATACAAGTCATTTTAATCCAAACAAAAGTTCAAGAATGTAAAGGATGTAACTAGGTTTCAAGCCTCCCACTTCAATCGGGCAGGCAACACACTTTTTTTTTTTGGCATATCCTGCTACAAAAGGACTTCAGATGCTCGAGTATTAGACAGCAGCACAAAAATGTACTTTGCGAATATTTTGGAATTAGTAGAAATAGTTGGAAATGCAAAAAAATTATGAAACACAGTAAGTGTCAGGTGAGCTCAATGGGTGGGAGGAGGGGGCTGGAAATGTAGAGGATGAGAACTGCCATTCAATGTGCAACGCGCTTTTACTAAAACTCAAAAATGCATAAATAATAAGCTGTCCAAGTAGAATGGAAGAAATGCAAAAAATAGAGGCAGACAGATAGAGACAGACAGAGAGAGAGAGATAGAGAGAGTGAGTGAGTGAGTAAGGAGTGTTTGGGCCACTGAAGGACCCTCGCTAAGATGGGTCTGAATTCGAGGATGGTCAACATTAACGGCATTTAGTTGCAGCCAGGCAGAAATAGGAAAATTTTGTTTGAAAGGCAGCTGCAAATGAAATGAAACTCTCGCTGCTTTTGGCATTTGAACTTTATGCAAATATTTGAGCATAGACGCTTGCCAGCCAACAAATGAGTGACAATGATGAAGCTGGTAGAAACAGGTGGGAACAGGTGGATGGCCAGGGGCTCATTCAACATTCTGAATGGCAACTGCAGCAGCTGCTTACAAATTGAGGTTAAGTTTTGTAATTGGCTTAAGCGATTACAAGGAGCAAAAGAAACTTTTGCGCCCAAGTTTCATTTGGCGTGCTCCAGAGTGAAAGCTTTTCCCATATACATATACATATACATATACATATGCACAAACATACATATATATGTACATACATTTAGTATATACTAGTGCAAAACTTGCCAAGTTTGCTTAAACTTTTTAAACTTGTTGTTGCTGCTAAAGCTTTTGAGTTTTCACAAAGTGGTTCGTTGCATTTTCTTCAGCTCCAGAAGTCGAGTCGACCTAATCAAAATTTCGCCGGCCGACTTTGTTGCTAGCCAGGGGTGTCAAGTGTCTTTGTTTCAGCTCTTATCTCAAGGCAGCTGATAACGCATTGTAAATCTGATAAGCTCTGTAGGTGCATAAGTCTAATCATATTTATAATATGTGCGTATTCGAATTTATTTAAATTATTCTGTATATTTCAATCCTTGATGTGATATAAAAAAAGCGTTGCCACCTATTCTAAATTTCATCTGATACTAATGTAAATGCATTTTAAGCCATTTACATCGACTTGAAGTATATCCAAGCGATTAGTTTCCGATTCGGCTGGAGTAATTATCTGAATTAGCTAATCATTCTTTAGTGTTTTCCATTTGCTATACAAAATCTGATTGCAACGGATGCTTTTAAGGATAGGAAATAATCCTAGTTGCATTCAAAACGCTTGCTGATTTTCTATTCGTTTTAAATATTTATAATACAATTAACATTGAAAGATAAAGGCTTATATAAATAAGCATGTACATGTAAATTTTCATATTTATATTTAAATTTAAGTATAAGACTTGCTGAATCCCAAAATTATTTTGTGATAAAGTAAGTTTCCAGATGTGATCAGACCGCTTTTTACTGGCTTCCATTTGGTTTTTTGTTGTTGCCTATCATATTGTAAATACCATTCACACAGAAGTATGCATAAATCTGTTATTTGTTTGGAAATGAAGCATTTCCATAAACTTTTTCGAACATAAACACCAAAAGAGCCACACAGCAACTTTATCTTCAATAAGTCGTTATAAAAAAAAAATGCAAATGGCATCTGTTAGTATCCAATAACTTTATCAGCTGGATTTTTCTTATCAACAATAACAATTATACATACATGCGAGCAACAACAACAAATCTGTCTCACTTTAGGATGCGAAACAAGAAAATAAAACAACAACGACAACTTTATCCAAGTCTTTCGGTTTATTTTGTTTTCCTAGGCATAACTTAAAGATATACATGAGTAATACTCATACATATATTTGTTGTTGTTTATTTGAGTTTTGTTATTCAATGCCGCAGTCAGCGTCTATTGCTGCTGCTGTTGCTGCTGTTGTTGTTTTATATGAATCGCTTTTACGCACCAAATATTTATTATAGGAAAATACATTTATTATAAACGTAGTCACGATGTTTGTAAATCATAAAACCGGCCATTTACGACCTTACAAAGTAAGTACGTCTATATGTACATATAGTATAATACAGATTTTAATTGTTCGTTAAGCTGTACAGGTTTTTTTCTGTTACGAAAGTGTAGGAAGAAAAAACTGTTACAATTTTTGTACAGTTTTTTTTAACGATGATAATCAGCTAAACAAAAACACATTTGAAAATTTGATTAATGTTGAATAATTACAGGGCTTATGTAAATCGCCTTTTTTCCAAGTATATATTATTATTTAAGCTTTAGCACAGCTTTCATGAGCACATAAATTGCTGTTTTGTTTTATTTTGCTACACTAAATTAAGTGTTTTTAGTTATAGTTTTGTTGTTTTAGGATTATCTAAGTATTAAATGTTGTATTATTTGGTAAGTGTATTAAATGCTGCGACTTTTGTTGCATTTCACATGATTTGTTTATTTTGAACTTCCGTTTTGTTTATTTATTTCTTATTATTATGCTTTTCGCAGCAGTCGTTGTTGTTGCGCTCATTTGCAATGCATATTCTGCTTGCTGATGACTTGTTGTCATCAAGTTGATCGCTAGATTCGGCATATACTACACGTGAGTGGGGCTACCCAAATGGCCCACTCGCTGCTGCTGCTGGCCCACTTTGCTGGGCCGCGAAAAACTTACGTAAACCAATTTCCACGCTGCGATTTGCGGCGGACCAGCGGCGTTGCTGCCGACTTTTGCCCGCCGGCAGCTGCTGACATGTTGTTTGTCTGCGATGTGGGCGCGTCTGTTGGGCAGGAGCACAAGCTTTGTTCTCCACAAGCTAAAATTGCATTGCACTTGTTGCGCCTTTATTGTTTTTGTACACACACACACACAAATTACGTCATATTGGCAACTGGGAGCGCATTCGAGTCGCAGCCGCAGTGTCGCCAGGCACTTGCGAAAATAATATAGTACGCAATTGATGCACACACACACACTAGACTAAACAAAACAAAAACGCAAAAAGAACAGAATCGATTTGACAGCTTATCGTGCCTTTGCCTTTTCTCTACTTTTGATAAGCAATGTTATGGCTCTCCCTCTCTCTCTTTGTCTGTCTATCGCTCACGCGTACATTCAACTTTAAATGTCGCATGCACGCACTTTGCTCACTTGTTGATCGCGGTTCGATTATCAAAACGCAACTGAAATTCCAATTGGCAGCAAAAGCTGCGCTCGCATCGGCTATGTTATTAACACGCTGTTAATGTTAAACTCAACATGTTAAGCTCACACGCTGTCTCTCCCTCTCCCTCTCTCTCTCTCACCACTTGATCTGTATAAGAGAGTGCGAGCGTGAGCTTTTGCTAGCTTTGTCGCTGTCACAACAATCAGCTGTGTGTGAGATAAGACAGAAAGCTTGTCCTCTGTCTCTTTTCGTTTTCACACGTGCTGCTAATGCGCTTGTATTCAGATTTAGTATTTAAGTATTTACTTTTAAGCTGAAAAAAACTAAAATACTTAGAAATAGGAATATAAAAATCTTGTGTGTTTACTTTTCGAAACTCCCCCACTTACAGCAACCAATTAGTAGTCGAATAGAGTCTTATGAACAATAGATAGGCATATTAATTTCCTAATTAGCACAAGCTGCAAAGCATCTGCAATAATAAAAGCAAAGGTTTTCAACAACTATTGATAATATCAGCGCAAACAATTGCCCAACTTGCCACTTAATATGCATAAAAGAAAAGAGAAGAGCATAGGGCGGGAGCAGGTAGTAGTGAGTATATAAGTATATAGAATCTATAGTATAGATAGTAAATTGAAGTAAAGGTTACAAAAGTTTCATAGCTGCCAGCAGGAATGCAAACCAGGTACAAAAAAACACGAATCGGGAATCGCTGCTGATGAAGTAAAATCGGGTTCAACATTTCCTCTTTTTCTTTGCACACAAGGGTTTCACACACAAAGACCTCAGCATACTTTAGCCTCTCTGCTATTATTGACCCCCCTACCCCACTGCCCACCCCCTTTTCCACACAGTCTTACGCATACACGTGCTTCTAATATTTCGTCCGCCAGCCAGGGAAACAACACCAAAAATGGAAACTTTTGGGCCAAAAGTTGCGCATACGAAGCCAAAACAATTTCTTGCCAGCGTCTGTTATTGTTGTTGTTGTTTCAATTTCGGGGCCAAAGGCAAAAGTTGGCGGAAAACTCTCTGACACAAGCCTCGTCAGCGCCCTGCTCCCTGCTGCCCATGGAGCACTGGCAAATATAGCCATTGCCGCAAAACAATGTTGCCAAACTGCATAAAATATGAAACTATCAACAATAGAGAGGGATAGACACACATATGTATATGTATATGTATACGTATATGTCTATGTATGTGGAGGAAAGAAAGTTTTTCCATTTTTGTTGCTCGCTTTTTATATTCGGCGTCAAAATGTAAATAAAAATTTGCTGTTATCGTTGACATATTTTTGTATTGTAACCAACAAATTGTTCCAATAAAAATTCCTTGAGTATTTTCGTTTTTGTTTTTTTTTTGTTTTTTTTTGCTGGCATCAGCAAAAAAGTTGCGCCAACAAAAGTTAGGGGCAAACTATTGAAGAAAGTATTTCATACAAGCAATTGACTTGGGCTCGAAAAATAGTTGAAATGGCTGAGAAAGGGGAGCGAAAGTTTTGTGTGTGTTAAAGGTCACAAATTCTGGCAATTTTAAATGCTCAATTCGAAGCTTTGATTCTGCTATATTAGACTTCGTTAATAAATCTTAATAATAGCTGCTTTCGTGTTTAGAATTGGTTGCGCCATAGAACCACAACCAAATTACCTATTTTACTCACTCCTTAAACTGAACCCTTTTTTTTCAATGCACATTTACTTAGCTCGGGTCTTTTATTTGTTCGTATTGAAAGGGAAATTGTGGAAATTTGTTTTCTTTGTTGAATAAAAAATAATTTTTTACGCTCTAAAAGCATACGCTTTGCCTTCTCTACTGCCTGGGTCCTTCACTTTCCAGAGTATTTGTGGAAAATAAATAAAATGGCATTAATTTGTTAGAAAACACAAGCGAATGTATTTAGGGAGGAGGGGGCTGGGTTGGTGGGTTGGTGGGTTGGTAGAAGGGAGGGTGGGGCAGAAATGCGGACGGCAACTTTTATTTGACATATTCGCGGGAGCATGAAAAATGGCATAGCGCAATGAAAAAAAAACAACAAACAAGAAGTAAACATTTTTCATTGAAGTTAAAAATGCTTCGCATTTTCTTTGCGGCGTCAAAGAGGTGTGGGTGTGCGATGTGTGTGTGTGTGTGTGTGTGTGTGTGGGTGTTTGGGGTGCTTGTGCGCTTGTGTGTTGCTGCCCGGGGCCTTTGTTTTCTAGAAATTGGGTAGCACTGGCAACGGGTTAACCACTCTTACATTTAATAAAGACTTTAAGTAACTTAAAACTGTTTGCTTGTCTTTCGTTTCGTTTCGTTTCATTCCAGTTCGTTCCGTTTGACGTCCCCGTCGGGTTTATGCTTTTGCGATTTGAATTTTAATTAACATTTCTAATGAATAATATGCGGGCGCGTGGGTCCTTCCACAAGTCCTTCTCGCCATCCGCCGCTTCATTGTCCTTGAAGTGACCAGCCTGTATCTGGATTCCTGTTTGCTGCGTATTTCCTTTCACAGCGTCTTGGCTTTCACATTCGCTGGAATTTAGTATCGTGGGCTATTTTGCTGGCGTTTGAAGTTGACTTTTACTCTTCTTTTTTTTGGGGAATCTTTCACTTTCTTTACACTTAAGAAATAAATGATCTTTTTATTAGATACTATTTTTCAACAATATTTAAATACTACTGCATTTGTTTGTTTTTCATATGATGTTAGTTTTCAAATATAAAGTCAATGATTGATAACTGTGATTATTTAAACTATTTATATTTTTAGTATACATTCTAACTGTCTTCCAGCAACAAATAAGTAAAGTATGTTGTGATGGAGCCAATATTATGATTTGCATCGGAATTCATAAAATGATGACATATTTTGCAAAATGACTTTGTTTGCAAATCAAAATAAGATTATGTATAAATAATTATTTCATTTTGTACAATAAAAATACTTGATTCTTAAATTCTTTCACACATAAGATCAATTGGAATTTTCTATGCATTTGCTTATGTTTGAATCTTATCTCCACTTGCTTTTCTTTTGCTTATAAATCTAAATAGAGCGAATAACACATGTAGCAGCTCTTTCATATGAGCTCTGTTAATGTTGTTGCTAATCCTACGACTCTACGCAACTCTTTCTGATATATGTGTGTATATATATATATATATATATGTAAGTACTAGAGACAGTTCGACGTCCCGTTGCTTTTGCGCTGCCTGATTATAATAGATATATATGCATGCATATGTTGTTGATTTTAGGTAAATTAAAAACGAAATAAAAACATTTTCAGCGGCACACGCACTAAAATAGAAGCCTGCTGTGTGGATGCAACATTTGGTGCCCAGTCGACACTTTGATTTGTTGCTTTGTCTATTTTTAAGCCACCCAGCGGGAGAGTGGGTGGGTCTTTTGGGTGTTGAGGCAACAGACAACACTTAACAACCGAGAGCTGGGCGTGTTTTATATATATGTATGTGTATATATATATATAAATTTATGGAGCACGTGTCGTGTGTTGCAGCTGCACTTGTTATGCTTACGAATTGAGGCAGGAGTTGGAGTTGGAGTTGGGGTTGGGGTTGGAGCTGGAGTGTGTAAACAAGGAGCACCACTTACCTCCATAGGAAGAAGGCCATCACAATCAGCACAATGCCAAAGCAGCTGAAGATGATGCCAACCAATACAGCCAAATTGTAGTCGTTATGCGATTGACGCAGCAGCGGTTGCAGCTTCTCGCAGTTCGGTTGCAATTGTATCTGAAAGATGGAGCAAAACAGCCGGTTAGTTAAGTCAGTTAAGGGGATTGTCTTCGGTGGTTGCTCACACGGCCCACTGAGATTTATGTGGTTTGCCTGCAGCTGACACTACTAAAAGTGGGTGAGGCTCTTGTTTTCGTTCCTTATGCAAATATGTGTGTTCTGCGAGGGCGTGTGGCTTGTTGACTTTTTATAAAAACACCCTGCCCAGCTTATGCTCATGCCATTTGTTATTATAGCCCGTAAGAAGGGAACGCTAAAAAAAGGCAACCATTTTGCAAATGTAGGCCACAGCAGAGGTAGACAAAGCCTCCATATCCTGATTTTAGTAAGTTCGTTTCGTGTTTGCATCTATTCATATTTTTAAAGCTTAAGTCTTGAAACAATCTAAAAGTGTTGTGTTTTTAAAGATCTTGACTCCACATATAAAATACATTTTGTTTGTTTTTACTAAACTTTATAGTTAGTTATGGTTGTGCGCCTAAGCGGAAATGCAACTGGAAGTGGAAGTGGATGTGGAAGTGGTAGTGGAAACGGAAGCGTAGCATGTAAATGTGACCAAAAGGTGCAGCCATTTGAAATTCAAGCGAAAAACACAACAGCACCAATGAATTATATGTAAATGCACGGAAGAAAAACAAACAGAGAAAAAATGTAGAAAACTAACACAGGAGCTGCACAAGTTATGAGGGCATGACAATGTTCCCTGCCCCGCCCCCCTCGAGCCATGCCCACCCACTGGGCAACGAGGTCAGCTAAATTGCCATATTTTGTCACGGCTTCACCACATCTTTTATGCATGCAGCAAACTTTAAGCTCTGTGATAGGCTAAATGTCATCAAGGATGTTGTTATGGCTAGGTGAATGTATTGTGACTGAGTTTAAAAGTCAATAAACTGGCGAGTATAAACAACAAAATGCTCCTCTTTGAATGGGCGTGCCTGATTATGCCTGACAAATTCGCATTAAATATGCATAAACGCTTATTGCACATACGCCCTGTGGGCTGGCCCACACAGCTCATGCTCATTGATGCAAAAAAAAGGCAGGCGGCAGGCAGGCTGCAGGCTATGAGGGAAATTGATATGCCACAAAATGCTTATGTATACATATATCTATATATTCAGACGTGGCCCAAAAGCTTCAAAATATGCAATAAACTTTTAGAAGCAAAAGCAAGCAAAATATGCTGCAGGCAGACAGGCGGACAGGCGGACGTAAAGTAAGACCGACACATACATATGTGGCTGTAATCAGATATGGCAACGTCGAGGCCATTTTGTAATATTACAGCCAAGTTTGTGGCATGCCACGTTCGCAAAATGCTAGCTTTAACATTGGCCATTGCATTTTTGATTTGTAGTTGTTGCTGCAAGTCTTGCTAGTGTAAATTGCATGCCAGGTGGCAGGGGTGTGTGTGTGTGTGTGTGTGTGTGAGTGTGTGTGTGATTTGTTTATGCGCTACTTACAATCCTTGAATCCGAAAACTTGCCCAACACAACTCGCTTGGGATTTATAACGCTGAATGTTGCTGCTGCCACTTTGACTTCGTAGTAGGAATTTGTTGTCAGATTTTGCAATATCATCTGCATAAAATAGAAGAAACACATAAATTAAATGTTAAATATTAAATACAATACAATGACTATAATATTTATTTGCTAGATTTATTTCACATATCTGCAATAAAGATTTAAGACAGCTTCGGTTAGTGTCTTTTTTCCTTTATTATATACAAAAATATCTGTTCAAATATATTGCAATTTTTTATTATAAATACTTTTACTGTTCTTAAATGCATTTGTATAAATTTTTCATAACTAAAAGACACTTGTACTACTGCTTACATATTATTCAAATATTTAATAGAAAATATGTATTTAGTTTTGCTCATAACATAATTTAATAGAAAATATGTATTTGGTTTTACTCATAACTGGAATTTAGCAAACAATGTTTGCAGCTTGCAATTTGATTTAAACTTTTTTGTTAGTTGTAAAATATTTCAATTACTAGAATAGTTTTGAGCGAAAACAAGAGGATGAGCTCAACTACAGATACAAAGGCCAAAATAAGCAAAACAATATTAAAAAATAAAAACCCCTTTTGTTAGTACTTTGTGCGAGTATAATAAATTTTTATTGTTGTGATATTTTCGCAGCTAAATAAAAACGGGCAAAGAGCCACCACCAGACAAAAGGTACCATACCATGCGAAAAAAAGGGAACCTCAAACACAGCATAAATTTAATTTATTTTCACCGAAAAAAGCTGTACAGGTGTGCCAGCTGTGTGTGCTTGTATTGTTTTGCACAAGAATTTATGCTGCACAAAGACAGACCCCAAAAACCCGACCAGGCTAGTGTGGGCGTGACTGCAGATAAACATTCGTAAAATATTTACATGAGTCGCTTGGGGTTCAAACGGGCTTTTGTTGTTTAGTGGCCACGTTCTATAAGGTTCGGCCATATGCCAATAAGAACATACATTTAAATGATATCAACAACTTAGCTATTTTGCTTCGTCTAAAAAAGATATTTTGAAAAATAGGTCAAACAAAATGTTGTTTAATTAGCTTTAGCTTCAAATCTTTTTAAATAAAATATTTGTTAAGCATTTGATAACTTTGTCATGATCTTAAGTGTTCAAATCCATCGAAAGTAGTTTCTAAGTTTGAACTCTTTGAGCATTTTCAAACCGAAATCGATTTCAATCACGTTTCCTGCTCTAGATTGATTGAATATTAAGAAAATATATAGCTGAACAAATTTGTGGCGCCCAATAAGTTGTGACTTACACAATTATGTTTACATAGTTAACACTTTAAGGTTCTTCAACTCAAACAACTCCCAGAAATAACATAACATAGGGCAACTGATAGTCGACCAGACGAGCATTTTTTTTTTTGGGAAAACTGCACTGGTTATTTATGCTGTTTGCAGCATGAAAATGCAATTATTGTTGGCATTTTTTTTTGGCAAATTCTCCAGCCTTGTTGGCTGCTATCTAGTTCACTGCCGTAGAACGTTTATCAAATCATACATTTTGTGTAACCAACGAGAGGTAAACAAAAAAAAAAAAAAACAAAAAATAAAACGAAATATCAAAATATCATCGCAAAGTTGCCAAACAATCAACATTTGCTAACTGACGGAAAAAAAATATAAGAAAAACAGTCTTCTACACAACATACTACACTGTTAAAAAAAAAGTGGCAGAGCTCGCACAAAACAATTTGCAAAACCAATGAAAATTGTATGTTGTCGCCGCTCTTTTTTTCCAACATGGCCGACAAAATGGCGGCAATCACTAATAAAAAAAGAAGAAAGTAAAGCGCTGCACTATATGACAAATTGCCGGGCAGCCCTCTCTTTAAGAGAAAACCTTAAAACAATGTCCTTTTTTTGGAGGGAGGGGGGGTGGAAAGGGGGATTTGGGGGTTGAATGCTTACCGCCGTTTCCAGTTCCTTGGCAGATGCATTGATGCGAATGTCACGGTGCGTATCCTGGCCGGCCAGTCGTGTTTTGATGATGTAAAAGTCAATGGTGTTGTAGAACTCGTAGGGTCGCTTCCAGCGTATCGTAATTGACTCCTGCGAGTGACACGTCAGATTTACAATCGCCGGCGCACTGGGTCCGCCCACATCGGTCCTCTGGGCAATCTGATCGGACGGCTCGCCCTCGTTCTTTGTTGTAAATGCTTTGACAATGACGCGGTAGTCGGTAAAGGGTTCTGCAAAAATTGTAAATGCAAAACAATGAGTTTGCGATGACTTTGTTGTTTTATTACTTTATTTATTGCATCATATAATAAAATCCAGTTTACTCTTTCATCTGCCCTGGTGTACTGCATTAATATAAATGCCCCACAAATCTGTAAACAGCGAATTGTGCGCTGGTCCTTTTAATTCAATTATAAGCACGCTCAGCCTCATTAAAAATATTAATAAACCGCACAAATGCACTTAACATTTTTGGAATAACATCTGATTGAAGTTGAAATATGAAATGTCATAAAATTTGATTGTTAGTTAGATAAATAAATGTGCCTATTACATCATACAACAGCCAAATGTAGCCCGATGTAACCGATTTTCTTATGTTAAATCGGATGAGACAGAAAAATACATTTTTAACAATTTTTCCGACCTTTTTCATTTGAAAAAGGTTTTCTTAGAAAAAGTCAATATCTTCAAATTCAGTTTGTTTACTTTAAAGACTATTTCTTCTTTGAAAACAGTATTTGTCTAGGCGCTATTTAAGACTGGACATGTTGCATCAAAGCTTCCCATTTATAAAAAGGACAACAAGTGCGGAAGGATTATCTTTAGCGTGGCAAAGACATTATACGCTTTTCAAATCTTTGGACAGATATAATATTTAACGCTTATGCGTATGCCCTGCAATCATCTAAAGCTCCTCGATCTTTGTCAATATTGATCCGATTTTCGTTCTGTATTAGATCTGCATTTAAATCTGAAGCAATTTCGAATTGCGATTTTGCATATAGCCAGATCAATTTCGCTTATCATCGACAGCATACAAGACTCTGATGCCTCCTTCTATGCGTTATAAGCCTCAGGTCAAAGAGAATATACTATTATATCAATACTAAAGTACTATTACTTGCGAAAGTACTGCTAGAATAATATATTCCAATTAGTGTTTAATAAACCCATTTTATGTTATACCCAAGTTTCGCCCTTTTGTTAATATTTGCTCAGTTTGTCCAAGACACTTTCTTAAGGGACCCAAAGATGCTTGTAACCGCAGAACAATCAAAGTACAGTCATGCCCAAGAGGCAGCCAGCGCCACACTTAAAACTCTATTTTAATTGCTTTTATGGCATCCAGAGCTGAGGGGCGCCCCAAGCAAATGTCAATACATGCCGATACGGCAGTCAAGCTGTCAGCAAAGTGGCCAACATTGACGCCCACTTGCCGCACACCTGTATCCTTTATCCTTTAGATTCTTAAGGAGAATCCCCTCCCCCGCCACCACCTTGCCTGTCATTAGCTGTAATTGTAGCTCAAGTCAATTGTTTGCCCGCTGCTTTGTAATTAAATAGTTTCAAGTGCTTTACGCTGGCCACTTTTTGTTTTGTTGTTAACAACTTTGACGCCTGTAATTATGAGCCAGCTCCAGCGCCAGAGTTTACCCCAAGCCGGAGCTAACCAAACAAATTATTTGCTAGTCGCGAAATTTGATGGTTGTTTCATTAAGCGAAGCACGTCCTGTGAAATTTCCCTCCGCTTTTGTCATCGCATACTTTAAGGCGGCGCATCAAGTAACAAAACCAGCAGCATTATTAGCATGGCAGCCGAAATTATTGCATAGTTTTATCAGAGAAACGAAGCGAGACGGCGGAGGAGGAGGAGCAGTAGTATCCTGTAAGCATGCCATGCAATTAACTTGCAACATTGGGATGCCGGGAGCATGCCGCGTTGCTCATACGCCATGGCGCACGCATGCGAATGAAGCTGATGGCGCCCACATTGTTTAATTAATTACGCGCATCAGGTGCGCCAGAACTGAGTTGTTGTTGTTGCTATTGTTGTTGTTGTTGCTGCTGCTTTTTCGGTTGCTGTTGCCACCTGCAGTTTCTGTTACTTGCAACAATTTGCCAAAGAGTTGCACAGCATTCTGTGGCCAGATTTGCTTGCCTTCTGGCACACACTTATTGCAAAATTTAATTTTATTTAAATTTCAGCTTTACCATTTTACATAAAGTGCATTCAACAATATTTCACCTCTGTCGCTGCATATTAAATCAATCATTTTCCACACAGTTGTTGCAGTTATTAACGCGCTGCTTATCATGTTCAATAGTTGTTATTGTTGTTGCTGGGTCATTTTATCCATTTTCGCATGAAATTAAATTATGTCCCAGCTCATTACTGTCATGTCGCTCAATTTCATATTTCAGCATCAAGCAAATGTTACCAGATAAAAAAGCAGAGCATTTTAAATTATAGGGCAGACGCACAAATCAGTGGAGACTGTAATTCAACACTTTTTGTAGCGTACTATATTTAATTTATAATTTAAAGCTACTACAGATTGCTGTTTTCATGAAGGAAAAAAAAAAATTCCATAAATCTAAGTTTCGACTTTTGACACACTTTGCCTGTCCCAGATCGCAGTCTTGAGTTTCTGTTGTCAGATGTGAACGCGCGTTATGTTAAGTTGCTATGTTAAGTAGCTATGTTAGGCAGTTATGTTAAGTAAAGATGAGATGTTAGAACTTTATGATTACTCATACCTTGTACAAAAGTCCGAGAATGACAATCATAGAACCAAATTATGAATCTTTAATGTAATATGAAAAGCATAGCAAACCAAATGCAAGCCATATTCTTGTAAGAGTCACAACTTTTTAGTCGTTTTATTCGTTGCTGTACAAATGCAAGAACATCAACTGAATTGAGCTCTACTGTTAAGTCCTTTCCTAAGACTTCTGAAACTTTTCCCACCACTTGGCCATTAGAGACCCCTCTTAAAGTTAAGAATAGGCTTATTGTAGACTTACTCAGAGTTTGCAATTCGAAGTGTATCAGCGTTTCGGGAGAGTTGCGCGAGTTCTTAACGATTTCGACGCCCGTTTGATTGTCGTGTATGTGAAAGACATGATAGCCGGCAATGGCGCCATTTTGATTCTTTGGCGGATGCCAGGACATTGTGATGCTATTGGCGGACACATCCAACACGGTGAGATTTTGAGGCTTGCTTGGCACTGCAAAGAAAAGAGCGAAAAATGTGTTGAGTTATCATACTTTAAGGACTTAACATATAAGTGTTGTAAGGTTGGTTAGCATAGAAAACTTTATGGAGCTCAGGAACCGGAAGTGTTGCTCAGCAGCGAGCACAATGTACAAAAGCTTACACATATATACATATATGTACATAAATAATTTATTAAATAACGAATAAAACATACAGAGGAAAGAAAAAGTAGGAAAAAAAGAGATAAAGGAAAGTCAAATAAATTGAAATGAATATTTTGCAAGCAGATGAAACAATTTATATTCAAATGCCACTCACGCGAGTGTGCATGTGTGTGTGTGTGTGTGTGTGTGTAAGGAACTACAAAAAAAAGAGAAAAAATTATATATTCAATTACGATAGAGGGGGGAGGAGGAGTGGGGGTACATAAGATAGAACTGGCACAAGCCAAGCGCAACGTAATCGAAGCGCATAAAGAAACGGAAATGCGATTGCGAGCAATTTATTATGGCTGCAATTGTGAGAGACTCTCTCTCTCTCTCTCTCGCTGGAAGTCTCACAGAGACAGAGACAGAGACAGGGACACCCACATGTGCGCTTATAATCCTGCCAAAGCAAAGGATGCAAAGCTGCAGCAATAATTTCATTTGGCAGGGCCAAAGGACAACAGTCGACCATGTGTGAAGAAGAAGAAGGGGGAAGGAGCAGGAGCTGCTCTATGTAAGTGGCAAAAAGCACTAAATGGTAATTTATTTTACTAATACAAATGGACACAAAGGGGCAGCAAAGGCAGCAATCAAAAGAACAAATGAGTGACCCCGAGGGCGGTCCAAGCACTTGACCTGCCAACGGCGATTGCTACTGCTATGCAAATGCGAGAAAGCTTAACAAAACACAACAAAGCAAGAACACACACACACACACGCAGAGAGAAACACTCATATGTGTGTGTTAAATAAACAGTCGTTGTCAATGTGAAGAAATTTATACAATTCAATAAATGGCATTTCTCTTCTCTTGACTTATTTTTTTGCCTGCCCTGTGCTGTGCTTCTTTTGCAATTGAAAACGGAAATGGAAATGGGAAATGGACAGCGGAGCTGTGGAGCAGTGGAGCAGCAGCTGCTGCTGCAGTTGATAGTGGGGCATGGCAAATGGCAAACGGCAAAGGAAAAAGCCAATTTATAGACTCGACTTGCAGATGGAGAGCAAGCGAGGGAGATGGAGAGAGAGAGAGAGAGAGAGAGGGAGGGAGCGAAGGAGTGCTGCTGCTGCTAGCTACTATTGGAAGCGTTGGCAAATTGTAGGCCCCGTGCGCGTGGCATTAAAATCAATTAAGCAACAAAGTGCTGCATACATTCAGGCGCCAAAGGATAAATGTCGTCGAGGTGCAAGTGGGTGCGCACAAAAGTTAATAGCATTGACAGATGCCACAGACAGCAGGCAGTACATATTCCTCCTGCTTGTGCACTATCTTAATCTCGCCTGCTCACTCCCACTCACACTCACACTCACGGCTATCGCTCTCCCTCTCGCCGCCTTTGTGAGCCTTAAGTGCTCCTGATTGGTTTTCGCCATGTCGTTTACATTCATGTGAAGCCGCTTTGTTTGCCGTTAGTTAGCCGTAAATTGATTTCCATGCGCTGCTTCAATCCTGACTTTCTCCTGCCTGATGCCCACTACTGAGCAAGCATATCACATTCGAAGCTCAATTTACCCAACTGACTGACTTATGTGCCACTACTCGCTTCAGTTGTCAAGTAAAATCTACCATTATGCTATCGCTATAAATGGCTTTATGTTAAATTCAATTCATATGTTTCTGTCATTACTGAACTCTCAAAGCGAGTTAATTGAATCTCTCGAATATTAATTATATATTGCCTTTGAGCACTAGATGAAATTCAATACCTGTAATACTGATAGGTTTGGGTTGAGATAAACTGATTATATCTTGGCCATCATTTTAATTAGTTTTGTATAATTTTGCTCTATTTTAAGCAATTCCCAATATAGACGACAAAACATCAGTTGGTTTTGCTAATAGCAATTGCTGCGATAGAAAGCAGAGAATGCAGCTTAATAAAAGCGATTCTGTCAAGAATTATAGCACAACTAAACGGACTAAACAGTTTTCTAAAAACTTCCACATATGTTTTATTCCTAATTATACTCTTTTCGAAGAAAATAGTATATTAAGTTTGTGCTGAAGTTGGTAACGCATAGAAGGAAGCGTCGGTGACCCCCAAAAGTTACTGCCAGTATGCTTAGAATGACAATACAAATTGATCTAGCCATGTTCGTCTGTCTGTCTGTCTGTATGTATGGGATCTAGTCCCTCAGTTTTTGAGCTATCGCGATGAAACTTTGCACATGCACTTATTATTGAAATGTATAGCACATTGGTGGAAATCAGAAGGATCGGAATACTATATCTTATAGCTGTCATACATTTCGAAGTCGGTTTTGGCCATATATCTCATGTTTTTCAAGCTTTCGCGATTAAACGTTGCACATATACTTATTATTCAAAGAGACAGAACATTGGTTGGAGCTGGCCTGATCGGACCACTATATCGTATAGCTGCCATACAACTGGAATTCGGTTTTGGCCATATATCCAATTTTTTCAAAGCTATCGCCTTAAATATCCTTGTACACTTGAGCATCCATATAACTCACCAATGTTTAAAATATCAAATTGATTGAGCTATAATTAGCAAAGATATGCGTCATTAAATATTTCGGTGGTGCAGTTGGCATAGTGACAATTACCTAAGGTTTCGAAAAGAGTATAAAATCTTCGGCACGCCGAAGATAATCCTTCCCCACTTATTTTTGTTGAATTTAGCCATTTAAATTAAATTTTTAAATATTTCGCATATAACTTTGTATTTGTTGAATCAAATTCTCTAACCAGCTCTTAGGCATTTGACTTTGACATATTTATATATTTATAAATATATATATCTTAAAGCAGCGATATCAGTTACGTAATATGCTGTTAGACATGGGACGCACAGTCGTTGGCCCTTCCTGTTGAGTTTTCAACAGGGACACGGCTACAAATTAAAAGAAAACAATAGAGGGGCGCACTATGAGTTTGTCCCGGCGCCAAGCGGAAGAAGCCAAGTGTGAAAAAGCAAGAGAAAAGCTGTGCCAAAGCAAAAGCAAAAAAAAAAAAGTGGGCACAAAAAAAAAACCCCAAAGCTGCGCGTGATTATTTTCACAAAGCAAAGGCAAAAGCAGGAAGCGAAATCTTTTTTTTGAAAAGAGTAGCGCCCGAAAACCAATATAGACGACGTGCTTAAGTTGTTAAGAAAGGCAAACAAAGGCACTGCTGAGTGGGGTGGAGGGGGTGCTGAGATGCCAAAGGGACTCCAAGGTGCGCTCAACTGACTCTCTCTATGTGTGTGTGTGTGTGTATGTGTGTGTGCGAGAGAGTGTGTAAAGCAAATAGCATTAAGTTGTCTGAGCCTCAAAAAAAAATATTTAAAAAAAAAACTACGCCAAGAAAAAATGAAGTATTTTCTTCGGCAGCGTGACAGTTGGAATACCCTACTCTAAACTGCTAACAGTTATCCAAATAAATATTTAAGCATTTGGCTTATATTAATAAAATAGCCAAGCCGGCATATCTGCTTTTCTTAGGGTATACAAATAAAACAAGTCGTTTGCCATTGTTACGCGTGAGCCTTATTTAGTTGTTGGTTGTTGTCCTTCAGGCACTGTTATTGTTGGTGATGCTGAAGTTTACGAGCTGCTTTCAGATTTGGCCAGACGTAAAAACTAAACAAAAGGCGACGTGCAAAGCGCAAATAGAGACAGAGCGAACAAAAAATAAAAATAAAATATAAAAAACAAACAAAACAAAAACTGGCGTAAGAGGAATAGAGAGAGAGACAGAGAGAGTGAGAGAGAGAGAGAGACTGAGCTGGCTGCAGACTGTCACAGACACAGAGGCAAACAAACAATTAAGCGTGTGTAGCTCTGTTAAAAGCCATACACCTACACACACACACACACACCTACACACACACACACACACACACACACACACATATTCACATGCAATTTGACATGTGAACGCGTCGCGGTTGGTTGCCTTTCAATGGCGCTATAAAGGCTCCGGCACTGGAGCCTCGCATAAAGGCGTTAAAAATTATGCGAAATAAAGCCGAAATACAAAAAAGTATAGATGAAAAAGTTTGTCTACAAAGAGTAATAGAGCAGGTGCTTCAAGTCGGCGTAGAACAAACAAAGAGAGCGGCACACACTTGTGATAGCGTTCTTAAAACCGGTTAGTTCAGGCTCATGTTAAAGTTAACATGTGCTTTAAACTGTTTTAAGGCGCGTCTATGCTTTTTTTTATTATACTGCTAAAATTGTTATGAAAAATGCAAATTTATCTTTATTTTAGTCATAAAATTCACCAGCGAGTTTATCCTCATGGCAAAGTTTCGTTATCCTAATGGCAAAAAGAGCATCAGTTTTGCCGCCTGGCGAATAACTTTTCACATTTGATCATTATTCCACTCAAAAGAGCTGCTGGCAACCGACAGATTTATATACATTCTACAATTTATCAAACCGCCTGGCTAACTCATCGATTAGCTTTTGCCACCAACAGCAAACAAGTTGACATTTTGTTAAGAACGAGGAGTGAGCCAGCAACTGCCATGAACTTTGACATAAACATGAATAAACGAGCTTAAATATATTTATATATATATATATTCAGACTGTAAGGTGTCAATTTGAATTCGTTCAGTTATGTAAGTACTATGACACATAATTAAAGTGCTAAATTTGGTTTTTGAATGGAAAGTTCATGTCCTGGGAAATTATGCTTGAAATTCCCTCAAGCGATAAATGCCTAGCATTTATTAATCGTTGAGACATTTGTATTAAACAGAAATTATTGCCATTGTGTTGTCAAAACCGAATTTGGTATGCCTTGCAGCTATTATTCAACTTGAAGTGCCATCGATAAGGCATTCAAATGTACACACACACACACACACATTTGCTGGACAAATAAACCCTTTTATAATGTTGAGCTCATGTCTGGGGCAATTTGCCAGGCACATGTCATTTGCTTGGCTCCTTTGATTTTAGATTTGCCCCACAATGGACACAAATTTGCGAGCTTTGAGCTTGCTTGACATGCGTCCGTTTTGGTCATTAGCTAAGCACATAACAAAGCATCGCCAGGATAAATGGGTTCTTGTCAGCCACTTTGTGCAAGTACACGTATTTACTCTGACTGGCTAATAACGCTTGTGGCTGGCTTTAAATTGATGTTTAGTGTTAGCTACTTTTAGTGGTGCAGACAGTGTTCGTAAAGTACATCAGTTATTTGCAGCAACTATCAATTTATATTTTGGTCAATTGATATTGTACCCGATTGTTGCGTATTGTGTCCCTTATTTGGATGTAACTAATCGCTTTGCTCAGGAACAGCAAACTTTGAGACAGCGTTTTCTGACCAGCTTTAAGCCTTTAAGTTCTGCGCCTGCTTCTCATATTAACAGCTACTAATTAGGTGAGTGCCAGAGTGCCACAGCCGAGGGGCATACAACAATTGGGCGATAAATTCAGCGGCGCCGGCTTCTGCCCCTGGGCGTAAGGTTATCGACAGGAAGCTGCACATGGCCGCACCACGTTGCACCGCCAGCCATTGGCTTCCGGTTCGTGGGGGGAAAGGGACACCAGACTGATGCGATGCTTGAGACGCGGAAACTGTTTAGGATGCGAACAGAGAGACACAGAGAGATAGAGATAGATTCACATGTGTATATCAGCCACAAAAGAAGGCATCAATGTCACGTTCAGCATGTCGAGTTGTAGCTCTAACAAGGTGTTTATGACTTTAAGCAGCCAACACACTCTCACACACACACACACACACACGCTTACACACACAAAGCAGGCAGACAAAAGGCGTCCGCCTACAAAGTGACTTTCAAGTGCAAAAAACACATCAGCTTTCAGGGGCAGGGGGCAGTAGTAGGTGAAAGGGAGGAGTGACTGATGCGCATTCAGGGTTGTTGGACTGCTGTTGCTGCTGTTGTTGCATGCCTCGCAAATAGACATGTTGAAGTGCAGTTAGGCGGAAGCTGTTGCCCCGGCAAACAGTTATTTTTCTTCTTCTCCTCTACTTTTTTGGCGCTTCAAAAGCGAAGCGAACGATAAAAAAAGGGTTTATCTGTTGATATGTAGATGGTTTGGCATTGTTTGTGCGCATATCAAAAACAGCCAGCAGAACTTTCATATATTAACACACTACAATGGAGACGATAAGTGGGCTACAATTTTGTTACTGGGCAACTAAATAGATATATAGTATGTTCTACATAACTATTTTGTGTCAGTTTTGTGAAGTATTGTATTAAAGCTCATTTATATCATGCTTTAAAGACTACTCCTCCAAATAAGACAAACTTTGTTTTGAGCACTTTGTTCCATATCATTACTTAAGCACAAATAAACAATCATCTGGTTTTATGCTCAAAAAACAAAACAGAGTAGCTGGCAGTCGTGACAGGTTTTGGCTCTACAGCAGCCGCAAAGCCAAAGGTGTCTGGGCACTAAAAGCGCAGCCGAATGCTTGACTCAGGCAACAGATATGAGGAGCTTGGCTTATCAGCTGCAGGGCTGCTCAAAGACTTGAGCACGATTTTGCCGCGCGCCTGTTGGGTATGCAACGCTTTTTTGCACGCACTGCCATAGGCTCTGCTGTGCGTGTGTGTGTGTGTGTATGTCGCAAATTAAAATCAGGACATCAGCTAGCAAAATGATTGATGGCTGTTTTTGCCAAATGGCTGCCAGCCAAGTAACCAGCAGCAGCAGCAGCTAAGGAAGTTCAATGATTTATGCTTTTGCTTAGTTCTGTGCAAAATTTTATGCTGGGCTACTAAATGATTGTTTTCTTCTACTACAAGTTCTGGCTGGCTGGCTGGCTGCTGCTGCTGCCACTATTTTGCACTTTTAATGTATTTTTTGACAAGTCATGTTCATAACTCAGTGTCCTGTAAAATGTTCTCCGAGTGACGCCCACAGTCGCCCAAACACACACCCACACATTGCAACTTTTGCTGGAAAGTTGAAGTGCAAAGTTTGCGTTTGCCGCCTTTTTAGTTATTTTGGCCCTGTGTGTGTGTGTGTGTGTGTGTATTTTTGTTTATTTCTTGCCAGGCAAATCATTTGTCAAAAAACGCTGCAAAACTTTGGCCGCTGTTTGCTGTTGACAAGCCAAAAGTTGCGTCAATTTGTATTAGCAAGTTTTCGACTGGACAAGAAACTTCCAAGTGGCCAAAACTGAGATTCGAGCCGTTGCCCATGATATACGCATATAATATATACATGTACATATACATATATGTACATATACATATACATATATTAAAATCTATTTTCCAGCTGAAATACAGCTGCATATACTGCATACATCCAAATTTAAGTTAGTTAAACTATTTAGAGTACTGTAGACAAGAGTTTTAGACTTCTTTAGATCCTCTTCTCTCTGCTCCATACTTTGTAAAGTTAATTACCAAATATTAGTTCAGCTCATGCAGATTATATTAAAATATGTGCATATAAATACTTTGAAAATGTTTTTTTTTTCTGTGACTCTCTAGCTCTAATATTCTATAAAATTAAAGAAATAAAACGTTTGTAAATTGGATACAAAAATGGCGATCAACATATAGACTCAGCTCATCGTCCTGCTCAAAAATATACATACTTTACACTGTTTATTCTATCTATCTATTTCTTCCAACTTCTGTATGCCTTTCTCACCCCTTTGCAATTAGTGCTGTGTGTACAACAAAAGTTATCTTTATGTTTTTGATTAGGCAAAACTAAAGATAAATAAAGCGTCATTGCTCAGTGTCTAGTTGGGACTTTACCTATGACAGTTACACACGATACCTCGCCAAAATTAATTATCTTAATTCGGCCCGAAAGACGCGCGCGTTGAGAAACTTTTGTCAACTACTGTTTGTCATTATGCCGTCAACAGGCTGCATCTGACAGATACTTTTGTGCATTTAATTGCAAACTGCAAGTTGCAAGTTGCAAGTTGCGAATTGCGAGTTGCGAGCAAACCAATTTCATTTTCATGCCACTCGACGCTGCTCAAGTGCCACTGAGTGAAGTCGGGCGACAGATAACTCAGCTGTGGTGGGGTGGCTCACGCTATGGGGTGGGGGCTTTGGGGTTGGGGTTTCAGAAGAGGCTCTCGGGCGCTTGATGAGAGGCGCTTTTCAGCTGGAGACGAAATTGTGATGGCGCCACTCGGTTCTCGGTTCAGCTGCGTCTTGAAATGAATTAACAGAAAAATTAACTCAACACCAGCACAAGTGCGACCGGTCGGATGGGTTGGGGGAAGGTGGGGCCAGCCCCACACGCTGCACACAAAAAGTTGTGAAAAACAATTAATTAAACTAATGACTTGATAGAAATTGTATGCAGCAGCAGACGCGTTGAGTCCGACAGTCTAAATTAATGCTGATAAAGCTGATTTTCGCTCAATACTTATACTCTTTTCGAAGTAAATAGTATATTAAGTTTGTGCTGAAGTTTGTAACGCATAGAAGCAAGCGTCGGAGACCCCGAAAAGTTACTGCCAGTATGCTAAGAATGTCAAAACAAATTGATCTAGCCATGTCCGTCTGTCTGTCTGTCTGTATGTATGCAAACTAGTCCCTCAGTTTTTGAGCTATCGTGATAAAACTTTGCACAGAGACTTATTATTCAAAGGGACAGCACATTGGTCGGAACCGGCCGGATCAGACCACTATATCTTATAGCTGCCATGCAACTGGATGTCGTTTTTTGCCATAAATCCCATGTTTTCAAAACTATCGCGATGAAACTTTCGAAAAGAGCATAAAATCTTCGGCACGCGGAAGATAAACCTTTCCCACTTGTTTTCCTTATTATTTCGCAACAGCTGCTGGGGCTTCTAATTAAGGGTTTTCAGCGTGTCGAGCAGATTCTAATATCAGTAATGTATTGATTGGTGTAACTTCAAACAATCATAGACAAAATGTGTATAGAAAGAACTAGGAGTATATTGGTATATAGGTTTTAAAGATATGCATTTTGAAACTTTTGATATCATTCAGCAGTCGAAAAAAGTAATAACAACAATTATTCAATTATTTAGTATACAACTGATAACTGCTTTGAGGCACTGTTCGTAGCTTGAAATCATCAAGAAATTAGCTAGAAATGCCTTCTCTATTTTCGTCATACATTCTGTATATGGCGCTCAACTAAATTGCAAAATGAATTCGTTTGACTGAAATAATAATTAACGCTCTCACAATTTCTTGCTCAATTCGCAAATTGCGTCGTCGTCGTTGCGGTTTCTATTATTCTCTGTCTGTCTGTCTGTTTGTCAAGTAATTTGCATAAGTTTTCTATATAATTTCTTGCCTACACTTAGAAATGACAAATGGTATATACTGCGTTTAAAGCATACAAAATACTTAGAAAACTTTATCACACTCAAGGTTTATTGAGAAAATGTACTATTCAACTGAATTTGCATTTAAATAATTTATATAAAGAATTTTTTTTATTATTCACAAATAACTTACACAACTGCTAGCGTGTTGAAAGGTCAACTTAACGGGGAGTGTTTAGCTTGATATTTATATATTTTTTAGATATATATTTAGAAATAAATTAAGTCAAAAGCTGTAATAATATAATAATTATTCAATTATTATATTATAAAATTAATTATTAAAATTTAAAATTCTTTTAGACCTCATATATTTATAGTATTAAGTATTTGATTAATTAGTTAATGGTTTTTCTATTTGCTAATCGGTGACCAGTTGTACAGACATGATTTTGCAGTTTTTCTTTTGCTTCGCAAACTTGAATAAATAAATCGTTTTATAAGCTTAATTGAATGAAAGTGTGTTTTTCTTATTTTCAAGTTCAGGGTCATTTGAGTGCTTGCCTTGTGCAAGGAGTTTGGTCATTAAATATAATAATAGGATTAATCCTTGAACTACTGAGTCCATTGCCTGCCCTAAATGTACCATTTGGGTTATTTATTTTTATTTGTCTTGAAGCAAAACTAAATGCATTTTAATTGAAGTATTGCGTGTGGCTGCTAAATCAGCCACCGTCAGCCTTGTGTGACGCCACGCCCACAAACACCCACACCGCCCCCTTTGCTGAGCTATTTGCCAGCTGTCAGTTGGCTACTCTCAATAATGTGCAGACTCGTAAAATGCTGGCCAGCACGCAATGAAAGACTCAACATGCAAATTGCACATACGCCACGTGACCCCAACTCTGTCTCCCTCTTTCTCTCTCTGCCTTTCTTCTCCCCTCTCTTTCTCTCTCTCTCTGAGAGGGGTCTGTTACAATAAAGTGCAAGCCAGCTAGCTTGTCAGCGGCTTCAATTTAAAGCCCAGCCATAAAGATAGCGCGCAGTTAGAGCTTAACAATAAATACCAAATAATTGTGGGCCATAAAAGTTAAGTTGTTAATTGCTCTGTTTGCTTTCAGGCCGCATCGCAGGCAAAATCGCGTGTGGCGTCGATTTCAATGGAATATTTGACGAGCTGACATTCGCTTGTTGTTGTTATTGTTGCTGCTGTTGCTGTTGTTGCTGTGGGTGTCACTCCTCGGGCATATTTCATTAAACGTGGCCCAAAAAACTTGGCCCGCAAAAACAATGTTAAATAATTCATTCGGCAAGCTGAAAGTTTCGCGTGAGAATTTAGCCATATTACACGTTACCAGTGCGGACAGGACGTAGGACAGGGAAGAAGGGTGATGGTGGGGGTGGGGGTGGGGGAGGCGACATAGCTGCGTGTTAAGCCGGAAATGAAAACTCTGTTAATTGCCTTGAAGTATGCAGAGCATTGCCAAAGTTGTTGCTGTTGTTGCCGTTTTGCTGTATCTATCGATAAAAGCGGATCAACTGTCTGTCTGTCTGTCTGCCTGCCTGCAGGGCCTATCTTCTCACTTGCTACCGCCTTGGGGTCCCAGGCACAACTTTTCCGATGTCAATGAACTTCTGGGGGGGCAGTGAGTAGTAGTGCCCAGCTGCTATAATGGAAAAGACGTGTTTCTTTAGTTCCCAACGATTGCTATTTATAATTTTTTAATGATTTATTGGACGGCTGTCCAGTGTTGAATCCAAAAAAAGGACACAGACCAAAATAAATAGCTAAAATTGTTAACAAATAACTTTGCATTTAAAGCGTATTACAATTAATCAATATATAGCCAAAGCTGGTAAGCTATATAACTAAACGATATATTGAATATAAATGTCTTATTTAATTTTTAATCATTTAAAAAAGAAAAAGCTTTGAAATATATTATTGAAAAACTTTCAGAAACTTTTAAACTATAAAGCTTAAAAAGTTTTTAAATGTATTAAGAAATATTATTATCTGTACAAATATCACATTGACTAGTTCGCCTAGCTTCCAGTGGCAATATTAATTTGTTTACAATATGTGGCTTATATTTTAGTTAATTATTTAAGAAGTATTAATGAGTAAATGTGTGAACATATACTTAATAAGCATATGCAAATATTTTGATATTATTTCAGGCTTTTCTACTTTTATAAGTTGTATAAATAAAGTAATTTGAATGAAAAAAGCTTCTTGTTTGAGTTTTTACAAGAAAGCTTGTAAGCTTTTGTTTTAAATAATTGTACTCTCTTACTGATAAATATTACTGCTGGTTCAAATGTAAAACTAAACTGCCATAAATCAAGTATACTCTGTCTTTTAAAGTATTATTCGATTTAAAGAAATTGTAATTTTGTGTATTCTTTGCAAGTATAATCAGAGATGTTGCAACTGTGTGGCATTTGAGTTAAAGATAAGTTAACATAGAGTTTAGTCAGTGATCTCATTAAACCATTACATTCGATAAGCGTGTCAGCAATAATCTACAGCTACGTTAATTGAATGATTCAACAGCTACAGTTGATAAACAGTTGGAATGCAATCAGCGCTCAACTGGGGTCGGCTTACGCATTGTCAGATGACTAACAAATCAGTTGCGTCTCTTCGAGTGGAATGAAACATAGATAAAGAAACATAGTTGCGGCTAATTACCATAATTGTCATCGACAGCGGCATAGGGGGGCGTGGCATCGCCAGCTGAGTCCATGGTGTCGCCGGCAACGGCAACGGCATTGGCGAAGGCCAATGTGGTCGCTGGAATCGCCGGCGGCTGATCCTGCTGCTCAATGGAAGTGGGTGCAGTGGCCTGCGAGAAGGTGGTGGGAATGTGCGTGGCTAGCTTAAACTCAGTCTCAAGTGTTTCCCAGCCGGAGCCACCGTCTGCCTCCGCATTGACTAGCTCCAACCCATTCCGTTGCGAAGTGCTGGCCACAGGCACCGGCTCTGTGGTGCTGATGGTGTTAGTGGTGGTGGTGGTGCTGCTGCTGCTTGCCACACCGAATGTCATTGGTGGTGCAGTGCTGGGCAGCGCTGTGCTGCAATGTTGCTGCACAATGCCGCTGAAGAGCAACAGCTGCAGCAGGGCGCGCACTGCCAGGGGCAATTGTAGTGGGCGTGGCATTTTGCTAGCTATACTAATTGCTTTTATTACGAATCTCACTCGTTCGATTTAGTTGCTGTGTTTGTGCGTTGTTGTTTAGTGCGCTTTTGTTCCACGGTGCGTGTGGAACTCGAGGCTTTTGTTATTGTGTTATTAAAACTGTTGTTTCGCTTTTATCTAGTGCTTACAACATTTTGTGCAAAGTTTTTTCTTTTCAGTTTCGTTTTGTGCGATTTTTGTTAGTTAAAGTTTTCGATTTGCTTAAATGATTTCCATTTTGAAACTGTCACGAAATATTGTACAAATAAATTAAAATCTGATAGACTTTTGTTGTTGTTGTTGTTGTTGCTGCATTATTGTTTGTTGTTCTTGTCGCGTAAAACCTTTTTTTTTAGCAAAACATAAAAAAACAACTTAAATATAAAACGAGATCCACTCGCAGCTGTCACTTTTTATGATAATTTATTGCATTTTTTCGATAATATCTGCCATTGTTTTTGTGTGTGTGTTCTCTTTTGGCTACCCTTTGTTTTTTTTCGCGCTTTCTTTTGCACTCTTCTGCGCAGAGTTCAACGCGGTTCAATCTTCCAAACATAGGGGCGTGCCTTTACAGCTGCAGCCGCTTAAAAATACACTGCTCTCTCCCTCTCTCGCTCTCTCTCTTACACAGTCTCTTGCTCATGTGTGACCACATAAATAAAATTATAAATGTGGCCATATAAAAGAAAATATGAAGAGCTTGCAATAAACTGACGAGCCCAACATCGTCAGCGTCTCCCCTCCACTCCCCCATTGACATGTGTGCAACAGCTGGCGGCACTCGAATACTACTCACAAAAACCACGAGCAAAGCTCACAGATTTGAGGCGCAGAGTGAGTCGGATTTAGGCGACACGAATGTGCGCTACATAACAATACTCGATTTCAATTTCGAGTGCTTGTAATGTATAAAAATAGTGTCCAATTGAAGTACTTCGGTGATATTAATACGAATATTCAATTATTGGATGTATTGCCTTTTTAAATAACATTCAAAGCAAATGTTTGTAATCTATAAACTAATGCTATTCAATATACCATCATTACTTATGATTATATTTTACAAATAACTTCGCAAGTTTTAAGCTGTGAGCATATTCAAATACTGCTTAATGTTAGATATAGTTTTTAAACTTGGAAAAGCTGGCTAATAGCTGGCTGATGTTGAACATATGCATGTATATATATATATATATGATAATAGCTAAATATTTCCATGCTAAAGAAGTTCTCTTGGCTGTCTATCCAGTTGCAAATCCAGCTAGTTAATTAGCAAGCCAAGAAGACTAACAACTGTCAATCACGCACAGTCAGTGCTGCAGCTAATATGCTCCACCTCATCAAGTAACTGCAGCGCAAATAGCAGGCACAGTGGGCGGGGTGGGGGAAGTTGGGGGTAGCTGTACAAAGTGCAAATTACAGTGCGCTCGTGCTGATTCATTGAGAACCTGGGCCTGGGCCTGGGCCTGGGCCTGGGCACGCCATGTGCTTGGAGTAATGTGTTGCTCGTGACTGTTGAGCAGACGGTGCTAATTAGCAGCTCATCAAACTGCAGCCACATGCAAAAAACAAAAAACGAGAGAGAGAGAGAAGAAAATAGCCAAACGATTCGAGCAAAAGGCCGCTGGTGAGGCATTAGCTGCTTAGTCGTAACTATAATAGCGATAAAAATAATAATAATGAGGAAGTATTAGAATAACAAAATGTGACACATAAGTGAGCCATATAAATTGATGCATGTATATAAGCAAGTATCTAGGGCTATAAAAACGATATTGAAAAATGAGTTGGGCTGAGAATATTGGACAATTGCTGGCCATTTATAGGGCAGCCATAAGTAGACGAAGCTCATAAAACAACAAGTAAGAGTGCTCTAGTCGGGAGTGCCCGACTAGGAGATACCCTGAACCCAGTCCTTACATTCATACTAATCTATTAGTGTGTATACATACATGTAATCGAAAGTAAAATCTTAAATAACTTCTGTGTTTATTGTCCGATCTTTCTGAAAGTCTTAGGACATAACATTGGCTATAAAATGTGTGACCAAACAAAATTGCAAGATCATAACTTCAACAAGTGAGAACGTTGCAGTCGGGCGGAGCCGACTGCGTAATACTCTGATACCATTTTAAGAACAGCTGAAAGCAAGTGAACAGAAAATTTTTGGTCGATCTTAAGAGGGGGTGACCAGAAGTCTATCTACCAATTTTGGTGACTCTAGCTCTCAAACTGTGGAAGATATAAGCTTCGCGATTTTGGGGGCGGAGAGGGCGTGGCCCCAAAATTTGGCCGATCTTTAGAGGGAGTGACAAGAAGTCTATTTTACAAATTTCTTGACTCTAGCTCTAAAACTGTGGAAGATATACATTTTCACGATTTTTGGGGCGGGAGGGCGTGGCCCCAAATTTTTTTACGATATTTAGAGGGGCTGACCAGAATTCTATCTTCCAAGTTTAATGACTCTAGCTCTGAAACTGTGGAAGATATAAATTTTCGCGATTTTTGGGGGCGGGAGGGGGCGGGGCCCCAAAATTTTTTGCTGATCTTTAGGGGGGCTGACAATAAGTCTATCCTCAATTTTGGTGACTCTAGCTCTAAAACTGTGGAAGATATACATTTTCGGATTGGGGGCTGGAGGGGGCGGAGGCCCCAAAATTTTTTGCCGATCTTTAGGGGGGCTGACAATAAGTCTATCTTCCAATTTTGGTGGCCCTAGCTCTTAAACTGTGCGAGATATAGGCTTCCGTGTTTCGTGGGGCGGGGTGGCTGGGGGCGTTCCAGTGGGCGTGGCCGGAAAATCCAGGACGCAATCTTTGGGCTGGTCAGCCCTAGTCTAAATTCCAAATTTGGGGACTCTAGCTTCAAAATTGCGGGAAATATACACGTGTTATCGAATTGTGCATTCATGTATATCGATTTTCGCGATTACGGGGGCGGGAGTGGGCGTGGTCGAAATTTTGTTTCTGTAATTGTAGAGGACGTCACCAGTAATATATATTCCAAATGTGGTGACTTTAGCTCTAAAACTGCGGGAGATATAAGCATTTCAAATTAATTTTGGAGGGGGGGCTGGTGGGCGTAATAATGGGCGTGGCTTATTAACCTAGGATCCAATTTTTTCGGAGGTCACCAGCAATATACCTACCAAATTTGATTACTCTAGCTTCAAAATTGTGGGAGTTTATTCACGTTTAATCGATTTGTGATTTGAGGTGTATCGACATGTTATCGATTTGCCAGCCTCCCAGTGGGCGTGGCATAAATTTGGAATAAACTTGATCTGAAGCAGATAGCTATAATCATAACGCAAAAGATTTCAAGAGTCTATCTAATATCGTTTCGGAAATACGCGCGTTCATCCAGACAGACAGACGGACGGACGGACAGACGGACAGACGGACAGACGGACGGCCTGACGGACATTCGACAAAACCAATATACTATGAGTACCTTCGGTATCAGAGTATAAAAATGGGGGATTGGGGGGTGGTATGAAATATTTGTAATATGTGTATGATATTCGAGATTATACATGCCCAATTTGGGGCATCTTGCTCATATAAATTTCATTTTATGGCCACAAAACACTGGTCTGAAGTCGAAATTTATCGATAACTTTTGAATGGGACGAGTTATCGATAAAATGAAATAAACTGTCCTGTCCCGGGACTACGAGAACTTATATTCCAAATATGAAGTCTCTAGCTCGTATAGTCTCTGATATCCGCGTGTTCATACTGACGGACAGACGGACATGGCTAGATCGACTCGGCTGTTGATACTGATCAAGAATATATATACTTTATATGGTCGGAGATGCTTCCATATGCCTGTTACATACTTTTGCACAAAACCATAATACCCTTTTTACCCATTTTTAATGGGTTCAGGGTATACAAATAGGCAATAATAATATGACAGGCCTGTGCCAATTTTCAATAAACAAACTGAGGTCAGCGACTTTAGGGTCAATTTGAAGCATTTGGATTGGGCTCAGATTCGGTGACATGTGCCACGGCGATTGCGATTGATATTGCGATTGCAAATGTAATTGAAAAACTGCCCACTGAGTTGCCTGTCAAGTGCAGAACGTAACGGAAGAGACGCAATGGATATATATATACATATTTAGTACAAACCCACATAGAGTACACATACATATGATCCACACACACACACACATACAGTTAAACAATCATAACGATGTTTTTTATGACCGCTTGGTCGCTTTTCGAGATAAGCCCCATTATGCTTGCCATGTACATAACAATAAGCGACCTTTCTGTTTTCAGTACGTACTATGTGATGTGATTGATAAAAAGTGAACATGTTATCGTTGTGGCAGGTAACAAAATTTATAGACCGGCTACGGAAGTAGCAGCTACATGATAGTGGGGCAAATGAGCCTAAGCCGATTTGCTTTTGAATTGTTTACAAAAAAAATAAATAAATAAATGACAAACTTTATGGAGCAGCTAAGATACATTGTATAGATATATGTGTGGGGGCGGCCACTTTGCTGACAGCATGTGAAAGTGTGTTAAAGTGTCTCAAGTGTCAATAAAAATCATCTAATTGGGCACTCAACAAACTGAGTTACAAGACTTGAAGTTGAAGTTGATGTTGTGTTATGTTATGGTTAAGAATGAAGAAACGCTTGCTGTGAGTGCGAAAGATTCAAGATGCTAGCATAGATGTCAATATCTGATACATTTTTTGGATCTTTAAGCCATAATTTGGACAAGTTCAAAGAACGACAAACGAAAACTCATTTCCCGCTTATCTGCATACATGCATGTATTAGTAGCTGCACAAGTATTAGTGCACGTTCGTCTCAAGAAGTCTTCAAGCAGAGCTCTCTCCACAATGCTGTGCTCTATGCGTGTGAGTTTGGATTGAGCTAGAGACACATTTGCATTGAGATTAAGCACTAAGACTCGGAAATGCTCGGTCTGAGGAAGAGCTAATGCATTTTCAATCGCTTGCCCATTATTTGGGCACCTCTTTCCAAGATGAATATGGCTCTAATAGGCGTGAGACTGTTTGATAACCCACATATTGCCGCACTTAAGCAGCCACTTTCCAAAGACCCAAATCAAATACACACACACACACACACACACACACACACACACATACTTCCTATGCATACAGCACATGGGAATGTTTGTTTATTTGCTTGCTTGTTGTTTTTTGGCTGCCCGAACGCCCGAAGCAGCGGTTTTTTATGAATGGCCCACATTGTGGAGCCGGGGCATACAATATGCGAGTATAGTAGTATATCAAAATTTGGCTCGTTTGTTGTTTTTAGCGACTCGTCGAATGTTGTTAATTTGTAAGCCAAATAAACGGTATCAAACAATGCGATGAATGCCCAAATTGGGGTTGGCAGGCCGGCTGTCTATGGCTAAGGTCAGTGCACTGGGGACATGGGTATGGATGCGCATGCACCGCAAAAAGGACATGCGAAAAATCAATAGAGCCGGCCTGGGCGCCCAGTGCACGTGGTGCCCGAGCACTGGAAACGAGCAGAGCCAACTTTTGCAGACGGTCGGTCGGTCGGTCGGTCGGTCAGAAATACCGATTGCGAACCAGGCAAACGAGAGAATATCTGAAATTGTGTCACTTAACTGTCGAAAAAGAACGCTCAATATAAACATAGTTCTTATTGTTGTTTTCTTTTTCTATTGCGTTCGCTAAATTATGCGAAATTATGGGGCCGTCGTTGTAAAAGAGAGCACAATACTAAAGCTGAGCTTCGCTATGGGAAACATCACAGAATGTCAACAAAACGCAGCGAGAGCAAACTCACTTTTTCGCTCTCTTTTGCGCTCTATTACATGCTCGCTCCCTCTCTCACTTCATAACGCGCTCACGACTCGTTTTGAGCGAATTTGCCTGGCCTTTGGGTTGCGTTCTGTTTTTTTTTTTTATTGATTTCTTGAAAGGTACACAAAATGCGAATAACAACAACAACAACAATAAGAACAACGAACAAAGGCAACAACAACAACAACAACAAGACTAATGGGCGCACTATTGTACACTATATTATTATTGTTATTTCATCTATTTTTTGATTCACACACTTTTATTGTCTTATATTTTGTATGTGCCGTTTTTGAATTTAATAGTAAATTGTTTTGTGTGTGTTTTCTTTAGCTTTGGCACAAATTGAGATTTTCTTTATTGTTTTGGTGCTGGTTTCCAGATTGTTGTTGTCTACTATATATAACACACACACATTTGCTTAATTCACGTACATATGTATATTGTGCGATTCAGTTATTTAATTCGTATATATAGCGTAAATTCGTCTTTGCTTTTGTACCAAACTGTCCGCTGTTGCCGAAAAAGGCGGCTGCTGCGCAGAAATTTTTCAGGCGTACGCACTACACACTACACACATGATAATTTTCACCGTTCTTTCACAGCTGGCTGCACTGGCCTGCGTTTAGTTATTAAAAGTGCAACAGTCAACAATTGTATGTGTCTAGCTGTGCATTTCATTGACAATATTATTGAATTTTTATACAAAATGTTTGCCTCTTTTTGCAATGGGCCACAATCAGAAAAAACTACAGCGCAACGAGACGGCGGCCACAGCGACGGCGACTATGATGACAGAGACAGACAAACACACGGGCGACTGCTTCAACTGTCAGATACACTGATACATTCGCCGTCGTTGGCTTGGGCGAATTCGCCGCGGTGCGGCATATGCGGCAGCTGCTATTGCTGTTGGCTGCTGCTGCTGCTGCTGCTAAGAGAGCGAGAGCGAGCGCGCCTATGCTTGTGTGTGTGTGTGTGTGTGTGTCTGAGAGCGAGCGACTCGCCAAACTAAACAAAATGCGAGTGCAAGCGGGAAATTAATTCGTCAGGGAATTTTGTTTTGGGCGCGCATTTGAATTGTGGGATATTTAATGCGTGTTCGTATCGATAGCAATTAATCTAGCTGCGATAGTTTTATTGACTGCATATTACTTAATTAATTTGTTTGGGCAACATGTATATATTAACTTGCCATTAATAAGGTGCGTTTCCGATAAGCAATGTTATTAGTTTGTGTCATTGCCACAACTGATAATGTAAACAGCGGCTACGTCAGTTCAATAAATTCAATTGACATAATCGGATATAACAAATAACGACTGTTAAATAACATGTACTTCGCTTGAACTTAGCATATGTGATAAGAAATAGAAATGACTGGCGAATTAATGCGAAATTATTATAGAGAGGACACAACAGATTTTGAATAGATGAATCTAAGGATAAGAGATGAAAGTACGGGCGTAATTTGATAAGCTTATTGGAATATGGAGGCAACAAATGTTCAGTTTGACGGAATAGAACTTAAAAACTAACAAGGCTGACGAGAAAGTTAGAACCAATCTCATCTGATAAAAGCTTATCTAAGAGCATTTCTCTCAAGTTGTCTATCACGATCCCAATGAAAACCGAAGACATAAAACAAATTACGATGAATTTTAAAAGAGATTCCAATTCGCTACATTTCTAATAAATACACTATGCATATGAATATTGTTTTTTCAAGGCATTCGACATATTCAATGTCATCTCTGAACTATTCAAAAAATAGCTGCAGAGCGAAAAGTGATGCATGCGTTTTTTACTTGAGTTAACTTTAGAGTAGTTGAATAGTTTAAAGCTTAAGCTTCAAATAAAGGTGCTTATATACTACATTTAAGTTTGAAGTGCTTAAAGAGCGCTTAGCTGAGCTCATAATTTTTGGCATACTCAGCTTCTCTTTGTATATACTAAAGGGGTATCTGCTGTCTGTTTATTACCCATTTGCTCTGCTTCTTCTGCCACATTGTCATGTGTCTCTCTCTCTCTCTCTGTGTGTGTGTGTGTGTGTGTAACAGAAGCTGCCACAATTCTTGGCCATTTAGTAAGCCCCAACACAAAAGATACATCATTAGGCATTATGCTAAAATTACCTGCCTATGCATAAAACCACTTGAAAACTCATTACAAAAGCGCCACAGCACCGCTTACATAATACTCACACACACACCACACACATACACATTCACATCTAGTTAGTGTGAGAGTAGAAAGGTGGCTCAGACTGTTACAACAGTTTGCACCATTGGCCACAAAAGTAGGCGCTGCAAAAGTTGCCACAGGGGCGTTAAAGCACTTAGATTTATGTCGCCCGATACACACGCATACACACACACACACACACACACACACTCGCACACACTCGCACACACACTCAGATTCGCTTATACACAGATAGACACACACACACAGATACACACACACACACACCCAACATAGTCAGAACTTTGACTCGTTTTATGCATTTAATAAAAACTTTCACTTCAGCTTTTCGCATTTTCCGCGCGCTTTTCACTCTTTCGGCGAAACTTTTGCGCTGCATTGATGCCAAGTACTTAAAAAGCAATTTCCATGCGGGCCGCAGCAGCATTAAAAAAAGGGCTGCAAATATTAATGAAATGATTTCGAGTGGAGTTATGCTTATGCTTTTACTACTACTTCATTTTATTTTTATATTTTTGATTTTCTTTCTGATATGTATATAGAATTTTGGTGGGCTTATTAAAAAGTTAAAAGGTGTTGTGCCGCTGCTTGTGGCATATTTGTTGTGTGTGTGTGTCTGTGTGTGTGTGTGTGTGTTTTGGGCAAGTATGAAAAAATCATAAAAACCATTAAAATAATGTTAATTCATTAAGTGGCCGTAACTTGCTCGGGCGCCCAAGTGTAGGCTATAAAAATTTTACGCACAAAAGGCAACCGCAACAGCAGAAGCAGCAGCAGGATATACAGCATCGAGTGGATCTAGAGGAGCCGTTAAGCTGGCAGTCGGCGAACTGTTGGCGCCTTAGGTTAACTTCAGCTTTTGCTGCGAAAATGAATGATTTTTATTTAGATTTTATGGCGCTTGTTTTTCGCCGAGGCGGTGCTGGTAATTAGGGCCAGGTTTATGCCCCGCCAGCCAGGTGTACATCATGCCGCAACAACAACAACAACAACAACAATAACAACGCCTAACAATAAACTCGAAAATTATGTGAATGAGTTTCTTAACTTATTTTCGACTGTGCAACTGGCTTGGCCCAAAAATATATAAAAAATAAGTTGCCCCAGTCGGTTTTAGGCTCTCAAGATTTATATCTGGCACATGGCAGGCTGGCAGGCAGGCTGGTTAAGGAAGGCGGTGTGGTGGGGAGCGGGGGGTTGGGTTGGGGGTTTGGGGTTGGGTTGATGGGGGGCAGTCAAACTGCCAACGAGCAAAGCAAACAAAAAGCGAAACGAAACAAACAAGCAAAGTTAAATGAACAACTTTTGTGCATTATTTATCTGCAAAGTGAAAACATGAGCACTAAGAACAAATACGATAGCTGTACTTGAGAAACAATGACTAGACGGATACCCTAGAATTGATTTGCAGCTGCAAGTGGGCTTTCAGCTTAGCATTAGTGAGCTAAAAAGAAAAGTATATACTAGGCAGCAAGTTTTCAATTGCAGCCTTATAAAAAGTGAATACAGCTTTTTAAAGTGAAGTTAAGTCAAGTTTGTAATGAATTTCTGTTGTGCTTTCTAGGCGAAAACGAATAAAGATACAAGTTTAAGCTTAACTTGTATAGAAACTGATGGAGAATGATATTTCTTTTTGCATTTGTTTAAAATCAGTCGATACAGAACAAATATTTAATGAAAAATAAAAAAATGTACATGATCTGGGGGTATTTAACTTGAAAAGTTTGTCCAACATATGTTGCTAAGATTGGAATACGCACAGAAAAAAGCCCAATCGAACAAAAAATAGAAATAATAAATAATAAAATAAAACAAGTGGGGAAGGATTATCTTCGGCGTGCCGAAGATTTTATACTCTTTTCGAACCTATAGGCAGTTTTCACTCTGCTAACTGCACCACTGAAATTTCATAAGCTGTATAAAATCGTTTTGTCGCGTAACATTTTTTTTTGTTTCAAGAATATGTAATTCATTGCCAGTTGTATAGCAGCTATAAGATATAGTGATCCGATCCGGCCGGCTGCAAACCAATATGATGTCTCTTTGAATAATAAATATCAGTGCAAAGTTTCATCGCGATAGATTAAAAAACATGGGATATATGGCCAAAACCGACTTCGAGTTGTATGGCAGCTATAAGATATAGTGGTCCGATCCGGCCGGATCCGACCAATGTGCTGTCCCCTGGAATAATAAGTGTCTGTGCAAAGTTTTATCGCGATAGCTTAAAAACTGAGGGACTAGTTTGCATACATACAGACAGAACAGACAGACGGACATGGCTAGATCAATTTGTATTGTCATTCCAAGCATACTGGCAGTATCTTTTGGGGGTCTCCGACGCTTCCTTCTATGCGTTACAAACTTCAGGACAAACTTAATATACTATTTTCTTCGAAAAGAGTATAAAGAGTGGAAAGGATTAGTAACAAATAAGTAAGCCTATGAGTTAGTTACGAGCTACAGATTTAAAGTGCACCGACAAACTCGACTATAATGAGCACAGAGTACACAAAAGGCTTCCTGCTAGGTAATCAAAGACATCAAAAGAAGAGGAAGCTTAATACTTAATACAAAGTAACGTCAAGACTGTATATGCAATTAAACAAGCTGGCTACCAGGTTCGTCGGAGTCGTCGGCCTTTCTTCTGATTACAGGGTATTTGCGAAATCATAACCACAAGAGTGCGGCATAACAAGCTGGCTGCCAGCAGCAGATGAAACCGCGCTGCCACTGGGCCTGCCTCACTGGCTCTCTGACTGATTATGAGCTTTTGTAACTGTGTGAGTATGTGTGTGTGTGTGTGTATGTGTGTGTGTGTGTGCATGTGTGTGTGTGTGTGGTAGCCACTCATTTAATATTTTATGACTTATCTCTTTTCTATTAAGATATTTTAATGTACAAGCGAAAAATGTGAAGAGCAAACCGCAGAACGAAATTCAGCTCAGCCCATAAAATCTAATAAACATAAGTCAGTGCCTGTCAGGCATGTGTGTGTGTGTGTGCGTGTGTGTGTGTATTGTATATTGTTGTGGTTTTGACATTTTATGGGGCGAGTCTGTGAGGCAGCAAAGCATTCTTACCGTTACTGGCTTTTATTGATACGCTGCTAAGAATTTACAACTTGAGGACGAGGCTTGTGGCAGTATGGGCGTTGGCTGAGGCAGGGGGGGGCGTGGCTCCGCAGGCTGCGATTTTTAATATGCATTAAAATTAATAAGAACACGTGTCGTACGCTCAGACATCGTTTCGCTGTCGTCTTCATAATTCCGTTTTATCGCGCACAAATTTTTATAGCAGCGCCACAGGCGTCGATTTTAAATAATGGCTGCCGCTGCCTCCTTCTGTGTAGTCGTCCTTTTTTGCCTTGCCATATAACGTGCCTGAGCTCTCTCTCGTTGATTTTGGCGCCATTTTGTTGGGTTGTTAATTTTATGCTTATGAGATAAGAAATTGCGACAAAAACGATGGAAAATTGCTGCGCAAACTGTGCTCAAAGTTAGCGCATCGAATGTCCTGTCGTATTTATGACTATGCAATTTCGCACTGTGCCCCCCACCTGATAAATGGCCAAAATGAATCATTTCATTTGTGCTCTCTACCTGCTGGTCCACCTAATCGGCCGAAGTGTAGCATATGAGTTGTTCTATGGCAATAAACAGTTTGTGCAGCTGCGTATTTTGGAAATTCTTGAAATTTTAATTCACTGTTAGCTAGATGAGCTTTTGTGGCTAGAGTTGAATTCGTGTTGTGTTGGCTTAGTTTGGAGCGGCAGGAGTTGCATGCTTGAACTAATCCGATGTCGTTTGCAACACCACAGAACAGAACAGAACTCAACCACGATTGAAACACAATTTAAATACCGAACTTTAATTCGACTTCACTCTCCAGAAGAATATACAAAAACAACCTTCAAATATCAAGTTATTTGTTATTTCAACTCTTATAACGAACAAATTCCATTATTGTGCAGCTTATGCGCCTGCGAATAGTTGTCCTTTTAGTATGTCAATTGAAATTGGCTGACCCCCCCGAGTCAGGTAATTGCAAATGGGCCCAGTAATCCAATTGCTCTGCCAAGACACGTCAGCATGTAATTTGAGGTGCAGCAACAGACTTATGTATTGGTTGACGGGGCGTTACCTGAACCCAAGACTATTGCATTTGGTCGATGGTCGATGGTCGATGCCCGAAGGCAGCTCTTTGGTTATGGCCAGTAATATGTGTGCAGTTAGGCCTTTGACGGGCTAATAACCAATGCTGGGTCCGACTTGCCGCCTAATTGCAATTCACAGATGTGTGTACTTTGTCCGTGGCCAAGGGCAGCTCACAGTTGAATAAGTCGATGGAGCTAATAGTGCTGATAGTGCACCAATGAAATATTATTGCCAGCTTTGAATGTTGCCTACTCTCAAATATTTGCCTAATATATGTTAATTTCATCACGCAATTTTACAGCCATTTCAAAATTGATGTTTGGGCATACTATAGCGTATAGCTGCCATATAACGGTATATTAGACCCACATAACGGGACTGTGGACATTCTATAAGCAATTATTATTATTACCAAAGATAATCTTATTATTTATATAGATATTATCAAAGGCTCAAGAATGCCACAAAGATGTTAATTTATGATAAAATCTGACTGCAAAGAATCAACTCAATGTTTACATACAAAACTGTCAAATGAATCAAATGTAATAACTCTGCAGTTGATACTCTAGTTGAAGATTTAGCATAATATTAGAGTTCTGCATTGCTTATTTAACTGCCCCAGCTGATATTATAATGAATATGTACGCAAGGATATTAAAGAAACCGCAGCGTGCAAATACTGTTGCCCTTTGTGTATGCGGATTTAATAAAATTTCGCTTTTCTGTTAATCCCTGAGCGAAATTTTCGGTCCGTTGATCAAAAACAAAATTAGTTGAATTACATCAACAGCAGCAGCAGCAGCAGCAGCAGCAGCAGCAACAACAGCAACAACATCTGCAATAATAGCAGCGTCAGCGGAAATCCTTTTGCCCGTCAGCTGTGCTGCCCGCAAACACACCTCGTCTGCTGTTTCGGCTGCTGCTGCTGCTCCTGGTGGTCCTGGTGCTCCCCGCATTCGACTGGCAACGCTCTGGACAAACATTACTCATACGCACCGTGGCACCGCAGCCACACGAAAAAGTAGCCAGCACTCACAGGTGGGCGTAATACAATCGCCACGCCCCCCCTGCAGCCGGAGCGTGCTGCTGCTGTGTGTCCTTCCTGATATTTACACCCTGAACGCTGCCGTTAAGCCAGCGAACAATAAAACGAAATTGAATTTTGCGTTTTTAACGGCAAAACCAAACACAAAGGCTATAAACAGGGTGTTTGCCAGCCCGTTGGGGAGGGGCTGCATCCAACACACACACACACAAACACACACACACGGATTTCATGCAGTTTTTAGCCTTTTCCGCACACTGCAGCCGTTACCACAACGACAACAACGACAACAACAGCAACACCATTAAGCCAATTATATGCTGCACTTTTGACATTAAATTCGATTCAATTTATTTGCGCGTCCTTTTTGCCAGCGGCGTCAGCAGCAGCAGCAGCGATATTGAAGTCAATGTTGTTGCTTTTGGTTGCTATGGTTTTTAATGAGGAATTTAATTTCATGCTCGCAGAGACAAAGCCAAACACCAACTTTATTTTGAAAAGCCCCACAAAGTGGACGAAATTGGGCGTTAGTTGCAACCAAAAGGAGTATAAAAATAAAACAAAACAATTGGCAAAGGGATATATTCGGCATGTCGAAGATTTTCTACTCTTTTCGATGCTTTGGATAGATTTTACTAGCTTATTATTTTTGTTTTTAAGCTAATGCATATGCTATATAATAGTTCGCGACTAATTCGCAGATATCCCTCTGCTCATGTTTCTTTCAAAATAGCTTCAATGGAAAAATTAAAGGAAATTAAAGGCATTAGCTTTGAAAACATGGAAACTATAGCCAAAACCGACTTCAAGTTGGATGGAATCTATAACATATAGTGCTTCGATCCCGCCGGTTCCGGCCAATGTGCTGTCTCTTGGAATAATAAGTCTCTGTGCATAGTTTTATCACGATAGCGCAAAAACTGAGGGACTAGCTTGCATACATACAGACAGACACACACACGGACATGGCCAGATCAATCTGTTTTGTCATTCTAAGTCTAGTGGAGGTAGCTTTTGGGGGTCTCCAGCAGTGCCTTCTGTGCATTACACACTTCAGCCCAAAATGAATGTACTATTTTCTTCGAATAGAGTATAAAGACAAGGGAATTACATCAATTTTGATTGTCAAAGCAAACAATTTGCCAATTTTTACTAATTACAAGTTTAGGAGAGACGGTGCATATTATATATATGTTGAGCGGAACAGGCTAAAAATGTGCGTGTTCTATGATTCGATTTTGTAAGAACAATTTCTGAAGTTGCCTTTTTTTGTTACTTATCACTTCTTATGCTTTATTTTAGCTTACAAAAGATTAATGCTAATTCATTTTTATACTCTTTTCGAAGAAAATAGTATATTAAGTTTGTGCTGAAGTTTGTAACGCATAGAAGGAAGCGTCGGAGACCCCCAAAAGTTACTGCCAGTATGCTTAGAATGAGAAAACAAATTGATCTAGCCATGTCCGTCTGTCTGTCTGTCGGTATGTATGCAAACTAGTCCCTCAGTTTTTAAGCTATCGCGATAAAACTTTGTACAGATGCTTATTATTCAAATAGACATCACATTGGTTGGAGCCGGCCGGATCGGATCACTATATCTTATAGCTGCTATACAACTGCCAATTAATTAAATATTCTTAGAACAAAAAAAAAAGTGTTACGCGACAAAACGATTTTATACAGCTTATGAAATTTCAGTGGTGCAGTTGGCAGAGTGAAAATTGCCTATAGATTCGAAAAGAGTATAAAATCTTCGGCACGCACAAGATAATCCTTCCCCACTTGTCGTTATTGCTTTCAAACCTATCGTAGCTTATGTTATTGAGCTTTTGAATGATCAAAATATCCTATATCCGCTGGCCAACTGCTGCCGCAGGACATGCAAGCACATACAATTGCAAAATTTATGTTTGCTATTATGCAAGCCGACTGCCTGCATATTCTCATATGTCACCCTCATTCACAATCGCATCGCCATTGTTATTGCTGTTGTTGCTGTTGTTGTTGTTGTTGTTGTCGTTGCCGTTGACTTAATGGCAGACGACATTGTGAACATAATGCTGACATAATAATATTTTTGTTGCTGCCATGATCTGCATGACAACACACCAACCCCAACCCCAACCCCAACCCCAATACCAATCCCACCCCCACAGCCAAACAACCAAATGCCCCCACAGCCCCTATTTCAGCCCCCAGGACCACTCAGCTTTGCACTAGAAAATGACTCGCAGCTGACTGAGGAACTGTGGAAGCTTCCAACTGCCGCCTTGTCATTTGTCTGGGCCATTACTCACAGTGGCAATCTGCACCCACAAATACACACACACACAAACCAGCAGCCACACACACACACACACACACACACACACACACACACACACATTTGTGCTATTGCAATTTGCTGCAGCTTGAATAAATTCTATAGAAAATGCATTTTTATTGAAATAAATATATTTTCTGCTCTTTTAGTGTGGACTAACAGAAAATCAGCACATGAAGTAGATGGGAAAGTAAGCGAGAAAGTCAGATTGGTAAATGGTACTATATATACATATATACCATCTATATATATATATATATAGTCCCACATAAACACGTCGCTCACTTTTAATTAGAATTTTAAATTTGTGCGAATTTCTCCAACTAGTGCGCAGTGTAGTTTAGCTTTTTTGTTGTTGTTCTTTTATTGTAAGTTCGTTTTGGTTTGTGCATGTCCTGCAGCATTTTGCATAATGCTTCACACCTCCGCTTTGAGCAGAAGAAATTTAAATTTAAATTGAACCACAAGTTGTGAACTTAATTTCCAGTCGTTATTAGTAGTTAGACTATGGGATTAAGCTGAGGTTAAAATAAAACCACAGATTTCAACTCAAGGATTGCACATGGGTCTGAATTTAAAGGTAGACAAAATATTGGAGAAAACTAAAGGAATCCGGATTATAATGGTTTTAAAACGAAAAAAAATGCAATTATATACTATGTTTATAATAGTCGCCTCGAAATTTCAAAAGTATGTTTCTGGCTAATAGATTCTACACAAATCTTTTTATTAGTTTGCTCAACAAAATGACAAGACCATCGAAATATTCACAAATTGTGCAATTAAAAGAAAAACAATTAGAATTAAGAGAAGTCGAATTGGAATATGCTGGCATTATTTTGCTAGCAAATTGTTATTTAGTTCTAATTGGCAAACGTTTTGTTGCGTACAACTTTAATTTCTTCACATAATTGGCAAATCATATTCATATTGTTATTTTCATAAAAGACATGCCAAATATTCAAGTTAAAAGAGTTTTTCGAAAAAGTTTGACGTTTGACATGTTTAAAAGTTCACTAACTCAGCATTTTTAGAGCTCCAACCTAATATTGCAAATGCAATTTACTTATATTCATATTTCAGCCATGCTAGACATTTCGGCTCGATTGGTATTGAATATGGTTTAGGTTCAGCAAAATTGGTTGCGCATCAACAAAAATATGCGTAAAAATCTATAGAATTTCTGCCAGCCATGCACAAGATTAGAAAATATTCAACGTAGGGGGAGCCAAGCTAAATACAAAGGCTGAATTCGAATGGGCGCCCTCTGAAGCTCACAGACAACGGCAAAAGTCGCTGCCAGCCACAACTGTGGACAAGTGTTGAACGCCATTGTGTGTGTGTATGGGTGTGTGGGTGTGTGTGTATGGGTGTATATGTGGGTGTGTGTTCGTGTCTGTGTGTGATGATATGCTTGTGATTGGAGCACGAAACCGAGATGTATGATGATGTTGATGACGACAACGACGACGACGACGACGACGACACACGCAGATTCACTCGCAAGGGTTGTGGCTTGAGGGGGGGCGGAGGGGCTAAGAGCTGGAGGGGGTGTCATAAACAACAGACAAGTTGCACATGCACTAGAGCATAACTACCCGTTGGAGCACCAAGCGAAAAATATACACATATGCAGAGAGAAAAAAAATGCATTTTATTTCTTCTATTGTTTATTCTTTGAAATCAAATTAAGCTAAATAAATCTGAAATCAAGAACGTGATTTCAAATTGGTTTAAGATATATTAATGTGTGCAAATTGAAGTCTGTATGTAAAAGAATTGTTAAGGCTTTAGTGTTTAAATACACTTTTCTCTTAAATGAAGCAGTAAAAGGTGATTTTTACCTAAGTAAGAAGAATACATACTTGATGCAAGCTAGTTAATTTTAGAGTATACGCTCTCAATCCTGGAATATATTCTGAGCTTAAGATTTATGCCACTCTGTTGACTTTCGATACGTTTTGTACTTGAAGCAAAACTATATTAAGGTTATTTTTCTCTCTGTATGTGAAATGGATAAACCGAAAAAGTCAGACAAGTAAAGAGAGGAGACAGAAGCTATAAGTATGAGCGGCTTGGAGCCAGCTAGTATGTGCATATTTTAGCTCCCACAGGAAAAATTTCACAAGACACAGTTTAGCAGCTATGACGTACATACATACATGTCAGAGAAGGCGACAAGGAAGGGCGGGAAAGTGAAGAGTGGCAGCGTAACCAACAACTGTGACCAAACAATGTTGATGCTTTGATGAACCTTAAAAGACAACAACAAGACCAGAAATATGACAAAATACAGCAGAAGCTGAGAAAGACTGACAGATAGAGAGAGAGAGAGAGAGAGAGAGAGAGAGAAAGAGAGGCGAGTGCATCGCAAAGTGTTTTTAGCTAACACAGAGCAGCAGGCGGGGCCGGCAACGGGGCGTATGAGTGCTCAAAATTGTGCACTATGGATGAATTGAAGTTCCAATGGGCCACATGCCTGAACGTGAGTGTGCGAGTGTGTGTGGACTCGTCACTTCAAGCAAATGGAGATGAATGCGACGTCTGGGAGCTGCGTCAGGCGAACGGGAGAGAGAAAACGAATATACATTGGCATATTTTATGCATGCTTTTACCACAAATGACACACACACACACACACACACACACAATCACACACATGCACACTCATACGCAGAGATTGCCCAGGTACTTCCTGCTGCATGTGTCCCAGGAGCAATCAGCAACTTTGCAGTTGTGTGGTTGCAATGAGTTTGGCATTGGTTGCCCATTGCCCAATTGAAGTGTTGGCCACTTTACCGGCGCCTTTTGCCAATTTTTCAATTAATTGTTTATAGCATTTGCTATTGTTGACCAACTAATGGCTAAAACCAGCAAAAGCAGCAACAACATTTAGTTTATTGTATTTTTCCTTTATGGTTGGGCAGGCTTAATAACTACCACAGATAATTGTAGTTTGCATCACCTCAACTCAATCAGCATTAAATTATTCACAATTCAATTTAAATATCAATTTCGAAATGTCGATTCATTTGAAAAATATTGACTTATTCCTTCCTTTTTGGGTAAGCGAACAACAAGGGAGTACAAATATTTGGAGTGTGCTCGAATGAGAGATACTGCACTATGGATTTCAGTTCATTGCACACAAGTAATAATATTATTCGTATGTACAATTTAAAGCGCCAACTTCGATAGACTTGTAATAATAAAAGCGTCTGAGTTATGTCGTTCTGGCTGTCACATAAGTTATCTCCACTTGATAATACCCAATTTTACGCATTGTAGACAGTTTACAGGATATTATAACAAATGTTCTATTGTTGGCTTGTGGTGTCAGAAATATATACATCGATATGCAAATGACACGCCCCAAAAAGTATGCAAGAGCTATATTTTGATTTTGACTTTAGTTTCGTGTTGTTAAATTGTTGAACGCTTTTTGGCATTTAGATTTAGGTTATGCTCTGCATAACAAGTAGGCGCTGTCAAATGTGCATGCTGGTCAGAAAGTTTTTGGCTATCGCTATAATTGATTAATTAAATCTCTGGCTAGACAGAAAGAGTTGCACAAATGCAGACAAAGTTCGAGCAAAAACTTGTCACAGCAAAGAAAAGTTTTTTTAAAACAAACATTTATATATAGATATGCTTTTTTTATAGTTTTTACTTTGCATATTCTTGTTCGAGATTGACATGCGAGTTGAATTCTCATGTTGCTCACTTGTCAGCCTGTCAATTGGCACAAGACTGTCACTTAAAGTGCTGCGAGAGACAGAGAGAGAGAGAGAGGGCGGGAGCGGGCGAGCGAGAGGGAGGATGGATGTGCTTGGATATGCTGCATCTATATATATATATGGGCACTTGAAAAGTTTCGAATGGAATGCGAATGCAAAAGCGAATGTGCAGCTTGAAGGCAGCCTTAAAATGCAGTCGTACGTTCGGCTTTTGCCTGTCTCTTGCGCTCTTGCACTCTTGCACTCTTTGACTCCTTGGCACGTCAACTGTAATCAGATTAATAACGGTAAACACTTGTAAAGGTATGCGTACGAACACTTTTGGCCTCGGTTAGTTTGATTAAAAAAACTGCAGCTGCAGCTGCAGCTGCTGAAAACAAACTGACAAACACAAATACACACGAATCGATTCATGTTCACACACAGACACACACGCACACACGCACACACATATACACACATTCGCAGCCAGGTAGATTAAATTTCATTCTGAAGTTGAATTATTGACAACGGAAATTGATGTCATTGACTTGCTCAACTGCCACTGCGACTGCCACTGCGACTGCCACTGCGACTGCCACTGCCACTGCCACACAAGGTGCGACATGAGCTCGTTCAGCTGATTGTGATTAGTCTTTTGTGCAAGTGGAAAGTTGCTGGCGCTTGCAGCTTGATTGATTTATGTGTGAAAATGTGCAGGTTTTTGAGATTGCCACGCGGCAGCTTTATAGCAATGACAAGGACTGAACCACAGTCAGGCTCACATTTGGTTTGTTGCACACACAGCTTGATCTCCTGTTGGCAGTTAAATGAACTGAACGATGAGCAGCTACCAAAGGTTATCCACTCACAACAGGTAGTTTTGCGATTGTTTGAGACAGTGCAGTGAATTGATTTCGTTGCTTATACGAGCAGTAGTTCGATTCAATCGAAATATATTCGACTACTTTTTCGGTGGGTTAATGTATGTGAAAGAGCAAGCCTAACTAGAAAATACATAAAATGGTACACATTATATTGTGAATGATTCATTCTTGTTTCTTGAGAACAGTCAGGTTTTTGTTTATATAATTATTGAATAGTTTTTACCAATTGGTTCATCAAAGTCAATTGATTCATTTGAATAAATATTCATAAAAAATACCTATGCTGTGCTTTATCATGTGAATCGAATCATACGAAATTTAATACATGTGCGTTTGATTGCATTCAATTCTACATAGTAGTTGTTGATTTAGTTAAAATATGTATTTGGCGTGTCACAAGCGATCGGGCAAAGACTCATTTGCAAACATTTGCCTGCTGGGCCCAATGAGGCGTATGCGTGCTGTTGATTTAATGCCCTCTCATTTCATTGGAAATCTCGTATAGTATGTGTGTATGATGTGGTGCGGTATGATGCTGTCAGCTCAGTGACATTGCGCTAGTGGTCTGGGTCAATTGATAATTTTAATTAAGCGCTAATATTTTAATTTATTATTATTATGTTGATGTTGCCAGCTCATCGCGCGCCGTGTGTCTGCTTTTTATGTGATAGACAGACGGACGGACGGACGGACGGACGGACGGTGGGCCGGGCAACATGGCGTATGAGTGATGTGGCATTAGCCTGTCAACCCAACCAACCAGTCAATCAACGTGCTCACAAACTCCAACAACCACCCGTGGGCAATTTTAATATGCAGCTATTTAATTTTATGAATTATTGATGCATATTTAGCTGAAATGGCGTAACTTTGCACATGTCTGCATGTTTACATATGTATGTATGTGTTGTGCGTGTGTGGGTGTGCGTGTGTGTGTGCTAGCGTTTGTGTGTAGGCAATTAGGCCAAGGGGCACTTTTATATATTGCATTGAACACTATATAATATAGTGTAGTCGTTTTGCTCTCCAGTTATTTGTGGTTGATTTATGCGGTCGCTCAACTCGGGATTAGTTGTACTATTTGCACACCACTGTGTGTGCTTTCTCTCTTGTCTATGTGTGTGTGTAGCTTGTGTGTGTATTTACATTGGTTTTGCCGATGCAGTTCATTTTAATTAATAATTTCTTTTTGTTTTTACCCACATGCCATGAAACTCATCGTCAATTGAATGCTCGACTTACCTGCAATGATATGGAAAAAGAGAAATTCTGATTTAGTCTAAATCAAAGATTACTCATTTATATTTATAATTTTAAAAGGAAAATACCATATTCAATGGAATTATTTTATAAAGGTAGATTTCTATTCAAAGAAGGCAAAACTTGAAAAGCTTGTATGATTCAAGCTGACTCACAAGTAAACGATAAACTAGAAATTGTTATCAAATAAATTAGACAAAGGCAACAACTATTAAATAGATTAGAATTAGATATCTAGCAGATAAGGAATTATTGTCTAAGAATCAAAAAAAGGCTTTGTTTTTGGCCAAAGTGGCAAACACTGTTTTTCACATTTAATATGCAAGCATCGAAGCTTTGAATTCCATTTAGTTCTTATATAGACTATAGGCCAAACAAAATGCGTGACCTCTAAACAAAATGGTCGCACATTTGATAATACAATTTTAAATTTCAATCAGCGTCAGCTTGGACTCGTCTCTGGCGAATACTGCACAAAAGTGTCCCTTTCTGTTATCCCTATGTGTGAAATTTAATATTTGTGTTGCCAGTTATACACACACACACACGCACACTACAAAGGCAAGGCAATGTGCGTTGGGTAAATAAGCAAAGCAAGAGGCAAAAAGGATCCCAAGGAAAGTTTAGTCTTGGCGGCTTAGCGGCAAAATCAATGACACAATAAATATTTGTGCAGCGCTTAAGCGTCGAGTGTTGAAGGCTGTGCGCAACAAGAGGACTATGCCCCGTTATATAGACAGATAGCCCGGATATATATAGTGTATATACATATATATACATAAATATTCCTTGTGTCTCGCATTGCAGCTTCTTGCAGGCGCTTTAAACGGAGTCAGGCTATGAGTTTAAGTGCCAACAACTGCTACTAAGCACACACACACACACACACACACACACACACACAAACACACACACTCAGGCATTGATGTATCTATGTGTGTGTGTGTGGGTGTGTGTATGTGTCAGGCTGTAAGCCATCTTGGATATGGAGCGCTCGCTTAGTTGAAGTTTATTTCTTCTTTAGTCTGCATTTTTATTCGGCAAAGTTTCTTCTATTTTTATACCCTGAACCCATTAAAAATGGGTAAAAAGGGTATTATGGTTTTGTGCAAAAGTATGTAACAGGCATAAGGAAGCATCTCCGACCATATAAAGTACATATATTCTTGATCAGTATCAACAGTCGAGTCGATTTAGCCATGTCCGTCTGTCTGTCTGTCCGTCTGTCCGTCCGTTCGTCCGTCCGTCTGTCTGTCTGTATGACTTCATATTTGGAATATAAGTTCTCCTAATCCTGGGACAGATCAAGTTAATTTTATTTGATCGATAACTCGTCGCATTCAAAAGTTATCGATAAATTTCGATTTTAGACTAGCGTTTTTGGGACATAGCTTCAAAGATATAAGAGCTAGAGGCCCCAAGTTTGGCATGTATAATCTCGAATGGCATACCCATGTAACATGTAACCTTGCAATTTTTTTTGGTCACACATTTTATTGCCCAGTCTGTGCCCAAAAAATTTCAATAAGATCGGGTGATAAACACAGACGTTTTTAAGGATTTAACTTTCCATTGTGTGGAGCTCAGTAAAGAATCAAGCTTACTGCTTAGACTGCTTGCACTGCTCGCACTGCTTGTACTGCAGCATGTGTGTGTTTAGATTAGTACGAATGATTGTAAGGAATGGGTTCAGGGTATCTCCTAGTCGGGCACTCCCGACTAGAGCAGTAATACTTGCTTTTCTTTTTGGCTGTCTTGCTAAATTTAAGTGTGTCATGACGTAGGTACCAGAGTGTGTGTGTGTGTGTGTGTCAGTAGCGCGCATGTTTATTGCACTTTAGGGAATATCTCTCCTGACCCAACCCAATTCCTTCCAACCCGATTCGACTCGCTTTTCTTGTGTGAGGCAAAACGTCGCTTAATGTGGCAGAAAAATGTGTAAATTACGTCGCGTGTGCATGTGTGTGTGTGTTTGTGTGTGTGTGTGTGTTTGTGTGTCGCAAATAAATTGAAAAATGTAGCGCATTGTAAAGATGTAGAAAAGTGTTGCAAATTAAATAAAAATGGCAAATGCCAAGAGATAAGACGTTGTCTTTGTGTACAGTAAGCGGAATATTACGCGTTTGTGCTAACATAAATTTATCAAATCTGACTTTATAAAGCACTCTCTTCGCCTCTAGAATAGATACGAAAATTGTAGAAATTTGTTAGACTCTTTAACGATTAGCTGGTATCATATTCTTAAGTTAATTTGATTGCTTAATATTTTGAAGAACAGTTTAAGAGTAGTGCTTAAATCGTTTCGTGTATGAATGTATAGCGGATACTATGTATGCAATCTATGTCCACAATTGTGGGTAAAACAATGAGTTGTCGTGCCAGCAGCTATTTGATGGCAGCATAAAAATCATTGCATTGTTGCAAATGTTGCAATCGAATGAGCACACACACAGTGCAAGTAGAAGAAGCGAAGTAAGCATAACAAATCAGTGCCAAAAAATGCAAGTAATAACTCAAAGTCGTCTCATTGTATACTCGTTTTTATCCTCATTTTTATTGCTCATCATGCGCACTGCGGTTGGCTTTTCGTGTATAATATATATATATTTTTTTTTTGTTATCTGTTTTTATGTGCTATGTGCTTCCCGTATTTCCTTCCGTATGCTGTTGTTGCTGCTGTTGGGTTATTTGTTTTTACCAAACTCGCAGCAAATCCGCCCACAAATCGCCGCATAGTAGTTTTTGTTCAGCGGAAGGCACAAATATCATGCGCGAAAAATCAGAATGTTGTTTATGTGATTTATGCGCCACTGCCTGCAAAGGGGTGGGCAGTGTTTTAACCGAGTTTCGAGAGCAGGGTGGAGCAAGGTGGAGCTGTCAGAGTGGTGCAGCAGCAGCAGTCCCTTTGGCCGTTGCAATTTGCCCAGCAACAGAACATGTGAAAAGTGTTTGAGCCAAATGAAATGCGCATAAAACTCCCTCCAACAGGCAACGTGCTAGAATAGCCGAAAGGACCGGCAATAGCAGCAGGTGCTTTTACACTCGTAACCCACTGACAAGCTGAGTTGAAATGCCCACAGCGCGTCCTGGGGCGCACTACAAACACTCTCATAAATAAACACACACAATCGAGGCATTGAAAATGTTGCTGCGAGCATTTAACGCCTGATTCACAAAATTTAAACTCCTGAGCAAGTGAACACATTTGACGTTTATATTTTAATTACAAGTTTTCTTTCTATTTTCTCTTTTATTGATTATATTTGTTTTTTTTTTGCTTTTGCTGTGCGCCCTCGACTTTCTGTCAATCAATAGCAGCGCCAAAGTTTTTCAATTTTGCAGCAACAAATAGCTAACAATGGCTTTTTATATACATACTACACTATACTATGGCCGATTCAATCAATATGGCACACAATTGCTCCATTCACACGCCCATTTGGCAGCTGCGAGGTCCTGTGTTGCCGGCTTTCCCTTCTCTAACAGGCCCTCACCTCATGATCCGTCGATGCCCTCGGCTCTTTCCCGTTTAGTCCGGTCCGGTCCGGTCCAGTCCAGTCCAGTTCAGTCGAGTCCAGCTCAGTTCAGTTCAATTCAGTCCAGTTGAGTTCAGTTCAGTTCGGCAAAGTTTTTCTCACAAAAAATTAATTTAAAAACTTATTTCAATATCAAAGTGGGGCCCAAAGCAAAAGCGGCGCCCACAACGTAAGTGCTACAAAGCGTGTAACATTTTAATAAGATTAAAATGAAAATGTCGTAACAGTTTTTTCTCTTCGCCTTCCGCTTTGGCCAAATGACCACTAAAAAAAAATAAATAAAATTCTAAGAAACGAAGAAAACTCTGTGCGAAAATCGCGTCCAATAGGCGTGAGCTAAATTTGTTCTCTCTCCCGCTTTTATTCTTTTCAAATCAACAATTTGCCTGCACTTTTGATAATCTATGTTATGAAAAACTTGTATAAAGTTCAAAGTCAAAGGCAAATTGCAACAGAATTTGGCTTAACTCTTAGATTTCAATTTTCTTATACTTCAATATTAAATTAAATCCTTTCAAAATGTTCTTGGCCTAATGAAAACAGTAAGACGAATTTTTTGGTATCAAAAACTATTATCATAGTTTTGAGGCAGCAGAAAATTCTTGAAAATGATTTAAATAAATGAACCACAATCGACTATTGAATGACTGCCAAATTGTAAATTGTAAATAACATTTTTAAATGCGCTTATGTTTTGCCAGTTGATAGTAATATAATTTTGTCTAGCGAACTGCAGTCAGACTTAATTTACATAAGTTGAAAGGTGTGTGTAATAACAGCAAAGTACACATGTAATTTCAGTACCACGAACAATGGCACTCATAATTAATTAACACATTTCCAATCAACCAATTCCAATGGAACACTTCACAATTTAAGCACACATTGATGACATTAATTAAATGCCAAGACAAAAAGCGCGTAATTCCCACTAAGAGCAAGATCGGAAGATGTCGGAAAGCAACGCGCAACAGTAACAGCATTACAAATAGTCAACATGCATTGGACTTAAAGACAGTGTGTTCGAGTATACAAAAAACAATGGCAGAAGTGTGGTCTGTGTATCTTGGGCCAATAACACTAATTCTCAAGCAAGCTGAAAAACTGTAACAGCAACGAAAATCTGCTGCCCCTCCCCTCAATTCAAAACAGAGGCGCTAACGTTGGCTTCGCTTGAGAACTTCAGAGCACATGCCACATGGCTGCAAGTATTGCGACGGGGGCGTGGCAACAATATAAAAAGTAAGCAAGCAGCGCAAAAGAATTGCTGAAAATCATTCAAAGTGGGGCAGCACATAAAAGCTGAACGCTTGGGTGGTAATGGAACCCACTGACTGCTAATGTTCAATAGGAGTTGTTGTTGTTGTTGCTACTGCACTTTCACCACACTCGAGACAGAGAGAGAGAGAGAGAGAGCGTGCACAATTTTTGGCATAATACAACAAAATTGATTTGAAACATGCATCATTATCAGCATCGTCGACAGCAACCCCTCCACTTGCCCCCGCAGATGTCAGCAGGCACTTACTTAATGTTGCTGCTGCTGCTGCTGCTGCTGCACTTTATGCAAGTCTTGCAACACTTGTGTCATTCAATTCAATGACGCTCATTCATTCAACGTTTTGCTCATGTGAAACAGCCATTGAAGCAGCATTAGCTGCAAGCTTTTAGTGCGTATGTGGTTCCCCTCGTTCAACAGTCGACGACCAACGATGCGTATGAGTAATGTGTGCATGCTATTTACATTGATTTGTGCCGCACTGCTGTGCGACAGAGAAGGATTGTGATTGAGGGGCATAGAGCTATTTCTAAAGCTACTACTTCACATAGAGACTTTGTTGGAATGCTATCTTTAAGCCGCTTTAAGTCTTTCGCAATGCGAAGCTCTGTTCGGATGACATGCTGCACCTTTTTCATGGCTTATTAGGGGTCTTATAGATGCCTTTATGTCTGAACATACAAAATTATCATACATTATAAACTTGCTAAACTGCTTTAAAGCGTTTGCGCTTTTTGCTTTAAAAAGGAACATAGTAATATGAATATTTGGTAATTATATTTTTAACAACACACCAAATTATCTATAAGATCGGTTTATCTGAATCTGAAATCTGAATAAATCATTCCTGATATCGAGATACAAAATTGCAAATATTCTTCAATCAAGTATTAAACATATTTTTATTAGTTTTTAAATAATTAAAATCTGTTGACATTTCAAGAATGTTTTTCGCTTGTTGCAGAATGTTAGAAGGGTTGTGAACAATTTCTTAAATTCTTGGTATTGATCGTTGCGGCTGAGAGCATTACTCATACGCCATCATGTACAACGGTTAAGTAGCACAAAGAGGAATGCCAAAAAGTGTGGCGAAACATACTCGTTTTCAATAAAGCCCACCAAAGGGCTGCTGGAGTCTGCAAACTTGAAAGGAGCACAGGACAAAGTCGGACCCAAACGCGATGGCATATGTTGTGTGTGTTCCAGTTGATACTCTTGTTGTTGTGGCAACATTATCACGTACGCTAATGCGACAAAAGCGCAACGACGAGCAAAATGTTTTGTGAATTTACTTACATAGCTATTGCCTGCGTTTTTCCTCACTTCGACGGGCATCGCCTCCCAATATGTGTGTGGGCGTGTGTGTGTGTGTGTGAGTGTGTGTGTGAGTGTGTGTTCAACGGTCCTGCTCCTGGCTGTGGCCCTGTCTTATTTGCATTCCGTGTGCCACATCCGCTGCCGTTGCCTGGCGTTTCTTTAAGCACAACATACTTTTCCGCAGCGCGACTTATTCAAGCAGCTGCCGCTCGAGGGCAGCAAAATGCTGAAAATAATATTTGGCGCGCGTGCCTTTTAGCCGTAGCGCACGCGGCGTATACGTATTTCGCTGTTTGTAGTATACGTTGAGCGCAGCTTAAACATTGGCAAAACATAGGCCCGACAGTCTCAACCGCAACTGTGCAACGCAGAACAGCTCGCAGCGCAGCTCAGGTGAAGGCTGGGTGGGCGCAGGTGGGCGTGGCTGGCGTCGTTGCGGCTACGCCGATTGCGGCAGCCGCCTGTCAAATACAGTCAAATGCAGTCGCAGTCGCAGTCGCAGTTGACGTCAGCGTCGAGTGACGTGTTTATACATTTTGCGAAATGACAGAAATTGAATAAAATTTATGTGCATGACGCGACTCGCGCACCATGTCAACCTGGGTCCACACGCGACTGTGAAACCGCACAGGAAACCGTAAAGAGAAAGGCAAAAAAAGGTACGTAGATGGAGCAGCGGAGCATTTCCCATGACAGGATTCGAGGTCGTGTTCAACGTTCAACGTTCACCGCAATTCGCGTATGAAATATGTGCGAAGGTCACTTGATGTAACGCCGCTGAACTGTGGCATTTAAATGCATAGCAAAATGCAAACTGCATGCTGAAAGTTCTCAATTTAAGCATCGATTTATTGTCGACAGAGATAAAGATGGGAAACAAATGAAACAGAGACAAAAAGCGAGTGGGAGAGAAGAGCGGAAGCGAGTCAGACAATGATTTTCAAAAAGGAAAGTAAACTCTAGTAGCTGAATACTTCTCCATTCAAGATTCAAGATTCATGTCATTGGAAGTAAGTAAGGGTAGAATTAAGTTTAGTTAAAGAATATATAAAATATCATATAAAATAATAAATAATAATAATAATACATATAGAGAAATAAATAAAATAGTGTATTCATAAATCTTTAATGTAATGCAAGACATATTTTAACACAGAAAATAATCGAAATTATCTATATTGCAAAATGGATTATATTGTTTTGTTTTTATGCCGCTAATCTGGTACATATTTAGTCAATTTATTGCCAGAAATAAGTCCTCATATCCAATTTTCGATGCTCATTCTACATTTCAATCCGAAGCACTTAGAATGTTTTGATTTTCAATTAAGTATTGAAAAAGTGGCTCACTGAAAAAATACCTATAAATCAACTATACAATTAATTTTTGTTTGGTCACTTAGTTGATAAAGATGTGTCTTATGTGAAGAGCCAATGAAGCGTCTATCATAAACAGTAAATGAACAATCAATAATTCTGCAATATATCTTAAAAGATTACAAGCACACATAATTTGCTACAGCTTCTATAGCTGTACTAACTTAAGACCGTATATTAAAGCCTTTTCTGTGGCTTCAGCTTTGGGGCAGCAGTTTCAATTTTGCGGTGGCTATGTTCGGGGTGGTGGTGGTGCTGGCGGGTGGTGTGGTGGTGCACATCAAGTGCTGCAGCCCGGCGACGTCTTTTGGTCGCATAATGCAAAATTTTATGGCCACGACGTTGGTTTATTGTTGCTTCAAAATATGCATTTTGCGTTCGCTTTAATTTTGTTGCTGTTATTTTTATGATTATTTTTTATTCTTTTCATGGCAAACTTTTAAAAGGCAGCAGCAGCAAAGTTTTTTTTTTTTTTTTTTTTGGCATAACAGGGATAACGAACAAAAGGCGTTGGTCGCTCGTCATGGCTGCTGGCTGTAAGTTGAGAGCTGTGACATGGTACGGTGACCATGTCATATAGCTTCACTTGTTTGTTGTCGTTGTCGTTGCCGTTGCCGTCGCCTTTGTTGCTGTTGTTGTTGTTGTGGCTGCCACTTCTGTTGCTGCTGCTGCTGCTGCTGCTGCCTGACCTCATACCGCAGCTTGGCTGGCGCTAAGCGCGACTGCGCAGCTTTTGAATATTGTCCCAGTTGCCGCTGCCGGTGACCGCATGCCACAAACGCTTAAATCAAATTAACGCATCTCGACTGCAACAAAAACAACATGACAAACGCCAAATTTTGTGGCATTCGCAGGAGGCGTGGCCAGCTTACACAGCTTATGTGTTATGACTAAGCGAACGATGATAATGACAGTGTCTGCTCCAATAAGCTGGCTGGACATGTAAGCCCTTTCTCTCTTTAATAAGGTGTGGCCAAAAAGAAAACAATGTAAATTATTTAATTCAATTTAACATATTTGCACCAATGGCTTTCGATCGAATATTGATTATGGGCATGTTTTATTCATATTTTTTCATATTTAATTCATTGCATATTACAAAGGCTGTGCATATGAACAAATTTAATTTAATTTCTATTTCTTTTGATTAACCTTTTACATTTACATAGTACAGTCTTTAGACAAGGTAAGCCAAAAAGCTGGAAATTACATTTTTTTACATTTAAATCGTTACTAAAACTATTCAAATAAAATACCAAATTTTGAAAAATATTGATTTTAATATCAATCAAACATCCCAATCAAAAACATTACCTTTTTTAAAAAGTTTATGAACTAATATAATTTAGTATTAGTATAACTTAAATAAGTTTCATACACTTTGTTTATAATATAATATGAATATTGTATTCGAAGTTTTGTTAACCCAAGAAATTTATTCATCTTTTGACTATTAAATAAATGAAATAATCTCATATTTAATATAATTTTGGTTTGTGTCATTAAATATTAACTTAGTTAAGCTCCGCTTGGGATTCTCAGATTAAAGCAGAAGTCACCAAAATCAAAGCTCGCCGTAAATCTCAATTATGCTGATTTTACAGCGTGCCTTTGAAGTGCTTGCAACTTTCTGAAGCCTTTGCACATACATATATTAAAGCTGGCCAGGAGCAGCTGCCATTGTCCTGGCCAGGACACGGGCTGTGCAGTGCAATGTACGGCAACATGTGTTGTTGTGCGACAGCTGGGGAACAAAACGGAACGGAACGGAACCTGCCATGTTGTGTTGAGGATATTGCTAAACAGGATTTCCAGGCTACAAGGCATTTAACAAAATGTTGCTAAAGAAATGCAAAAACAACAAGAATAACAACCAAACAAATGCGGCCGACGACAGAAGTGCTATTGTCACAGTGGCTCAAAACCGAATATACTTATGTCCAAACATTGTTGGGCTAGAATCCGCAATTCTTAGGACAGCAATTAAAAGTTCTTTAAGGTTAAACAGAGCAACAAAATCATATGTAAGAGATAACATCCTTTGTGAATAATATTTATACTCAGTATTTGCATAATATACATTTAAAATATTTAAAAAAAAAACAAGAGGGAAAGGATTATATTCGGCGTCCTCTTTTCGAACCTTTAGACAATTTTCATTCTGCCAATTGCAGCACTTTCATATGCTGTAAACAATCGTATTATCGCAGGTCATTTATCTATTTTTTTCTAAGAACTGATATCATGAATCTAAATTTTTCTTTTGAAAGATATAGTGGTCCGATCCGGTCGGCTCCGATCAATGTGCTGTCATTTTGAATAATAAGTATATGTGCAAAGTTTTATCGCGATAGCTTCGAAAACATTTGATTTATGGCCAAAACCGACTTTCAGTTGTATGGCAGCTATAAGATATAGTGGTCCGATCCGGCCGGTTCCGACCAATGTGCTGTCCCTTTGAATAATAAGTCTCTGTGCAAAGTTTTATCACGATAGCTCAAAAACTGAGGAACTAGTTTGCATACATACAGACAGACAGACAGACGAACTGTAACAGTAACTTTTGGGGTCTCCGACGCGTCCTTCTATGTGCTTCAAACTTCAGCACAAACTTAATATACTATTTTCTTCGAAATGAATATAATAGACTGTGTAAAGAGAATATCTATCACTTTAAGGTAGGAGTGATGGGATCTGTCTTTCTGTCAGCTTCATCCCAGCCCATTTCAGCTTTCATATCAGATATCTGCAGCTGCAGATTTAATGTTTTAAAACCACTGTAGCACATAAGGCAAAATGCATTCGCAAAGCCAACGACTGGTGGGCGTGGCATCAAGACAGTTGTAGTTGTAATAACAGCAGCAGCACATTTCAAATGCAAATGTGTTTGTGGTGTAAATGCAGTTTTACAAAATATTATATAAGCGATGTAGCTAGAAGCAGGCTAAGACAGCGTGGTAAGAGGGGAGGGAGTGGGACAAGGCAGACAAGGCTCGGTATGTCTACACAATGTGCATAAAATTTGCAAGATTTACACATTTTAAAAACGCACAAAAAGCAGCAGACTGGCTAGGCAATGGATGCGAATGCTTGTTGTTGTTGCAGCTGCTTTTGGCCAAATGCGGTTTTAACGCTTTACGATTGCGACAACGACAACGAGAGCAAGAACAAGAACAAGAAGGACAACAGCAAGCGGCGACTGCGCGAAGATATAGCCAAGCAATGCAATTTGGCTAAGTGCGTTTAGCTGGACGGCGGAGAGGGGAAAATAGAGGTTGGTGCACTGTCAAGCAAGTGCTGTAAATGAAAATGAATTCACATATGTGTGTGTGTTTGTTTATGTGTGTGGGCAATCAGTGCAAAGCGTTTGCCGGCTTAGGCCTAGGCCGAAATGTGTTGCCTACTTTGCAGCGTCAAGGCTTGCAGTTGGCAACGCGGCCCGCCGGCAGTTTGCAACGCTGTCCGCTGTGGCAACTTGCAGTTGGCATTTGGCACTTGGCAGTTGGCACTTGGCACATGTCCGCATAAATCTACGACTGTCCAGACCTCGTTTCATAACGAGCTTTAGGCATTTAGATAAATTTCAAAGCTGATTTGCTAAAGCAGGCAGCGGCGTGCGGCAGGGGGGCGCAAGCGGTTGTGGCACGCCCATTTAGCGTTAAATGTGCAGAGAGTTTTGTCTGTTGCCAAGCGAAACTAACCACATGAAAGTCGCCTTCAGTAACAAATACACACAAATGCACATGTGCAACATGACAAGCTGAAGTTTGAGTGCCAAAGAGAGAGTGGAAGCGAGGGAGAGCGACTAACCCGCAGGCGATACGCACACACACATGTATAAATTGAGCTGCCCGCAGGAGACAGACACACACACACACACAGACACACAGCAAAGCCACAGTCAGCTGGGCAGAGCCTTAACCAAGTTAGGCACAGCCCAGGGACAAGCGACAGACAAACAACCAAAAGAGGAGGCAGGAACTGGCACTGGCAATAGCAAGAAGTGTAAAGAATGCCACTGACAATGTACAAAGTGCAAAACTAATTTTACAGAGTGTAGCCTTGCAGCAGTGGCAGAGAATGCGCAACAGCCCGACGAGTCAGCTCGAAGTCAGCACAGTTCTGGCAACATGTTGTATGTCTGTGCATTGGACATGCCTTGCATCTGTAGCGGCAAGAAGCTTAAAGTGAAATCTATCATACGCCATGTTGCCAAATACGAACACACTGTGTGTGAGTCGCGTTCGAAGCGGCGATTGAGCAAGCCTTTCATAGGTTGGAAGTAAGCGAGACGGAAAGTGGAAAAGAGGTTCGAGTTTGGCCCACGCCTTAGCATGATGCCATAAAAATGAATAATACAAAGTAGTATTAGTTAGTAGTGTTAAATGTCCACATCATATACTATTCTATTCGAAAAGGAAAATGTTGTACTCAAATCAAATAATCTTTTTACAGCCTTATTTATAACCTTAACAATTCTATTCTTGTTCATCAATTAAAATTCCCTGTTTCTTATTTTAAGTACAGAACGGATTTTAAGTATTTCTTAACATTTATTTTTGTAAATCAATGGTATATTTGAAAATCAATAACTTTATTATTAGTTCTTGTTTCATTCATTTATTAGTTTAAAGAAAAACCACTACAAAAAGCATTTATCGTAGGATTATAGAAAATATATTGCTCTAAATGGCAGCTCGAGTTTAGGACAGAGCCTGTCGTCAAATCACTTAAAATTTAAGCCCAGCTGAGTGTGTGTTTGTGTAATAGTCCTTTCAGCTGACGGGGATGCGAGGTCTGGTTTATTAGTTGGCAGTTGAGTTGTTTGAATTCAATTGCTTGCGCTTTGTTTGTTGCCTAATTGCTTAGATTTGTTTTGTTCGATTTAAGCCGATTACAGTTGAACCACAAATTGTTAAAAGCTTTTGCCTTGTGACTGGACAGGTGTTTGCTCAATTATGTTAATCGCCAGATACAGTAAACAATACATGCACTCTATTAAAGTCTGACATCCTGAATACAATCACAAGTATAGCAGAGTGCCTGCAGAAATTTCAAAGTCCACACACCCATATATATATATATATATATATATATATATATACAATGTTTGCTGGCACTGTTGTACTAGTGATTGTAAGTGTATATATATATATAGACAACCCTTAACCTTATCGAGAGTACTTGTGGTGTTTCTCTAACCCATCAATGACAAGAAAAAGAAAGCCAAGTAAAAACTTTGAAAAAATGTAATCAAGCACGTAACTTGCACAAATTTTCTGCACTTTTGCCAAACCCGAAAAAAGGGCCAAATGGCAAAAACCCGCAGGCCCAACACGACAGACATACACACGGCGACAAAAAGAGGGTCCAGGGCACAGGACACGCACGAAAGGACACCCACACAAACAGTACTTGTATGATGTCAGCTAGACGAGTTGGCCTCAAAAGATTTGCCAAGTGTGTTTGATGCTGCTCAGAAACTTCTGCAATCCTTTTCATTATGAACTTTGCTCCTTCTACCCTTTACTTATCGAATGGGTGGGAAAGGTATCTGTGCATTTATAAGATGTATATTATAAATGATATAAAATTTGGTATTTAGTTGTTCAGCAGAATACAAATATGTCCTGATCATTTTACAATTGTGAACCATTTGTTAAAATATAGTTCTTTGATTTGGTATTAATAATGATAAGTAAAGTCAAATAATAATAAAAAGAGCTAAGCATTTTAAAATTATATGCGTATATATCTCTATTCTACAAAGTCCTGTCTGTGTACAGGATATCACCGCATAGAGGACTCTTTCGTCTTAAAAACGCGCTTGGCTTTTAGCTGGGAAGCACAGAAAAGTCAAAGGACAAGTTAAATACTTTAAAATCCGCCTTCGATGAAGTGATTGAGCGTGTGTCGTAAGCCTGGGGAGAATTTGTCAAAAAAGAAAAAAAATCTTCAATGGGCGTCATTGTGAGCGTCAGACAGGTGGATGAGCTGCACCACCCGCTGGCTGGCTGAAATCAAATGAAACTGATCCTGGTAAAAGGGAAATCGAAGGAAATCTAAGCAGAGGCAAATGCCAGGCGCATTGCCAAAATGCGCCGACATGATATGAAATTATTTGTCAACGCCATTTTCAGCAACTTTTCCAACATTTCATTTCGTTTTCATTTTTGGCATGCGACGCGCTTTTATTTTATTTTCTTTTCTGGCTTTGCGGTCGCCGTGTGACAGGATGGGCCAGAGGAGGGCAACTTGCTTACTTTACATTGCATATAGCAGTTCAGTTTCGGTTTCAGTTCGCAGTTCCTTTATTTTCAGCTATGGAATTGCATGTCAGGCGGCGCAGACATGCAATGACAGCCATCGAACTGCAGTGCAAAACTTGTGATTGCCTTCAAATGTTGTATTAGCTTACTATTCCGAGGGGGCGGCTTTGGTATGGTTTGGTTTGGTTTGGTTTGGCTTGGACAACAGCAACAATAACAACGATAGTTGCATTGATGTGTGTGGTGGCAGCATTACGGCAGAGGATGCCGCAATTCGCATAAAGCGCGCTTGAATGGCATTTGCAAATAAAGTTGGCTTTATGTAGTAAGCCAATACCCGTATACACGGATTATTTCATTCAGATTGGGTTCGAGTGTAGGTTATGCATATGTTAACAAGCTTTCAATATTCGATGTTGATATACATCAAGTAGTATTGAACGTAACTTAAGCTACTTCAATAAATGTTTTCAGTTTGGGCACACACAAATACATATACTTAGAGCCGAACATTTCTGTTTTAGTACCCTGAACCCATTAAAAATGGATAAAAAGGGTATAATGGTTTTGTCCGTCTATATGAACACGCATATTTGGAATATAAGTTCTCGTAGTCCCGGGACAGTACAAGTTTTTGTATCGATAACTCGTCCCGTTCAAAAATGATCGATAAATTTCGATTTCAGACCAGTGTTGACCAAATTTTGGTATGTAGAGTCTCGAATATCATACACATCTAACAAATATTTCCCCAAAAGTGAAAAACGCTAATTTTTCAAGGTATGACATTGCAATTTGGTTTGATGACCCATTTCTTAGCCGATGTTATGTCCTGAAAATTTCATAAAGATCGGACACTAAACACAGAAGTTATTTTAGATTTACCTTTCCATAGTGTGGGGCCTTGCGAAGAAGTTAGTCAGCTTAAACTGCTTGCACTGCTTGCAGTATCTGTGTGTTTGTATGGATGTGCATTGATTGGTAAGTAGGAATGGATGTAAGAACTGGGTTCAGGATATCTCCTAGTCGGCCACTCCCGACTAGAGCACTCTTACTTGTTCCAACTATCCTTATAAAAAATCAACAAATTGTAATGAAGTAAGTTTTAAACGATACTCAAAGGACTTTTGTGCATACCATAACGATTGTTGTGTACAAAATTCGTGAGAATATTAATATAATTTAATACTCCATCTGAATTTTTTGTACAATAAAAAAACCGAAAGGTGCATGAATGTTTATTATGCCACAAAATATTATTTTGATATATTATTAACATTATTAATATTCTAAAGTTATCTTTGATTTTGATTGCTACTCAATTTAATTGAAGATTTGGAATATGCGAGCTAAAGAAACTCGATTTTGTGGCTGCACTCATAAGCAGCTTGCAAATGTAATTATATCTTGTAACCCAAGCCATTTCGACAGAAACATTTAAACCATAAAGCAAGTAAGGACTAAGGACTCGCTTATGTTAAAGCTGAACTGCATTCTGCTTCAGTTTAGATTTCAACCAATTTGAGCTAAAGGCATCTGAATTTAACAGATGTAACCCATTTAACTAAATCGAAATCTGACTCTGGCGCATTTACCTCGGAGTACACCAGAATTCAATTAGGCTGCAGGCGAAATCAATACGCCTGAGTCATGAATCTTTAGCTGTTGCTGCTGATTTCGTTGCATGCAACATCTTGCCGCAAGCCCCACGCTCCCGAAACTGCGCTTACAGGTAGCACTGCCGGGATGTAATTTTCGTTGCCGCTCATTAATTTCGTCTATTTACAAGAAGTTTTTGCAGCCGAACTTTTTTTTTGTGCTCTTGGAGTAGCCGCCGCATGTTTTTTAAGTGGTTTGCGGTTTATCATTTTCAGCGCTGGGAAATGAAATGCAGCAGGCCAGCCGTATAGACAAACAGACAGCAGATGGAGAAATAGAGTGTTAGAGAGGGGGAGTTCTAGAATTCGTCCTTTTTATACGAGCGGCTTCTACTCTGGAGGCGGCTTCAAACAAAACTGTGCGCAAACAGGAAATAACGGTAACGCTGCTTCATTTCCGCTTTTATTAAAACATACTTTTGCCGTTGTATCTCATCCGTTTCGTCTTCTTGCTGCTGCAGCCATCTTTTTTATCAGACCGCTTCTTTTGCGTCCTTGTTGCTGCTGTAAAGCAGCTTCAACTTGTTCTTGCTTCCCTTGTTGTTGTTGTTGTTGTTGTTTTGTCACTTCCGCTAGCCGCCCGCAGTTTTTCACTGCTAAAACTTGTTCGCTGCTCGCTGCTGTTTTTTTTCTCGCGCACTTTTGCGGCTTGCGCCTTAAAAGCAGTCAGCGGATGTAGAGCCACCTTTTTGGCCGGGCATGCAAACGGCGGTCACCGCATTCACCCTCAATCCGCTCGTGCTTAGCCGCAACTAGTTGAAAGTAGCCAAAGGTAATTAATTTTGTTGCTGTAAGTTTTATACGAGTTTGAGGATGAGGACTCTTCACCTCATAGCAGCTGACTGCCATCAAACCGCGAAACTCAGCTGAGCTCAGCTCTCAGTTTAGTTTGGTTTAGTTGAGTTTCGGGCGCCGGTGAGGCCAGGTGACGTGGCCGCCTTTGACAGTCCACAGTGCAAATGGATTTGCCATTTTCCATTTGCCCATTTGCCCATTTGCGCGCTTTTCGTTTTTCATTTACTTAGCTCCTCATTTAGAATGAGTGGCCGCTCTTTTATACGTTTCTTTTCTCGCACTCGGTTGTTCGTCAAGCTCGCGGCAATTGCTTAGCAGCTGCTGCTGCTGCTGCTTCTACTTGCATTTCCCATTTTCCGCTGCAATTTCCCATTTGCTTGTCATGCTGCAATGTGTCTATTAATTTTGTGCGCCACGCCCCATTGGGCGTTGACAGGCAGCTCTGATAAATGACTGGGAGAAAATTCGTTGCTTGAATAAGGCGTCTAATGAACCATGTCAATTGGCTGCCTTGATTTGGCAGTTGCTTGTGGCCTTGAACTTGGTAACATATTTAAATGTGCACAACATATTTTTAAAACAAGTGGAAAAGGATTATCTTCGGCGTGCCGAAGATTTTATACTCTTTTCGAACCTTTAGACCATTTTCACTCTGCTAACTGCAGCACTTTCATCTGTAAAAATTGATATCAGATGATATCAATTTGAATTGAAATATTAAAATTATTTCCAGTTGTATGGCAGTTTTAAGATATAGTGATCCGATCCGGCCGGCTCCGATCAATGTGATGTCCCTTTGAATAATAAGTATCTGTGCAAAGTTTTATAACGATAGCTCAAAAACTGAGGGACTAGTTTGCATACAGACAGACAGACAGACAGACAGACAGACAGACAGACAGACAGACGGACATGGCTAGATCAATTTGTTTTGTCATTCTAAGCATACTGGCAGTAACTTTTGGGGGTCTCCGACGCTTCCTTCTATGCGTTACAAGCTTCAGCACAAACTTAATATACTATTTTCTTCGAAAAGAGTATAATTAAAACCATATATCAATGAGAAAATATACTAAACTAGTGCTCTGAACAGACATATTATGACCAACTCTTGATGTTCTCTTCTATTTTTAAAGTACATCCGCCCAGTGCTGATTTCTAATCGATCTTTGATATTGTGATCCTAAGAATAAGTCTAATTAATCCTGCTAAAGCAACTTTAATGTAATTTCGCAAAACTTTGTTACGCATTACACAAAAATAGATCAAATCTTGGTCGAAAAAAGACTTTTGCACATTTGTCAGCTTATCTGAATACAAAACGGAAGCCCCACACTTGAAAGTAACTGACACAACACCAACAACAACAACAACAACAACAATAAAAGTCAAGACTTGGGGTCCGGCAACTGTTGTCTAACACCTGACACTCATCCACCTGCGGCGTCTGGCCTTTCATATGGGCCAACAGATAAGGCGAAGAAATCCTTAGGCCATGTCTGCAACGAAAATGTAACTGTCTTTTGCTTGAAACTTGACGCGTTAAAGTCAAAAGTTGTGACTATGGCAACAAGGCTGAGAGCCATCAAGTGCCACAATGTAAGACAGGGCCAAAAGTAAAACTACGCAAGTGAAATGAAAATGAAACGAAGTTATCATGGCCCAGGGAACAAGGGCTATTATTGCTGTCTCTCAGCCGCTCAAGGATAAGCGTTTCGGGGCGTGGCGCACACAGAAAAGCAATCCCCAACTGCAGTCCGTGGCTGCCACAAAAGCACATGCCAAAGGTCCAAATGAAATTCTAGTGCGTGCCGACTAAAGTGCAAGGCGATCCAATGCCGAACCGGAGCCAAAGCCGGAGTCGCAATCTTAGTCGTATTCATAGTCGTTGTCAGGTCAATGTCAAAAGTTAAAACGCAACAGCAACAGCAACTGGAAGGCGCAAGTGGCAACATTTTAATCAAAGTCAGAGCTCAGGCCGAGTCAAAGTGCAGGGCGCAGGACTTAACAACAATAATAACAATAGCAACAGCAAACAGCAAAAGCGAAAGCAACAAATACCAATGACAGAATATCGAATGAAAGAGAAACATGTGAAGCCTTTGGAAGTGCTTTACAATTGCCATTGACACGTGTCCTTGCTTTCTTTCCCTACAACAGAGCTTTACAATATTGTTGAGATGTGTAACGTATGGAATGAAGCGAATTTAGTTATGATTTCGGTGTAAAGAACTATTATTTGTCTAAACAACTATTTCTTTTTTGATAATAGTATGAACTATTTTATTTTATATACATATGTGCCTATAATATTTTCCTAGTTAGTTTACGAAAAGTTCTCGATCCTTTAATCAATTTGACTTAATTTTTGGCCACATTTTGCATATAGGATGCAATCGAATATTGTTTGATCACTGAGCTGAAGCTTAGTAACTTTCTTTGTTCATAAATAATTTAATAAAAAGTTTATGCTTAGTTTCAACTATGAAAGTGTACCAAATTTTTTCGTATTGCCAATGACACTACTCGCTTGTTTTTCTTAACTGTCGGTTTTATCACTAGCCGAGTCCTTCGGACAAGGGACACGCGTGAGCGTGTTTATTGCAGGGCTGACACTGACTGGTGCCGCCTCTTGCTAAGCAGCCCTGCAGGGCTTCATAATGCTCACCGCATGCGGCTAGGCATGCAGGGGCATGCAACAGAGAAACAAGCATAAAACACAGACAGAGTGTCAGACAGAGCATTTGAGTTCGCAGAGCATGGGCAGCAGCATTTTGGAAAATGAAAATGAAATTCATGAAATATGATTTGAGTTTTTGCATTATGTAATTCTGCGCTTTCTAACTGCTAATTAATCAAGTCTGTCAAAAGCATTGCCAACATGTTGGCAAGCTCATCAAGGCAAGCCGCTGCCGCTTCCACATACACACACACACACACACACACACACCCACACCCACTCACTCACACATCCTTGTTTACAGGCCGAGTCGCATCCTGCACAGCTGTTTAAACTTGTCGACTAAGCCGCTGCAAATCCCTTGAAAGCCTTGCCTGTCTGCACCTGGCAGCCCAAAAAAAAAAATGAATAAAAGCGTAGAATAAATGTAAGAAATAAACGAGAGGAGCAAAATTTGAAATGAAATGAAATTACAAAATTATGCCAGCTGCGAACATTTTGCAGCAGGAAGCCCAAGTCAAAGGCGCTTATGAAAATGTACGAAAAGAGCCTTTGCCGAGAGCAAACAAATCTGCTGCCAGTTAAGTAAGCAAGATGATATAGCATCTAAACTCGCCCCAAAACTCAAAGATTTCTCTTTAAAATTTCACTCCCATTTCGCATTCGCACATGTTTACTTAGCTGGCCCGCAATGTGTATTAAAAGTTGCACTTTTTGTGAAAATATATATAAATATATATATATCTTCTCATTATACAATGCGGTGATATGCTTAGAAGGCAAAGAGGCAACCTCAGCTGGTGCCCAGCGGATTTGCCACTGAATTATATGCTAATTATGCATTAAGCATTCAACTTTCCTTAAGACTTTTGATTCAAAGAGTTGCTAGTTGGCAAAAGAATAAATAGCTTAGTGTCGACTTTACTGAATTCAAGCCAGGCAAAGTATTCAGAATGAAAGAGGTAAGAAATAATAGCAAGTACTATTAGGATGATAAAGTTGAAATACACTATTAGTGTACGTATTGTTTGTATTTAGTAAAACTCTTAATGAATAAATGTTATAAATACATGTCGTAGAAAAGAATTTAATAATTTTCAGTATATAAATCTCACAAATGCTGCATCTACTCTTTATTTCTTCAAAAATTGCACACTGTTTATTATTTACGTTTTGCCCCTGTCCCATTTGACTTTGGGCGGCGTCTGTAGTCGGAGGACTTCCGTTAATGTCGGCGTCTGTGCCTCAGACTGAAACGGCAACGGAAATCCACGTTAGACCGCGCCAACAAAACAAAATCCTTAAAAAAAATAGATATATATACGTGGAAATGGAAATAGAGCTGCCCAATGGAAATACGGATGGAGATGGCAACGTGGCGTATACGAGATATGCCTGAACGGTTTTTGCCTCGATTTGTTGTGCTGAGTACGCAGCATATGGCAAAAGTTTAAGTAAGCAATTTTTATTTATATTCGATTGCAATACAGTGCGCTCACACACTCGCACACACACACACACACACACACTTATGTGCAGCTGCAGCTGCTGAAAGAAATATGAGAAATTGTAGCATATTTTTGCCTCTGCTTGGTCTCTAACTCAACTTTTGTTTGTTTGCTTGAATGCATGGAACAGAGATTTTGCGGTTCAGCGCGTAAAAGCCTCAGTTTCTTTTCTCCATTTAAATTGTGAAATTGTGATAGAAAGAAGGAGATGGAGAAACTAGTGAGAATATGTCAGTGACTGGAAGATATACTGTTTCAAAATGATGAGAGTTTTAGGTGTTTGATGAGCATTGCTATGAACTTGCGAGCCATAATATATATTAATATAATATATGATTATATTAATAGATCTTACATGGAGTAGTCCTTATGACAAACCAAAGCCTACAGCTCTTACCAACGTAATTCTCAAAGAATAAATTTGTGAGTGTTAGCTTTTAAATTATGAAAAATAAATCTCAATACATCTTATCTACCTATTTATCCATTTTAAGAATAGTGTATACAAAACTGCACACAAAGGCAAAATCTGTTTATTGTAGCATTTCTTGTTGTAGTTATTCCGAAAGTATTGGCTGCAATATAAGCTGAATATGTATTGTATTGTTGGTCACATTCTGGTCACTTGGAATTTCAATAAGCGGTTTCATTTTGCATACTATGTGCGAAATATTTGCAAAATCGGGATAAAAGTCGACCATGCAAAGCATTGCCATGCAGATAATTCGAAAGTCGATACGAACAAGCTGCAATCTGCTTTATTAGTCTTTTATTTTCAAAAAGTTGTTGGCATGTTTTCTTTTGGTCGTAATTTAAGACATGAGAATCAAAAACAATATTGTTAAAGATACTTGTTCGCATTTCGGTTACTTGGGGAATCAATAGAAAGCTGAAAATAAATGATGAGAATACATTTTGCATAGATTAGCAAAAATTAAAAAAAGTATATCAAGCTTAATAACTATTTCTTGATGTTAGATTATTCTTATTTGTTGATTCTTCTTCAAGTATAAAAAATGTTTGGAAATCCCTTTAGTATTCTTTAGTATATGTATAACCCATAACCCATATATTAACTTAAATAAGACAAGTGGAGAAGAATTATCCACAGCGTGCTCAACGGTTTATACTGTTTTTGAGTCTATGGATAGATTTCACTACCTTCTATTTGTTTCGCATACTGGAGGAGGTAACTTTTGGGAATTTTCAACGCTCCCTTCTATGCACTAGCAGAGTATAATAACAACAATATTGTCATAAAAAATTGAATTTTGGAACTCTAGAAATGACGATAGTGACTTTCAACTGTCATAACTTTGCCAAAACCGAACCGCTTTTGAAGTTCTTGGCCAATTTATTCGTTGTTTCGAGAGACAATTTGTCATTCTAAGCATACTGGAGGTAACTTTTGGGATCTCCGACGCTTCCTTCTATGCATTACAAACTTCAGCAAAAACTTAATATACTATTTTCTTCAAAAAACGTATATTAGTTTTGGTTTTTATACTCTTTTCGAAGAAAATAGTATATTAAGTTTGTCCTGAAGTTTGTAACGCATAGAAGGAAGCGTCGGAGACCCCAAAAGTTACTGCCAGTATGCTTAGAATGACAATACAAATTGATCTAGCCATGTCCGTCTGTCTGTCTGTCTGTCTGTCTGTCTGTCTGTCTGTCTGTCTGTCTGTCTGTCTGTCTGTATGTATGCAAACTAGTCCCTCAGTTTTTAAGCTATCGCGATAAAACTTTGCACAGACACTTATTATTCCAGGGGACAGCACATTGGTCGGAGCCGGCCGGATCGGACTACTATATCTTATAGCTGCCATACAACTCGAAGTCGGTTTTGGCCATATATCCCATGTTTTTGAATCTATCGCAATGAAACTTTGCACTGATACTTATTATTCAAAGAGACATCACATTGGTCGGAGCCGGTCGGATCGAATCACTATATCTTATAGCTGCCATACAACTCGAAGTCGGTTTTGGCCATATATCCCATGTTTTTAAAGCTATCGCGATACAACTTTGCACAGATACTTATTATTCAAAGAGACATCACATTGGTTGAACAAAAAAAAAAAAAGTGTTACGCGACAAAACGATATTGTACAATTTATGAAATTTCAGTGGTGCAGTTGGCAGAGTGAAATTGCCTATAGGTTCGAAAAGAGTATAAAATCTTCGGCACGCCGAAGATAATCCTTCCCCACTTGTTTTTTATAAAAAATCATCTTGAGTTAAGAATATTCGCGCTCACCCTGAGTGTTTATTTTCTTAAGTGTTAAAGTTGTGAGTTTTCGTTGAATATTTGATTAAGTTACTGCGCACATCTTAAAAGCAAAGTTTACTAATGACGAACTCACCTCCTTCATCGGTCATCACCAATATGGTTGTCTCCGGCCCGAGGCCCTCCGGATTGAACACCTGCACGGTGACCTTGTACTGGGTGTATGTCTGCAGGTTCTGTATCTCATGGCTCTGCAAGGAAATGAAATGCAAGAAATGCGCGAAATTATTAACAACTTCCACTTAATCAGCGTTGCTATTAAAAGTGAACTGCGCACAAGCTTCTTCTTCCTTATGCAGCTCCTGCTGCTCCTTTTGCTGCCAGTTGCACTGCTTCAAGCGGAAATTGCGCATTGCACACTTTTGTGCGTTGCTCGGCAAATATGTATGCACGAAAAATTGCTGCCGTTAAAAATGTATTTGCTGCTGCGGCGATGGCGGCATAAAAAAAGAAGAAATTCGAGTTGGAAGCAGCAGCAACACAGCCGTCTTAATTGTACAATGTGTATACATATATAAAAGCAATCGTTGAAGGATGCGTTTGCAGGCCGAGCGGTGTAAGCCTGGCAAAACTACTTATGTGGCAGCATATTCTGGGTGGGTGCGGCTTATTAAAATTTTACATAAGGTCAAAAGCAGTGCGAAACCATAAAACAAGCCCGTAGCTTTGAGCAGCTAACACACACACACACACACACACACACACACACACACACACACAGAGACACATTCACACAGACATGCATATGCGCTGTGGTTAAGCCCAAAATGGCTGCCTTTTACAACAAACACAATTTATGTTGCATACATTTGAGCGCCAGCTTGTTGTTGTGCTGGACCACAGAGCGGTTGAGAGAGCCTGCTTATGTGTGTGTGTGTGTGTGTGTGTGTGTGTGTGTGCTTAGAAAGGGATTGACTGCCATGCCAAAAGCTTAAGTGGCTGCTGGGCGCCATTCTTGGCCAGCAAGCGCTTTGATTTAACAACCAACAACCAAAGCACACACGTATTTTTTTCTGTTTGCATGTGTGTGTGTGTGTGAATGGGCTAGGCGTTAGTTGCTTTTTGGTCTAGCGCTAATGCCGCCATATAATTTCATTTTATGTACTCGCCCAGTCGAGTGGCCCCACTCAATGAGGCCCGAAATTTACAACTGCTGGCAGTTTGTATGTTGCCGAGTGGCCAAAAGTTGGCCAGTTAATTGATATAATGTAATTGATAAGGCTAGAGTGAGTGTGCTTAGCTAAAAGCATGATAAATTACCAGAGTAGATTCGATCGGAACTGTGACGCAAAGCTGGTAATTAGTGCAGTGCCCAAACCCTGGCTGATCATTAAAAGTTTTACCCTGATACAGCAGCAGCAGCAGCAGCAGCAGTCAGAAAGGTGTAAAGCGAAACTCAAACAACAAGGAGAGAACTGTGTGCTGCAAATTTGTAGCATGCCACATGCCACATCTACATATCCTTTGAGCTGCACGAAAAATGTTATCAGCCCGAAAGTTTACACGGTTTAGTTTTCACTTGGTGGCTTTTGTGTGAAATTCGCACGGCGTAAAACGAGCTAAATTTATGCTTTACGGCGCAGAAATTTTAATTAGAAAATTGGCAAATTTTAACTGGTGCTAGTGCTGTAAAGAGTCCTGCGGAGAGCTCGCGGCTCTTTTACACGTGACAGCTCAATGTAGCCGGGGTCGCTGGCTGGTCGGGGTTGACAGCTTACGGCAGTGATATGCGAATAGCAGCCAACATAAAGCTATGTCCTCGAGTTCAGCAGGACTTGCACACACATACACACAAAAAAAATAAAATTAAGTCGCACGTTTCTGCCTGCAAGGATAATATTTCAACATTTCGCACTGACACGAGCAAAAAAGAAAAACGCCAAAAAAAAAATTGAATAAAATAACGCTCAGCTCTAGGTTTCAGTCTTGCCAGCGGGTCCAGTGTCTAGATAACTGCAAAATATGCACTCAAGCACAAAAGCGTGCCATGTCCCTATCAGCGGAACCTGCACATCCTGTCCCATCGCCCTTGTCCTGGCATAGTTTTTTTTCCATTTTGGCATTTTGGGCAACTACGTCGCGTCGAGTGTCGTACGTGAGCATTATCGCTAATAATTTTTGCATATTTGAAGCGCCCTCCCTGCCACTCAGCCATTGGCAAGCATTGAAAATAGTGAAAATTCAAAAATGCATTCCATGCGCTGCATATTATTGGCTTCGAACGCAGAGAATGTGTCAAATGGGAGGAGCTCTCTTCGCCATTTTCACCGCAAATTGTACTTCAAGCGGAAATTAGCCGAAACTTTAAGCTGCACTTAACAAATGCGCTTTACTACATTTAACGATACAAAATTACAGGATTATAAAATATAATTACGTACTTTATTTAAGTACAAAAGCTTGAAGCTCATAAGAGTGTTTTTCTACAAATCTGACAGCATATCAAAATTGACAGGGAAAATCTAAAGAATATAAGTTTATTAACTATACGAAGAGCTAATTTAGAAGACAAGCGAAAATAGTACCTTCTGTATGTCTGTAAGGTTTTACTTGACTTTAAAGCAGCAGAATTGGAGTATTTTAGTTTTGCAAATGTTTTATTGATTTTTCAACTGATTTAATTTTTGTTTTCAATATCAGAAAAGCAAATGCGCAATAGTTTATAAACTCTATCGGAGTGGTAAGGTAGTGCATAATTTAGTTATAGTTACAGTTACACTCTTTGTCGTGCCCATCTTTTAACTAATTCCCCTAAGGTGACGGTCATAAAAGCGCTCGTAAATTGAAAAATCAGTAAACAGTAAACATATAAGATTTGCCTAGTTGCTTCTCTTGGCTCATTTAACTTGCTATACTCGTGGGACTTCGCATAAATATCGAAATAGTTGTGATTTCATTTCGTTACCTTGGCGTTCGACTGAAAGTAGTTTCATAAATTGCAAATTCCTTTCAGCCTATAGACATTGCTTTTAGTTTGCGGTTAACCGGTAGGTAACCCCAAGTGGCATGTTTCGGCAGCACGTGCCACATGTGGCAAAAGCCCGCATGTATTAATGTCGAACTTTCCCACACTTGATTAGGGCCGTCGCGTGTGGTGGCATTCAAAAGATACGAACAGACACACACCCAAAATACACACACACAACACACACACACACACACTCATTCACTTTGGCTAAAATGTTGGCACAGCTCTCAACTAATCGTTAACAAATTGCTTGTGATAGCGACCACTACAAGATATTCTAGCGGTAAATGAGCCCCGTGGCAGGCAGGCTGTGGCCCCTCCCCCTTTTTTGTGGATTGTGTTAGGGCCGGGAAGCAGTTGTGTCTGTGAGAAAAACACCTTTTGTCGGCAGGTGTAAATTACTTTTTAATACAACGCGACACGGCGCTGAACCCGCCAAAAGGACAGCAAGTAAAAAGGTGGAAGGGCAATTGAGAAACGCTTTTGCAAGCATAAATCTACACTCAGAGAACGCAATTCTTGATTCAAGTACAGTCGGCGAAGAATTTCAGAGAATACATGATGTATAACATTCGAATTTCTGTGAGTGTAGCCAAAGACAGGACACGAACCCCCAAGAACGGAAATCAATGTGGCAAGTTGCACGTTTTGGCTGGCATACTCAATATGCAAAAGTGTCAGAAATGCTGGAAATTCAATTAAGCTCAATGTGTTGCACTTACCTCCACAGTATTATCACGTATATAGATTTCCTTGGTATCGTTCGGATTGCGATCGCGTGGACGATATGTAATGCGATAGCCGAGAAATTCACCTAGTATGGTATCCGGCGCTGGTGGCTTCCACGAGATGTACACCGATGTGGAGGACGTGTTGTGTGCCGTCGTTGGTATTGGCTTGCCCGTGGGTGCTGCAGAGAGACAGAGAGAGAGAGGGAGAGGTTGAGAAGCGAAATCCAAATCAAAAATCATAAGGCAGAGTTAGGCAACTTTGGCATGCCAAAAAACTTGGCGCAAACTCAAAAATTGCAAATTAAAAATGCCGCGCTGGAAAAGTTTTTGGTCGTGTCAAGTAAACGTTGCTGCTGCCGCGTTGTCTGTGGCATTGTCAAGTTCTCACTGTCACGCAACATAAGTTGCAAGTGCCCACCCCCCTGCCCCCTTCCCACAAACCCTCGGCGCCTAAGCTTTGGCCCATGAGATTTGCCATTCCCCCGTGGGCTGCTCTGTGTCGCATCAAGTTAAATGGTGCGTGCATCTCAGCTGACGTCCTGTCGTCCTGACGTCCTGCTCTACTCTGATGGGCAGGTAAACTGTTCAGCTGCTTAGCTGTATACTGGAACTGGAGTTGAAGTCCGTCGAGTGGGACAAGTTGCTCTGGCAGTTTGTCACTTGGCAACTTTGCATGCTGCATATAAATAAATTCAAAGTAATTCGGCCTATTTGCATCGCTGGAAAATTGAAAACTTCACCTAGCTTATACAAATCGGCCACAGAGCCGCAGAGCTATGCGTGGCTGGCTGTTAATGAGCTGCATGCCGCAGACTATTGACTAATTTGCAACCGCATGTATTGCAACAGCAGCTGCTTGGCTCGCTTTCCAATATTGTGTGGCCTAAATGGAATTTTGCGCCACCGCCCCCCCATTTCGAGTCAGGACTCATAAGACAAATGTGTTGCTAATAGCTTGTCGCTGTCGCCATTTGGATATATATGAGCGAGAGAGGGAGAGAGAGATACAGTGTGGCTTGGGTGTGATAACTGTTAGGCAGTTGTGCTGTGATTAATGTGCCAGGCGCACTGTAGAAGTTCACTGACTTTTTGGGCTTCAGTTTTTGCCCAAAAGTAGGCAACGATTAATCAACAGCGCGTGGCAGCCGCAAGCAGCAGGCAGCAGGTGCCTGCCACGCCCACACATACGCACATTCAATGCAACTGCAACATAAAAGCAATGTATGTATGTGTGTATGTGTGTGTTGGTTAGTTGTCAATATTTATCAATTTGCGCTTCATCAATTTGGTTAGCAAAGTTATGTCGCAGTTTCAGTTGCAGTTTTAGTGTCGGAGCGCCACGGGCTACAAAAAGCACTTACATAAAATAATTAAATGCATATATAAGGCTTAAAGGCAGCTTGTTTATGGGCGGTTGTTAAAAGTGGGCACAAGGTGCGCCAGGTCGTAAGTGTGGCATAAAATTCCAATGAAAAATTAATGCGATTGTAAAAAGTGTCATGTCAGCTGTCTGGCAATTAATGTGAGTCACTGTTGTCAGCCTAACAGCAAAATGTCCAACTATTGCACAACGACGAAAAGGACATCAACGTTTAAGGATCAGGGCTGCGCTGTACTCACCCTCGCGCAGCGTCACAATGTAGTAGGACTCCTTGGAGGGAGGACTCGTGCCCAGCTTGTTAACGGCCAACAGGCGAAAGCTGTAAACGGTGAAGGGCGTCAGACCAGTCACCTGATATGAGGTCGCATTCGTTCTCGTGTAGATGCGGGCCAGTTGATCCCAAATGCCATCCTCGCCCTCGCTGCAATAAAAAGATAAACACATCGTCATTATATCATTAGAATGCATTCAACTTGCTTCACTCTCTCTCTCTCTCTCTCCCTCTCTCCCTCTCTCTCGTTTTTTTCGCTTACATCCGAAAACTTATTAATCTTTATTGCATTTGCTGCAATTGACACCTGCAAATGCAATTTTGTTTGATTTTCTTATCAGCTATACCAAATACATTTTAAAGCACCCCATCAGCAAAGAGATTATCATAAAACATTGCCTACAAATGCATTATGAAAATGCATGGGTGTGCTTTGTTGAGCATAAAATGTACCAGTTTGCCATACTAAAATATTTATGCTTTTTTTTCCATACACACACACACACACACACACAGAAAAGCTGACAAAAAATTGTTGATATTTTTGCCTTTATACCCTTGTAGAGAGTTTTATAATTTTGTCACGTGATATGTACACATTAAATGAGTTGAAATTGTGCACTTTCTTTGAGATTAATGAATACAATATTTATAAGCATGTTAAACTTAAGACTTGTTAGGCATATGAATGCTGAAGTTAATTAATATCCAAAAAAAACAAAAATCGATCATTTTGAATAATAAGACTTTACACAGATGACTATTTTTCTATTGGCTGATCGGATGACCATATAATATGCTGGAAGACTAGCTCAAACATGAGTTTTATACCTTCTCAGATAGTCAATTTGGTTGACTATACAAATACAAGCCAATTTAACAATCCTCCAAATATGTCCAACTTAAATTTTAATAAAAACGTCATATTTTTTGTTTTGATTAATTATTATGGTTAGTACTGATTTGATCAACAAGACTTAGTATCCATTGTTTTAGAAAATTTCTTGTCTAAGAAGTAAGCCACGTGATTAATATTAATATTTTTGCAAAGGGTATTAGATTTACTCTTTAGCAGCCTTTATGTAACAATTCATGTTCGTTTTTCTTTTGCGTTTTTGCTGTGGCGCATAAATTTGCAACAGGCGCTGAAAAATGAACATTTTTTTATGACTAATATCAAAGTGCAGTAAATTCTGCTTAAAGTTGCCAAAAACTCAGCTTTTTTTCGCGGTCTGCATGAATTTCAAGCCTGCTCTGCATATGTAAGTGTGTGTGTGTGTGTGTGTGTGTGTGTGTGTGTGTGTGTGTGTGTGTGTGTTTGTGTGTGTGTGTGTGTGTGATCACATTATATTATTACGGCTTATGAACGACATCAGCTGCATGGGATGAATAAGCTGCGCCTTTTATGTGTGATTAAAAATGCATTTAATATGAGATGCGACTAAAAGGAAGCCAAACAAATATATATTATTATTATTTGGCAAATAATAAAAAAATTTGTTAAAATACTTTTTAGGTTGCATGAAAAAGTATTAAAATTAATAAATGAGTGCGGGTGTGTGTGTGTGTGTAACATATGTACATGTATTGTCAGTGGGTATTTTGTAAAAATGTATACAAGCTGCTACTCCGTTGTGCCAGGCAGGGATGGGCCGAGAGGGGAGGGTTGGGGAGGTTGGGGCTGATGGGGCTGCGTGCCCACATTGGCAAACAGTCTTGGCGACTTCATGAAAAATGGGGAGCAGCAGCTTTTGAAAAATGTTGTGCGCCTAAAAAAACCGCTCGCAGCAGCAACAACAGCAGCCAAATAACCGCAGTGGCAAATAAATTTGCGGCTGCTTTCAGCCTGCATGTGTTTATGTGTGTGTGGGTGTGTGTGTGTGTGTGTGTGTGTGTGTATGTGTGTGGATCGGTATAAAATACACACCATTTTTTTTGTAAGCCGCTTAAATTTTTTGCTGCTCTTAGCATATGGCTTATGTGTGTGTGTGTGTGTGTGTGTGTGTGTGTGTGTGTGTGTGTGTGTATGCGTGTGTGTGTGATTTGCATGGCTAGAGCCAAAGTTCACGAACGACTTGTTTAAAGAGGCGAACATTTTGTATTTTGTGGCTGAGTAAGTATGTTAAATATGCATAGTTTATAAGAGTATAGGTGAAGGGCCAATGAATGGACCAAAACAAATGATAAATATTCCATTATATTCGGAAATTAAGCTTACATCGTTGTCAGTGTTTAGTTGTAAAACAAATGTCAAATTAAATTTACTAAACATAAACAATACTGCATAAATCGAATTTTACATTTTTTTTGCAACTCCAACTTCAACAATGCTGTGTGCTTAATTGTGAGCTTCTTAAATATATATTAAAAACTAAATAAAATATATAATTATATTATATTTCATTGATTAGTATACAAAAAAAAAAAAAACAAAGTACAGCAATAGAATTTTAAAATCTAACACAACAAAACATAATTTTGTATGTTTATACTCTTTTCGAAGAAAATAGTATATTAAGTTTGTCCTGAAGTTTGTAACGCATAGAAGGAAGCGTCGGAGACCCCCAAAAGTTACTGCCAGTATGCTTAGAATGACAATACAAATTGATCTAGCCATGTCCGTCTGTCTGTCTGTCTGTCTGTCTGTCTGTCTGTCTGTCTGTCTGTCTGTCTGTCTGTCTGTCTGTCTGTCTGTCTGTATGTATGCAAACTAGTCCCTCAGTTTTTGAGCTATCGCGATTAAACTTTGCATAGACACTTATTATTCCAGGGGACAGCACATTGGTCGGAGCTGGCCGGATCGGAATACTATATCTTATAGCTGCCATACAACTCGAAGTCGGTTTTGGCCATATATCCCATGTTTTTGAATCTATCGCGATGAAACTTTGCACCGATACTTATTATTCAAAGAGACATCACATTGGTTGGAGCCGGCTGGATCGGATCACTATATCTTATAGCTGCCATACAACTCGAAGTCGGTTTTGGCCATATATCCCATGTTTTTTAATCTATCGCGATGAAACTTTGCACCGATACTTATTATTCAAAGAGACATCACATTGGTTGGAGCCGGCCGGATCGGATCACTATATCTTATAGCTGCTATACAACTGGCAATGAATTAAATATACTTTGAACAAAAAAAAAAATGTTACGCGACAAAACGATTTTGTACAGCTTATGAAATTTCAGTGGTGCAGTTGGCAGAGTGAAAATTGCCTATAGGTTCGAAAAGAGTATAAAATCTTCGGCACTCCGAAGATAATCCTTCCCCACTTGTTTTCCAATTACTTTTGAATGCCCATTGTATTTTCATGTGGATTAAAACAGAGCTAACAAAATGTAATGTCGAAAATGGGAGCATGTCTGATTATATTTATATTTATTTTGAGTATGTGCTTTTATGATGTACATATAATACATATAAATATCATCAACGATTTGTTGCAATTTCTTTATTGTTTTAATTAATTATAAATTCGCCACCGAATACTGATTTTTTTTGCACAATCTCAAGAGTTTTTCCAACGTACCATAAATCAATTAAGAGCACTTAAAATTACGTTCGATTGGTTTTGTTTTTAAGTGTGACTATCACTCCGCAAACATGCATTGTTGTATGTGTATATGTGTGTACAAATAGAATCGAAACAAGTGTGTAAGCATAATATGGTTGAAGTAGATACCCTAGAGAAGATGGTATATTAGCTATATACAACCGATCAATTGGAAATGATCAGAATCTAGGTTATGTTATGTTCACACATATAGGCAACTCGTTCAGTGTAAATAAACGTTTTAGATTCGCAGATATTACACTCTGCCTGTTTCAACTACAATTTTCCCATATTTATGAGAACTGTGAATATCACTCCAACAGAGATGAAAACGACCATCGACAGCAACCCATAAGTTGGGCCTCAAACACAATACATATCCACATGTTTGGGTATGCTTTTGGTGGGCATTAATGTACATCCACTTGTTTTGAGGCACTACACTCCACACAGCTCACCTCACCTCATCTTACCCCACTTATTGCAATTGCATTGGCAGTCAGTGTGGATTTGCGAGACGAGATTTGCAGCGCGAAGCATTTCGTTGTCATCGTCTTTCAATTTACAGCTGGCGGCATCGCATTCAAAGATATTTCGCGTATCACAAGCTCGCTGTACAGTCCGATGTTAAGCCGCCCAACCTACTTCAAGCTGTTCCCACATGCCCCGTTTGCATATAAACCGAATCAAGCGAAAATGTAAATAAGAGGCGTGCTGTCTGGCAGCAGCAGCAACAACAACAACAACAACAACAACTACAACTCAACCTCCACTTCACATCACTTCACATCGATGGGAGAATTTACATAAAATGCAGCCAGCGTCGCTGTTGCAACTCGCTGCTTCATTTTGTGCATGCCCGAAAAAGTATGCTACACACATGCAAGTGAGTGAGCGTGTGTGGGGGTGTGTGTGTGTGTGTGCAGGCTTACCAAGCATTCGCGCGTGCTGTGAACGTTTTGTGTGTGTATGGCTGTGTGGTTATTTCTTATTTTGCATGCATGCACCACAGGCTTTGCTTGCTTTCCAGTTGCCTGTCATCGATTGCCGGCCTCAGTGTCTTGTGCCACGCCCCCTGCTACTACTGCCAAGGGGAATTTATTGAAAAAGTTTCGCTTGGCCGTAGTTCTCGCATACTCGGCGCTGGCCTTTGTATTGCAGTCGCGCCAATCGTTTTTATTTCATGCCGCGCATTGAGTTCAAGTTATTCGGAAAATAGCCGCTGCAAGAACGCTTCTCTTCTGTGTGTATGTGTGTGCATGTGTGTGCGTGTGTGTGCGGGTGTTTTCCTTTCTATTTAAATGGAGCACAAGTGAAGTGCGTATCCTTTTGCATACGTAGGCACGCATATCACGGACATCGTTGCACATATTAATTAAAGGACTCACAAACTGCAATGCGGAGTGAGGGGCAACAGCTGCAGTAGCTGTACGGCGATTTACAGTTGAGGCGTCGAACGGAAAGCAATAAACGCATGACTTTAATTGATTGCATGCGTTTTCACTGCGAAGACAAAGGAAAACAGCTACCCACTGACCGTGTTTCCGGGGGCGTGGCACAGCGGCTATCAGTCGGGCCGAGGATGAAGTATGATGATGATAGAGATGATAATATAGCATTGCTGTCATTATACCCCATAGCCCACCATGCACAGTAAAGGCATACACCCACACACACACAAACACAAAAACACACACAGACAGCGAAGGACTTAAAGGCTTGGACCCATCGCTATAAGCACATGTACTTACCGAGTTTCAATAATAAAATGCGTCACCGGCGCATTCCGAGGATGTTGGGAGTGCGCCCAGGATAAGTTCACGGAGCGTGATGTGAAACTTATTAACAAAGGACGCTCCGGTGGATCGGGCACATCTGTATGGCGGAAAGGAGAGAAAGAGAAAAATAAGAAAAACACATGAGAAAAACTGGCAGCTATCAGTGAAATGCAAATGGAAATCATGACAAGAAAGAGAATGCCAAAGAAATGTGGCTCTGTGTGCGGTGAGAAAATCGAAAATGTGTACACACACATAAACACACACACACACACACACACACAGAGAGAGAGAGAGAGAGAGAGAGAGACGCCCACATATCTGCAAATGAAATCACCAAAATGGAAGGAAACCGGATAAATCATTAATGTTGTTATGGCTTTCATTAAATCGGGAATGCCAAACCAAAAAAAAAAGCAAAATTAAATAAAGATGCGAAATGGAATAAGACGAAGTTGTTAAATGCGGCACGTTCAAGCTTAAATACTTTTGATATTAAGCAATCTTAAAACAGATAATTAGATGGGTGTAAATCAGAAATAGTTAAATTATTATAATTGAACCTATTTATTAGAATGGAAGACAACATACTTTCAAACGAGATAAGGACATTATGAAGATTTTTACTCGAATTTTTTTCTAGTTTAATATAATGTTTCGATCTGGACGATTCTAGAAGATTTATGTGAAATTAACCTTGTGTACCAAACTTAAGCAATTTAGATTGAAAACTGAGGGAAAACTCAATAGGGCTAGATAGTTGGGATACGAATACTATTTATATATGCCGGAATATTATGTCGTTCAATTGGAAAAGCTCTTATATATATATGTATATATTCATATATAAATGATGTGTTTTTGGCAAACTAACCTTGTACTAGCAGATCGACAATGGCCTCAGGTATGTGCCGATCGTTGACGAGACAAACGTACTCCGTGGTATCGCTGGCCAGCGCAGGTGAGAATTGCAGACCAAAATTATCCGATAAGAGTTGTATCTGCAATTGAAAAGAATAACAGTTGGCATATTAGAAGGCGTTTGAATTAAGAATGATTATTTCGTTTAACTGGTAGTTAGAGCAACTGCCAAACGTCGTATATGTTGCCTTGGTGCCTAATCTATTTTGAGCCTTCCATCAGTTAGGATAACAAACAAATTTTCCCAATCGTGTGCCGAACAAGTGCAGTCAAAGTAGAACAAATGATAGCAAGGTTGGACACTGGTACTTGTTACTACTAGCCACTGACTAGAGGACCAAAACGAAAACAAAAACAAAAACACAAACAAGACAAGCGGACAGAACGGCAGACGTTGACAGTGCCTGACAACAATGTGGACAACACGAGTTTCTACTTTAGGCTCCACAAAACTTTTTAATATGAAAGACAAATAAGTTACCAAGAGCAAGTTTGCTGCATGACCACACCCCTCATCCCTCATCCCTCTCCCCCATCGCCCATTCCCACTCGTCCTGCTGCAGTTCACCTATCGTGTGGCTCCTCTTTGCATGGCCAGCACTTAAAATAGCCCGATACATTGGGCTAACATTTGACTCTGGTGACAATTTGTTGCCGTATACCAAAACTTTCCAATGCACTTGGAAAATGTAGTTCTTGTTGTTGTTGTTGTTGTTTTTCTAGTTGCTGCTCTCTGCTCATAATTGAGATTGGACAAATTGGGTTTTGGAAAGCAATGCACGCAAATGACTTTAAGTTTTCGGCTGGCTCCTTTGCAAGCGGCAAACATTTATAAATCCTGAACATTTAATATCCTTGTGGGCCGAGCGCCCAGGGCAGAAACTGACGTACATATATGTTATAATTTCATGGAAACCTATTAAGGATTTTATGCTTGAAACTGTCTGCAATCTCTAGGATTGCATTGTATCGTATTAAAATAGGCTTTTGGCCAGCAAACTACTCCTACTACTACTACTACTACTACTACTACTAAAAACATACAAATTCTCAGGTGCAGCTTTCAAGAGCTTTGCAGTGTCCTTCTGCCAGATACCTGCGTGTTTGTGTGTGTGTGTGTGTGTGTGTGTGTGGGTCTGTGTGTGTAAGAGCTTTGTGTGTCTTGCCACAAAATTGTAAGCACAATCGTGCGGCTGCTTTGGCTACAGTTGTGTGGCATAAAATTGCTGCTCGATTGGATTTGATTATTAAGCAATAACCAAGAGTTTTCTGGCCGCAAAACAATTTTGCAATTTTTCCACATGTGAAATTTCAATTTACATTGCAATCTGCAGTCGAGCAGCAAATTGCAACTAAATTTTAATTACATCTAACAAATTCCGGCAAACTTATTTATACAATACATGCATGCCCTAAATCTGAGCGTCTCTGGCAGCTTTAACATCTGACGTAAAAAATCAGACTATCTGCACCATCTCTATCGCTATCTCTATCTCTATCTCTAGCAGCTCTAACTAAGCAGTTGAGCTGGCTAAACCTGCAAAATCGTCAGCGACAGGAACATGAATCATTTTCTTTTTTAGTCACAGCCATAAAACAAAAGTTAATAGCTGTTTAAGTTTGTGTGCGGGTGTGTAAGTGTGTCCGTGTGTGTGTGTGTAGTGTCAGTTGTAATAAAATGAAGCATCTCGTAGGGTGAAAAACTTTTAATACACATAATAGCCAGGCATAAAGCACACCACGCACAGTGGGACAATGCATACAAGTATGCAACTTGTAAGCTTCACATTTGTATGCTTCTGTCCGTCTGATGCAGCCACTAAATGAGATAGCTACCAAATGTGATAACTTAACTAAACTCGTATCGCAATTGAAGCTAGCTGGCCCCACTGTGCCACGCAGCCGTCGCACATTGAGCAATGGCAAAGGCCAAATTGGCCAAGAAATATGAGCGAGTGCGCTGCGGACCAGGTAAACTCTACTCTGCTTAGCTTGGCTCCAACTTTGGCTTGGCTGCAGCTCAAGTGTCCCAGTTTGCCATTTAACACGATGCAAAGTCCCAGGCCATTCTACAGCCCAGGCCGAGCTGCAGCTGGAACAGCAACTTCAACTTCAACTTCGACTTCATTCTTCATTTTGTTTGCCCCCACCTCAGTGGACCCCGGAGTGCGTTTAAGACGGCAGCTGCTGTCGGATCCGAGCGGAGCAGAGCGGAGCGGAGCTGTTTGGCAGCCACTTAAACCATTTTTGCGCCTCGTCGTTTTTTATTTTAGTACAACTATCAAACATTAAAAATATATTGGCTCCAATGTCTGCCTGCAGTTGGAGGAGCGGAGCCAGCTCCTAGCTGCCAACTCCCGACTCCCAACTCCCGACTCCCAACTCCCGCACTGATGGCCACTTAGTTCTCGTGACTTTGGCTGCACTTTCTTTTTCTTTTTGTGTTCGCCTTTGTCGTTGTCGTTGGAGCTGGCAAAGTTCAAACAGCCGCCTTGAAACTAACTGGCTATCAATTATTTTAACAGCTACGCTTTTTGTCTGCCTTGCAGCAAGGAGCTGAAAATATTTAATAGCCAAACTCAAGTGGCCCGGACTCGGGCCATCAAGTGTCGAAATATGGCAAGTGGGTAATGAATTCTAATATGACGCCAGGCTCGAGCTGCAATTTGAGTTATAACTGTACTCCAGAGATTTGTATATGTAATACTTGAGCCAGCTGAAGATAAAGCATTGATGGAATTCGCAACAAGCAACGAAACGAATTTTGTTTATTGAACTACTTATTTGCAGATACATGAAGGAAACAGAACTTAGGCCCCTTTTCTTATGTTGCCTGTAGCAAAATGAATTTGGAGGATAAAACCAACTATAAGCTAAAGGGAAGATAAGCAAACGGGCTTTGGAGTTATTGGAAAAGAGTTTTTGATTGGAACCAAAGCTTTATTAATTTTGGTAAGCCACTTGTATCCAGTACTAATATTGATTTGAGATTGTAAATCCGAGGATTTTCCCAAAGCTGTTATATATTTCTATAATAAATTCAATAATAGTAAGAATTTCTTAGATTTTAAACAGAAAAACTGAAAGGATATATATTAAATTAAATTTTAATATGGGAAGTGTATCATATTGATATGAACAGTTAATCTATACATATGCTTAAATTTCGACATAATTTTGATAAGTTCTTAGGAGTATGTGTAATTTATTTGCACTTACCCTAGGGCTATGGAGCAATGGAATGCGATTAGCAAACTGTGCGATTGTCGTCGATGCTGTCTTCCAGACCAGCGTGTCCACCAGCGAGTGCTCCGTAACGCCCGGACAGGGTATGGTCACGTTCTTGCCAGCCTCGGCATTCACTTTGACGTAGTCCAGATTCGTGACGTCTGCAAAGTTGAGAGAGTGAGAGCAATATTAGATGTGAAAAGACAAGACGAGCTGAAGCTAAAATTGGCAAAAATGCATGTCGAGAAGGTACTTTAATTACACAACATTGCGGCTGAGGCCACAAATCGGCTTCTCCTCATATGGCCAGGGCTTATTGGCAGCAGCTTCTGGTGTGCGAAGGCAGAGACGCTTGCCCTCAGCCCTCAGATCCTTTTGTGCAATATTAGTATACGAAATTGCCAAAATGCATTTGCTGGTCTGGCTGGGCTGTCTGTTTTGCATGAACTTCAATTAAAATTATAAAAACAACAAATCGATTACAGGCACAGTTCGTTCGTTCGATATTGGCAACAAGTCGATGTTGCTGCATAAATCTGCAAGCGTTCAAGTGTGCATAATAAGCATTAGGCATAACGCACATAGGAGTTGAAGCAGACAGCAGGAATAGAAGCAGGCCATGAATTGCAAAATCATGCAGAAAGACAATTGCCAGCAGCAGTGCAACTAGTTGCACTACCACCAATAGCAGCAGCAGCAGCAGCAGCAGCAGCAGCAGCAGCAGCAGCAGCAGCAGCAGCAGCAGCAGCAGCAGCAGCAGCAGCAGCAGCAGCAGCAGAGCGTCCACAATCAGCTTCCATGCAATTTGCTTCTGGGCCCCCCGGAAAAACATTTCAACAGTTTTATGCCGCCCTGTCTATGGCAATGACTTGATTTTGGGCCAGTGGGCGTGGCAGTGGCTTAGTGGTTGCATTGCGTTGGTAACATGCTCATCATTCGATGCAGTTGCAACTGCAGCTGCTGTCGTTCCCTAGTCTCTAAGAGCTGGCATCATTTGGGCCCAGCGCTGCAAAGTGTGCTACAGAAATGTGTGCTGAAAACAGAACACAGTTGGAGCCTTAAGCTTTAAATTTGCGTGCAGCTTTACAAATGGAATAAAATTATCCATGCAGGTCCATTTAACAGAGCACAACGGGAAACAAATTTCAGAGCACAGCACTTTTTCGCCTGCAATTCGTATTAAAAAGCTCAGGTAAAGGTTTTTAAGCGCAATTTCGATGCACAATAATATTGTGTAATGCGATTATGGCCTTTGTTTATAAAAGCTGCGTACCATAATGTAAATAGCACTAGGTGGTTGAAATATTGATAATCGAATAAATGCTTTTCATTTTCAATTGCAATGCCAGAGTATGACCATAAATGGGGCATATTTTTAGAGTTTCCAGCTCGCAGCGCGCTTAATTACTCGGCGCTTGGCCCACAGACAGCTGCTTGCCTTGGCAAACTCATCGCATGTCCGATGGGCCTCAACGCATACTTTACATATTATAAGCTGACCATGGAAAACATCCCTTCACCCCAAATTTCACCCACACAATGGGCAACAAATTCGGCAGCTGCTGCTGCTGCTGCTGCTGCCTGGCTGTGTGGTCAGTTTTGTGTTATTTATGGCTTTCGGCACCAGGATGGGCAACTGGATCTCTGCAGCTGGCACTGAGATTTTGCATACTTATTATGCCAGCCACATGCTGATGAGCGGGCACACGGCCCGCTCCCCAAAGTGTGGCTGAGGTTGTTTAATTTCCTGATCATTTTTCGATGCAAAATCCAATGCCCGCAACAACAGCAACTCATCGCAACGGCCTCGCATTGTGTCAGTAAACAATTGCGCGCAATTTATGCACGAGTGGAAAATGTTGCAAGTGTGTACACACACTAGACACTAGACAATATTGAATGGCATGGTGAATCTCATCGATAGATAGATAGATAGATAGATACAAAGTTGCGCCAGCCGTTGGCCAATTAAAAAGCCAGCCCAAATTATGCAGCCAAGCAGACGAGTGCTGCGTAAATAAATTATAATTATGAGTACTTGTTTGGCTGACTGCACCACAACCCAAGGGACCACAACTCCAGGCCCAGCGTGTCACGACTAGAGATGGTCGCGTGTTCGTGTTGGATGGACGCGAAAACTCAACCATCACGATAGCTCCATAGAACCGAATTTCGTATTTTTCCAAAACATAATGCACAACGTTAAAAATATATATTTAAAAGCAAGGTATTTCTATATTGCTTATTAGTTGATAGTTTGAAGAAGCTTTGAAATGAATTACAAAAGTTGCCACGCATTTGTTCACCCTTTTAGGTGGATTTAGGTAGAGAGCAGTCTAACATTGCGACACGTGCACATCCCTCTTCGATACTGTGGACTCGCGACTGGCACAAGCTGGGACCCAGCAATCCCCTGGGGCACAACAAGCGGTGCACTTGGCCTGTGGTTCAGTTGAGTGGGTTTTGAGCAAATGCTAATAATCAAATTGAATGCAACCCTCAAAGCGAGCGAAACAGACCAAGCGGCAACAATTAATTTTATTTATGTTGATTCTAATCAACGAAAAATAATTTCACTGCCTCTTGCGGCGTCTGCTGCCATGGCAATCTATCCGTCCATCCATCCGTCCGTCTGCCTCCCTCCCTGTCTGTCTGTCTGTCTGTCAGTCTGCACTTGTTGTTAGTTGTATTGAAATTGAATTCATGCACCGCTGCGTCCATTGCGTCCTGTTCTGTCCTGGCTGAAAATCATTACTGTTATTAGCGCATTTAGACGTGTCCGATTGGCCAACAGCAATGCTGCTTCGTCCCGTCCAAGTCAATGGCCAACGAGAACAGCAACAACGACAACGACGACAACAACACTTGACTCGCATTTACTGGCCAAGCATAACCAAAGCAAATGGAGCTGCTCTGCACGGCTAAGCCCAGCAATGGCACTCCTGGGAGTCCTGTTGCAAGTACCATTAAAAGGGGTCCTGGATTGGGGCTCAAAAGCGTACACCACCTCTTGCTGACTGCAGTTAGTTGTGGGTCAGTGCCAGTCAACGTTAGTGTTAGTGTTAGTGTTAGTGTTAGTGTTAGTGTTGTGCGTGTCTCCAGAGTTCAACTGGTGTTGCCTTTTCGCCCACTTGCACATTTACAATTAGCTACTGCTGATTATATATGAAAATAGCCTGACCCCGAGTGTATCACAGAGAAACATGTATATTCTACATAAATATGTCTATCTGTCTGTTTGATGTGATATTTGAAGTGCACTCGACAATACAACATTATTATTACTAATACTATTTTGATTTTATAATATACTATATCTTAAATTTTATAGGAATACTTTCTTCTATACGATTGAGAGTTTTGAATATGTTTGAATATGTCGTTGATTTCAATACATACTGGTATTAATTTTAAAGCTATATGCATTTTTTAATTCATATGTATTAAGTCTGAATGTGTGTTTCAGGAACGTTTGGAAATTATGTTTATCCAACCTATCCTGTTCTATGTCATAAAAATACCTGAATTGTGAAGCAGAAGTTTAATTTGTCGAAAATTAGTGCAAAAATATGAAAAATGAATAGAAAATTGGCAATGAACGCAGCATTCAACCTATGATCGAGCTTTTACCTTTGGGAGCTTTGAAAGTATTTCTGAATCGGCCAAGTTAATCTTCAGCATTTCGATAGAGTTCCTCTGAGATTGACTGCACTTTGATGAGCTTTATTGGAGCCTCGCCAATTGCAACAAGTGAAAAGCTGTACACTGTAGACTGAGTCGTCTACATAGAGCAGATGCCTATCGTGGCATATTCAGTTGTACTACTGCCGCAAATGCCACGAAAATTGACGTTGACTGGCTGCGCGGACTGCAGCAACATTTTGTGCCGGAGCCATTTGGTTTTTAATCCCAGCGCCCCTTTGGCCAACAACTGGCTGCCAATCGCCTTGCAAAGGCTTTGCTAGTTCCCTCCCTCCCATTTTTGCCGTCACGCATTCAATTTTTGCGCATTTGAGCTGCCGCCTCCGACATCCCTGCTCTGCTGCAGATAATTTCAGTTGCCCTTTCGAATGCATTTTGTAAAGAGCCAACAAGTTGGGCCGTTTGACGTGGCTACTGAATGCCATTTGGTAAGCGGCCATTTAGAAGTCATGACCATACAGTTTGGCCCGCTATTCGCGCGAACTTAGCTTAAACCGCTTTAAAGGCATGGCAACGGCATTAGCCGCATTCAAATGCCATCCTCACTTCCCTGCTTTTGGTTTTTGAAACTGCGAGAGAGCCTTTTGCCAACTGATTTCTCTGACATTGCACTAGCAGCTTCTTTGCTGACATTTAGAAATGCGGTTGCTTGCTGTATGCACATTTTCTATTTGACTCTGACCACTAATCGTATGCATTAATTTTAACTTTGAACTCAAGTGCTTCATTAATAATGCAATTAAAACCCACGCTGTCACTTCTCACCTCAATTTTGTTATATCTACATATATATATATATATATTGCATTTACGCTAGATTGAGGCACGTGCCAAGGACAACAGCTGAAAAGGATGCGTATGTGTGAGTGGACTCTGCCCTGTCTGTCTGTCTGCCTGATTGACTGTCTGACTGGCACGCTGATTGAAAAGACAGTCTGTCAGCTGCTCGCTGCCCAACATCGTCCCATCGAGCCACAGAAAGCAGCAAGGACCGTTCGCTTGGCGACAGGAGATCCCTTTTTTATGCCTGAGCGCCGCAAATAATGAAATTATATTACACACACATTGCCGCATAAGTAAATACGTGGAAGTGTGTGTGTAAGTGTGAACGAAGGCACAACTACAAGATACCCTAGCAACAGAACTGAAGTCAGTTTTCGCTTGCAAGCTGAAGTGAGTCAGTTTTTGTGATCAGTCCATCTAAAGTTTAAAATCAATGACTATTAAATAGTCTGCCTGACTACAAACCTTACTGGAGCGAGAAGGTTAAAGGTTGAAGAATGATATGTGGGAAACTAAATGTGCTCTTCTGATTCTTATCAATAACAGTAATAGTATAAACAAAAACTTGATGTGAAAACAATGATTTCTACAGACTTATAGAAGTGAGCACTGCATGCCTTTCTTTTATAAATTTGTAATAAACTTCATCTGCATTTGGCAACACGATACCGAATAGAACATTTTCCATTCAAAGTCGCTGCGAACAGAGCTCGATAAGCTTTTTATGTATGTATTATATATATATATATATATATATATTATGATACGGCAGTTTCTGCCTCTGACTGTTGCCTTGGCACATTGAGCTCAACGGTAGCCTGTTTATCAATTTCTTTTATGAGTACAGATAAAAGCTGACAAGTGGTATGATGTGTGAGTTATGATTGAGCCACAACATGCAGGTGGGCCTTGCCAAGTGTTTTGCTTATGAAAATGAAACGAGAACCGACCCCATCAAGGATCAGTCAATAATGCTGACATCATTGTGAAGGCAAGCTGACGGTCCTGTCAGCTCACAATTCGTGCGTGGGTGTGTTTGTGTGTGTGGTTTTCCAATTTCGCTTAAATTCATCTTCAGCAGGATTGAGAGGAGGCAATTGTTTGACGGACAGCATTAAGTGCTTCCAACTCATTACACAAATGCGGCTTAAAACAAGTAAATAATATGTGCATATCAATAAATAACACAGTGCTGTATATAAGTGCAACCCCTAAATGCATGTACATAAATATATATATATTTATATTTCCACATTCCTGACATACTTGCTAACATTGCTGTTGCCAACGTAACCCAACAGTGGTCATTAAAAGTATGCGCTTTGATTGGATAATCATATACATATGTATACTTAATTAAATACTCAAATTTTAATATGAGCTCTTAAATTTAAAAAAGAAGCCTTACAACTGTCAACACATTATTTACTTTGGTACACATACTTTTTGCAGCTAGTATGGCAGCACGCAGAGCAGTACTATTTGCCACTACCTCACATGGACACGGTGACATAGTCAGCGTATCCGCTTTGAAAGCCTGCAAATTGGCACAGCATCGCAGTGCTACCTGCTACCTGCTGCCTCTTCCATCTTCCCTGCCCCTGCCCCACCTCAGACTCGGCACTTGAATAGAAAACGGTGCACATTTAAGGACACACGATGGTGGTGAGGGGATGGGTGTTGTGAAAAGAGATGTCAGCGGGCAGCATGGAAGTTTAAAGGCTGCAAATGCTGTTGCTACTTTGCCAGGCAGCATTTTAGTCAGTTTTTACCGTTGAATATCGGTTCGAGTGTATCTATAAGTGTGTGTGTGTGTGTGTGTGTGTGTGAGTGCCTCGTTGTCGCCCTAGTCATGGATGGCGCTTGGCGTAATTAAAGCTAAATAGCCGGCATAATGAGCAAGTAATTAGCGAAGCTTCTGCCAGCAGTTTGCCATGTCCTGTGTCCCGTGTCCTGTGTCCTGGCGTATCCCCAACCCCTACTTCCTGTAGTGCTGGGAGCAATGCTTAGGGCTCAATGCTAAAGCACGCCATGATCTCTGAGATTGTATAATTTGCATAGTTCTTTGATGAATCCGATTTGATATCGACGCTGATTTCCGACTTCGCAAGTAGCCTTGATTTGTCTTGTGCCAATTCAATCATAATATTTAGCATATCAATTAATATTAATTATATACTAATTGTGAATAATAATACCTGCTGCTCGTATTATCAATTTGATTACAATTACATTCATGTCATTCACATCAGACAAATCATAAATTATGTGCGATAACAAAAAATATATGTCAGTAGCTAATGAATATCTATCGCTGATTGTGTGATTATTTTTATATTAAAGCACAAATTTGAGTTTAATTGCATTTGCATTATAATTTGAGGGATTCATTTAGGCTCACAGCTAACGGTAAACATCTGAATAGTTACCCACATTACAAACCCTAGCGCAAAGGCAATCTGTTTGTTTGTCTGCCTGCGCGTTGTCCTAGCAAACAAGGACTCGACGCCGCCGTTAAGCAAACTCAAATAGTAGAGTAAGTTTCTTTCTCATTAGGCGTCATGTTGGCACACACACACACACACACTCACACTCACACACACAAACATACAGGCACAGTGGGTCGCATGGCCAAGGCAATATTGACACCAGCAGCTGAAGCTGCTTAATGAGTATAAATCCGACGCCCGCAACTTTTAGCTGCTCAACGAACGCTCCACAGACCCACAAAGTGGCGCTTGGGTTCTTATATTTGGGCTAATGTCAGTGGAGTAGAAGGTAGATGGGGGGGGCTAATTTTAGTGGAGTAGAAGGTTGCTGGGGTTGGGAAAGGGGCGTTGATGGTTGCTTTGTTTGTGTAATTTGTTTAAAAGCTGACGTGGTAAAATATAGCTAAGCCTTATACTGGATGGCAGCAGCAACAAGAACAGTAACAACGGCACAAGAATAACAATAAAAATGTTCATGTTTTAATTAATCATTGCCTGGCTAAACAAAAGTCGGGGCTAGAAATACATTTCTGAATAAACAACAAGTGACAGCGATGTGAACAACAAAAACGTCTAGATAAATATGTCAACAGCACACTGCCCCCATCTACCCAACCCTCAATCCCCATTTCCTATGCCACCCACTCCAATTTGCCTTTGCTATGACAGCCAACCCCTTCCAACCCAGAGCTGGCACAAATATTTGCTGCTGGGATAATCAAATTTACATTTCACTGAAGTAGAAAACGTAGCGAAAGCAGTCCTCAAACTTACAACCACGCCACCACTCCACCACTCGACCCAGCACCACCAGCAGCGCTTTAATTGCATCCCTGCTGCTTCTGCTTCTGCTTTTGCTGTTGCTGCTGCTGCTGCTGCTGCGTTCAACTGACAGCTGCACCTGTGGCAGCAGCAACATTTGCCACTGGTTACACGCCCATGTGTTGAGCTATTGTTTTTAAACAAGAGAAATTACTTAGGCGCAACTTCCCATTTTCTACATACATCAAATCTAAGGCTCAGCTGTTGCCACACCCTGCAACATGGTTGCATCTGCTTTTAATATTCACAGAAATCTAGATATAACATTGAATTTGCACAATTTTTACTAGTTTTGCTGCTTTGACTGATGTCATTCAAGCATTGGTTACAGCATTTGCATCTGTATTCATTTGAAATGTGTCAAGTCGCAACAAAGATACTTATTTGTATAATTGGATGCGCTTGACGCTAAACTTAACCTTAACTTAACTAAATTAGAACAACTTTCTAATAAACTAGAACCAGTTAGTGCATTATCTCAAATCTAGTCATCAAGTAGAGTAATAAGCGAATAAATCTTTACAGTTTTTGCAGCTTTAATGTTATTGCAAACAATGATTATTTTCTGTATCGAATTGAATTCTTAAAAAATTATTTAAATTTTGCTTTTAAATAAAGGCTTCCGCTGGGTTTGACAGCCATATCCACGTATCATGCTTAAAACATTTCAGATACATCCGCAAAAGCCTTTTACATTTTTAAATTTGAACATTTATGCTTGAATAATAAAATCAGAGAATATCAAATCTACTATATAAAACCAAAAATAGATGTCAGCATAGGTTTTTCACCCCAATTCAAATGAACGTACATTTTCAAAGCTTACAGAATTTTATATAAATCGATTTGTAATTAATATGTTTGCCAGATTCAAATGTGACGGTATTTTTAAATGTCGTCGCTTAAATTTGATAAATATTTGATAAACATATCAATTACTATAGATAAAAATATCAAGAACAATTTCTGTGTTTGGGCAAATTTAATTGTTTAATTTTCATCTTAAAAGACACATCATCATTTTACAGAAGCGGTAAGTCCTTCAATTGCTGGTACTAAAGCAAATCTAACGAGATATTAACATGGCTATATAGTCAGACCTTGTCGATGTTGTCACGCCCACAGCAGTCGATTGCTTTAGGCCTTTGGGCCAACAACAAATGACATGACATTTGCGAATTTATCTTGCAAAAATACTTGCGGCAAAAGGAACAGCGCAACGCATCTAATAAATTAGACGATACAATGTGTGTCGGAGAGGAGAGATGTAAGTAAATGGAATGGAGTCGTACTATGTATATGGCAAGATTGGCTGGCTTGGCAATTTGGCTTGAATTGAACAGCGGCGAAGAGAAAGCGACAAGTTGAACTGTAAACAAACGCGACAATTTATCTTACTTTCATTTAATTGTCACCGGGCAAATTGCTAACAAAACGAAGCCAAAATTGGAGCTGCCAAAGTTACATAATCTATACATATAAATCCGCATATATGTGTGTGTGTGTGTGCGTGTGTGCGTGTGTGGCTGACAGAGATAATCAACATTAAATTAGCGCTAATAAAATGACAATGCCAAACACAAATAAAAAAAAAAATTCAGTTTCATTTCTTCCAAAATTAAAACGAAAAATCGTATTTATTTTTTGTCACAGCATGACCGAAGATATTTCACAGTTATTTAAATGCCATTGTGGCTGCGCTGTCATCCGCCAAAAAGTATGCAACGCTTTCGTATGATAAACACGAGTGTGTACAGCTGCCAACGTTGAACTGTAGGCCAAATTCATGCTATTCGTAACACAAAAAAAATCTTGAATGCATTTGCGTTCAGCTCACAATATAATATAATTATATATAATTTATGTTGGTAGTAATAATGATATAAAAGGTTTCTTAAAATATGTTGTATATTTTATATTACAATTTATAGCCACATTTCAAGAGCCGACTCAAATCAACACTAAGTATAAGCTTTAATCACAAATTGTTCAATTCACAATTGAGTTCATCCTAAGCAATAACATTGATTAAGAGCACATAGCCTTACATTTGGAATATTTTTGTATTTCCAGTATGATTAACTTTGAATGAATTCCCATGAGTATATACTCTGAACTCTGGACTCTTCAACTTACAAATTACCATGAGTGCATTTATGTATCGAAATAAGAAGCAAGTGCTGAATTTATGACAAGAAAAGCGTTTAATTTGTCCATAGTTCAATGGCTCTTGTCTTTTATGCTGGTGCCGCTTTTGGTGCTCTAGCTGGTGTTGGTGACGCTGTGCTTATCGCAAAGTGGGTCAGCCGCTCACTGACACACTGACACTTAAGTGCACACACGCATGCACCGAGAGCGAGACAGTAGCAGCTGAAAGTATGCAGCTGATGTTGCGTTGGTTTTGATACACTCAAGCGTCGACAGACGCACTCAACAGCAGCAGCAGCAGCAGCAGCAGCAACATCAGCAACAACAGCAGGCTGACACAGTTGATGTCTAGAGCTGTAATGCAGTCGGGCAAGCACTCAGTCAACCTCAGAGCAGCATCCTCCCCTCCCCTCCCCACCCCTCGCTGCCTGCCTGCCTGCCTGCATTGGTCCCATTGTTGTCATTTGTAATTTTCCTCATCTTGTTGCTGCTGCTGTTGTTGTTGTTGTTGTTGTTGCCGTGTTTAGCCAACAGTTTTGTGGGTGTGAGTGGCGGAAATGCAAGAGTGTCTCATTGTGTTTTGGCTTGGCCATCAAACTGTGGCTAAGTAGTTGCAAGCGCTTAAATGTTGATTGTGGCCAACACAAATTGTTTGTACTTAGTTTGCGTCTTAGGTCGGCTCAACTTAAAGGTGGCCATAGACAGTTATAGTTAGTTATGTAAGCCCAAGCAGGCTAACAATTATTGTGCATGCTACTATCTAATTTGTGCTGCTGATTGCTTGCCACGGGCTGTGGCACTTCCATAGATATGCTCAATCTGCCGCTTGATTTTGTCATTAGCAGTTCTTGGCCCAGTTAGCTGCTATTGTTGCTGCTTTGCGGGTCAAGTGTAGTGCATGCCACAACAATGGACACCGCATGACGAGCTCCTTGACGCGACCTGCCGCCTTGCAACCAGCAGGCGCCACCACAAGCAACCACCCCTTTCACCCAACTTGCCACAATGCTCACCTGAGGTCTGAAGTCACTAACGCACTAAGTGAAACAGCCAACACAAATAGTACACGTTTGCCACACATACACACACGCACACTCACACACACACACACACACACACTCACATGCACACATACACTCACATGCTTTGGCTGTGCAAACAATTATCCAGCGTTGCGTATACGCATCGTGTACCATTGTCTAGAGTTTCAGCCTCATACGCCCACGACGAGTGCACGTTTCTGTGTGTATGTGTGTGTGCTGCTGCTGCTATGACAATTGCCACAACCACTCAACAGCAGCAGCAGCACCTCCACCATCTACTTTGAAACACAGTTTCGCTTTACGCAGATCTCAGCTAAATTTTCTAATGCATTTTGTGCGTGTTTATTATTTTAATTACAAGCTGGCAAAACTTGAATGTCTGCTAATGCAAATTGCTGTCGACTCGCTACTCCAGCCATCCACTCTTTCTATCTCCCTCTCATTTTCTGTCTCTTTTTGCTGGCATATTAAATTAACTATTAAACGCTCAGTTTACTAATTAAAACGCATCATGACTATTTGCTTATGAGAAAACAGGAGCAGCAGCTGCAGCTGTAGCTTTCGGTTCTGCTCATGACATCATGCTCAAGCATGTGTGTATGTGTGTGTGTGTGTGTGTGTGTGTGTCTGCCAGCGCTTGCGTGGAACAAATGACAACACTTTTGGCCCTGGTTTAGATTTTAGCCTGCGCCCCACAATGATTTTGCATTTCTCGCTGCTTTATTGCTTTATATCTAATGAAGTGGTTTCTTGGCCACGCCCCCCGCTCAACGCCCACCGTTTGGCAGCAGCGATAACGACTTTGCTCATTTGTTACTGCTGCTTGCGGCCTTTGTCTATAAATAAAGCGACATTATGGGATTAATTTCGATATGCATTTGTTTTCATTAGTCTAATTTCGTCAATATGTGTGTGTGTGGGTGTGTTTGTGTGTGACAGATGTCTAACAGCAGATTGTGTGTGTGTGTGTGTGTGTAATGATAATTCAGTTTAATTTAAGCAATTTGCCAGCTCAGTTGAATCGCACAAAGTGCGCTGAGGAGCAGTTCTTGAAGTTTCAATACCATACGAATATTGCACCCATTGTTCATGCAAATCGATTTCGGCTATAATTTATTATCATTTGCCTGACATCTTTAACATTTGAGCCGCTCTATTTATTCCAAGGAGCACACTTCTCTCACTTATGAATACAAAGACAAGTGGCTAATATCCTTATGCCTGTTGCAATCACTTCTATTCATTGCATTAGGCGTTAGTGATTATGCCCTGCATATTGGATGGAGTGAATATATGTATGTAGTTTTGCAGTTGAAGAGCGAAATAAGACATTCATAGTTTTGATAGAATATTTCTATATTTCTGTTGCACTAACATATATCGGAAGAAGCATGTATATTTCGATCCAAAAGCATTCGTTCTATATATATATATATATATTGAGACATATTTCACATTCTTAGCTTCTATATTAAGATGAATAACTTTAGACTCATATTCATATAGATATTCATTTATATTTACTAAATACTGGATACTCATTTTGCACTCATTTTCAGACTGCAAATAAATGCACATTTTGTATTTAGTATTTAGTTTTAGCTTTTGTGGGCAAAGTGGGCTACCAGTGTCTGCGGCACTCAATATGCAAACATTTGCAAAAACCTCGGCTAAATCCATACAGAAAATGTTATGAACACATGGAAGCACTCAAAATAAGTGTCCTGCTGCCATTGTAATGGATTAAGTTTATATATGTATATGTGTGTGTGTGTGTTTGTGTGTGTGTGTTTGTTGTTGTGGGTAGGTAGTTGGCAAACTGTTGTTATCAGCTTTCATAATAATTGCAGCTGCAAATTGCCTTTATTTATTGTTTAGACGCAGCAACAGCAACAACATCTGTTGCAACTGCAGCTATTTTAATGATGACAAGTGTTTGCATTGCCCCATGGACAGCAATTGCTTTTGGTGTTTGTGTGTGTGTTTGTGTGTGTATTTGTGTGTGTGTGTGTGCATTGGTGTGCTTGTAAATTTAAATCATAAACACACGGGACCTCAATAAACTCTGCTCATTACAGCTGCTAATAAATTGTCATAGCCACAGAGCGAGTCCCTAAACTGCACACAACAATAACAACAACAACAATAGCAGCAACAACAACAGCAACTAACACACAGACACACACACATATCAAATGCATGGCAAATAAGGTTTACAGCTCAGTTCGCTTGGGTCCTTGTGGGTCAATGTTTTAGCTGCTACTGCCGAACCTTGGCCAGCAGACGTCAGCAGTTTGTTGAACTGGTCAGCGATGACAGTCAACCTCTGGAGCAAAAATCAATTACTGGCGAACTAAAATAAAAGTACAAGTAGATAGAGATGGAACACTGCTCTTGACAATTTGCCAAACGAAAAGGAAACCAGCAGACAGCAACAAATCAACAAGCAAAGTCGAATGTCCTTGTGGAAGTGGCAAACGTTGCGGCATCATAAATAAAAACCAATTAATATATCATCGTTGCAAGGCGCCAGACAGGAATGTGGCAAGTGCCAAGTGGCAAGGCGTGGCACAGCTGAGAATAGCCCTTCAACAAAGTGAAATAAATAGCAAAATAAACGAAAGATTCAGTGAGATAGATATAAACAGGTAAAACACAAGTCAAAGCGGGAACACTCTCTTTTTTTGAGAAAAATAATCATTATTATTATTATTGTTGGGTTTTATTCGAAGGCTTACTATTAGAAAACATTTGCTATTGCGATGCTAATTAGGTTTTGGCACATCTAAACTTGCGCATATTTCACCTACTTTCAAGAGGTCTCAAACTTGTGGCAAAAGTAGCCCAACTCCTTAGTACTCAGCCTTATAGGCCGGACCAAAGGCGTTAAGCGAAGTAACGCTAATGATAACAGCCCACGCAGCAGCAACAAGGACAACAGCAACAACAACAGTAATAGAAACTAAAATATCAACAACATTCAGCCACATGCCATTACGCAAAGCAGCAGCAGCGACAACTGCTTTGTTGCTAGCTGCTAGTGGAAAGGCAAGTTCCACATACGCCACGTTGTACGCAAACACACTAATACGCGCACATTATGAACGATGGTTCGCTTGTACGTTTTACCTGCGTATTTGTTGTATGTATTTTTATTTTGGTTTTGCAAAGACGCAACCCAAAGCCGCCAAATGACTTTGCCAAACAGCCAAACAGCCAAAACACGCACATCCGGCGTAGGCAGCGCTTTGGGCGCTCATATCTACATATACACCTGCCCCTTTGGCGCTCCCTCGCCATATCTTCCATTTGCTATCCTGTCCTGGCTGGTGGCTCTGCCTGACAACGCTCGCTTCGCATTAGCGTTGTGTCGCTTAAATTTAAATTTGCTTGCTGACATTTGCTGCGGCAACAGCAGGACGACTCGCCTTTTGCCTTTCGCCGCTTAATCTTCACATTTCCGCGCTATTTTATCGCTGCTCGTTTCGCACACGCACGATGCCAGCTGCCTAATGCATTTTCGATAATATTACTAAAGCAGTTTTATGTACGAATCATATTAAAGAAATGGAGTGCTCTTACTGCATCTTCGAACAATTAAATTGTGTATATCGAAAAGTATTTTAACAAAACTTAACTGATCTTTCAACATAGGTTGATTTTATTGCCAACTAATTAAGTAAATGTTTAGACTCTTCCATGTTTGCTGTTCGCCATCAATCGAAGCGCCGCATTGCGAATAGTCATTGGCAGGCATTTGGCAAATCAGGTCGATTTTTTTCTCCATCGAATTTGTTTGTTTTGTTTCACATGAGGTACGTGTGCTGCGAGGGGGAAGGCGCGGCGGGTTTGTCGCTTCCGTTTGGCAATATGTTTTGCTGTCGTTGTTGTTGTTGTTGTTTCCAATTGGTTGGTTGTGCTGCCAACACACAAGTTGTTAACAAATGTTTGCGTTTAATTTTTGCGGTGCATGGCAACCGGCATAGAAGAACAACAACCGCAATAAAACAAAAACAGTAGAAACATATATAATAACAATATTAACAATAATAATGGCGAATAACAACATTCTGAATGCATATATTGTTTGGCCTTAATGGCTAATTACTCATGCGTTTTCTGCGGCCAAAGCGTCGTATGCGTGATATTGCCACTTGACAGTGGCATAATAAAACTATTTGTTCTGGGGGGGGGGGTCAGGTGGCAGGCCTTTTAAAGCAGCTGTATATCCAAACAAACAAAGGTGGTGCACCGACGGCACAAAGTGGGCGTGGCAGGCCGCCTCGATGCTTGCTGCTTGCTGTCTGCTGCTGTGGCTATTGCTATAATAATTGGGTTATAAAAACAATGAACAGCCATAATGTGCATAATAATTTTTAAACGCACACAGTCAAAGCTGAGGCAGTAGTGTAAAGTCCCACACACACACACACACACACACACACACACATAGACATGCTTTTAGGGTTAATTAGCACAATTTTGTGTTGCTTTTATAGCCCTATGCGAAAACAAGCGGCTGGCCAAGCGCCACGGCCAAGTGCCAGATTCACATCCAGTTCCATTTTACTCCTGCGGCTCCTCGTCGACTTCATTTGCGGTCGCCTGTAGCAACAGCAGCCAATTTTCTTTTAACTGTTGTTTGGGTTTTCTCCCTCTCCCTCTCGCTCTCTCTCTGTTTCTCTGCAACACTTTCTCGGCGTATAGCCCTTTGCCTGACCTCAATTTGTTCGCAGCATGCCCCGCGGGCGCCGTCTGCGCTTTTAATTGTTGATTTTTCGAGTGGGCCCCAAATAATAAAAATTACGGTTAAGCGGCCATAAACGGCCAATGGAGCTGCAGTTAGCTGGAAACCGCATACTGCCGCCTTTTCCTAATCCCATTCGATAGACGTCTGCAAACTTTTGCGCCGTGTCGATGAGCATTGCACACACACACACACACACACACAGAGAGAGAGCGAAAATACTTCAAGTGCCACGTGGCAGGTGGCAAAAGTTTTCGACCAGCCGATAGCTTCATAAATCACAAAAGCGGCAACATAATTTTTTTGTGTGTGTTGCAAAAAAGGAAAAGAGAAGCATTTTGCATAAAAAATGTCCAACAAAAAGTATATTTAAATGTTAAGCTACTCGCAGGGCAGTTGTGTTGTTATGCAAATTGGGCTGCGGCTCGCTGAATGTTTTTGCTTCAATTATTAAAATTGTTTTTATGAATACCATTGAAATTGTATTATTCGCGCCAAAGTAGCGACATTTGCATATGCCATGGAAATTGTATTTTACTTTTTTCTACACATTCTATTCATTTTTTATAAAGAAAAACAAGTCGCATCGTCATCACCTGAAGCAACTCTAAATACATAAGTATAAATGAATACACAAGTGGGTTTGTCTGTATACCTACTTGTGTATTTGTGTATTTGTGTTTTTGTGAGCACGTTCACGAAATCAGTCAATGGAAATGTTGGATTTAATATGGTTATTCAGGAAATTACATTTTCCAGGTGTCCGCTGAGAAGCAATCGGCTTCAAATTTGCTTTGTAAGCTGCTTTTTGTGACTTTGAAATAAAACACGATGCCAGGAATAATATATAACACATTGACAGAGGGAAATCAAGTCTTTATAAATATGTCCTTTGTATGTGAGCTATGAATTCAGTTAATGCAGACCGCTACTTTAGTCTTATGAATTTATCTAATCAATTAGCTATTACTTTTTACTATACGAACTTATATGTATATCGCTGTTGCAGTCGCCATTATCCATCTGTAGCCTAACAAATTTGGAAATTGAATTATAATGAGAGCATTAGAATGGCACACTTTAGGGAATATGTATTTTTTTTGTTTGTGTGCTATAATAGTTTAATATGAATTTGGTATTCGAACAACCACAGCGCAGAATGCGCTGCATTATCTATCGATTAACTATCGGAATGCGGTCGTTCTGGTTATTGCCTCATTAGGCACTAGAAAATGCCATTTAAATAATTCGCAATGTGCCTGTATGTGCGTGTGGCAATTAATTTGTGAATTTAGCAAATGAGCATAGAAATTGTATGTAAATTTTGGGTATGTTTTTGCAACGCTGGCTGACAGGTGACAATGTTGAATGGGAGGGCTTCCAAGCACACTGGCAGCAGCAGCAGCAGCAGCAACAGCGATTGCAACTGCACACAGCCCGCTAATTGCTTCATCTGCATAATTAATGCGCATTTGATGCAATTCCAATTGCATTCGAGGTATTCGCCTGCCGCTGATCCAAACAGCTAACTGAGAGTGACACGGCCCTAGGAAAATAGGTCGAAAATGTGCCAAAAATAGGTATGGAAATTATTGTCATGCCATGAACGCCGCTTAATTAAGCAAAACTAATGAACATCTGCATAAACAGCTACAGCTAAAGCAAAAAAAAAAAAAGAAAGGAAAATATATATATATACAGTGCAAGGCAATTTTTGGGCTAAAAGCCAAGAGTACAAAATATCGTTTTGCTGCAAACAGCATTGAGGTCATTGCAACAGAAATGGGGCGCACTGGGTTTAGTGAAGCAGCATCATTAAATGCTTCAACATTGAGCGACACGCCCACTCAACAAAAGGGGCCCAGGGAGAAGCCAAAAAACGCAGCGAGCAATTTATCAAAATGAAATGCCGAAATGACACAAAAAAAAAGAGGAAGCTGAAAAATGTTGCAGCTCTGCATTTGCGTTTGTGAGTGAGACAGACGGAGACGGAGAAACTGAGGGAAAGAGAAAGCGAGCGTAAGAGAGTGAAAGAGTAGGAGGCAAGTCAACTGATTGGCTGCTACTCCCACTTGAAGTTGGCCGGGGAAGTAAACAAATGTTGCGTCTGTTTGGTTTCTTCAGCCAACAGCATTAAGCGGCAGCAGATCCTTGCAAGGATTCAAGCAGCATTGCAATTCATTTAAAGCTACTTGACGACGTTGTGGCTGCCACTTTCTGTGCTTTATTAGCCATTGCTTGTGGTAGGTTTTTTGTTGTTGTTATATTTGTTGTTGTTTTGTTTGCCACGAGTGTCTGTTAAATTATTAAGAAGCTGGGCAAGCAACTTGTTTACAGCAGCAAAAACCAATTGCCACAAACGGCGGCTGCTGTTGATTTTCAAACACTGTGGCGTATACGCAATGTGCATGTGAGGCTGCAGCTTGGAAATGTTTGTTAGCAGCTGCATAAGACTACATTTGGGCCATTAGCACTTCCCAGTGCTGAGCCAAACAAATGTGGCATTTAAATTGAACCAAATGCTTTAAATATCCCTTAGCAATGGCAATTACATTTTTAATCTATCATATGCAAATGGTTGCGCCATTGTCCTTGCCAGGCCGAGGACGACGACGACGACGGGTCGTATGCTTAGCATTAATTAATATCAAATGGCCAAAATGCTAAGCCAAAAATGACTGCAGCGCCATTTTCATTAAGGCCATAACAATGAAACTGCCTGCTTCTAATTGCAATAACTGTAGACACAACCGTTCGTTCGTCCTTCGTCCTTTTATATAATTCTACAGCTCCTGCTGAGCTGAACACATTGAAATCGCTGCAGCACCATCGTCGCAGCTTGGCTCATTTTCACCCACTTGCCGCTTGCCGCTTGCTGCTTGCCGCTGGGTTTTGGCCAAGTTTTGTTTGCTAAATGCCATTCGCACTCGAGATTCTCCATTTAAATGGCAAATGCAGCGCGCAAGAGCGCTGAAAACCAGCAAAAGAAAAAACTAGCATACTCATAGTCATCAGTGACCGACGACAACATACCCAGCACAAAAATGTATTATATTTAATGTTTTGCTATCAGTTTATTATAATTTAATTTCAACTTGATAAATCTCAAACATATATCAGTATTAATAAGTAAATCCTTATACTTAAAGATGTCGTATTTTGTCTGCTACCCCATGCTATATCCACAGGGTATAGAGCAGAGAAAATCCAGCAAAAGTGGCAACAGATTCCTTTGGACCACAACAGCATTGCAACATGGCTGTAGAATGACTTTATAAACAGATTTTAATTTCGTTGCCTGACGCCCGGGCGAAAGTTGACTTGAGTTTTATTTCACTGGCGCCAGAGAAACACAATTTCCGTTGCTTTATATGTTGGAGATGCTGTCTGACAGTCTGTAAGTTTGAGTATATAGTGCCCATTTCCGTGCGGACTTTCGCCATCAGTTATATGATTTTGGCAACACGAATTCCGACCAAAACATTTGCGATTGCCACTCTGAAATCACTCTTTTCAACTGCAGGTAAACGTTTTTGCTGCAACATTCATGCAAAGTTTTATCAATAAATATGCGTGCCACGCCCACCTGCAAATGCAAATTGCATAAGCTGTACAATCGATGGTTGCCAGCTCTTCAGACAATGCAAATTAAAAACGCACAAAGATTTCAACAGGACACAGAGCACAAAGGACAAAAAAACGCACCGAGATGAAGAAGGCGAAAAAAAATCAACAACAAGCGAGTAATCAAAGGAATGTTTCTGCCTGTGCCTGTGCCTGTTGTTGCTTTGATGAGGGCACTTTAGTAAATCGCTGTCGTTGCTGCAAGTTGTTGCCTCGTGTTTGTTATACCCCGCAAAAGCCAGCACGAGGGCAATAGGGTATGCAATAAAGCAGTGGAAATATGTCCGCAAGAACAGCTGGTAACAATATATGAATTTCAAGAAGAAATTAAATACAATCCATATACATGAGCCAGTCGAACTCAGAGGGAGTAAAACTTAAGTTTAGATGGGCCATATCCCATATACTATATATTCAATTCTACATTTGGACAAGCTACTCTATTTCTTTTCAAAATCGATACAGATTTGATTGGATTTTTAGTATAGCTATCTAAAGTTCCAGTTCGACTTAATGCTAATAGTAAATACCGAAGTTACTCTAGATTTTTTGCATGAAGTTGGTGTTGTCTTCACTTAGAGTATAGGGTATCTACAAACCGCTAAACTCTCGGCTTGCCCTCATTGTCGTTATTTAGCGCACGCCAAAGTCAAAGTCGCAAGCGACTAAACACAAAAAACAAAGATGCCTACAAGAACTTTATTGAAATATTCGCACATTTGCAGCAGTATCTTTGATATCACTTCTCCTGCTCCTGCTCCTGATCCGGCGCCTGCTCCCTGCTCCAGCTCCTGCTCCTGCAGTGTGCCTGCTCCACTTATGGGCTCTTGACGGCGCGTGAGACGTATTCACATTAATTTGGTCAATTTATGCTTGAGCACAGACTGAATGGGCGCTTTGAACTGCCACGCAGAATGCTTAACGGCAGGACTCTTGTGCCTAGCTTATGCCGCCGACGCCACCGCCACCGCCTGTTACACCTACAGCCATTTAAATGGGTCAAGCGTCAAATGCATACCAAATTTAGCCAGCATACTTTTGCGCGCAGAGCGTCTCAATTGCGCATTACGTATACGCGGCGTGTGCCGGCGTGCACTTCAAGCTAATGCAATGCACAAGTGTGCACAAGCTCACAAATGCTACAGTGCAACAGTAATTAGCCGCACTTGTGCGCAACAGCTTGGCCGATCAACGAGCCAAGCCATTTAATCGTCTTGGCCACCACATTGATGCAATTACATATTTTCGCTGCCCAAAATGTTGACCTGTTTAATTGTGTCAAATAATAGTCAGCAAGTGTAATTGAAAGAGTGGGGCCCTGATTGTCAGCTAACACAAATAGATTTTTATATTTAAGGTTTTACAGGCATGTAAATTGAGAATTTGGCTACTGCACCGGAAAAACATCAATTATAGCTAATTGCTATGCAGGCAAAGAAAAAAAGTATTGATTTAGCACAAAAACTAATAAATTTGCTGGCCTAAGACTATATATACTTAATTTTATAAGCCCTAAGTAATCAATGTATAAATTTGTTAACTTGTTTTGGTTTCAGTATATTTTCGTACAATAATATTAATATTTTCTTGCTAACAAAACTAATTTTTTTTTTGCTTTGAGGTAGAGCGCATTGCTCACAAAATGTGCTGGGCAGAAAGCAAGGCCATTAGTGTGTGTGTGTGTGTGTGGGTGTGTATGTGTTTGTTTGTGTTTGTGTGTTTGCGACTTTGGTCATTTTGTCGTTTATTTGCCAAGCTGAATGTGAATTTTGGGGTTTTGCTAAGTTTATGCAAATGTGCTTTCAGCAATTAGCAATAAATGTTTGTATTGGCTACAATGCCTGTGTTTTCTAAGACTGTGTTTGTTTGTCTGCGTATGTATGTGTGCATGTGTGTGTGTCTGTGTGTGTGTGTGTGTGTGTGTTTGCCATTTGTGGCCCATTTGTGATACAAATCATGCGGTCTACATTTACTGCGGGCCACCAGCTGTTTTAGGCCAGTCTTTAAGTGTGCTGTGTCCTGGCATGGCCAGCTGACCGCCAACTTTGAGCCAGGAAGTGGGCGGAGGGGGCGTGGCAAGCCAGCAAATTTTGCGGCCAACGTGCAAATTGTGCGCTAAATTGGTTTGCCTTATGCATTTGCATAATTTACTGCGGTCGTCTTTTGCTGTTGCTATTGTCGAGACTAACTCAAGACACTCTGACGCACTCTTTCAGCCGCATGAAATTATGGAAATTTCAAGCCGTTTTGCATTTATTTCCAGGCAATGGCTACACTCTCGTCCTGCATAGCCTTTGGGCTAGCTATCGAGCAGAGTCCAGCTAAGGCACAAGTGACAAGGCTTACGACTGAGAGATAACAGGCGCTGACACCTACATCCCGAATCCTTGTGGTAGACCTCGTTGACTTGTGCAATCAACAGCACACACGGACACATACATGCATAAATCTAAATTAATTGGGCAATAATCGTCAGGTAGCTCTCACACTTAATAAACCCAAGGGGTTGCTGGCGAGTTTTGCATTCTATTAATTGAGCTGCTCAAGTCGCGGCTGTGGCGACATTTGCTTAGCATTTAGATTGAATTGCATGCATAATCAAAATGTTAGAGTAGTTAAAAGAGTTGGTGCGTCTGCAGCAAGTATTCAGCAATGGCCTTGCAGGACTCTTCGCTCGCTGCGCTCAATAAATTGTTGTGAAAGTTTTCCACAGCCACAAACAAAAGCAACAGCAACAACAGCATGCATATCAATCTTCGGCTTGAAATGATCTGCGACGCAAACGAAGAGCTATTAATATTAGGCAAAAGCTGGGTCATATCTATTGATTGATGGCTGATAAGTAGCAGGTTTCCTCCGTGGGCGTTGTGTGTGGTTCAGCCAATGCATGAAAAATGTGCGTTGCCTAGCACTGAAAGCTACCCACATCCAAATGGCAGGCATAATAATGCGAGTCTATCTCTGCTTGGTAACCAATTTCCAGCAATTTGATTTATGTATTTTTTGTTTGTGCGTCAGGGAGCGCGCTTTCCTTACGTCATGTTGCTGTTGTTGTCTTCCTGCCTGCTGCCTGCTTGACTTCTACTATACGCTTGACTTGCTTGCGCCCAAATGCTATCATCAAGAGTCCTGATTACATTTGCAGCAGCGTTTCTCCAATTACACACCAAATGTTGCCTACTTTTTGGGACGCGCTCAAAGGAAGACTCACACATGCACACATGCTTAAGTATATGTGACGTTTTATTATGGTGTCTGTTACTCATGCATATGTGAGCCTAATTAGTCCAATTTGACAGAAGGTGCGACGCCTGGCAACGTCACGACTGATTGGTAATCAGCTAACTGCAGGAACCTTGAGATCCTTGATGGCATGATACAATCGGAGAGTCAAATTTTTGTTACGCACCTACCGAACACCATTCTTAATCCCATAAAGGACGACGAGCTGTGTGCTGTTTGCTAAAAAAGCTGTTTTGTCAGATAGCTTAACTAAACTGAACAATAACTGTAGTGTAAACAAAATTAAAATCAATAAACATGAATGCTGCTGGTAAAGAACTTTTGAGATAAATGTTGCTATTAGTAGCATAGTACTTATAATTCGCATTTAGTCAATAAGATTTAGGTGAAGCCGAGATTATTATGTTTATCACTGGTTTTTGGGGCATTGCCATCAGATCCTTAGCTGTTCTTCAAATTTAGCTTGTCAAAAGTCATAGCACTAATATGTTATTCTCAGTGGCGAATCCTCTTAAATTTGTCCTCACAGACACTAATTGGAGGTTTAGCCGAGGCGTTGCGTTGATGCCACATGTGGTGGGTTGCCAGGAAACCAGCGCCCAAAAGATTTGCTTTGGCCAAGAGATTTTGATTTACGCTCCAGAGATTCAATATTAAAATCGAATATAAATTGTTTGCAAACAGAGACACACACACAGACAGACACACACACAGACAGACAGGCAGTGAGCAAATGCGATGGCATCATAACAAGTGGTTGACAAGCATCAGATACACACGCACACACGCACAGACACACACACACACACATATATATATCAGTTGTATATGTGTGTTTAAGTATGTGTAAGCCTGTTTATTCAAATTGTATTGCATTTATTTACGCATTTGTTGCTGTTGCTTGTCATTGTTGTTGCTGCTGCTGTTGCTGCTGGGGAGTACGTTTTGTTAACAATTTTTAAGCACTTGTAAAATATTCATGTCCTGCCAGCAACAGTTATATATATTATATATATTTGAAGCGTGCATTTAAAACTTACTCTCGTCGAGGCTCTGCTGCCATTCAATAGTTTGCTGTGGATTTGCGACTCTGCGCAGCTGATTAAATTAATCAAATTATTCATTGCAGCCCGAGCCACATGCATAAATCACGACTGTGGCAAGTTGCTGTGACCCATTTACAAGCAGCTCAGCTTGTTTGATTGATCACGCGTGTGTGTGTGTGTGTGTGTGTTTGCAGTAATTAGTACACGCACACATTGACCTCTTGACATATATGCGATGCTTGTAAATATAGCTGCCAATGCATTGATAAATGGCAGCCACTAGGCGTAAGAGCCTCGTCTGTACTCCATTCATACTCATTCTGTTACACGCTGATAATATACTAATTGTAAACCTGTAATGAGTATAAATGAGATATTAAAACTGGGCCAATGTTCCAACAAAGAGAACGAAATTCTCAATTAAAACTGTTACTTTTTTTTAAGTATTTTTTATAAAATATTTATTTGCTTATTGGTAGAGTATGACCAGTCAATTTGAAATTAAGAAGGATTTATGCTTTTGAATAATATTCAAGTATTAACATACTTCTGTAAGACAAAAGGGTTTAATTATGGCAAAGGCAACTGAATAAATCTAACGTAAACGTTGCTCTAGCTTATTATTATATAATTCGTTGGTCAAAAACAGTTCTCGCTAGATAATTTTATGAAAACACACAGACTAGATAAATATAAACCACTTCTGATAGAGTATGCAGCGATTGCCATTTTTACTCTCTATTAAAGCTAAGGCCGCTAAAAGCAAGTCAATCACATGGCTATATTAAGTCATTTGACATTGTCATTAAGTGCCTCAACGCTTCAACAGCTGGGGGATGGGAGTAGGAGGAGCAAGAGTAGGAAGAGTCGGCAACCCTTCAAGGTTCGTTTTACGGCCTGAAAAATGTATGACAAATGCGCTGCTCGTAAAAGTTGCGTTAATCTCGACTACCGGATGCGCGTTCGTCCGACTTTTGTTTTATAGTCGCACTTATTTTTATTTGCACGCACAACGACTGAAAATGGACAGAGATCAGGCGCGAAAGGGGGAAGGCGAAGAGTGTTTGGAGAAGTGTGAGATGAAGCGAGAGCCAGCAGCTTTCAGCTTGATTAAATTATAAAAATCGTATTATATCGTATTACACGAGCGCACAAAAGTATGCTTTATAAAAATAGAGAGCCTGCCCACAGCCGGGACTTTCAAGGACTTCGACAGTGGCTTAATTTGCGGCATGTTTGCTGTGCTCCATTGTCAGAAAGCTGCAGCAGAAACTGGCCCCAATCGTCGTGACCCAAACTACTGTTTGCCTTACCTAACTGAGAGTGACAGCACACAAAGGACAAGATACAAGCAAAGACAATCAACAAGAGCGAAAGAAAAGGAATGTAAAATAGAGAGAGAGAGACAGAGAGAGAGGAAGCAGATGCCGTGTGGCATCTTGTGCATTTTATGTGTGTGTGAGTGAGTGTGTGTGTGTGTGTGTGTGTGTGTTTCTCGGTTGCCTTTTGCCTGTGCTTTCGGTATTTGGGTCAAAGTTTTGCTTGCATTTCTATTTACATTGCCTTGGACTTCTCGTACATAACATAAAATTTAATTTAAAACTTTTGCTCATTCTTCGCAGCATAAATAAATGCGTATTTGAAAGGATGTGCGTACAAACAGGACGCAGGCCCAGCACATGTGTTGCACGCCCTCTGCCCTCTCCTGCTGCCGCCTGTCGCCCATTAGCCTGTTCCCTGATTTATTTACAGTTTGCATTAAAACTCACTTAAATTTGCATGTCCAAAGCAGAAATGAAACTGTATTTAGACCATTTTCACATCTCACACAATGAGTTTTAAGGATCTGCTGCAAAAGTTTGAGCTAGAGATGAGTGCAGGTCGAATTTATTCAAGATAACACAATGTAAGCAGGAACTACTTATTTTCATTTGAAACTAGGTTGAAATATATCTATATATATAATATATTATGTATTATGTACTACAAATTATATTAGAAAATACTAGACATTTAAAATGATAGCCTTCTTAATTTGATTTATGTTGTTATTGTGAGATCGTGTTGCATTTTCTTTGGTGCAACACAAAGATGCACGAAAATAGATTTGTTCAACAAAATAGATACGTTTCGCACAACAGTGGCGTTATCTGGCTTTAGTTACAGGACGACCAACGAAAATCATTCAGCTGATCATCTAATCAAAAAGCAGAAATTGTTAAATTCGGATTTTGAAAGGAAGCACGTGGCAGACGCATCTCTAGTCGGGACACGACAAGGGGCAAGCAGCTGAAGCGTAGTACAAAGTGAAAAGTGTCAAACGCATTGATTCCGTCTGCTCCTTGGTGTTGCTCCTTGCTTCAGATGTAGATGCTGCTGTGCCTTGACCAACTCTGAGGTAGCCCAATGTGTTGCTGGTTTTTGGTTTTGATGCTGCTGTCTCCCCTTTTGGAACTTTGGACAGGGATTGATTTGAGGCCTGTGGATGCTGGAGTTGCAATAACTCAGTGGGCAAGGGATGCATGCAAGAAATTTAAAAGTGAAGCCACCACCTTTCAGCACCTACAGTGCGAACAAGAATTTGGTTGTTTGGGGTAGCTCCGAGTTGACAGGACGCTGAGTAAACGCTCTAAGAGCCTAATAAACTCATCCGGGCCACGGCCAGGACAGGACAGGAGAGGAAAAGGAGAGGACAGGAGAGGACAGGCCAGCCTAGGCCGTTGATAAGACTAATAAACTAAGCACAAGCCTTAGACAGTAATTTAGAGACGCCGGACAAGGGCCAACTCAAGCGGAAACGGAAATTGTCGCTAGCAACAAAAAACACCGAGGAAAATTTTCTTCTATACTGCTGTTGTTGTTGTTGTTGTCATAGCTAGTCGTAAGCTGCTGGCCAGAAATTGGATTTATGTGCTTCGTTAGTAAATTGGTTGTGATAGGCGCAACGTCACGAAGCAGCAACTTTGGGCGTGCTGCCAACTGCAGGCGTTGGCATTGACAGTGCCTCAGAATGGCCAATACCATGGTACGAAACGACCAAGTTGTGAACAGAAAATGTGTGTCAAGGGTTGCAGTACGAATACTTACAGAGAGGCAACAAAAAAGTGCCATTTAAAAATTGTAAATTATAATAGCTGTTATTGAAGTCAAATTCCAATTATTTGCGAGAGTTCTTTATAACAATGTTGATTCAGAAAAGGTTTTGTACAAGTAAGTTTTCTGCGCCACAAAAGTGGAGATTGCTTGGCGCAGATCGAATTTCGTGTCAGGTAAGTAATAAACATAATTAGTCTATGGCCAAAGCTGAATAAATTTTACACACAAATTAGCCAAATTGAGCACTGTTCGCACTAGCAAACTCAGCTGCAAGCTATTTGGGCTCGTCGGCGGATGCAGCCAAACTTTTTAAGCAGCTTGCTTTAATTTCTCGTGCTGTCACATGATCTCCGCCGGCACCGCCTCCGACTCCGACTCTGGCTCCGGCTCCGGCTCTAGGCTCCGGGCGGACGGCACAAGTTTAGCAACTGGCAAACTGGCAAACTGGCAACTGTGCCTGTGAAATGTTTTTATGCGAATTTTATTACATTATGTTGCGCGCGCGAGTTGTTGGGGTAGTTTCTTTTTTTTGGCATTTCTTATTATTGACTTTGAGCACATAAATGTGGAAATCAGCTTGAGGCATTTCAATTTAGGTCAAGTTTGAAGACGGGTGTGTAGCTGCCAGTTTTTTATGAACGTTTTCCATTTGGTGTTTCTAATTTGCGTAGCAAATTGAGCGACCAAAATTGTGACATTTATGCAGGAGACAGAGGGAGAGAGAGAGTGTGTGAGAGAGAGAGAGAGAGAGAGAGAGTGGCGCTGTCCCAGTTGGCGCTGTTGCTGATGTTGATGAAGTGCCCAGAGGCAGCTGATTTATGTGCGGACTGCGATCGGAGCAAAGCAGTCGGAGCAGTCGGAGTAGCCGGAGTAGAAGCAGGCGAAACAAAGCCTCAAAAGGCTGTGGCACGGCGGCCATTCAACTGCACGGATTAATGAGCCGCTGTGTAGCAACCACATTGGGATTTTCGAGGACAGGCCGTGTCCATTCGACATGATGTTGGCTATTTCTGTTTGTATTTTTTTGTTTTTTGTCATTTGCAGCGCTTTGCATGCTAAGGGAGCGGATGGACTGGATGGACGGAAAGTGAGCCAGCCAGTAGTGGGCAGGACACAGGACGCAGGACGCTGGCCGCCGGCCACAGGCAGACAGGCAGGATGTGCTTGCTGTCTGTCTGTCTGCCCGTCTGTCTGTCTGAAGTTCTTAGTCTCTGTGTGAGTCGCCATGGCCGTGGGCTGAAATTAAATTATGACAGCAAATGAACAAGCAGTCACAGGACACAGCGAAGGATGCTGGCTACTGGATGTATGCTGAGCCGGATATGCTGAGCCGTTGTCCTGGCTGCCTGCCCGCCTGCCTGCCCGCCTGCCTGCTACGCGCCCTTATAATGAAATACATGAATTTTGTAGACAATAATCGCAGCGGCTTAGCTGGAATTATAATAGGCACTCGTAGCCATCAGCCGCAGCAGCAGCAGCAGCAGCAGCAAGGATAATGAAGCAGGTGAGACCTTTTGTGGCCTGTTCGCTTTTCCTAAAGCCTAAAGCTGATGAGCAGAGTTCTTTAATGGAAACTTATCGTCAACTAAACATCTTATGCTGTCTTCGTTTTTAAACAGTTTTGAATTCAGCATTTAAATATTAGATCAATAGAATCTATGATGTCTAAAAATATGTTTAAATAGTTTACATATTTATCGATATTATATGCTTGTCCAAGAAATATTTGCATTGAATTCGCTGAATGCTTAACTCCCTTTTAAAGACATAGTCTCAATTCAAAATTGTTAAAATTTATATTTACATACGATATGTATACTTCTTCATATCTCTTTTTCAGCTAGAATACTCCCAGATAACTCGGAGTTTATTTACATACTTATACCTCTTGTTTGTATCATAGCTGCAGATCGAGCACTAGTCATATATATATATTTATCAAATTGTGCTTATCACGCAAAATGAGTTTAATGCAAATGCAAATTTAATAAAACATCAATTGAATATTGACTTTTGTTGTTTTTCCACATATTCGTTGCCCATTGAACTGCATTGGAAATTATAAATATTTATTGTCATAATTTTCTAATCAATTGATGTTTATTTAACTAAGCTGTGCGTTCATGGGAAGACTGCATAAATAAACATCAAATTCAATTAGGGTGCCTAATGACCCACATGCAAAACCAATCTATTTACTTCTACAACATTCAAATAACAACAACAATAAATGCTTCGAAAAGGATTTTAAATGGCAGAAACTTGCAAATGCTGCAATCATTTCATTTTACCCAAAGGACTAATTGACAGTTTTCGCAGCGGAAAATTCAATTTGAATACTTTGAGCACAAAAATGCAGTTTGCCTCAAATATGCGAATAAATTTCAATTATTGCTGGAACAGAAATGCAGAAACACAGAAACCAAGTTTCAACCAGAAAAGCGAGCAAATTAAACTTTCTCCTTCACTTTTGGCAGCGCACTGGTATTTTAATTTAAATTTGAAATATTTGAATCAGTTGCCACAATAAATGCTGTTGAATGCAGTTTTGTAAACCTCAATATTCGTACTGAGTAGCTGTAAATTCTAAGAAACATGTTCAGCTCTATGCTGATAATAAATTGGATATGTCTAATAAAACGAAATTCCAATCAGTTTTCTTTTAGAATTGTAAAGTAAAGTAATTTACGCAAACTTTAAGTATTTATTTACAAGTGAATATTTGTTTTTTATATACATATATGCTGTTGATAAAGTATTATATTTATTAACAAAATATTACAACTTTTACTTTAAACTGGTCTCCAAAAACAGAAATGCCCTCAATGAAAGTGAAAGCTAATTTTAGTAATTGCAGCTGCAAATTTGATTGTAGGGCGCAATGAATCTAATAAAGAAATTAGCCCAGACGGCGTTTGCTGTCAAGGACAATGCTTGGCTGAAATGTAATCGCAGCTTTCTAAACTAGGAGCTGAGCATTTTTCTAAACTGTTTATTGTTGATGTCGCCAATTGTTTGGCTCTGACATAATGAGCTGAATATAAAGTACGTCTGATGGCAGGCCACAAAAATGGTTTATTCTTCGACGTTGCATGAATAAGTTAGGAGCAAATGCTGTATGTGTGTGTGTGATGTCATGACATATATATATATATATATATATATAGAAGGAGTGCTCTGCTAATAGTTGCCAAAAGAACATTAAGCCTTCGATTCACCAATTTGCCGCGTAATGTGCGTTACTTTCGACCAGCTACTCAAGACAACAAAGTGTTGCCATAGACATGCATAAAACTTACTGCCGATAAGTGAAGGTGGAAGCCAGCAAGGATAATGTACACGTGCCGTTTGCTGCCACCATAAAGCAAACTTGTTGGCCAACAGCGCTGAGTAAACTTTTGTTCTACACCAAAAGAGTAAGTAGCAGTGTTGTGCTTCGAATAACAGCTCTCAAATATTTGCAACGATTTCGAACGAATGGAGAAAGAACCTTACAAAAAAATGTATTTGTATCTTTAGATGTGGGAATTTATTGATTTGCCAACAGCAAGTGAAGTCTATAAAGGCAACTTGTGCCCGTTTTTTCATGCGCATCCTTGCGCTGCTCCACATCCTTTTGCTTTAATCGCTACCCAATGCCAATTAATTTCCCAGCCGGATTAGCATATGCGCAATTATTTTTACTACCGCCGCCCACTTAAGTTGCAGGGGAATTAGGGCGTGGCCATTAAGTTGCGGCTGGCTGTTGCATTGTTCTTGCTGTTGTGCAACTTTAATTGCGCCACATTTTGGGAAGCAAAGTTTTTCATAAATTTTCGGGCACTTAACCAAAAACACGCAACAACTGCGTGAAATCTCGAATGCAAAACTGTGCTACTTATGGCGCATATTTTAAGCGCTGTTGTTGTTGCTGCTGTTGTTGCTGCTGTTGGTGTAAGTGCTGGCAGAGTTGCGACAAGAACAACAGCTGAGCTGAGCAGCGCACATCAATAAAACGAAAATTGCAGCAAAATAGCGCGCAACTGTCGCGAGCTGAAGGACTGAAAAGTGAAGGGCATGGGGGAGGGGCAGGGGACAGGGCAGGGGCAGGGGGTAGTAGGTGGCTGCTGTTGCTCTTTGGGCGGGGCCAAAGAGCGCCACAGCGACGGCTGCAGCAGCAGCAGTGAAAACAATCGAAATTATAGCAAACAAGCGCGTAAACTTTACGCTTTCACTGCGCGACGTATGTGTGTGTGTGAGCTGTGTGTGTGTGTGAGCTGTGTGTGTGCCAATACACGCCTGGCTGCAGTTTTATTGCTGTTGCCATTGCTGTTGTTGCGGCTGCTGTGGCTGTGGTGGTTGCCACTCGACAGCGCCATTTAAATTGCTCGACAAAAAGCGCCGCACAACTGGCAATCTAATACCAATACACACACACACACACACATACATAGAGAGATGACACCAACGTGTGTGTGTGTGTTTTTTTACTTATCTGCACTTTGTTTTTTGTTTTTGCTGTTGTTGTTTTGCTGTTGTCGCTTTTATTGTTGATGGCGCGCAAATTCTCTCATTTGCGTGCAAATTTTCGCTGCATACTTTTTGGGGCCAGCCGCAACAAAATATGTGTCAACAAAAGTCGACGGCGGTTGTTGTCATTCCTGTCGCTGTTTGTCCGTGCCATAAATGAGACAGAGCGAGAGAGTGATAGAGCCAGAGAGCGAGAGAGAGAGAGAACTGTCCGTGCCTATAGCCGCCACTAAAGCGTGTTTTTCAAGTGCAGCCAGGCAGACAAAAGTGCAATTAGCTGCCGAGGGTGTTTTGATAACACTTCCCAGCCTTTTACGCAACCCGTTTGAGCTGTATTTGGGTCAGAGAGCAGAAACTAGTTGTGCAGCCATAATTACATGTAAATTATAACCACATGCACAAAACGTTTGCTTCATTTATTAATATTTGTGCGGTTAATTGTGCCATGCGCCTTCCTCCCTTTCTCTCTCTCTCTCTCTCTCTCTCTCTCTCTCTCATCCCCCTCGTCTAATCGAAAACCTTTTTTCAGCAAAACGGGTTTCCAAGAAATGTAATTATATTTAATTGTTTTTATAAAACACACAATCATTGACTTTAACGAACTGCGCATATATGTATATATAAGTACTCTTGTGTGTATGTTTGGATTTATGTGTGTATGCGTGTGTGTGTGTGTGTGTGTGTTTGACTTGGGGGCACCTCATTAACGTACATAACATCGAGAAGCATGAAAAAGCTACCTTTTGTAATATTAATTAATACGAAAATAACTTGAACCCGCGCCAGCAGCGATCTGACCCAAATACACTAAAAGATAACTAAGTGCCCTGATATTCCATCCAGCTCGACTATTAAATACCCTGTGTTGAGTGTAATCGACTGAATAACAAACGAAATCAGTATATGCAATAAGCATTTGTTGAATTTTCATTCGTTATTCGAGTAGTTTGTTACTCAACATTATTTGCGTCAAACTTATAATAATTATCTATGATTAATAAAGAACTTATTGATCACAGAGCTGGAGTTCGTTTATGAAATGTTCCTTCGCAGTAATAATCAAATAAAAATGCCAATGGTTGACATTAAATAAATAAACGTTTGATTTTGTATATCTTATTTAATATTGTCGACACTCAAATGCTAAGAATAAAGTAATACCCATTAGATTCTTGTCTGCGAGGTATATATGTAATTAGCAAGTATAATAAGCAAGAGTTGGGATGTCGTCACTTTCACTTGATTTAGCCAATTTGTACAATAATGTCCACATTGCGTTTTCAGTGCATTAAAAATTCCATTAGCTGCTCACTGTGTGCAATAATTAAGCTTGAAAAGCTGTTGGAAAATCGCACTTGAGGAAAAGTGGAAAATGCATGAATGTGAGCGGGAAACTTACCGAAAATGCGTCCAGCTTGGATAGATGGCATTGTTGTTGTCAGCAGCAACACAAAGCCAAAAATAATGAGTCCAAGATGATTTCTCGATTTGGCCCAAATGCGCAGCGTCATTTTGTGGGCGTGGTTGTTTTGCTGTTGTTGTCCTTGCAATTGATTTGTTACGTTTCTTCGTTTTTTTTTTAAAGCAATTGTTTTGCGGTGGTTTACGTTACTTTTTTCTTTTTTCGTTTTTTTTTAGCTTTGGTTTGGTTTTGGTTTTGGTTTGGTTTTTGAATTGGTTTCAGTTTTCGCCCATTGGCTATAAAATTGATTTTGTATTTTTGTTAACTTTTTGCAAGCCAATTTGTTTCACGAATTTCCGTGTATTTCTTTATTTTGAATACGCTGTATAGGCTCTCAATTTGATGTTGTTTACATTTATCGGCTTAGCCTTAGGTCATCATTTTGTTAGAGCTAAAAATAGACAAGAAGCATAATTGGTTGATTAAAAACCTAATAAGTGTAATAACTAAATTTTAAACAAATAAATTTATTATATTTATAGTGTGAGAGAAATGCAGCTTTAAAGTCTGCGGCTGGCAAATTGACCAAAGATGTCAAATAGAATCAGCAGGCAACATAAACATTACACACACACACACACACACACACACACACAGACACAGATGCTCGCACACTGTGTGGATATAAAAGTTATATGTGCAAAATGAATTTGGCTTTTTTATAACAAGAACTCGGCACACTCGGAAGTCTGACAACATAAAATGAAGTGAAATCTCTGCTGGTGGTGCCCAGTCAACAAATGGGTGGGTGAGGTGGTGCGGTGGTGCAGGGACTCGACTGTCGGTTGCAACAGTATAAAAGTAGCGTAGATGCGCCAACATAAAAGTGAAATTCGGGACAGCAACAGCAACAGCAACAACAGCAACAGCAGCAACAACAACAACAACAGCGACAACATTGAACCGCAACTGGGGGTTGCACATTTAATGCGGCAACAGTTACAACATGTGGCAACAAATGGCGGTTATTGTTATTGTTGTTGTTGCCGTTGCCGTTGCTGTTGCTGTTTAAGCAACTTGGCGTGTTGCCTTTTGACTATAAAAACTGCAAACTGAGCAGTAAGCGCCTTAAAGCTGCCACTTTGATGCACCATGCCACACAACAACAACAACAACAACAACAACAACAGCAACAACAAGCAATGGAGAAACAACAGCATTACACACACTCTTTGCACATGACGTAAATGTTGTGGATGCTTTTAAAAACTTTCGTTTTAATGTGTGCCCAGCTACAAAACTGAAATGAAACTTTTTTCTCTCTGTACTTTTTAATTCTTGCCCCCCGGCCCCAAACACAAGAGGCATGTGTTGCCGCTCATGCGGAGGCGATGTCATTGATATGGCCACAAAATGCTGCAACTTCAACATTAGAGACCCAGTTGTTGTGTTGCTAAAGTAAATATTATTTACACTTAAGCCAGAATTGTTTTCATTAAATAATATCTAGCTGAAAGATGCTGTAAATTTCATTTGCATGTATTGAAAAATAATAATATTTTGTCACATTTTTGTACTCTTTTCGAAGAAAATAGTATATTCAGTTTGTGCTGAAGTTTGTAACGCATAGAAGAAAGCGTCGGATACCCCCAAATGTTACTGCCAGTATGCTTAGAAAAACAAAACAAATTAATCTAGCCATGTCCGTCTGTCTGTCTGTCTGTCTGTCTGTCTGTCTGTATGTATGCAAACTAGTCCCTCAGTATTTGAGCTATCGTGATAAAACTTTGTACAGAGACTTATTATTGAAAGTGACAGCAAATTGGTCGGATCCGGCCGGATCGGACCACTATATCTTATAGCTGCCATACAACTGGAAGTCGGTGTTGGCCATATATTCGATGTTTTCAAAGCTATCGCCTTAAATTTCCTTGTACATTTGAATATCCTTATAACTCATCAATGTTTAAAATTTCAAATCGATTGAGTTATAATTGGCAAAGATATGCGTTATTAAATATTCCGGTGATGCAGTTGGCAGAGTGAAAATTACCAAAAGGTTCGAAAAGAGTATAAAATCTTCAGCACGCCGAAGATAATCCTTCCACACTCGTTCATTCTGATTTCTGTAAGTCAAAGATTGAAGTATTCGGCTTGCAATAAGATTATTGGTTCGGCAAAAACAATAAAATAGATTGAGTGCAAAAGAAATGTGTATTTGATCTTCTCTGTTTTTATATTTTTGGGACTCAATGATAAATGTTGTGAGAGTGAAAAGAATTTTATTTAATAAATGTTTCATCTCCAAGTATGGTTAGCTCTTAAATTTTTCAAATCTTGTATGGTCTAAAAAGATTATATTTTACCCATAAACAAATGTTTTTTGTTCTTGTCTGTCTGCTGTCTGCAGAAAGCTGGTAATTAAAGTACCTTTACATATTACGAGCTCTTGGTTTTATGTGTTAAAAAAAATCAAATTGCAATATCTGGCTTTAAACCAGCAACAACTACATATAAATGTATATGTATGTATATATATATATATATATATATATATGACTTTCGGCAACCAAATAGTTTTTGTCAATAGGTTTCTGTGGCTGTGAGTTGTGTTTGTGTTGTTGTTGTTGTTGTTTCTGACTTGGGTCTGCCACAAGCATGCACAATTTTGTTTAAGCACGTATGCATTTAAAATCCAACTGTTTTTATACCCGTATCCTGAAATGTATTTATATTCAGTTGTATATTGCAAAAAAAAACAAAACAAAACTGTGCATCACACTTATATACACAATTTGTTGCTGCTGGGTAAGGGTATCAAAATACTTGCACTACCTTTCTTTATTATTCAGTACTTTTCATGCAATTTGCAGATTGTCTGCAATCCCCAGCATTTATTTCCTTTGATATTTTTTGCTAGCTGGAATCAAATGTGCCCTGGAACTACTGGCAAAAACAGCTTCAGTTACGTTTTCATACTGAATGTGAATACGAATCCTTTATCCACTGGATTCGAATGCAAAGAATTTTATAAAATTGGATTTACTATTTTGTTTCTTGCATTGAAGTTAAAGCAAATACAAATTGTCCTCAGACCTCATATAATTTGAGGTTGATTTATTTAATTTTAAGCAGAGTTCGAGCATTAGCAGAACTTTGTATTCAACTAACTATCTTGTTTCCAACAACAGGCTATTGTCGAAACAAATAGAAGTTGGACTTGTCATCACTAGCATATGCTCGGCTAGTCGATGTGAATGGAAGCTTTTGTAAACAACTGACAGTTAATGACAGGAGACGCCACCTAATCCACAAAGACGCAACACCCACCAATGGCAGCCAGTACAAGTACAGTTACATTTACAGTTACATTTACATTTGCAGTTACATTTACATTTACCGTTACCGTTACGGCTGCAAGTAACTGTCAAGGAAACGCCCGACTTTAAGCGCTAAGCACCTTAACGACTGTGCGCCTCCGACCGACCACATAAAGCAATTGCCAGCTGCTGACCAACGGTGCCACCTAGTCAACAAGTTCTTCCAGAACAAAGCGCTTCCCCAATCCCGATTTGCCAACCCCTTTTGGCCGCAGCTAATGACCAGTTGTTGCTGTCGCAAAGCAATTAAAGTGACTGCCAACATTTCAGTTGAGCGGCTTTTCTTTTCTACTTGTTACACATAATTGCCAACGCCTTCGTGAAGACATTCCCGAAGAGGGCCGTCAAGTGGCAGGTGTCGAGGGCCTTAAGTAGTCCAGAAGTCAGTAGCCGATTTGAAGTAACGACAGCGACAACGCCTATTAAGTTAGCGACTAGTCACAAGTAGAGCAGCAGCAAAAATGCAAGCTTGAACTTAAACAACAACATCAGCTAATGAATAGCGGGGCAGTGGGGCCTTGAGGGGCAGATGGGGTTCTGTTGAGTGTCGAGTGCAGAAATATGGCAAAGCACATGCTGGACGCCGGAAGCAAGCAGCCCAGGAACCAGGCACCAGGCACCAGGAACCAGGAGCTAGCGAAATCACACAAAATATGCACAGGACAAGCAGCAACAGCAGCAGCAACATAAAATGCCAGCAGCAACAGTTGCAGTTGCAGTCGTAATTTACTGCTTATTTACGTTGAAATAAAAAATGAATTAAGCCGGCGCAAAAGGAACTAAAAGCAAAGCAAAGCAAAGCGAAACGAAAGTTTAGCAGAAAGGCATGGGGGCCAAAGGTAAACCTTACCTACCTTAGCAGCAGCATAAATAAATAATGCAAAAAGAGAATAAATAGCTGTAAATAAGCATCTGATATAAATGAAATGCTTTGACACATTGCAAATGCACGCGAATAAATATCAAGCTATTTTTTTTTTTTTGCCTCTCGCTTTTGTGTGAGTTGAAAACTCCGTTAATTGCAGCGAGAAGCGACAAGCACTAAAAAAAAGAGAAGCATAAATTGCAAATCAGCTAGCAGCTGCTGCTTCTCAAGGCAATTAGTGTCTTAATTTCAATTATACATCTCGAGTGGCCTTTGAACGACCAAAAAGGTGATTTATTTACCAAAATTAACTTATTTATGTACATATATATAAATATGTAAATATTTTTCACATTAATCAAATTAAGGGTTGAAAGAAAACGTTCTAAATTGACTTTTCGTCTCTAATATGATAATTCACTTCATAATTTATGATCACAATTTAACTATAATTTTTTTCCAAGTTTCCTGAATTTTTTGCTCATTAAAAAAATGCAGTCGACTGCTTTAATATTCTGCTATTGTCAAATTTAAGAATACGCAAAGCCATTTTCATTTTAATTTGTATAGATTTGTTTATAAATAAACAATCGGCAGCAATTTCGAACGGAAAAACCAATTTCAAGTTAAAAAAAAAAATAAAAACTATCTGTCGAACATAAATTGCCATTAGAAATTGTTATGATCATTGAACGTCTCAACTCAATCTGTTTTTAAGCAGAAAACTGAGTATTGCACTAAAAAAAAATTGATTTTAGAATGAGTGCATTCATGGAGCACTCAATAAAACTCGTAAAAAATGTTATTTGAAAAACAACTTCTCGTAGACTTGTATCTTAAAAATTTAATGTGAAAAACAAAGCACAATTATATCTTTATGCACAAAATACAAAAAATATCAAACTTTTATATGAAAGATACAGTTTTTTTCACTAAAAATTTAATGAACTGATGAAAAACATATGTATATAAAATATATGAATTTAAATTTATATATTCGAATTTACCGAGTTTTGTAACAAAATGAAACTTTTGTTTTGACGTACAACAAAAGCGCGAGTAGTGCACCCATTGAAATTTAAAGTTTAACGAGCACACTCACACACACACACACACACACACACACTTGATAGCCAGCAGTGCTGAGGCACGTGTCAACTACTTGCAACATTATGTTGCAGCATTTGTCTTAGCGGCAGCAGCAGCATGTAGATTATGATGCTGCACATTGCACAATGAACAACGACTTGCAACTGAAGTGTTGCAGCAGCTGCGGCTTTTCTCAAGTGTTGCCGCCTAAAAGTACACGCAAGGCAGAAGTAGAAGAAGAAGATGATGAAGAAGAAGAAGCAGGTGTTGCCACAACAACAGCAGCAGCAGCAGCAGCAGCAATTGTTGCAGCCATTCAAAATAAAGAAAAGAAAATGCAATTGTAATTTTCGAGTGCAGCGTGCAGCAACAACAACTGTCGGACTGTCGTGCCACAAGATGTGGCAAGCTGTTGTCTGCGCTTGCCGCCTGCTAGATTTGTGGCATGCCACTCACATACCCTAATGGCTGCCTAAGCGTGCCGTAAACTGAGCTCAGCTCCAGCTCCAGCTCCCTCCCGAAAATAAGAAAGTAGAAAAGCCACACCGGCTAATTTGGTTGCACAGACCCTTAAGCCCACCCAGTTTCTGCCACTGCCCCCAACCCCCATCCCCCATCCCCCATCCCCAACAAGACTCTGCTGTATTCAAGTCCGGCAATGCTTACAATGAATTTATTATTTGCTGATGTTTGCTATTTGGGGCACGTGCCGCAAATTTTAAAATACTCATAGTTGTACATCGGACGTGGCACACTTGAGCTCAAATATGCCGCACACATGTGTGTGTGTGTGTGTGTGTGTGTGTGTGTGTGTATAAATACATGTGGCATCTTTGTGCTTTGCCTTCAACTTAGTTTCTTGTGCCATTTTTGTGCTTCGCTGCGTTTGTTGACAAACATTTTTTTGCTCGCCTTTTTTCTTTTTTTTTTGAGTAGGGCCAACCAATGAGGCAATAGAGCAAGCTTTGGACCAAATGGTCAGTGGCAACAACCTCAATATCAGCAGCAACAACAACAACGAAATCAGCGCAAATTTAGTGGCAAAGTAAATAAATTTTCTTTCAGTTTGCTTTCACTCGCCGCCTGCTGCCATTTAGGGCCACGAAATGTCTTAAGTCGCTGGCCGCCTTTATGGCCAGCCGGAAAATGGCCAAAAGGAAAATATGTACAGCAATTGAATGAGCCGACAGAGCCGAGAGCCGAGCGCCGAAAATTAAGAAAAATGCTCGCAAAGGGTTCGCTTAGTGTTTTGTTAAATGGCACATGAAACATTTGATCGAGGTCCTTTTTGCCAGTGTCTGTGTCTGTGTGTGCGTGTGTGCGTGTGTGTGTGCATTAATGTTAGCCATTAGCATTGGGCTACAGTTTGTGAAACTTTCCAAAGTCTTTTGCCGAAATGCCAAAACAATTTCGGTACGCTTAAGTAAAAGCGCCAACAGCCACTAATTAAACTAATTAATTGGCGGTCGCTAGCTTCGAGCCAAACAAATTGAAAAGTGAAAACTGCAAGAAAATGCCGCCCAAAAAGTGGGTCACTCAAAAAAAACACAAAGGGGGGGAGTGGGGGGCGTGGCTGACTAACTGGTTAGCTGCTTTGCCTCGTTTCGCTTGAAATTTTGCATAAGCGCAAAATTATTGGGCCAACAGAAAAAGAAAATGTCTGTGGAATCTGCTACGCCAAAAATTTGCATGCAACTTGCGGCTTGCAAGCGCTGAGGTTTCTCTCTGTGTGTGTGTGTGTGGGGGTGCGATTTACATACAACCCCACACACAGACAGACAGACAGACAGACAGACAGACAGTCAGTACGGTCGCTTGATGAGTTATGAGTGTGAAATTGTGGGTCAGTTTTGTAGGCACCTTTTGCTTGAAGTTGTAGATTCACTTGAGTGCCACACGGGCTGTTTCCGTTTCCGTTTCCGTTCGCTGCTTGCGGCTGCCACAAGAACAGAACACAAAATAATACTAGCATATGCGCTTTGAACAGCAGCTTCATATTTTGTCTGCTTTTTCACAACAACACTCGCGATTTGGTTTCATTGATATTGGGATGCACTTGAAAACACTGGTCAACAAAATGTGACTATAATTTGGCTTGGCTTTCACTTTTGGGGGCTTTTGCCGCATACGTTGTGTGTGTGTGTGTGTGTGTGTTTGCGTTTGCGTGTGTGTGTGTGTGTGTGTGGCTTGGAAATTGGCTGAACGTTCAGCGTGCTGGACGCGCGCACACGCGAAGCGAACGCGAGCGGTCCGTCGACGGTTGCGGACACATCCTTACGAGCGCACAACAAACACGAGACTGAAGCGCATTCGTTTTTTGCGCTAATAAATTCTCAACTCATCAGCAGCAGCGGCGGCAGCAGCAGCAGCGAAGCGACTTCGTGCCGACACTGGCCGAAGTGCGTGCGTTTCCACCACGACACAAGCATAGCCGAAGTCGTTTGGCGCTGTTTCGCTTCCTGTTCGTTCGGTCCTGGACAGAGAGCGAGAGCGCGCTAACAACAGGCGGGAGCGTCAATTGGCCACTTGCCGCTTCGTTTCGCACTCCGAAACTCACCACACACACACCGAAATGTGCTGATAAGCCAACAACTGATAAGAGCTTCGTGTGCTCTTTGCTCGCGACCTACACAAACAAATATGCAGGTCCAATTGGAAAATGGCACAAAACACAAAGCAGCACATCATTTTGTACTTATGCATTGAAGTCCGTGATATGTGTACTAATTTTGATACTAATTCTTTTTAAATAATTAGAGTAATATTAAATGGTCTTTAGATTTTTAGAGTTTATGAAATATGTAGGATGTAACTAGACACCTGTTGTCCTGACTTCTTCACAGTTGTTCACAGCCGCAGCAGAAAATAGCTTAATGTTATCACGAACACAAATTTTTTATCAGCATTGCTGAACGTTCGTGTAACGAATTAAGTTAACAGCCACCCACAAACTCAGCCTGCTTATCAAGCCCACACTGTTAGCTTATCACTGCTAAGGGCCTGTAACTGTATTATGTAGCATTCGCGAAGCATGCTCCCCAGCTGCCTAACATTTAATGTAAAGAAAAACTCAAGTCAGAACAGGCCAGCACACATTCAACAGCAGAGCAGAAACTACCCGCAATCATAACATTCGACTGTCCATTCGAAACGTAACATTTTGTGTAGAAGTAATACTACTAGCAGAAGGTTCTACTAACAGCTATTCGAATTTCGAAGTTGATACAATGAAAACGGATGCTGTTATTTTGTCACAGCACAACTGCCCCTTTCGTGCTTCTGAACAGTCTGTAAATGCTAGCTGTGCTAACAGAATTTCGAGTATAGCCCTTAAAGCAGCCTACACTTCGAATTTCGAAGTTGAAATAATGAAAGCGGCTGATGTTATTTGTTAACAGTGCAGCCGCCCCTTTCGGAATTGTGAAGAGTCTGTGATGCTTGTAGGTGTTAACAGAATTTCGAATACAGCTCGTAAGACATTTCGAAGTTGAAATAATGAAAGCGGCTGATGTTATTTGTTAACAGTGCAGCCGCCCCTTTCGCAATTCTGAACAGCATAACAGTCAGCTAGTGCTTGTAGTGTTAACAGAATTTCGAGGACGAATCCTGTTGGGGTAGCATGTAAAATATACATACGTTCCGAAAACAGGCCTTATGTGCATAACATGCTTTTTACATTTCGAAACTTCAAATGGAGTTGGGGTATTTTATTCAGTACGACTAAGGACTACACAACATATGTATAGATACAACCAAGGGTTGCCCACAACAAAATAACAGTAAAGTAGCCTAACCACAGAAGATACAGATATGTTCTATATTTTTAAGAGCTGGCAGGTTTACCTTAAAGGAAAGTAAATTTGAAATACTAGGTGCACGAATAGTCTTATTAACGACACCGCTTGAAAATGATTATTCAGGGGATAGCAAGCATTTTTATTTTCAATGCATGCCTCTGAAATATATCAATGCTAGTTAATTTAAATAGCGTATAATTCAATTGCAACTGACATAATCTCTTTCGCTATAGCTACATATGTATAAATAAACGATTTCCTTATTGGTCACACTGCATTGTTGTTCCTCATTTTATAAGCAGCGGCACCTTACATTTCCGATTTAGTTTCATTTCTGAAATAGTCTGGCAACAATGAGCTCAATATGCCTGTTGATATATCTGATCCAGCTGCTGCTGCTGCTGGCGATGCGATCGGGGCATACAAACGCCAGATGCTGCCCAGTGAAAGCATTGAAATTTCGACCGAAGCCTGGATACAAGTGTTATCACGAGTTTGGGGCAACTGGTACCGACATCTGTATTAAGAATTTCTGTGGAGAATCTGCCTGCTGCGGCAAGGGCAGATGCAACACATTCTGCTGCAACTGTGAGGGAAGTTGCCTTTATGAGTCTGAAGCGGCCACTTTCTTGAGAAAACACAAAAAACTGATTAGTTCCACAATTGGAATACGGTAATTGCAGTTTCACTAATTATAATCTATTTATGATTACATGAATTCAACTGCATTTTATCAGAGTTAAGGAATTCAAGAATATTAAGAAAAAGAAGCCGATGCCAAGGAAGCCACGCAGATATTCTTAGATTTGATGACATTCCTACTAACTTAAATACATAAAATTATATGTAAAATAATATTTGTATTTGTATGTAGAGGCTAACTTAACTGAAGAAGATAACTTAATGGCGATAATTTAATCGCAAGTTTCCTGTATGTACAGAATAATTTGCTTTATATATTTGCAGGATAAATGCAATTTAGACAATACAAACATTATTGAAACACTGGCTGTTAGCAGTCAAGCAACTGTTAGTGTTAGTTTCATATTCTATTCTTTTGCAGAATGCTTGCTGTTAAATGGCAATTCGTACGTCTTTTACTGCTAAGTAGCATATGCAGTGTACAACAGCTTTAACATTGAAATGCAAACAACATTTCGCAAGCTGTATGTTAAGTCAACAGCTTACTGCTATGGCAAGTCCATAGAACAACAGAGCAGCAGTACCAGTAGCCTTAACAACAGTTGACATATTACAGACTGTGAGATGCGTTAACGGGCTGCTGTTAAGCGCCGCCTGTTAAGATAGCGTTAACATAGCTGTTGCTACTAACCGAATGTTTAGCATGCCTGGCAGTTGACAAAGACAACTTTAAATTGTCCTGTTCATCAGCACTGTCACACATACATATGTAAGCGTCAGCAAAGTGCAACATCCGAGACCATTTAAATGCAATGGGCTGCAACTGTAATATGAAACGCCTTCACACCCACCAAGTGCGGCTGTTAAACGCTGCCACGCCCCCAATTGCTCGCGCTTGTTGCCAGTCATGTTAATCACAGGATTGTTGTTGTTGTTGTTGTAGCTGTAACCGCTGTCAACGCCTTTGTAGGCAGAGTCAGCTGGCAAAGTCAAAGTCAACCCCTCAATGAAGACGGCATCAAATTATCTGCAAGCAATTTTAAATTGCAAAAAATTGCAAACAGTGCTGGGTTAGGGGTGGGGTTAGGGGAGGGGCATGGTTGCACATAGCGTAACCGAAACTAATTCGCAACAAGCGCAATAAAAATTATGAACAATAGCGGAAATTAGGCATGCCAGACAGACAGACAGACAGGCAGACAGGCAGGCAGACAGGGACAGCGATAGTGATAGTGATAGCGCGATGCGTTTAGGGTTGCTCCGATGGTACAGTGAACACGGCGTGGACAGGAAGTCACTGCGCTGGCTGGCAGCATTCACTGGCGGTTGACAGCGTAACGAAATGCTAACCAAAGCGCAACCAATGTGAGTGAGAGGGGGAGGGAGGGCGGGAGGGTTGTTGGCGATTTAACAAGGGCTAGGGGATGGATCACAGGCAGCTGATTGGAGACCAAGGCTGTGGCTGTGACTGCCGTTTGGGGCCAACACTTTCGCTGCCAGCTCTCGACGGGGCCAAAGTTCAAGCACAAAGTTTAATTAGCAACTTTTTGCGCTGCTGTTGTTTTTGGTTGTTCGTATAGCTCGTATTGAGAGTCTGCAGCAGCAGCTTCCGTCGATGCACCTTTTGGCTGGCGGGCACATGTTTGCAAACTGATAGCTCACTCCCCCCACACACACACACACACAACATGTGTGTGTGTATTGAAAAACTTGCGCTGTCGAAGCAAGCAAGGATAAAGGATGCTACTTCTGCTGCTGCTGCTGCCGGGCGAATGACACTTGACAGTGATTTATAGCCGAGGCCACTGATAACCCGGCTAAACTGAGCGGCAAGTGCAAATCTGGGTCGTTGCTGTTCAGGGAGAGAGAGCAGACCACAACCCCACCCCCATCCCATCCATTCCACCCACCCTACAGTTCGCTCTCATTGTAACGAATTTGTTGAGAGTTTTTCATGCCGCAAATGTTGCAATTTTCAGCCAAAACGCTCACATGTGCAATCATTTTTTATCGCAAATCTCTTGGACCAACCCCTCCCCGCACCACTAATCACAGCCAATGGGCCAGCCTGCCCAGCGAGCTATCAAATTGCCGCTGTTCAGCATCAGCATCAGCATCTGCATCAGCATCAGCCTCAGCCACCGCCTCATTCGGCGCCATTAACCTTCTGTCAATTTCGATTTCAATGAGGCAACTGAACAGGAAAAAAAAGAACCGAAAAGAATGCAAGATTGTCTAAATCTGTTGCAATTTGAGGCATAACCAAGTGCATTAGGATCTGTGAGTTATGTGAGATAAAGGGATCCTGTTGCATTAACTGAACCAACTTGTCCTTTGATGCTATCAATATCTATTATTTTGACATGTCATATATGTTATAATGTCAAATCGAAAATCGACAGCTGGCTCGCAAACTCGTCATTTGTATTCCATTTTGACATTTCACAAGAATACCATTTGATTTATGCTTTGCCAGATTAATTCAATTCGTAATCAAAATTTGTATTACATCAGGCTTATTTATTTTAATGAAATTAAGTCAAAGACAGACCTTTTTCAAATGTAAGAACACGTTTCAATGTAAGCATATTATAAGTTTATCTTAAGTCTTAGCTTTTTCTTGGAATCGAACGCTTACCTTTGAATAATGCCAATAAATTTCTTCAGTAATTATATCAGAAAATTCGTGGAACCTAGAGTTGAGGAAATTCCTCAGCCAGCCATCTGTCTGGGAATATTTCCACTGCTGAAGGGTCAAAGGAAATCAAAATACGTTTACCATCGGATAGCAAAAAGATCCGAAATATTAACTAGTTGGTCTATTATAGGCGAACGTATCCATCATCCGAGAATCCATATTCATTTCAAAACAACAAGACTGCTCCCATTGATTTATGAATATAATCTTGATTTTCAGTTGTTCCTTTATAATAATTGGGGGAAAAACTATCCCAAAAGACAGTTTTCTGCGACAATGTATTCGTGGGCAGTGCATTGAAATTCCCAGCTAATAGCTAGTTTAAAGTTAGAAACGCAATACATTTGTATTACAAGAAATATGTATATAAATATTCAGACGAATGACCACATATAAGATTTGATGAGGTCGCTTTTATGGTAAGCATTTATTTTTTATATGCTTGGGTTTTATGTTTCACCTACGAGCGAGCTCGCACGGTTCGTTGGTTGTGCAAGGATCGAGGGCAAGGACGAGGACGAGGACGAGGACGAGGACGCGAATGCGAACGCGGACATCAACGTGGACGATTCGTGTGGCAGCGCTTGTTGCCATTTCCGTTTCCGTTCGCCGCTGTCGGCTTCATGTCTACATGTTCCGTTGTCCTGCTCTGTTGTCGTGTGTTTGCCGGGCACACACACACACACATACTGAGTGTGGCTTGTGTGTTGCACATAAATCGTTTAAAATAAAGTGATAATTGCATTTGTGTTTCATCTGTCAAAAGGACGTTACTACGGTGACTATCTGTGTGACTGTGTATGTGTCTCTCTGTGTGTGTGTGTGTGTGTGTGTGTTTTCACCCAAATATAACAGGCGCATGTCTGGGCAGCTGTCTGGACGGCACTTGCGCGACATTTTATGAGTGCCGCCGCCATATGAATAATTGCGATAGTAGCCAATTTGAATGCCATTGCGATGCCATTCGCAATCCGCTCCCCCTGGCGTCATCCTTTGCCGCCTGCTGCACAACCCTTGGCGAAATTTGGAGGGTAGTCCTTGTTGCATCGCTGTTAATTTCAGTGTCAATGTGAAGTGGATTAAAGTATTTGCGTCGACTTACACCCTAAAACGAGTGCAACCCCTCGTTGGGCCCAGAGTCAATAGTCCTGCGTCCTTCGTCCTGCGTCCTGGCTGCCGCCTGCTGATGAAACATTCATTGCGCACTGAGTGCTGTACGCACTTTTTTGCTCTCTATCTGATTCATACCTCATGGCTTATATTCGTTGCCGGCTCTGATTAATATGCGACGCCCCGTTGATGTCATTCTGCATCCTGCATCCTCCGTCCTCCGTCCTATGTCCTGTGTCCTGTGTCCTGAGCCTGGCGTGCGAATCGACCAAGTGTTTGGCCCAGCTTCAAGTCCTCGTACCCTTGCAGCCCACTTGCAATTGAAACGTTAAGCAAATAGCATTAATATGTATATTGTTTTTCGCATCAAGGGCGCGGGGCTGCATTTTAAGTCGACGTCAATTGCGGCATCAAGTGTCGCATCCCGTTAAGGGATTGAATATGAATGTAAATAGCAAAAGTGCCACAACTCAGACGCCGCATGTGGCAAATTAGGCCACAGTCGATGCAAGCTCAGGCCCGGGGTAAGTGTAAATAAGAATTAACAGATTGAAAGAGTGCTCGATGTGGAGTTACAAAAAAAAAGGAAACCCTCTTTAAAAGTGGTTGGGTTTTTAGTATACATTTCTGTTTATTAGCCGCACGCAGATAAATAAATTATGTAAAATCATTTGTAATTATTAATTAAGATCGATATTCTTATTATTCTTATAAAATTTTAGTAAATCTGATTTGACTACATTGTAAAGAATCTATAAATGTCCTGTTAATTTCAGAGCTATTAATTAATAAGACAAGTAAATAGTCCATGAAATTGTGAAAATATAAGGTTTGAAATCGCAAACAAAATAAATAGGACTTTGGGCTTAAAGCATATAGAGCCACCTCTACTCGACTGTGCATAGATTCCCAAAAGCAGATATATATAATTGATAAAATCGAAGACTCCTTCTACCTGCTACATAGCTTTTCACAACTTCATTATACTCCAATTTTCCGCATTTCAACAAGAAAATCACGCTATATTCACCGAATGAATACAGTCCTAGTTCGTTGTTGCTTGCTCCGACAGCAATCCGATTGCACTTCGAGTTTGAGAAGGCAAATATCCGTGCCTCAGCACGGCATCGAGTTTCTTGAAGAAGAATTCGTGGCCTTGCCACAAACACACACACACACACACACCCCCCATTCGACCTGCATTGCAATGGGCCTCTAATGGGGTTAAATTGTGTCTGAACCTGGCGTGTTTTATGGGCGGGGCAGCTTGAAGAGCTTTGTGAGAAAAAAACGTGTCGATTTGATGAATGGCGTTTATTAAGTAAACAATTCCAGCTATTTGCGGCCTAATTGTGCCCCATGCATCAACGTGCTGTGGCAGTTAAATGGCTTATTAATATTTAACGAGCATTTACAAAAAAGAAACACCTCAAATAAATTAGGCACAAACGCACATCGTGCTGCCCAAGCTGGAAGTTGGCAGTTGGGCAAGAATCAGATGTTTAATTGCTGGCCATTTTGCCTAATTTCAAGAGGAAGTCAATTTGACGGACTGCACCATAATGCGACCCCCGGGGGGTTGGAGGAAAGCGGGATGGGAACGACACATGCACCAGCACATTGCATGTCCAGTTGAAGCCAACAGCAACAGCAACAACAACAGCAACGACAACAAAAACAAGAGTCCTCGCCGAGCAAAACATGGGAAATAACTGCAGTTGCGCGGGCTTTTAAGTGCTCGTCAAGGGAAATGAGTTTCCCTTTTTGCATGCCGCACGCGTCCTTTTTTCTCCACTCTGTCGAATACTACTTTAAGCCAAATATGCGCTTTAACTGCTGTCGAAAAAAAAGAATTGTGCTTATTATGCTAAAGACTTTATCAAATGATGACATTTGTGGTTTTCGCTTTTGAAAGACTTTACTTAAATCTAACATGGATGAAGATCAAAAAAAATTATTGTTTGCAATTCCATTATTGAATTAAAAACTCATTTATTATTATTTGCAATGTAAGAAATCAAAAAATATGTACAGTGCACGCTCGATAACGTGAACGCTCCAAATCCTGAAAAAGTTTTTACATTGACTGTCTCAAAACGTGAACAAAGTGAGAAATGTTTACATACAATAATAATTCTCAATTACATGTCGCAATTTTAACTTAGCATAGAGCGTTTTGTTTCACATTATCGGCATAAAAATTACGTCATTTTGATCTCACCATGGAAAAATACAAGCATTGCATATTTCACAGCTTCCGAAATGCATTTTCAACAAAGCGTCAATCAAAACAAGTGAGAACGTTGCAGTCGGGCGGAGCCGACTGCGTAATACTTTGATACCATTTTAAGAACAGCTGAAAGCAAGTGAACAGAAAATTTTTGCTGGTGTTTGGGTGACCCGAAATCGGCATTCCAAGTTTTTGGGAACGGGAGGGGCATGGTCGATCTTAAGAGGGGGTGACCAGAAGTCTATCTACCAATTTTGGTGACTCTAGCTCTAAAACTGTGGAAGATATACATTTTCGCGATTTTTGGGGGCGGGAGGGGGCGTGGCCCCAAAATTTTTTGCCGATATTTAGGGGGCTGACAATAAGTCTATCCTCCAATTTTGGTGACTCTAGCTCTAAAACTGTGGAAGATATAAATTTTCGCGATTTTTGGGGGCGGGAGGGGGCGGGGCCCCAAAATTTTTTGCCGATATTTAGAGGGGCTGACAATAAGTCTATCCTCCAATTTTGGTGACTCTAGCTCTAAAACTGTGGAAGATATAAATTTTCGCGATTTTTGGGGGCGGGAGGGGGCGTGGCCCCAAAATTTTTTGCCGATATTTAGGGGGGCTGACAATAAGTCTATCCTCCAATTTTGGTGGCCCTAGCTCTTAAACTGTGCGAGATATAGGCTTCCGTGTTTCGTGGGGGCGGGGTGGCTGGGGGGCGTTCTAGTGGGCGTGGCCGGAAAATCTAGGACGCAATCTTTTGGGCTGGTCAGCCCTAGTCTAAATTCCAAATTTGGGGACTCTAGCTTCAAAATTGCGGGAAATATACACGTGTTATCGAATTGTGCATTGATGTATATCGATTTTCGCGATTACGGGGGCGGGAGTGGGCGTGGTCGAAATTTTGTTTCTGTAATCTGTAGAGGACGTCACCAGTAATATATATTCCAAATATGGTGACTTTAGCTCTAAAACTGCGGGAAATATAAGCATTTCAAATTAATTTTGGAGGGGGGCTGGTGGGCGTAATAATGGGCGTGGCCGATTAACCTAGGATCCAATTTTTTCGGGAGGTCACCATGCAAATATACCTACCAAATTTGATTACTCTAGATTCAAAATTGTGGGAGTTATTCACGTTTAATCGATTTGTGATTTGAGGTGTATCGACATGTTATCGATTTGCCAGCCTCCCAGTGGGCGTGGCATAAATTTGGAATAAACTTGATCTGAAGCAGATAGCTATAATCATAACGCAAAAGATTTCAAGAGTCTATCTAATATCGTTTCGGAAATACGCGCGTTCATCCAGACAGACAGACGGACAGACGGACAGACGGACGGCCTGACGGACATTCGACAAAACTAATATACTATGAGTACCTTCGGTATCAGAGTATAATAAGTGGGGAAGGATTATCTTCGGCGTGCCGAAGATTTTATACTTTTCGAACCTTTAGGCAATTTTCACTCTGCCAACTGCACCACCGAAATATTTAATGACGCATATCTTTGCTATTTATACGTCAATCAATTTGAAATTTGAAACATTAATGAGTTATAAGGATGTTCAAGTGTACAAGGATATTTAATGCGATAGCTTTGAAAACATCGAATATATGGCCCAAACCGACTTCCAGTTGTATGGCGGCTATAAGATATAGTGGTACGATCCGGTCGCTCCGACCAATGTGCTGTCCCCTTGAATAATAAGTGTCTGTGCAAAGTTGCATCGCGATAGCTCAAAAACTGAGGGACTAGTTTGCATACATACAGACAGACAGACAGACGAACATGGCTAGATCAATTTGTTTTGTCATCCTAATCATACTGACAGTAACTTTTGGGGGTCTCCGACGCTTCCTTCTATGTGTTACAAACTTCAGCACAAACTGAATATACTATTTTCTTCGAAAAGAGTATAGTGACATGAATGTACTGAGAAGCCTAAGGGAGAATGCTGTATTTCAATTAATAAAACAAATGAATATACAAAGCAACAAAAAAAACCTGAATATGAATACATATTAACCCAGTTATGCACTTTATACTTTTCTAGCAATCGAAAACTTTTGCTGCCTTGGTTTAATTTGGGTCACGTTATGCGAAATTTTCAAATTGTAATTACTATAGTGGCTAAAAAGACCCCAAATCTACATGTCTATTTAAATACTATGGTTAATTACAATTGCAACATGACAGAAGTTCAGCAATTGCTCAACGCGTTGTTCAGTTGAAAGCACTCGACAAACGCTTGGACAAAATGCTCATTATGCACATTATTCGGATTCGTAATTTCGCCGAGCGCATTATAACTCAGCGGCACTTAACTGTTTGCAAACAGTTTCAACAGTTCTCTACTGCTACAAATAGTTGGGACAGCCCACCCTACCCCTCATGTACCCCTACCCCATTATTTAAGTATACGCTAGCAGAATTTCCACTTTTCGTTGGCAACTCATAAAAATTAAATAAAATATGCACAACGCTGAAAAAAAAGTTGAGCGAAAAGTGCGCTAGTTGTTGTTGTTGTTGCCGCTCATTTCAATGTAGTCGCCCCCACACACACACACACACACACACACACACACACACACACACACACACACATAGATGGAGCCAGTGGAGAAGAAGCCAGTGTAGTTACAATAAATACATATGCAGGGACAGCAGCGTTGTTGGCATTATAGAAATCCCGTTAAACCCACTTAATTCAATAAAACACCTTTCACACACTTGGCGCTAAAGCCGACAACAAACTATAACGTTTAGCATTAGTGTGCGTGTGTGTCTGTGTGTGTGTGTCTGTGTGTGTGTAAGGATGTGTGCCGCTGCTTGAGAGTGTGCACCAAAAGCTACTTCATGGCTGCAATTTACGTTTAAAGTTGCTTAAAGTTGCTAACGACAAAAGTTATAATTGCATAACGTGCTCACGAGGTGGCTTGAAGCAGTCGGTGGGTTGCTTTGGGTTCGACTGCAACTACAGTGAATACTAGAAGTGTGCACACTCACACACACACACACACACACACAGCTGCTGAATTCGCATGCGAGGCAGCATATGGCGACCGGAAATGAAACGTAAATCAAATAAGTAAGCAGCGTAAATGCGCGCACAACGCACACTCACACACACATCACACACACCACACCCACACACACATTAACACACACTCACACTGCTGGCCCAGACAAGTGTATTGTCATTAGCGACAAGGACGAGACATGGCAACGACAACGACGAATCTGTCTCTCCCCCCTCTCTCTCTATCTCACTCTTTCTCTCTCTCTCTCTCTCCGACACTCTCTGGCAAAATTGAAAAGTATTTTCATTCTATTCTTGTTTTTTTTTTTTTTGGCAAAAAGTGCATTTCTCGTGAAAAGCGGCAAGTGACAAGTAGCAGCACTCATTGTACAGTTGTTGTTGGTTGTTGTTGTTGTTGTTGTTGTTGTCGTTGCTCTCAAGGAAAGCATTGAAGGAAATTGTTCATATTATAAATAAAAGCGGAAAATGTTGCGAGCAGGGCAATGACGGATGCGACACACCCAACACAACACAACACGCACACACACACACACACACACACACACACACACACACACACACACACAAGACGCATGTCCTGCCTGCCTGCTAAAGTGTCAACAGCACGCTGTGGGCGTTGTGGGCGTGGCCAAGGATGTCGCGCTACGCCCGTCAATTCCATTTGCCATTTTCATTACTTTTGAATGCGTTGCGCCGAATTAGAAACATTTTATTTCACTTGCTTTTTTACAACTATTTCTTCTTTTCTTCTTTTTTTTGTTGAACGCGTCTTCACTTCCGTCTGCTGCATGCCCCGCCCCCGCCCCCACCCCCAGCGCCACCCTTCCCAACATCAGCTAGTCCCCCACCTCCTTTTGGCGGCATTTCATGAAGGTGCTCAAAATGTTTTACGTCTTAATAGCCTTTCGCTGTGACCGCCGCCAATGGGTCGTGTGTGTATTCTGGGCCGTATCCTTGGCCTGCTCCTGTTCCCTTTTTTACTTTTTATACCCCGAACCCATTGAAAATGGGTAAAAAGGGTATAATGATGTTGTGCAAAAGTATGTAACAGGCATCTCCGACCATATAAAGTATATATATTCTTGATCAGTATCAACAGCCGAGTTGATCTAGAATGTCCGTCTGTCTGTCCGTCTGTTTGTATGATCACGCGGATATCAGAGACTACAAGTGCTAGAGACTTCATATTATAATATGGAATATAAGTTCTCGTAGTCCCGGGATAGTACAACGTGTATTTTATTTTATCGATAACTCGTCCCGTTCAAAAGTTATCGATCAATTTCGATTTCAGACTCAGCGCATTTGGTTTGGTCAAATTTTCAATAAGATCGGAAAATAAACACAGAAGTTGTTTAAGATTTAACTTTCCATTACATGTATGTACATATACACACTTATAGATTAGTATGAATGTAAGGACTGGGTTCAGGGTATCTCCTAGTCGGGCACTCCCGACTAGAGCCCTCTTACTGGTTCCTTTTGCCACTCCCACTCCTTTGCCATTTTTTGCTGTCTTTGGCACACGCTGCGCTGCTTTTGGCTGTTGCCATTCTATTTCCGGCGCTATGCAGCATTTTTAACACGCTTTAGAAGTGGGGTGAGGGCGGGGTGGTTTGTTGGGGAGGGGGGTGGGGGGTGGTTTGTTGGGTTCAGAAGGGTTGACGGCATTTTCAGATTCGTTTTGGGTAATGGCTTAACGAGCTGGCATTCTTTTTGATTGAGAATTCTTCAATTAACGCTGCAGGTGTTGCGTAATTTGATTTGCGCCAACTTGCTTTAAATTATTATATTTAAATGAGTTTTACTTAATAATGCCAGCGGTTGATTATCCTAAGCGTATAATTGTCCTTAAGTCTTAGCATACACAGAACTAAATAGTTTCGAAATTCTAAATATTATATTCTATTTAATTTATTTCGGCTAGAAAATATTAGTATTCCCATTGTTTTGCTTAATAAGAGTGTAGAAATTTCTAAATATCAATAATCAAAAGATTACCTGCAAATACAGTCCAAGAATTAAATGTAAGCCCAAGAAAACGGATTTCGTAATTTCACTGTAAGCTGCTTAATAAGACCGTCGCAACAGGGCGTGGCCGACTGTGTAATACTCTGTCGTCAGAGTATTAACTATATTATAATAATATTATTATAATAACAGTTTAAACAACGAGAAGAAATACTCCATTTGCTGTTGGAAGCAAAGTATAAAATGTAACTCCAAAGTAAGCAAATCAAACCCAACATAATTTGCACTTATATATATAAATATATAAATACATATATATGACCTAGCTGGATAACTAAATCGGCTTATCGAAATCTGAGTAAATACAAATATGTATTTCGATCATTTTTCTAATTCTCACTGCATTAGTCACTCACAAATGGCAAATAATTGGTAGTTCACATTCAAAACGAATTTCACATTAAATGCAATTCTTGTGTTGATTTATAAAAACATAACGCAATACAAAAGGTAAAAACAATTTGCACTAGCAATCATGATTTAATTTACACCAAATGTAAAATGAGGTCAAGCTAAATATACTTTCAATTTCCGTTGCAATTATTTGCCATTGTTGGTACATTTAGTTGTGAAACAAATAATTTACATTTAATGTAAAAATATATGAGCATTGCAGACTAATAACTGGGAATGCTGTTCAGTTGCTCTGCTCATTATACAACATGGACGCACTCATTTTGGTCAGGTTATAATTTAGCTGTACCGTTAGGCAGGCGCCGCTTTATGCACCTGTTCCACAAGGCTTAGCAAAATATTTTAATAATTTATGAGGGTGGCGGTATTTTAGTTTTTAGCCCACGCTCAATTGATTCGCGAACCACATCGAAATGCGTGAATTATTTAGACAATTGCAGCAGACACAACAGAAACAACAACAAGCGGAAAAGCATTATATGTCTATACATGTATACAGTATGTGTTCCATACTATACTTACATATAGTAATTACTTGATTTATTACCATACAATAATAATAAATTGAATTCGCATGCCTAGGGGCAAAATGATATGGGCGCGGCGCACTTAATCAGGCGAGCTCCTGGATTTTTGTCATATAAAATTGTTGATGGTCAATAAAATGATTTTTATGCTCTTGCAGGAGTTTATGACGGGAGGGTATTGCTATGGGATTGGGATGAGAAAAGAATGCACGATGACATTTTCGACCTCGGTTGGGTTAATATGTGTTACTTATATGTCCATACTTTTCTATGCAGACTCAGTGATGAAACTTGATCACAATGCTTAAATATTCTACAGTTCTTTCCATTAAATAAATATATTTTCTTATATGTTGTTTTATAAATTATATTATGCATATTATATTATATTTTATTTTGCATTTGCAATTTAACTTGCAATCGGAAAATCATTTTGATTTTAGAAAATTTTGTATTCAGACAAATATCACTCAAAGTTTATTTAACGATTCGAAAAGACGAAAAGATATCTTTTTCATTTTCTGACCACCAAACTATATAGCGAACCTTTGATCAGTTGATCAACAGTTGAGTTGTCGCTGGCAAAATATATCCTTATAAAATATTATATTATACATTTGCCATCTGCCTGCATTGCCCGCATTGTATTGCCACCATGAAAACGAAGCACTTTTCCTGTATACTGTATTACTTTGCCCATGAAATTAATGTACTTTTATTGAGCAAATGTGCATATTGCGTATACGCACCATTGCCAACGATTGTGGGTGTGACTGCGAATGCGATTCTGGGGACGGAACTGGCAAGTCAGCGGCGCAGCAACACGATTCCGTCTATCATTTCAGCCATCTATCAATTTAGATAGGCCGCCGCGCCAGAGGCAGCCAACGAGGCGAGAAAGACAGACGTAAGTGTGGGAAAAGGAACAAACAGGCAGACAGTCGCTAGAGCTGCGTTTGGTATCTTAATGAAGTATCGATTTCTGCGATTTCCCGAAATTCTCGAATTTCGTTTTCGTTTCCTTGCGCCTGGCGGCGAAAATTCCTGCGAGTCATGTAAATCACTTATTACATTCGATTCTGTGCTGTTTTCCTTTATTCTCTCTCTCTCTCTCTCTCTGTCTGTCTCTTTCTTTGTCTATCCCTCTCCATTATTGACGCAAATTTTAGCTTTCTTTGATTCGTATATTTCTTTTATGCTGTCTCTTGCAAATCCCTGAGCGTAATCTGAAATTAGTTTTAAGCTCGTAACGAAATAACTAACTAAATTGTCATAATGGCAAATAACAACGGAAATAATGACGTAACGCAAAACGAAATCAGGCATTGAAGCAATCTAAACGCATCTAAGTGTGCGTTACTGACCCCACTTTGTGTGTCGGTGGCGTATACGTGATGACTTTGCAAATGCCATCAGTGGCAATCATATTGAAAGCTAAACGTGTTGCGTGTGTATATATGCGTTATTTGTATAGGAGGATGACCATAAGGGATACCACAAGACTCAGCGGCGATAACACAGAATGTAATTTCGTATAATTTGTTTGCTGTTCCGAATATGATTTTCTTTGGTAATTGAATAGCGCCAACGGCTTATTGTCAAAGTGAATTCGAATAATAGAATGTAGCGACAGTCATTAGAAAACTAAGTAAAAGCCAGTTATCTATGGATGGCATAGCATGCACTTAAACTTGTTGACAGTTTAATTTAAAGATACATATTTTACTTATGCACAGCAAGGTTAGAAGTTATTCAGTTAACTAACTTATAAGCAAGGTGGTATAAGATTTTGCCATCTCTCTCTCTCTCTCTCTCTCTCTCTCTCTATCCTTCTATCTTTTTCTGTCTCCAGCTTCTATTCAGTTCTGATCACTTAATTGAGTTCACCATAGCTGCAGGAATCACAAAAAGAATCATCAGAAGCAGACACAGGAGTATGTAAAGTTTCACGGACTTCAGACGTGTGTGTGTGTGTGTGTGTGTGTGTGTGTGTGTGTGTGTGTGTGTGTGTGTGCTTATTGCTGATCAGCATTAGATTAGGGCTGCAGTGCATCCAGTTGAATGCGATCCTCCACTCTCGTAACCAGCGCTGTCTGGCACTTAAACAAATGAAGCTGTCGCCATCGCGTTATTTATTACTGCCTTTTCAGCCTCAAATGCTTTTTTATTAATTTGCTCTGTGGCCAATGGAGGCAACACACACTCACACACACACACAGGGGGAGGGGAAGGGGGAGGGTATGGGGAAAGGCAAGCGCGACCATCAGCTCTTATTCATTGGCTGCAATCTGAGGCTGAAGGCTGCAGCTTCACTTATTTGTCTGGCCTGAGTAGACTTGCGCTCTCCCTTTCTCTCACTACCTCCCCGCCCCCCAATAACTGTGTGCTGTTCTTTATCGTATGTTAAAGTCATCACACACACACACACACACACACACACCAAAAATATTTAAGTGCTTTTGTAGAAAGTTTTCGCAGTTGCGTTCAAGTGGCGTCGCTTTGTTTAAAATGTTCCGCCCCGCTGAGCAGTCAAAGGTGGGCGTGGCAGACTGCATACACACGCACACACACACACACCCAGACACACACAAGCACACACACACACACACACACACAATGCTAATTCGCAGCGGGTGACAAAGTAAATTATGATATTCGCTTCCCGACTAACAGACTGCGTGCACTTCCTGTATTTTCTTTTTTTATACCCTGTACCCATTAAAAATGGGTAAAAAGGGTATAATGAAGTTGTGCAAAAGTATGTAACAGGCATCTCCGACCATATAAAGTATATATATTATTGATCAGTATCAATAGCCGAGTCGATCTAGCTGTTTCTTTTTGGGTTTTTTCTTGTACCCATTAAAAATGTGTCTAAAGGTTATATTAAGGTAGTGCAAATACCATACAAGTATTTACATTAATTGCTACTCATTGCTGAGTAATATATGGAAAACAGAGCATGCAGACCGAGATGGAGAATGGATGTGATTGAGAGCTCAAGGCAGCTGGCTACACTCAACAAACAATTTTCACATTATACTACTTGAAGTATTTATAATACTTAGCTTAACGATTTGGAAATCAAGAATGATAAGTACTTTTTGAAATCAACTCCAAATGTAGTTGACTTTCACAAAGTGAATATTTTATTACAATTTTGTGTGTATACAGGGAATCTGCTAGTCGAGCACTCTCGTCTAGTGCACTTGGCCAGGAGTTTTCGGCAGTGGGCTTTTCCATTTAGCCCGGTCGGCGACTGCGACGCGTGATTTGTTGCGCGGCGTATGTCGCGCCTGCATTTGCCCCACTCCCACCCCCACCCACACCACCACCCACACCACGACCCCACCGCCTCCACTGCCAACACGCTGTGCCCCTTGCAAGTGGAGCTAGCCACGCGGATGAGCACTTGGAAGTTTTTGGCGTATCTGTTTTTGAGCTTCTTAATGGAAAGTTTTGGGTGGCGGCGAAATTTACGATATGGCGACCTCCGCTCGCCAGTCGCCAACCGGCGTCATGTGAAGATAAGCAAATGAAAAGGTGGGGGATGGGGAAAGGGGGGAAGGGGGAGAAGGGGGCATACAGCAGCAGTAGCAGCCACTGGTATTAGCTTCAAGTTAAGATTAGTTTAAGATCTCGCAGCTGTGCTTGCAACAACTTGTTTGCTCATCAGCTGTTTGTCTGTCACATCGTTTACAGTTTTAATGCGACTTTCATGTTTGTTTATTGCAGTCTCCAGTAGCAAGAGTCCAAGTAAATTAACAAGCTGCTTAACTAACTGCAACTACAACTACAACTACAACTCCAACTACAACTAAAACTATAGCTATAGCTACAATAACAACAATAGTCGACCCACTGGAAATGTGTAAAGAAAAGGGCCGCACATTTTCGTGCAAACTTTGTTAACTATTTAAGACATAATTTTGCAAATTATTTTCTTCTACACGGTTGAAAGCAGGGAGGCTGAGTAAATATTATGCAAATGAGCGCCCGGGGTCGTGCCACGCCCATTACCTTAGCATAGGGCGGTTAACTTGGCCAAAACTAGCTGCTTATTTTTTTACCCCTTTGGCTGCAGCAAAAGTTTTGGATGAGCAGCAGCAGCTGGTTGAGTGCATGTCCTTGCCATGGCTGTTAGGTTTTTAATCCTTTTGCAGTTATTAATTTAATCGCACAGCTGCATTATACACACACACACACACACTTTCAGAGTTGCTCGGCGTGACAGGAGTAGCTGTCAGATCGTACAGTGGGGGAGTGTCGGGTGAAAGGGGAGCAAACTGCCAGTCGGAGTGACAAACGCTTGACGCACAAATCCGACTTTTGCTTTAATTAGTCCTCAGATTGCCTGGCCTCGAGTAACAGCTTTTACTTAAATTATTCATGTGTGTTCAATCACAAAATCATCAAATATGCAAGAACTCCATGAATTATTAGCCCCAAGCTAGAAAAGTTTAGATAAAACAACTAGCAGGTGCCCTGCAGATCAACCTCGAGTCCACCTCCTACAATTAGTAAAACCTTTTAAGTATACATTTTCTAATATTTGTATATTTGTATATCATACCAAAAGGTAGTAATTTAACTCTTATACTATCTGAGTTCTGATAGTTATACAAATATATATATATATAAATTGGGGGTACAACATGAATTTATGGAGTCGACTATACATTTAGTTCCTTTACACTTACGTTTAAAATACTTTTGAATACATCATTTCGCACAAATGTTGTTTTGCTTGTCTGCGGCGTTTATTTATTGGTTTGCCGCTCCCTGGTTGATGCTTTAAATAAAAAATAATACAAACAAAAACCAATGAAAAACCAAAGAAAAAAAAACACACACACCTTTACATATTTCAGTGTTTATGGAGCATTATGCTTTAACTGATTTTCGCATTCGAATGATTTATGTTTCCCCGCTGACTCATTCACTTTGTGCTCGTTGCTTTCTACGTGGGAAGCAAATGCCCTCGGGGTGCTCTCATTTTATGCTCATTTCTCATAATTCAACATGTGATTTGAGTGCGTTACATTTTTGTGGTGCTGTTCATATGGAAATCGATAATGTTAAATCTTTGTAAAGTTTGCGAATGAAACATAAAATGTTATCAACAGGTTAACATCCAAGAGTTTGCGGCGGCTGCCTAACGAGTGGGCGTATTGTGTCTGCCAGCCACGCCCACATTTTGGCTGCTCACTCATTTATAGCACGACTTTTCATCTATATGCGTGTGTGTGTGTGTGTGTATTGTAAGAATCTTACAAGCTAACAAAATCATTTTATGCATCATTAACGTTTTTGTGTTTCATATGCAAATTGGCATTCGACCCAGACACACTTCTCGACACACCCAACCCCTCCCCCCCCACTACCCCATTACCCAGCTCCCCGCCGACATCCGTTCAAAGAAAAGTCAAACTTTTCGCACATGTGTGTGTGTGTGTGTGTGCGTGTGTGTGTGACCGCAGCATTAGTGAGGTTCAGTGCACAGCGACTGGAAGCGGGCGACCTCCAGGACCCCTGAACATGACTGACTGGCTGACTGACTGACCGTCGGGGCTTGTTATCCTTTGCCCCGCCTTGTCAAACATTGGCCACATTATTCGCACGCAATGAGCCTTGAAATTTAGTTTTCGGTTAGTTTTGAGACCACTTGATCCTTGAAGGGTTTCTGCTGTGGACAGTTGACGGCAAGTTTTGCATATGCCGCTGACAGCATTTACTTCATTTTTCACTGCGCAGCGGCCACCAACCGAGTCCTTGTATAAAAAGTATGTGTGTGTGTATTTTATTGCGCCAAATTAATTGCATCAAAGGTAAGCCTGTTGCAATACACAAAGGCACATTGCCGCAAATGGTGGCAGTGCAACATGCTTAACATTCAAACAGCCATCAATTAATTGTAATTAAAATCATTTTCATTTTCAGCATTTTCTGCTGTCGCTGCTGCTTCGCTTTCAGTTCGCAGTGCTCAGTGCTCAGTTTGTGGCCTTGCTGATTGGTTCTTAAATTGCCACAGCGCCTTTGTCCTTAAGCCGTGGGCGTTGCCGACCGAACAATGCCGGGCGATAATTAACAATAATGCATAATTATATCGGGCGGACTGGCAATTCATGCTTGCGCTTTATTATGCAGCCGGGCGAGGATATCAGCGGCCAGGACATAAATGCACAAGTAAGTCCGGCCCAACTGACAGCTGTCATTATACTGCTATACTGACTGCATTCTACAGTATTGCATTGTCTCTGCTCTTCGAGAGCTAACCTTCGTCGGTGCTGAGGATGTGCCAATGGCAAATTAGTTTCAACTCTGAAATCCTATTAACGGATTAATATCCTCCACAAGCCTCAACATCAGTTTAGTAATGAATATTTAACTTAGGATATATTGTTGAGATCTAAAGTCGATTTCAATTAACAACAAGTGGGAAAGGATTATCTTCGGCGTGCCGAAGATTTTATACTCATTTCGAGCCTTTAGACAATTTTCACTCTGCTAACTGCAGCACTTTCATCTGTAAAAATTTATATCATATCATATCAATTTGAATTGAAATATTAAATTTAATTCCAGTTGTATGGCAGTTTTAAGATATAGTTATTCGATCCGGCCGGCTGCAATCAGTGTTATGTATGTTTGAATAATATGCATCTGTGCAAAGTTTCATCGCGATAGCTTTGATAGCATGGGATTTATGGCCAAAACCGTCTTCCAGCTGTATGGCAGCTATAAGATATAGTTTTCCGATATGGCCGGTTCCGACCAATGTGCTGTCCCTTTGAATAATAAGTCTCTGTGCAAAGTCTTATAACGATAGCTCAAAAACTGAGGGACTAGTTTGCATACATACAGACAGACAGACAGACGGACATGGCTAGATCAATTTGTTTTGTCATTCTAAGCATACTGGCAGTAACTTTTGGGAGTCTCCGACGCTTCCTTCTATGCGTTACAAACTTCAGCAAAAACTTAATATGCTATTTTCTTCGAAAAGAGTATAATACACCAACGATCAGATTTTTTTTAGAACTTGAACAAATCTATATGGCACATAGAATTACTTACTTAATTCAAATGTCAATCTTAAATCAAGTAAAATCGCGCTATATTATATTATTATATTCCTTTTTCAAAGTTAATACTTAAGTAAAATGAAATAGCTTTTATATTATATTATTATATTCCTTTTTCAAAATTAATACTTAAGTAAAATGAAATAGCTTTTTTAGAAGCTCTAAAAATTAACATAAATTTTTCTGGGTTTTCCCCAATCCTTGCAACAAATGTTGGACCAATGATTTAATTTTGCTATTGATATCCCCAGAACTTAACGCAATTTTAACTATATATCTTTAATTTAATATTTTAAATTGTATGTATATTTTGTATATGCATTTAAATGTTTTATAATATTATATAAATTCTTTTGTGTAGGTTGTCAATAGTCGACAATAAATAAATAAATAAATAACAAACTTTTATTTTTATGTATTTGGGAAATCATTGAACTGAATTGCGCGTTGGCCAACTTTTCAATTGAATATCATTAGTAAGCAAAAGGAAGTCTGAAAAGCCAAATACAAATACACACACACACACACACACACACTCACACACAGACTTCAGCACGCACAACCATATGGTAAACAAATGTTTAAGTATCTGTCATGCACTTTGTGGGTTGTATATATGTGTGTGTGTGTGTGTGTGTGTGTGTGTGTATGTGTGTGTGTGTGTGTGTAGTGTACTTTGACGCCGTTGACGGTGAGGCGATAAGTGACATTTGAGTGAAAGCTTTGCCTTTGAATTTGAAGGCGTGGCACTCTCCGTGTGTGTGAGCGTGTGTGTGTGTGTGTGTGTGTGTGTGTGTGTGTGTGTGTGTCTGTGTGTGTGTGTGCTTGAGTGGAGATTGCAATGGTAAGCCAACAAATATTTATCTATGCCGGTGGCCATTTGGCCAGTGCTGCCAATAAAATTGTCATTGCTGTCATTGTCAGCTTAACAGCAAAGTGAACAACAAACGAGACTGCCTATAGCTGCATGTGTCTGTGTCTGTGTCTGTGTCTGTGCCTCTGACTGTCTGTGTGTGTCTGTCTGTGTGTGTGTGTGTCCGCACATATACATACATATGTATGTATGAATTGGCATGCCGTTTGTCACTTGGCCTGCGACACTCGATTACAAATGCACAGTGTGCGCAATTATGTCAATTAAATGAAAATTACTTTAGACGACCACTTTGTTCGAGTATGAGAAACGACAAATGACAAAAGACAAATGACACTATGAGACACTATATCAGACTATCAGACAGACACAAACACTTATACGCACACACACACACACACACACACATGGACAAGAATTAGCCGTGGTCTTAACAGAATGCGTGATTTTCACGCACAAAATGGCCAAGCTAATTGGCCTTGTTTGTGGGCAAAACAAAAGCCGCATGCATTTAAGCTCAACTGTTTTTTACATATCTATACACACATACACTGAACAAAACTTCTTACACATTTTCAAAGTAGAAACCTCGATTTTTTCGAAGGTATGCTTGAAACTTTTCAGCATGCAATGAAGCAACATAAATGAGTCTGAAAAACTTGATTCAAGTATATGCAATCTTTCTTGAATAATATTTTTAAACTCTTTTAAATGTGAGAGTAACTTACCGGAATTGTTTGCTTTTGTCTGTGTAACATATTTCATAAATATTTCAACAGCTCAAATATAACAAGTAAGAGTGCTCTAGTCGGGAGTGCCCGACTACGAGATACCCTGAACCCAGTCCTTACAATCATTCATATTAATCTAAACACACACATGCTGCAGTACAAGCAGTACAAGCAGTGCAAGCGGTCTAAGCAGTTAGCTTGCTTTTCGCTGAGCCCCACATAATGGAAAGTTAAATCTTAAATAACTTCTGTGTTTATCGTCCGATCTTATTGAAATTTTTGGGGCAAACAATTGTCAATAATATGTGTGACCAAACCAAATTGCAAGGTCGTACCTTCAAAAATGCGTTTTTTTAACTTTTGGGGGGTTTGGGGGTGGTATCCAAAAAGTGAAAAATTTGTTCATGTGTATGCTATTCGAGATTATACATGTCAAATTAGGGGCCTCTAGCTCTTATAACTTGTAAGTTATATCCAAAAAACGCTGGTCTAAAATCGAAATTTATCGATAACTTTTGAACGGGACGAGCTATCGATAAATTTTAATAAACTTGATCCAAATATGAAGTCTCTAGCTCTTGTAGTCTCTGATATCTGTGTGTTCATACAGACAGACAGACGGACAGACGGACAGACGGACAGACAGACGGACATGGCCAGATCGACTCGGCTATTGATACTGATCAATAATATATATACTTTATATGGTCGGAGATGCTTCCTTATGCCTGTTACATACATTTGCACAAAACCATAATACCCTTTTTACCCATTTTTAATGGGTTCAGGGTATAATAAGCATGTTAATGGAAAGTCAAGGCTCAAATTGCATTGTCATCCATAAACGAATTCGTTTTCATTCCAGTGACCTACACACACACACACATAGATAAATACATATGTACACATAGCTACAAAAGATATGAAGTTCGAGCATCTGTTTATTTGGCAATTAAACGTTTTAATAATATTATCGAAATAAACACATGATAAACACAAAAGTCAGCTTAGAAATGGCAAACATTCGATGCGTGGCTTAAGATACAAGCACACACACACACACACACACACACACACACACATGTATATTTGTACATACCTCGTCCTGCTGCTCATCCTGCGCTATGTCCTTCTGCTGCCTGGAGCGCGTGTGTTAATGGCAAAAGCGTTTAATGTTTCCAGTCACGTAATAAATCTAAATCTCTGCCCTGTGCGCTGTCACTTGCGTTTTATGATTTAATTTGTAATTTACTCGTAGTGCTGCCTTTGCCTTCCCAATCCTCCTCCTCCCACCTCTCATCTTCCACATCTTATTCTTCTTGTTTTTTGGCAGTTGGCTTCTGTTGCTATTTTTGACAACGACCCCTAAGGGCATACTACGAAATATATAGAGCAAAAGAAAGCATAAGAAAAACAACCGAAAATATGTGGCTCGTTACGCATTTCGATTATGAAAACTGTTAATTTTTGTATGGGGAGCCGTTCTCCTAAATGTCCTTTGAATTGCCATACACAGAGAACACCATCAGTAAGTTGAATAAGAAAAGTGCGGGCAGCAATTTAATACTCTTGCTGATATACTTATTTCCACCTACTATGTTCTTATCGATCTTATCGTAATCAACCAGAAGCCATTAGTTTGAAGCTTTTGTTCGCTTTGTTGCCCTTATTGAAATTATTTGAACCATTCAAAGTACACGAGCATTGACAATGATATCATATAAGCCCCATTTAATTTAAAAAAAATTAAATAAACTAATATTAATTATTTCTGTTTATCTCTCAATAAAAAGGTCTATACACAGGATACTCCTTTTTTTATAAAAATGAATGATAAATGTATATTTATGTTTATTCAATGTTGTTTATTACCTTTAACTATTGCATAGATTAACCAACTCCTTTTTCAATGTACTTCACAAACTAAAATGTCCTTTTTAAAGGCAACTAAGAGCCGCTTTAACTGCATGAAGTAGTCATTGCAAATCGTTGCCAATTTGCAGATGATTGACAAAAGGAACTGCACTGAGAAGCACCTGAAAAACATGCCGTTACTCGCTCTCCTTGCTGTACTTGCTACTTTGCATATTTTGGCTTATCGAGCACACAAATTGCATATGCAAAATTATTATGCCCCACACACACACACACATATATATATACACTTAACGGTAGCTGCAACTTTGTGTGGCTGGCAATTCATTTTCGCTTTGCCGGCAAGTTGGCGCCTCAACGAGAGAGAGAGACAGTTAGAGACCGAGAGGGAGAGAGAGAAATTACCTTTTCGCCAGTTTATTGCCACAACCCTTTTAAGTCTGACACGCCCACAAAGGCAACAGCATTTAAAGGCAAGCTATGTAGTAGTTGTTGTTGCTGTTGCTGTTGTTGTTGCTATTACAGCTTTTCAACTGCCTTTTCACGCTTTGCCGTCTCGAAAATTTCCACATTTTTAGGCACGTTTGCAGCCACGTCCCGTTTCGATGCGTTTGTCTGGCGTCTGCTGTCTGGGTGTGTGTGTGTGTGTGTGTGTGTCTGGCTGTGTCTGCATTTTTCTAACGCCAATTGCTTTCAACACCTCCAACACACACAGGCTGGAGCCTTTTGTGTGTGCTCGAAAGTGTTGGCCACGTTGATCGCCTGGCTTGAAGCATGAAAGGTTGCAGTCGTATCTTGGCCTGCCAGTTGTACAGACTGACATATTGCATTTGCCTGAATGGGCAGTCAGCTGCGATTACCCACAAACACACACACACACACAGAGAGAGCGACTGTTGTGTATGTGTGTGTGTGGCAGCGTTTCCTTCCGTTGCTGTTGCCACAAAACGGAAGCGAGGCGCACTAAACGATTTGCTTGTCTCGCATGCTGAAGTATTTCAACTGATTGACCAGCTGCATTTGCGACTGGCTTTAAAATTAAGAGATCTTCGGGCAGAACTGCATTTGTTATTGTTAGTTTTCTTTTGGTTTTTGGGGGCCTTTTTGAAATATTGCGCATACGCTCAGCAAATGATAAGGAAACAAGCAGTTTACTTCATTTGTTGTGGCCAGGCCAGGGCCGAGAACGTATGTTGCCAGTTGTTTTTATTAATGCCGCTGCCTTGAAATATGTGCAGCTGAAGCAGCAGCAGCAGCAGCAGCAGCAGCAGCTGGCCAAAGGACTTGGCCATTTTATTGCATTGTCAATTTAATGGTGTGGAAATGTGGAAATGCTTTACTAAAGAGTAAAGCGAAAGCCACAAGCAAAGCTGCTGCCAGGATGCGAAACACACGCACACATAAACAAGACAAGCACAGAGCTAAGCCGAGTGCTAACTAAGGCAGTTAGAAGATGTTCAATGCTGCCACGCCCCCAACAACACAACCGCCCAGCATACACATCAGTGTCCGACTCCGTCGGCCTGTCTATCTGTCTGTCTGTTTGTTGCTGCTGCTGTTGCTGTTGTTGTTGCAAGTAAAATAATCCAAAACGTTTAATGCCTGCACAATATTTATTGCCATGTTTCATATTCGTAGATACTTTTTTGCAACACCATTGCCAGGGCTCAGTCTCTCTCTCTCTCTCTATGCCACAGCAACCTGACCCTGCCCCCAGCTGCCTGCTGCCTGCTGCCTGCCTCAGCTCGACTGCCTGCATTGTTTAGTTTAGTACTTTCACTTGCCATTGCTGTTGTTGCTACTATGTCAAGCGATTTATAAAATGCCAAGCAGCAGCAGTAACGGCAACGGCAACGGTAACTGGAGAGGCTATTGAAGTAAGCAGCCATAAAGACAACAAATGGAGACGGCAACGGCAACGGCGATGGCGATGGCGACGCAGGCATTGTGGCACCCAGTCGTTGCAAGTACAAGAGATAAACGGAAATTATTAAAGTGCTGCCAGATTTATGAAAATGTATTTGTATTTTCTACCCTACTCTCTACTATCTCTCTCTCTCGCTCCCTCTCTGTTTTAAATTTGCTGTTTGGTTTTTGCCTATTTATCAGGGCAACCTTTGCTAAATGGAGCTTAGGTGTAGTTTGTTTGGTTTATTGATTGGCTAAACTCAATACTGCCTAATGGTCTGCGATGTGTGTGCGATGCTGTAAGCCAATATGTGCAGCAGTGTCTCTGACCAAAAGACAAGCCCAGCAATTTCAAATATTGGCTTCTTTCAATTTCTTAAATGGTGATATTAATTTGCTTTCGAATTTCTATTCGTTTTAGTCGATTTTATTACTTAATAAAAGTTATATGCAAAAATACACACAACAACTTGGCTTTCTTTGCAGCAAGTAAGTTGCGGCAAAGCACTTTCATAAATCATATTTAACAAAAAGGGGAAGGATTATCTTCGGCGTGCCGAAGATTTAATACTCTTTTCACTCTGCCAACTGCACCACTGAAATTTCATAAGCTGTACAAAATCGTTTTGTCGCGTAACATTTTTTTTTGTTCTAAGAATATTTGATTCATTGCCAGTTGTATAGCAGCTATAAGATATAGTGATCCGATCCGGCCGGATCCAACCAATGTGATGTCTCTTTGAATAATAAGTATCTGTGCAAAGTTGTATCGCGATAGCTTTAAAAACATGGGATATATGGCCAAAACCGACTTCGAGTTGTATGGCAGCTATAAGATATAGTGGTCTGATCTGGCCGGTTCCGACCAATGTGCTGTCCTTTTGAATAATAAGTCTCTGTGCAAAGTTTTATCACGATAGCTCAAAAACTGAGGGACTAGTTTGCATACATACATACAGACAGACAGACAGACAGACAGACGGACATGGCTAGATCAATTTGTTTTGTCACTCTAAGCATACTGGCAGTAACTTTTGGGGGTCTCCGACGCCTCCTTCTATGCGTTACAAACTTCAGCACAAACTTAATATACTATTATCTTCGAAAAGAGTATAAAAAGCTAAAATGAGCCAATGAGCCAATGGACTTGACTAGCAAATATCCTGTAACATTTAAGTCATGGTAGCTATACAAAAAAAAAAAACATTATATGCCATAATAAGCATTTCGCAAAACTTCAGGTATTTAATATAATTTAATCCAAGTTAGAGATCTATGAGAATAAAATGACTAAACTTTCTATGCTAATCCAAAAGCTGTCATATGAGACCCTTTTATACAACTATATTTATAACTTGTACACGGTATGCAAATATATTGCTTATAAAGCCAGCAGTTTTAATTATTTGCAGCAGCTTGAAGGACGCTCAGCCACTCAGCCATGAACCACCCTCTTAGTTACCCTCTGAGTCAAACCACCCACCCCGCATTCCGGAAATGGCGATTCATTATGAATGCAGGCTCGTAATTTAATCGAAGGCAATAAATTGGCATTTAAATGTAATAAAGACGTGAAAAATAATTACAATTGCTGAAATGGATGCTTTATTACGAGTATTATTATTGTTATTATTATTGTCGCTGGCATCAGCGAGTTTTATACAATTTTTGTATTATGCGCATATTTTTTGGACTTCATTTTGGATTCGCCCCAAGCAATTGCTGTTGTTGTTGTTGTTGTTGTTGACCAAGCGCATGACAGTTAAGTGACATTTAACGGTTAATAAGCCTGACAGATTTACAACTGTCAGCGACGTTTAAAAATAATGAACAGCAAGGACCAAATAAAAAGAATATATATATGTCCAACAAAAAATGAAAACGGCAGTCTGAATAGCCAAGCGATTTGGTCAAATTGACTGCGTAAAGTGAATTATGAATGTCATGTGCCTAAGATGTGGAACAAGAAGAAGAACAAAAACAACAAGAAGAAGAAGAAGAAGATGAAGGTGTTGGGGCAGTTGCTGTCTATCGAAATAGCACCAAATGTGCGTCTATTTAGTTTGCAAGTGTGCAAAATTTACTGTGCACATTAAATAAATGCGATTTTTCCGGCACGTGAATGCCACACAGGACAAAGCTAACAAAAGTTGTTGTGTTAACACTATTTGCTACAGTGACACGAAAAAAACACGACGTTTTCGTTTTAAAAATGAAAGAAAACTGCCGACACATATTGACAAACATATTTTTAATCGCATGATATTCGAAGCAATATTGCAAAGTATTCAAAATTGGAGTATAAAACATGTATTTATTTAAAATGTAATAATCCTTTTGTAGAAAGAAAACTTTCAAGTTTATAGATAATTGTTTAGCAGGCATCATATTTTTATACCCTGAACCCATTAAAAATGGGTAAAAAGGGTATTATGGGTTTGTGCAAATGTATGTAACAGGCATAAGGAAGCATCTCCGACCATATAAAGTATATATATTATTGATCAGTATCAATAGCCGAGTCGATCTGGCCATGTCCGTCTGTCTGTCCGTCTGTCCGTCTGTCCGTCTGTCCGTCTGTCCGTCTGTCTGTCTGTATGAACACACAGATATCAGAGACTACAAGAGCTAGAGACTTCATATTTGGAACATAAGTTCTCCTAATCCCGGGACAGATCAAGTTTATTAAAATTTATCGATAGCTCGTCCCGTTCAAAAGTTATCGATAAATTTCGATTTTAGACCAGCGTTTTTTGGATATAACTTACAAGTTATAAGAGCTAGAGGCCCCTAATTTGACATGTATAATCTCGAATAGCATACACATGAACAAATTTTTCACTTTTTGGATACCACCCCCAAACCCCCAAAAGTTAAAAAAACGCATTTTTGAAGGTACGACCTTGCAATTTGGTTTGGTCACACATATTATTGACAATTGTTTGCCCCAAAAATTTCAATAAGATCGGACGATAAACACAGAAGTTATTTAAGATTTAACTTTCCATTATGTGGGGCTCAGCGAAAAGCAAGCTAACTGCTTAGACCGCTTGCACTGCTTGTACTGCTTGTACTGCAGCATGTGTGTGTTTAGATTAATATGAATGATTGTAAGGACTGGGTTCAGGGTATCTCGTAGTCGGGCACTCCCGACTAGAGCACTCTTACTTGTTTTAAAATAGTAAATTAACTCAAATTATAATAGGCGTGGAAGTTATTCACTTAAAGATAAATTAATAATCGTTCGTGCATTTGTTTCGGGTCACGCACCCATCTCTAGATCGCATCCTCAGGCAGTTGTTGTTGTTGTGAGGAGCCTCTTATGCGGCCTAGGCGCAGCGCAAACAGCATAAAACGAAAACAAAATAAAACCGAAAACTAAACCAAACGAAACGAAACGAAACGAAATACAACACAAACTAGAGGAAAACAACAGAAGACAACGCTCATAAAACATAAATTTAATTTATGTGCAATTTTAGCAAGTCGTATAAATTTTCGCAGGCGAGAGAACAAAATAAAAAAAAATGTATCAAACAAAAAACAAGAAAAGCAGACAAAACGAAAACAAAACATAAAATAAGAAATACCGAAAGCGGCAGTGGCCAGCTGCCCAAGGACCGCTCGAGTTCAGCTTGTTGAGAATGTCCTTGAAAATGCCATGTTGTAGTTGTAAGTGTTGTTGTTGTTGCTGTTGCTTTGTTGTTGCTGTTGCTGCGCTTATTTATAACCCAGCTCTTGCTAGCTGGGTTGAAAGGGTATAAAGGAAAGATATATGCTGCTCTGAAGTCGTTATTATTGCTGCTTTTGTTGCTGTTGTTGCTGTTGTTGTTGCTGTTGCTGTTGTTGGTTTATATGAGCAATTTATGCTGCTTGGTTGCTTGAATTTTAATGAATTGCTACAAATTCATTTCGGTGTCACAAAAAATTTGCACAAACTGTTTCCTTAAAGGCGACTCTAAATATTTTATTGCCTACTTTTGAGCTGCTTGTCGCACAACAAATATTAATGAAATAAAAATGATGGCTGCAACAAAAGCAAAGCTAAGCAAACCCTATGCAACAGACTTCTGCTACATTTTCATTTACTTCCATCCAGATCAAAGCTGGCTCTCTCCATCAAAATGGGGCAATACAGGATGGGCCTTGAATCCGAGGGGTCAAACTTCCAGGCAAACTTGCTAATGAAATAAATTAATTCTTGCACTTCCGTTCAGGACGCCTGAGTCTCGACAGTGTGCGTTTTTAATTACTCAAAAATACTTAATACAAGTTTTCTTGACACACCTGCAGTTGAGCGTTTGTGTGTGTGTGTGTGTGTCATATTTCAACATTTTCAATTGCAATATATAAATTTAATTTGCAAATTTATAATCTCAACAATCATCAAACTTGCACAGAATCTCAGCGGAAAAAAGGCAACGATGCTAACATTGGGCGAAAAAAAGACTTGAAAGGATTGTTTTTATTTCTTGCTTGCTATTTACTGAAAGCACATGTTGCACAAACATATTCAGAAACATACACACACTTACACCCTTACTAGCAGAAGCAATATTGTTTTATTATCATTGTTTTTGTCACGGTCTTGCTGCTTGTTGCACTTACCACTCTGCTTCTTGTGGCATTATCCGCCTGCTGTTGCCTGTGACTGCAAAAACGGGCTGATTACTTAACAAAAATACTTTTTCTAAGGGATTATTGTGTGGCTTATTATTTTGATTTTTGTATTGAAACATTTATACAACTTTTATAATTTCATTTATCTGAGATTTTAATTTGAATTTAAGTCTGTAGCATTTTCGAAGCTCGAATTTTCTATACAAACAAAACCAATATAAGGATACCAACCTGATCAAAACTGATCAGATTTTCGAACCCCAGGCAGTTTTGATTATGGTGTGTTTCTCTATCAGATATGCAAATTTTCGAATTTATACTAAACAAAGCCCAAATTAACCCAAAATAATAAAAAAAAATGCATTTCAAACACCTAAAACTCCCACAACTTTGTCAAAGCTGATCCGATTTTCATTGCCGCAGTAGTTTTGATCGTGTTTTTTTTCTCAACCGATATTTAACAAAAAGAAAGATTTGGTCGAATTACAAATCATGCCCAAAATCACAAATACTTTCTGCTAAGGTTTCAATGTCCTTTGTTATTATGTTATTGTCCAGCAAACACCGAACCGAATCATAGCCCATATGTAAAAACATTTCGTATTACTCATTCCATGTGCGAGGACACCAATTTTAAATCTATTGCTCTCACTTTGTATGTGGATGCACCTTCACAACGTACAAATTTGGTTGTTTCAAAAAAGTCAAAAGAGATATGACAAACAATATGGAATTTACTTGCAATCGGCACCTGCTGTGACTTTTCGCCCTGTTGCTGACACTTTAATAACAGCTCGCACCTCATTGCTATTTTATATATAGATAGACTGGGAGGAGTGTAAAGCCCAGCCCAACCCAGTCATTTGTTGTGCAATGTACAAAATTGTTAATACATAAATAAAAAGATGCTGACACAAAAAATGCGTTGACAATGGACAAAGAAAGTTGTTAACCTTTTAAATATTATTTTCAATATCATGCCTCATACTGTCAATATTTTTTGGCACCTCTTTTTCGTGTGGCCAGTGTGCAGGACTTACACATTGTCAAATTATTACAGCCTTTTAAAAATGCATGTTTAATGAAAGCGTTCGGAAGAGTGAAAATCGAAATTTAAATGGCCAGTGGGCAACCGTTTTTTGTGTGTGTAAGCCCATTTTACTGAATATTTTGCGCCAGCATTTATACCCTGCGAACACACAAAATGTGTCAGGGGATAATGTTGTGAAAAAAATATGTTGCACAACAAATTAAACTCACAATCTATGGATGAACTGGTTGATTGAAAAGAAATTTTGGTATGTACGTTTCTCTATGTTCACCACAGCATATTTTCTAGTCGAGAGTCGAGAATGAAGTTGTGCAAATGTATATTAGAGGCATAAGGAAGTATCTTCGACCAAATAAAGCACAATATTCTTTTTCAGTATCAACTGCGGAGTCGATCTAGCCATGTCTGTCAAGTTTGTTTCATTTTATCGATAACTCATTCCATTCAAAAGTTATCGATCAATTTCGATTTCAGACAAACGTTTTTTGGCCTTAAGTTGAAAGTTATAAAAGCTAGAGGCACAACATTTTGTATGTATAATATATGCGGAGTCAATCTAGCCATGTCTGTCAAGTTTGTTTCATTTTATCGATAACTCATCCCGCTCAAAAGATATCGATCAATTTCGATTTTAGGCAAACGTTTTTTGGCCATAAGTTGAAAGTTATAAAAGCTCGAGGCACTAAATTTTGTATGTATAATATATGCGGAGTCGATCTAGCCATGTCTGTCAAGTTTGTTTCATTTTATCGATAACTCATCCCGCTCAAAAGTTATCGATCAATTTCAACATTTCAGACAAACGTTTTTTGGCCAGAAGTTAAAAGTTATAAAAGCTAGAGGCACTACATTTTGTATGTATAATATATGGGATCAGGGTATCTTCTCGTCGGGCACTCCCGACTGTAGCACTCTTATTTGTTTCATTATTAATTGATTCGAAATGAGTTTACAGCCTAAAAACATCAGTGAATAAAATGTAAAAGCTAACGTTATTACAGACATGTCGCAGATTTATATATATTTTTTTTTAATTGCAAAGCTCTGATTTCGATAAACAAATTAAAATTGTCCGATTTTCATAAACAACACGAATACAACGAACTTCAATTCCAAGCACTTTTCATTAACGCGAATATGTGTATACTTCTGTGCATTAAAAGCACACCTCCAAAGGATGCGAGCTGCCCTCCTTAATGTGCGGCTTATCTGTGCGACAGTCGCAAGCACGCCCTTACGCATCCTTGAAGTGTTTACCTAGCCGCCGGTTTGTGTGCGACAAAACAAACAACGAGGCGAAAAATAGAAATTCAGCACTCATATGGCAAAAGTCCTTTGCACTTAGACGTAAGCCGCCGCAGCATCTTTGTCGCAGCGTTGCTCCCCACCAACAACGGCCAAAGAAAATGCTTTCAATTATTTGCCGAGTCTGCTGTTAATTAACATAAATTAAAAATCAAAACCACACGATGTCAGTTAAGACAACGAGTGCTTGTGGTCGGGTATGGGTATGGGTATGGGTACATCGCCTAATTATGTGTGCTCTTCATAATTTGATGGGAGTCTGGACACGTGTCCTTCTTAGTACTTAATCGCCGCACTTAGATGCAACGCACGTTGCAGCCATTAAGAAAGAACAGTTTTCAGCTTAACTCCAACGGAAATTAATTTCTAGTATTACAAACAAAACTGGTAAACAGAAACAAACAAGTGATCGAGCATTTGCGATTCAAAAAGACTTGAAACCTTTTTAGTTTTTGTAATAATCTTTCATTGTGTATTACTTTCTAATAATTTATAAATAAATTTATAAATATAAACTAATACTTTAGTCGATCTATACAGCAGTTAGATTGATAAATATATATTTCAAGTATACATACCCATAAACAAATAGGCTTACTATCGATTAATGACAGATTGCGCAAGCGATTTGTGATATCATTTGAAGATATCATTAAATTGCTTCATTTTGCGCTTATCTCTCCAATATATCAATCTAATATTAATACAAGTTGCTTCAGCATCTGATTACTTAACCATATCGTAGCAATTGTATTTATACTCTTTTCGAAGAAAATAGTATATTAAGTTTGTGCTGAAGTGTGTACCGTGTAAAAGTTACTGCTTAGAATAACAAAACAAATTGATCTAGCCATGTCCGTCTGTGTCTGTCTGTATGTATGCAAACTAGTCCCTCAGTTTTTGAGCTATCGTCATAAAACTTTGCATAGAGACTTTTTATTTAAAGGGACATCACATTGGTTGGAGCTGGCCGGATCGGACCACTATATCTTACAGCTGCCATACTACTGGAAATAAATTAAATATTTCAAAAGAAAATTTAAATTCATATGATATCAATTCTTAGAACAAGAGAATTTCTACAGCATATGAAAGTGGTGCAGTTGGCTGAATGAAAATTGTCTAAAGGTTCGAAAAGAGTATTAAATCTTCGGCACGCCGAAGATAATCCTTTCCCACTTGTTATTTATTCTTTTAAGGCTGCTTCTGTGACACTGAGGTAATGGATTTTATATATTTTAATTGTTTGAGTAAATGCTTTTTTAACTGGCATTTATTTATGTATGTGTGCCGCGCCATGAAATGAAAACACATTATCCACATAAATACACTCAGAGGCAAGTAGCTTATTAAAAAGTTAAGAACTTTAAATGCCGCATAATGAAATGCATTTCAGATATTTCCATTGGCACTTAACGCTTTTAATTTAATTTAATTTAATTTACGCGACAATTCAGATGAAAAGCCTTGAGGCGTTCGTTTTTTTATTTTCCGTATACTATATGTATATAAATATTTTTTTAATTCATAACGCACATACGCAACGTTTTCCAAATAGCCGCTGCTTAATTACAAGCCGAACAATTGGCCCTGTGCCCCGACCTGCGGTCACATTTAATGACAGCTCAGCAGTCATCTGGCGTAAATCAACGCCAGTTGACTCCTGCACTGAAGCAATATCCACAAGGACACAGCCAATCAGTGTACAATTTATTGGTTGGGTTGAGTTTGGTTGGATTGGGTTGGGTGGGGACGGGGATGGGGATGGGTCTGGTTTGCTCTGTGCTGGCCGTCTATAGATTCAATCAGTGACACCGCAACCGCAAAATCAACTGCTTAACTGGCCGATCACTTTTTGTGGTGCACGATGAATGCTGTGCGTCGTGCCGCAAATCGTTGCTGTTGCTGTTGCTGCAAGCTGTTCATTCATTATATTAAGGTGACAAAATTGAATACAAGACACTGCGACTCTTGTGTTGGTGAAAGATACCTGAAATGTAGACAACACCCATTCAGATGTTACCAAACACCATTTTTGCCTTTGTTGCAGACGGTTTCATTTGGGATTTAAGATGCGATGCAAAATACAACCATAACTACAAAGAAATGATATTTCTCGAATTAGTCCATTGGTTAAGACGAGTTGGTTAAAAGATTGAACAATGCGGTTTACACCATTTCGCTTTATCTGTCCGGCTATTAGATATATCATGTACAAGAACCATTTGAAATCTGGTCAACATGTTTGCGGCTAACGCTTGATAGCTTTTTGAAGAGTATGTTTGGCTGTCTGTTTCTGTTTCTATTTCTGTTGCTCTTTGTGTGTGTGGCAAAAGTTTTGCACGAGACAAGCTGGGAAAAGCGATGCGGCAAATATGTGTGGCCCTTGTCCATGTTTTCGACATTTTATTTGACAAAAAAGAAAAGAAAGCATAACAAAAACAAAAACCAAAACAAAAACCGAAACCGAAACAACAAAATCTATGCTCAGCCCATTGAGGGCATCTCGTAAAAACAAAACAAGAATCGCGCACTTCACATTGGAAAAAATGGTTGGCCGAAACTGCTTAGGCAATTTTCAAGTGATGTCCTTCGCTGCCGGCTGCGATAAGTGTTCGCTTGTGTGCATGTGTGTGTGTGTGTGTGTGTGTGACCACAAATGCTCGACACAGATACACACACACATACACAAACACACACACATAAAAGACACGCATCAGTCGCTCAGCAGTGGAGTGAGCTGTGGTTGCTTGGTTGCTGGACACAGAGCTAAGTAACTAAAAGCAACGAAAACAAGTGGAGAAGGATTATCTTCGGCGTGCCGAAGATTAAATACTCTTTTCGAACCTTAAAGCAATTTTTACTATTTTTCCGTGACTGCTTATTTAATTCGCAGATATTAATGTCGCATACATATACCCCTACATATAAAATAAAATATATAAAGGTATTCATGTAAACAGGGACGTTTCACTATCCGCAGCTCGTGGACGCGTCCCTTAGCATTCATAAGTGCTACCGAATTGAACAATATACAAGTTTCAGTTTTTCCAAAAAGTCAAAACTACATTACATATGTATACTACAATATACATACCAAATTTTGTGCCTGTTGCTCTTATACCTTTCAAGGCCGCTGTCGGAAATTGAATTGTCATAAAACTTAATCTGAACATACGAGAGCTTATATTCAGAATTTGAGATCCATATTTTTTTTCGCGTGTCATTGGTTTTGCCAATGAATTTAAATTTTTCTTTTGAATTATTCTATTAAAGCTACTTTATGTATGAAAAAAATTAGAAACAATTTAGGAAATTGAAAATAAATGAATTTGACTACAGCTATTATATATTTGAAAAGAAGAATAAGAAAAAATGAAAATAAATGACCAGTCGCCGCTGGTTTCGAACCCGGGTCCTCTCGCTCACCAGTTCGCAACTTTACCCACTACGCCACAAGCCGTTTTGATGATCGCTGACAAAATCCCTTGAAGAGCAGACTGTCAAAAGCTTTCTTGTTTTGCTTTGTACTGCTTACACCAAGCAGTTTTAAGAATCGCTAACAAACTCGATTTATACTGAGCTTTTGTTTTTTCGCGTGGCATTGTTTTTGTTCTAAGCCATTGAAAGCAAATGAATTTGATTACAGTTATTATATATTTGAAAAGAAGAATAAGAAAAATGAAAATAAATGACCAGTCGCCGCTGGTTTCGAACCCGGGTCCTCTCGCTCACCAGTTCGCAACTTTACCCACTACGCCACAAGCCGTTTCGATGATCGCTGACAAAATTGCTTGAAGAGCCGACTGTTACAAATTTCCTTCTTTTGTTTTCCTGCAACCTGCAACTCGCGTTTGTCAGCATTTGTTTTTTCGCGTGGCATTGTTTTTGTTCTAAGCTATTGGAAGCAAATTAATTTGATTACAGTTATATATTTGGAAGGAAGAAAAAGAAAAAAGTATTAAATTAACAATCAGTCGCCGCCGAGGCTCGAACTTGAACTTGCGAAACATGCGTTCGTTAGCGCGGCTCTTTACGCCATACGCCACAAACCGTTTTGATGATCGGTGGCAAAATACCTTGAAGAGCAGACTATCAAAAGCTTTCTTGCGCTTGACTTTGTTTGCTCAGACTATCAAAAGCTTTCTTGCGCTTGACTTTGTTTGCTCATATGCACCTGTTTTTTCAAAATATTTAATGACGCATATCTTCGCTGTTTATGACTCAATCGATTTGCGATTTTACCCATCGATGAGTTATATGGATGTTCAAGTGTACAAGGAAATTTAAGGCAATTGCTTTGAAAACATCGGATTTATGGCCAAAACCGACTTTGAGGTGTATGGCAGCTATAAGATATAGTGGTCCGATCCGGCCGGCTCCGACCAATGTGCTGTCCCCTTGAATAATAAGTGTCTGTGCAAAGTTGCATCGCGATAGCTCAAAAACTGAGGGACTAGTTTGCATACATACAGACAGACAGACAGACAGACAGACAGACAGACAGACAGACAGACAGACGGACATGGCTAGATCAATTTGTTTTTTTTTATAAGCATATTGGCAGTAACTTTTGGGGGTCTCAGACGCTTCCTTCTATGCGTTACAAACTTCAGGACAAACTTAATATACTATTTTCTTCGAAAAGAGTATAACAAAAGCAAATGCCCATAAAAATGGACAACAGCCAGCGCGCTGATAAGCTGCAAATAATTTGTATGCGTGATGGACAGAGACAGCAAACGGTGGGGGGAGGGGGAAAGATAGCAATAGAGAGTATAGACAAAAGCGTCAAATTCAAAGGCGCTTCAAAAAACCAAACAACATTGTCACCAAGTGGCTCAGAGCTTCATTTTCTGTGTGTGTATGTGTGTGTGGGTGTGTGTATTTGTGTTTTTATGTTTTGGTCATATCAGTAAGCTCATAACAGGCACGAGTCGGCATTAGCATAGGGCCAGCAGTGATGCCAACTGACAGATTGTTTGGCTAACTGGCTGGCATACCACATGCCACAAAATGTTGCAGCATCTGGCCAGATCAACATACATTTGCCACATTTACAGCACACTTATTGCGCCTCCTGCTCGCCTTGCATAAATCTTGCCAACTCGTGTAGTTTATCATAAGTACAATATGTACGAGATACGACACAAGACCCAAACCATCCACCCACAACCTAATCCAATTAAACGAACTAATTTCAGTGTGTCGAAAATACCAAATATTGCCAATTATGGAATATTTCCACATACATGGTTATCTCTTAATAGGTAACAGCTAAGGTAATTGAATGCTTATTAATGCCTTGAGGCGCAAATAAGCAAATAGGCTAATGAGAACAAGGCGCTGCTTGATTTGAAGATACCCCATAAATATTTTCTTGAATAACTTGTGTATTGCATATTGTATGTATTCAAGCATACACAAATGCCATGAATGTGGCATGAAACTAAGAATAAATTGCAACTTCAATGATTGGGCTAGCTCTGCCAGCTCGAACATCATACAACAAACAAACATGCATCGTACACTAAATAAGTATTTGGTATTTGGCTTTGCATATCAGCCATTGCATTACTTTCATCGCACATGCCGCATACAAAGTGGTTGCCACATGGCATGCGATAAGCGGCCGCAGCAGTCGTTGCACTGTTACCGCTTTTGCAATTTCGCATCCAATAAAATTTGGGCTAATGCAAACATTTCGCTTCGCAAAAACCCACTCGTAATATTTGCGTGCGCGTCGTTTTTTTGTTGTTTTTATGTGCCGTAAGCTCGCGTACACTCGCAGAAAATGCGACCAAAATGCTGAAATGAAATCGGAAACTGCCATTAACGACTGCAGTTGCTCGACGCGAATAGCTGCCCCCCCTTTACCCCACTTCCCCGGTTGGCAGTTTCAAGCGCAAGTTATGCGCAAATAGTGCTCCATTGGCGGCCATCGATTGTTGTCGCCGAGCGACGGTTTAAATTTCAATAAAAGGAAAATCAAAATGTTGTCAATGGACAGTGGCGTGAGTGGCTGCTGACAATCGAAGAGGAGGGGAAGGGGTGCGGAGGGGGCTGTTAGCTTTGGGGGTGTGGCACGTGCATGACACTGCGTAATGCTTAATACGCAATGGCTGAAAAGCAGCGCCACACAAATCGATGCGACACACAAATGCGGCAAAAACACAAAAGAATCAATCGCTTTTCAAATAGCCGAAGATTAAATGCACTTGCAATAAATGATTTAGTAATGTAATCCCTATTAGAGTAGCTCAGATACTTAGAAAGTGCGTTAAATAAACTAAAAACCAAACTAATATAGAAATAAATAGAAAAAAAAAGAGTCTGGAACATATAAATAGAACAGTTTATTAATTGTTTTAAATAATATATTATAATAGCTCTATTTTTGTAGGCTTTAATTTAAAGCTATAGAAAGAAACCTATGCTAAAAGGTTAATTTTTTCAACTTACATTCAGAATATCAAAAGCAATTATTAATATAAGCATGATATTAATGATATCCCCAAACAATTCGATTCCCACTCACTCATCAATCCAAGAGAATTCGTTACGCATTTACACCAAAAATAAGACTACCCATGTCTAGAGTATAACCAGAGACTGGAGCAAAGAGAGCGTGAAAGACACGGAGTCCCGGTGTGAGCAAGGTCGTCGCTCAAGGAGGAACAGCAGCAGGAGGAGGCGGGTGTCCTGTGGCGTGGTTTCAGCAGCCGCACAACGCATGACATTTATGCCTGACATAATCCGCTTACACAACAGGATAACAAGATGAGCACTCGTACATTTTTAATACGCCCGAGATCCAATAATTTATATGCGTGGCACGTAAACGGCGAAGGTGGCCGTCCAAGGGGCGCCTCCAGCAGTGGCAGCAACAGCGGCAACAGCGGCAGCGTTAAACGTAAACAAAAATTGCGACAAAAGCTGTTGAGCAAGTGAGATCTGCGACTGGGCAGAGATGGCGAGGCTGTCGGCCTCCAGCGATTGCTTGTGGCTTATGCGATGGGGCGTTAGTGGAGCAAACGCTATAAAATGCAAAAGAAGGATATGGATACAAATTATTGTGGCTATATGTGGATGTACGCAGATATGCCCAGCTCCACACACCACACCACTCAAGAGCTGTTGCATAATGAACCGTCACAAAAGCTGGCAACAACAATTAGTTGTTCTATGCGCAAGCAATTTGTATTCGATGGGAAATTCAAGAAAATTGGAAATGCAAGCAAAATTGCGACCACTTGTAGCACCCGAGGCAGTTAGCCAAAAGATTTTTGGCGTATGGCTAGCGCAACGTGAGCAGCGCCCAAAAGTAGGCAACGGGGTCAACGATTCCATTGGCAAGACAATAAAAAAGAAAATCGAAACGAAACGAAAAAGAAAAGGAAAATGAAAATGAAAATGAAAACGAAACCAACAAGGGAATGAAATCCAAAAACACGTCAAGAGCAATGCCAAGAACTAGCAACACAACCCAATCACACACACACTTGAGTGCGGATAGCCCAAAATTTATGCGATTTTGAGCTGCTGCCGGCCTTTTCCAATGCCCTACAAGCCGGCATAACGACTTGCTTACGATGTTTGCAACGTTTGTAAGCAACAAATTACATGAAATGCAATTATACTACTGTTTGGCATTTAAAACTGGCTGAAAGCATGAGGTGAAATAAAGTTTAGTATTGTTTTTAGACGCGACTTGTAACAGAAGTATAAAATTTTCAAACTAATTCTATTTTGCTTGTCCATATAGTACCACAAGTGAGTTTTATAACTGCCAAATTTACTGACATACATTTAAGTTAACATTTTTTAAATTTAAATATATAAGTGTTGAACCAACATTTATTTATACTTATAAATATATTATAATCAGGTGTGAAATGGATTTATATAAGAGTTGATTCGGATTTAATCAACTTTAAATATTATTTCTCTTCAAGCACTTTAAATCACAATCAGTTGACTGCAACTGTCAAACTAAATGAAACATTGTTAAATAAACTGAATGCAAATAGAGTAAAAGAGTATTTAAGAGTCGTTTAAAGTGAAACATGTTTTTATAGTATTTGTTAGCGGTTGCCGTTGGAGTTGTTTGCTCTTTGCCATTGCCGTTGTTGTTGCTGTTGTTGTTGTTGTTGTTGCTGTTGCTGTTGCTGTTGTTGCTGTTGCTGTTGTTGTTGCTGTTGTCTCCGTCTATGAACGTGCGTACAGCGGTGTTAAATTTGTTTTTTTTCGAGTGTGCGTGTGTGCGAGAGAGCACTTTATGGCTTAAATAAGTCAACAACACGGCAGCGAGGAGGAGCCCGAGTGGCAGTGGGAGTGGGAGCAGTGCCAACAACTGTGCCGCCCAACCTGCCAATGCCAATGCGTTGAGCCAAGTTGTGTTTACACTTTCGTGGCTTTTGTTTATGATGTCAAATAAAAGTGCACGACAATACCGAATAAATATTTTATTGCAATGCCATCTACGAAACACACAAGCAGAAAGTTACTTAAAGCATTGCCTACTTTTAGCACTTGACGTTGGCTGGCGTTAAAGCCAACGTCCCCAGTCTGGCCCAGGGATCAAGATCTCATCTTGGCGAGCACATAAACAGCTTTTGACAAATGTGCGCCTAATAGAAATAAATGCAAATATAAACTTGTCCATTGTTTAGATGACAACGGGGCCCCGTCGCCCCCGTCGCCCCTGTCAGACACGGTCCATTTGTCAGCAGCGGCAGCTACTCCCAGCTATCCCACGCCCCCGCCCCCGCCCCCGCCTCCACACTGGCTCCCAACGAGGCTCCACAACATGGCGACTGTCTTCGCTTTTATTGTCGCACTCGCACGATAAACATCTTCGACTATTGCCGACTGTATTTCAACTTGGCCTCGCCTGCTTATCATTAAACATTATCGCGCAACGTATTTGACATTCGTTTTGGCAACGCCAAAAACCAAACAACAAACCCAAAACGCAAAACGCCTCAGCCATTGCCGTTGCCGTTTTTATTGTAAGATTCCCGTTAACCACAGAGGCGTCAGCTTCGTGGCACTCGTTCAGAGCTCCATTGTCATTCCCTTTGTTGCTTTTATGTTGATTAAATTATAAAATATTTACTTGCCTAATGCTGCTGCAGCTACCACTCTCTCTCTCTCTCTCGCTCTCTCTCTCTCTCTCTCTCTCTCTCTCTGTCACTCGTACTGTTGTAACTGGATATAAATTAAATTTTAGTGTGAGTGCAAGTCAATGCGGCGTATACATAATGTTGCCTCAATACTTTAGATAATAGCCCAGGACTTAATGCGCTCTTGTAGTGCGCTTAACACATTATGATGAATTTGTATTTTTAGACTATCCAATAAGGTATACTCTTACATTACATAAGAAGGAGTATTTCGATTTTATGCATTTAAACTTTTGTAAATAAATAAAAAAGCACAACATGGCGCAAAGCAATATAGAAGATGGGAGTAAATATCTGACTTTATGAGATTGATATGACACAGCAAGCAATATACTTATTTGCAAATAAGAAGCCTTTTGACGTTACATCATTATATTTTTGCATAAGTAAGAAATCTGTTTATCTATCACTGACGTGCACCATCATCGAACCATTACTTTTCTATCCCTTTGTGAAGCACATATGGGTACAAATGTCTAGTTTTTGTGTTTTGACCAAATGCACTTTGTCAACGTTATATTTGAATAATATTTTGTGCACTTGAAGCAAGCAAAAAAGGAATCGAATTTTACGAAATTGAAAATAATGTAGATTTGGCAAAGAAATATATTCTACGTAAAATGATATATATGAAAAAATTTGTTATTGGGTCTTGGATAAATCTTGCCAGAAATGGTTTGATTTGAACAGAAATATTGCAAAAGGAATTGATGAGGACTTCAGTTAATCCAAGCTAGTTGTCATTTTAATACATATGGGTACTTGAGAGTTGATTTTTAATTGGATCCTTACCGATAAAAAATAGATTAGTGTTGGAATACTTATGGAATATGTATACAAATAATTTGTTGATGGCTTCTTTACTACTAACAGACATATTTACTCGAAATATATTTCACTCAATATCAAAATCTTCTCATTAAATGTCAAGAAAACTTCATCAATTTAAGCAGTACTTGAAAAATAAACTTTTTAACTGTCTTTAAATTTACTTTTGTACATTAGCAGTGCTGTAAGTTTTCAACAGTTGCACTTGGTCATTTAATATGTTACTATTTGTGTTGCAGACCACATGGGTGCAGGATGCAGTACAAAGCTTCTATACTTAATTGGCTTATAATGTTGCAGCTGCTAATAATAATAAAAGTATTTGAGCCTATTCCACTCGTTGCAGGCGATTGCTGCCCCTCCAAGAACATTGCCTTTCAATTGATAGACGACGAGGATTACTGCAGTCTCTATGATGCCGAGAAGCTGGCGGAAGGGCAATGCAAGGCGGCAGTCTGTGATGATGGTACTGTCCTTGTGGGCAAATACTGTGGCCAAGGATCGTGCAACATCTTTGGTTGCAACTGCGAAGGCGGTTGCCGAAAGGGCGACGCTTTGCAGATTTTCCAGGACTTCTACGGTGAATATCATATAAGTAATGTGCATTTCGTATAGGCGTCAAGCAATAGCAATGCAATCAAATATCAACAATTGCTCATTTCCCAGAAGTGAATAAGTTCAATTGCGCATTTCCTAGAAGTAACTAAGTTCAAGACTTGATAAGATACGATAAGATAAAAATTGTGCATACGTTATGTATTCTATATAGACTGTGTGGTAGAGACATATTTGTTTAATAATATAATATGTAGATCTCCACTTCAAAGCTTTTTTGCAGTAAGTGTTAAGATAAGATAAGACGCAAGTCATGTGATAAGAGATTACAATCTGGTATATTAGCGTTGGCTTTTACCCCACTGGGCCTTAGTTTGACTATTGCAATCCACATAATGAGACCGTTATTGATCGCCCCGCTGCTTGGGATCCTTTGGCTCCTGTGTCTAAGCTCAGTCGCAAATGCCGATTGCTGCAAGCCGTCGAATATTTTGTTTAAGCTGGCGCCAGACAAGAACCACAGTTGCGAAACTTACGGTGGCAAATATCACAGAAACGAGACGTGCAAGAAGAAAGTCTGCGGCAATGGAGATGGTGTTGTGGGAACCTGGTGTGGGCGTGGCAAGTGCAACGTCTCTGGCTGCGCCTGCAAAAATGGCTGCTTGCCCGGCGATCCCGTTAACAGTTTCCGTCAGAAGCATGGAGTCGCTAATTTCGAGTACGTTGGCTATGCTTGAGAAAAGAGTGCTTACAGAAAGTATACAATGATATCTAATTATGGAATTAATAGATTGTGTATGTACATATGCCAAATAAACTGCAGTGTATTAAGAGAACCACGAACCAAGAAATAGCTAATCGCCCAATGCCTTTGTAATATAATAAAACAATTTTACTTCAAATCTTCACTGTTCATTAAAAATATAGACTCTTAAATTTTTATAAAATCCCCATTCTGAAATAAATATACAAAAATTCCCTCAAGTCTTTAAAGTCTTTACTGTAGCTGAACTTCAACTGATAATAAATATATATGTATATATATAACAAATAAATGCCTCGTAATCCAAAATCGGATAATATTTGACCAAGTTATGGTTAAGTGTTTTTCAATCAAAAAATCTAAAATTCGAAATTGCTTGAAACTCAAATGCAGATTCTTAGAGGAGCACTAGCAATGATCAAAAATGCCTCCGAATCGAAAGTCGGATAAGTTTTGACCAAGCTATGGAAGTCTTAGGTGTTTTCAACGTATTTCTGTGGACTATCTATCCTTATATTAGGTTATGTTTCATAAAAAACGAAAAGTGATATACTTTTTACATGTGTATGCTATTCGAAACTATACATACCAAATTTTGTGTTTTTAGGTCTTTAACCTTTCAAGATATGGTAAAAAAGCAATAATCTGAAATCGAAATTTATCGATAACTTTGGACCGGGTTGAATTATCGATAAAGTGAAGCAAACTTGCAGGACTAGAATCAAGAATAGATATACTTTATATGGTCGGAGATGCTTTCTTATGCCCGTTACATACGTTTGCACAAAACCATTTTACCCTTGTTACCCATTTGTAATGGGTTCAGGGTATTGAAAGGAAATTGCTAGTTTGATTAAAAGTATTAACCTATTACTATTTCTAGGATGTAGCAGACTAACTTGCAGTTGTAGCATCTCAATACCTGGCTGGTGTATTCTGTTGCAGCTGCTACAAATATGCCAGCAAGAGAAGCAATTTTGTTAAAATTGCAAAAATGTAATGAGATTAATCATTGTCTAACGAACTTTTACAAAAGAAAGTAGTTTGCTAGTGCAATCATTAGGTTTTGGCCACAATACAAATTAAATGTGCAGCTGCCCATAAAGTATCGCATGACCAGAGCTCGTTCAGCAAAAATAGCTGCTGCTGCTGCTGCTGCTACTACTGCTTCATTTGCAGGCACAGAGCATGCTGCACCCACTTATACCACTATATATATACTATACTATACTATACTATATAGGAGCTGTGCCAAAAACAAAGCGTAAACAAAGCAGACGCACTCTCAACCAAGCTCAATTTAAGCACTACAAAGGTTGCAGCTTGCAACTGATGGCCAGAACAGGTAGCACAGGTAGCACAGGTAGCTATCGTATCGTCTTACAACAGCTGCGGATGCAACAAGAGCAGCAGCAGCTGAAGTGGGTGGTGCGGGTGGAGGAGCTGCTGGCTGCCTGCTGCAGCACTTTATCAATTCGTACCACATAGCAAAAATTGATTGCAACGATTTATACTTTCTACTTCCTTTCACTTTATATTTCGCTTTACCTTGCTGCTGCTGCCTCTGTGATTCGTTCCATTTTTTCATCGTGTATAGACTTTTACTATAATATCCTTTCATTGCTTGTTTTCACTGTGCAAGTGCCTGGCATTGTGTTTGCTGTGCTTGTTGTATTACTTATTGTATTTGTTGTTTTTGTTTTCGTTATGTGCGCACTTCTTCTTTTCATTTCTTTCGCTTTCGCTTTGGCGGCAGGACCTGGCGCTGCCAATCTTTTGTGTAACACAATACAATGTCCTGCGGTTGTAAAACGATTTATTCTGTTATTGATTCGCTGTAAGTGCTCCTTGCTGCCACCAAATATTGCCCCAGCTCCTCCCCCATTGGCACGGTATACGGTATAGGATGCAAATGCTGTAATGGCAGCCGCAGGCTTTCGCTTCTTTGCATACCCACCCCACCCCCGCTGAATGCGCTGAATACCCCTACTGCGTGCACCCACCGCCGGCTCTCGTGCTAAACATAAATAAACATTTTGCCGAGATTATTGAAGTTTTATAACTCATTTCTGCCGATTGGTGGGCGCGGCCCAGCGATGTGTATAAATAAATGGGCACACACTTCACACACCGGGAGCGTGGGTGGTGCTGATGGGTGGGGATTGTGCCGAGAGTGAAGTTAAGTTCAGTTCGTGCCACAGCGGCACACAGTGCTGCAGACAGCTGTCCTTTGGGCGCCTTTCAGTTTTCGTGTTGCTGCACATTTTAATAAATCGACTACAGGAGTGAGCAGCTAACGGACACGGAGACGGAAACGGAGACGTCCTGGAAACTTCAGCCGGGTCCAGAAGCTCAGCCTACACTCACAAAAATAATATGGCCCAAGCATTCGAATAGACTTTTCATACTTTTTAGGCCAAGCACAACTTGCCTTGTTTCTCAGAAAGTGAATTTCTAAAAGGAGCTGGTACAATGTAGATGTTTTCTAAAATTTCCAGAAAATATAAATGCTGAGATTAACTTGTAAAAAACATTACATCTTTATAAAGAAATTTTTTCGGAAATAAGCCAAATTTTTAGAGGATGGTCAAATTTTTACAAAATGTTCAAAAATTATTTGTGTAAACTTGAAATACTTTCTGGTTTTCAGATTGATTTTCTTATGTTTTTTTCTGAGTGCATATAATAGAGCCAGAATGGCGCACAGGAAGGAGCTCAGGCAGCCCGCAGCACAATAAGAAAATTCATGATCATAAATATCCTGCAGGCGTTAAACGTTCACGTCGTTTTCGACATCGTCCTTGCACGACGCCTTTAATCCTTGTATTTTTTTTGTTTTTTTGTTTTGCTTTTCGCATTTGGCTCCACTCAACTTTTGCTCTATGCAAGCGCCTCAGCTTGGCGCTGCCTTTATGCACCACTTTTGATTTAATATGCTCATTCTCAGCCCCCAACAACAACAACAACACCAAGAGAAACAACAGCAACCGCATTTCTGCTTTTGTCTTTCGCTTCTGAGTTTTTGTGATTTGTGTCTATATTTAGATGGCCCCGTTCACATCATTGTTGATCCTGCTCCAGTTTCTACTCCAGTTCTTGTTGTTGTGGTTGGCATTGTTTCCGTCTCGGTTTGCGGCTGTTTTTTCCTATTATTATTTCTTTTTCATTTGCTCATTTTTTTTTTGCATTTCATTTCCAAGCCATTAAATAAAACGCCCAACACTCACCGCAAACAGTATCCAACAAGCAAAAAAATAAAAATAGAAAAATGTTCCGCGTAATGATTTGCGACACATTTATTCGCCACATAAATTAGAGAGAGTCACCAACTGGACAACAGGACAATTGGGCAGCCACACAAGGACTTTTCGTCCTACTGGCGGCACATTTCAAATAATAATTAACTCAACAGCTGATGAGAATAGCAATAAATCTTAGTTATACTCAATATATCAAAAAGTTTGTTTAATAATGAACACAAGTGACAAAAGGACTAGAAATTGGACAAATATATTTTTATATTCCAACCTCATAATACTACTATATATATTAATGAAAAAGTTGAAAAAGTTCAATCGATTTTGTTGAAATAAACAAACACTCGAGCAATGGCATAGTAAAGTTTAGTATGTTTTTGAGCTCAAACGCAGTCCGAGCAAATATTTAATATTATTTTACATGTAAACGTTTATTTATTTTACCTGTGATAACACTACAATTATTTACAACAATGAAATAAAATGCAGCGGAAATTTACATTTTGCATTTATTTGCGTTTTTGCATCTAATTGTTTTCACTGAGTGTTCCAAAATAGTTTTTGCTTTAACATTGCATTCAACATTAAACATTAAATGCAACCAGTTACAGTGAAAGCTAATCAGATTAAAGCAATTTTCCCAAAATTCAGCCAAAACCTGTTATTAGTTAAAGGAACGAGCTCATCGCTTATGCCATCTTTATGATAAGCGAAGCGACCAAAAAGCCAGCATTTAGATTAAATAGCATGCCACATGTGCTGCCACACACACACACACACACACACACACATACACAAATATAAGCTGCAGATAGACATAAATATATGGGTTTATGCATATCTTAGTTGCTTTGTGTGTGTCTGTATTTGTGTGGAAACATAAGCTAATCAAAGCTAGTTTAATGCGTGCGCCGCCAAAGTTAATCCTAATTAATTTAATTACGCTTTTGGCATAAATTATTCGACAATGTACGAGAAATAGTTGGCACACACACACACACACACACACGTATTATCCACAATTAGTTTGGGTTTCGCGGCGCCTTAACTAATTGTTATTAATTGCTGTTGCTGTTTCAAAAACCAAACTCTGTGCAGCCAACTGAGCAAAGTGGTAAGTTAAATGAAAAATGCCAAAGCACTGCAAAAGCATTTCATATTTGAATGAATCGACAAATATGAAATCATTGAAACTTTTTCTACCCTACCTTTGCGTAAATGCATTTTATTGAAATATTGTATCTGACAGACCACCCCCGCCCCCGACATATCCTTTCCCCCCCCACACCCCCACTGCCACATCCCCAGCTAGTTCGTCCGAAAACACTTCGCATTGCAATGCTCAGCACGTGCAAGAAATTGTCGAGATGGCAAATAGTTTTTCCAACAGCTAACGCAACAAGGACCTGGGCAAATGGAAAACTGCAAATGTCCCACTGACTGACTGCGAACCCTTGAGAGAGGGCCAGGACCAGGAGCAGGGCCAGGACCCAGGTAGACCAGCTCTGAAATAAACTCGAAAATTATTGTTTTTGTTTTCGTTACACTTGAGTTTGCTCCTTGTCGCAAAACTTTTATTAGGTGTCTGCACTTGCTGTCAATATTTCGGTCGGCTCTTACAAAATTACTTCAGGGAGCAGCAGCAGCAGCAGCAGACAGGACATTTGCCAAGGACCTGTCGTCTGTCGGCTGTCGTCTGTGGCGATCGAAAGATGAAAGATTTTAATTAAAATATTGACCAAAGCGCCATTGAAAAAAAACAACTAATAAATCAACGCTGCACTCGGCGCACTTTCAACAGGTTTTATCAAGTGCCAGGACATCTATTTTCGGTACCAAGCCCCACAAAAGGCGCAAACGATGCCGGAACACGCACCAGCTGGGTGGAGCTGTGTGGAGCTGTGTGGAACTGGGTGGAACTGGGTGGCGCTGGGCGCATGGCCCATTCGAGACGACACCAGAAGACACATTATTTATGCAATGAAATGTGTTAGAGCCATGCAAGGCATTCACCTACTGCACTACATTATTAGCCTGGGAACGTTTTGGCAATGAAACGTGCGAGAGCATCGTTGAACGGATCAGGCTGTTGGCTTAGCAGCGCCTTAACATTTAAGAGAACGCTGCTCAACACTGCGCAGCTGCAGTGCTGTTAATGGCTAAGGAAACTGTACATTTTTAACATACTGCTGAAATATGATGGAATTGAAATAAAAGAATGTTTGTTGCTTTTCATATCAATAAACTGCATATCTGTAAATAATGGTGACTGCGACTGTAAAAATGTTATTAACTATTGAAAGTGATTAATATATAAATGTAGCTCTTAATGATATTAAAGTATTTGTTAATAAAAATAAATTTTATTTTTCGATATTCTTTGCTTATTTTATCTAATAAAAAATAATCAACAGACATTATTTCCTTTTATCCTTCCATCTTCTTCTTCTATGCAACTGACAGAAATTAGATTTTGTGTTGGCGACAAAAACCAGATAAAAGATTTGTCAAACAAAAAAGTAACTGAAATAAAGATATATTTTGTCATTTGTCATTGATACACATCTGAACAAGATAAGCGACTTAAATAAATGTACTTTCATATTTGAAATTCAATTATATTTTCACTCAACTCGTTTCACTAATGAAATCCCAATTGTCTTTAATATCCGAGAGCATTGCAACTACTAGTTTTACTTTGACCACCCAATCACTTACCACGCTGCTCAGATGCAACAGCATACAGTGCCTGCGGCCAACACCCACCAACTAACTCCCAACTCCCTCATCACCTCATGCTCTCTCTCTCACTGTCTCTCTCTATCTGTGTCCCTACCCATCCCAACCAAAGATCAGCGAGAGACAACGTCTCAGACTCTCTGAGTCGCAGCTGGAGGCGGCTTCATGTGCTCGACTGGTTTGGTTATGCGGTTGCCTTAAGTGCTTGAAGGGTTGATAGGTTGATGGGTTGGATGGCTTGGATGGGTTGGATGGGTTGAAGGGTTCGCGAGACTTGGTAACCTGAATGTGCGGGCACAGAATTGGACACAGCGACACAGACATCTCTGGCTTTGCTATCAGTGTGGGATGCAGTGCAGTGCGATGCGAATGCACATATTTGCTGCGTCTTTGTGGCAAAGACAAACGTTTATCAGCGGCAAAGGCAAACTGTCATGCCACTTGCAGCATGTGGCAAGCAAGTAGTTTTCGGTCCTGGCAGACAACCGCAAGGTGCACGCGTCAGAGCCAAGTTGATGGCCCTCAACTGAAAGAAGCAAGCTTCATGGCTATGATGCACTCAATAAGGCGGAACGAATGCAACCCCCGCGGTGGCAGAACGACTGCAACCTCCGACCCCCGACCCCAACCAAACGCAACCCAATCCAGCCCAACCCCCCAATCCAACATTATGGCAATGGCCATTAAGCTGGCTTTCAGCTTATGAATAATGCGCACGTTTGAGCTGGGGCCATAAATAATACGCAAATCGAAAACGCGCAGCGTCTAATTGAAAATGCTCGGGCATTAGATGCCAAAGGGACAGGACTAGACTGGAGAGTGGGGGTTGGTTGGCATGGGGGGGCGGGGGGCTGATTATTTCAGCGGTCAGTGGGTTGATTCATTCGTCGTTGCCTGCCCGAGATTCATTCGCTTTGCCAATTAGACAGCGCAGACACGTGCCGTATGCGTATATCCGCAACTGGCTATAATTTATCTAAGGGGGCAACGAGCGGCAGGACGATTGAGGATATCCGTCAGCTTACAAGGCTTAGCTGTTAACTGTTAACCGTTAACCGAGGGGTTAGCTCATCACATCAGTTGTTGTTGTTGTTGTTGCTGTTGTTCTTAAGCAAGTGCGCACTTCAACTGCACACGTTAGCGCGCCCCGGCTCTTAGCGTCATTTCATGTCCTTGGCAATGGAAATGGCAGCAAAGTCGACAGAGCGCTGCAACATAGGCTATGAAATTTGAGTGGCTTACATTGTGCTGACAGCCACTTAAAGTTTTGAACACCAATTTAATCAGCTGAACAACAGCAATCAGACATGGCAAGGACAACCGTTGCTCTGTGTCCTGTGCATCTCCTTCAACATGTTTGCGATATTTGGGAGTGAAGCGACACAGATAGAAAGAGAGCGCAATAAAAATAAAAGAACAATGTTAAGTACAATGGGCGACTATTCAGGTAATTGCATCAGTTGAGAAATAAATGATATTATTTCTAGTCTAGTAGCTAGTAGATTTAACATTTAGGGGTGCTTACAAATTATTGTATGATTTACTTAAACTTATTTAATTTGTATCTTATTTTAGGGAGTAACTACCTCTATGCAGTAGTATAATAATTTTGTTTGTCAGACAATTTTAGAATATAACTAGCTTATATTTGCTGTCAGATTTGTCTGTGCTCTATCCATTATTGAAATATTTTGAGAAATCTTGGGTTGCTTGATTACATATAAAATTAAAAGCCTAACAAATGCTCTAAGCTCGTCGAAATTGATTCGTTATTCCATACAATTTCAATAAGCTTTTCCAAGAAATTTACTTATTTCTTAATAATAATATTTTGTTTTACCACATTCATTCCATCAATCATAATCATTGCCATCTGACCAACAGTGCCTACTAATCTTATGTATCTTGATATCTTATAATATTTATAAGCACTTCGCCACAACTACCAGTAAAATACTTTATATCCGCAGTCACATCCGCATTCGCATCCGCAACGGTCGATGCTGAAATCTTAATGATTTAACTAGCGCTGTAAGGCAAATAAAAAACAAGTGGAGAAGGATTATCTTCGGCGTGCCGAAGATTAAATACTCTTTTCGAACCTTAAAGCAATTTTTACTATTTTTCCGTGACTGCTTATTTAATTCGCAGATATTAATGTCGCATACATATACCCCTACATATAAAATAAAATATATAAAGGTATTCATGTAAACAGGGACGTTTCACTATCCGCAGCTCGTGGACGCGTCCCTTAGCATTCATAAGTGCTACCGAATTGAACAATATACAAGTTTCAGTTTTTCCAAAAAGTCAAAACTACATTACATATGTATACTACAATATACATACCAAATTTTGTGCCTGTTGCTCTTATACCTTTCAAGGCCGCTGTCGGAAATTGAATTGTCATAAAACTTAATCTGAACATACGAGAGCTTATATTCAGAATTTGAGATCCATATTTTTTTTCGCGTGTCATTGGTTTTGCCAATGAATTTAAATTTTTCTTTTGAATTATTCTATTAAAGCTACTTTATGTATGAAAAAAAAATTAGAAACAATTTAGGAAATTGAAAATAAATGAATTTGACTACAGCTATTATATATTTGAAAAGAAGAATAAGAAAAAATGAAAATAAATGACCAGTCGCCGCTGGTTTCGAACCCGGGTCCTCTCGCTCACCAGTTCGCAACTTTACCCACTACGCCACAAGCCGTTTTGATAATCGCTGACAAAATCCCTTGAAGAGCAGACTGTCAAAAGCTTTCTTGTTTTGCTTTGTACTGCTTACACCAAGCAGTTTTAAGAATCGCTAACAAACTCGATTTATACTGAGCTTTTGTTTTTTCGCGTGGCATTGTTTTTGTTCTAAGCCATTGAAAGCAAATGAATTTGATTACAGTTATTATATATTTGAAAAGAAGAATAAGAAAAAATGAAAATAAATGACCAGTCGCCGCTGGTTTCGAACCCGGGTCCTCTCGCTCACCAGTTCGCAACTTTACCCACTACGCCACAAGCCGTTTCGATGATCGCTGACAAAATTGCTTGAAGAGCCGACTGTTACAAATTTCCTTCTTTTGTTTTCCTGCAACCTGCAACTCGCGTTTGTCAGCATTTGTTTTTTCGCGTGGCATTGTTTTTGTTCTAAGCTATTGGAAGCAAATTAATTTGATTACAGTTATATATTTGGAAGGAAGAAAAAGAAAAAGTATTAAATTAACAATCAGTCGCCGCCGAGGCTCGAACTTGAACTTGCGAAACATGCGTTCGTTAGCGCGGCTCTTTACGCCATACGCCACAAACCGTTTTGATGATCGGTGGCAAAATACCTTGAAGAGCAGACTATCAAAAGCTTTCTTGCGCTTGACTTTGTTTGCTCAGACTATCAAAAGCTTTCTTGCGCTTGACTTTGTTTGCTCATATGCACCTGTTTTTTCAAAATATTTAATGACGCATATCTTCGCTGTTTATGACTCAATCGATTTGCGATTTTACCCATCGATGAGTTATATGGATGTTCAAGTGTACAAGGAAATTTAAGGCAATTGCTTTGAAAACATCGGATTTATGGCCAAAACCGACTTTGAGGTGTATGGCAGCTATAAGATATAGTGGTCCGATCCGGCCGGCTCCGACCAATGTGCTGTCCCCTTGAATAATAAGTGTCTGTGCAAAGTTGCATCGCGATAGCTCAAAAACTGAGGGACTAGTTTGCATACATACAGACAGACAGACAGACAGACAGACAGACAGACAGACAGACAGACAGACAGACAGACGGACATGGCTAGATCAATTTGTTTTTTTTTTATAAGCATATTGGCAGTAACTTTTGGGGGTCTCAGACGCTTCCTTCTATGCGTTACAAACTTCAGGACAAACTTAATATACTATTTTCTTCGAAAAGAGTATAATAAAAACAAAAATAAAAACAACAACACTTTTTGCTACAATTGGAAACCCCTCACCTGGAAATTGCATTAAAAAAAGCAACGCTTAACTATTTAATTTCTTGGACGTGGCATGGCCAAGTGAATGGATTCGTTTCTAGAGGTTTCTACGACCCCCAGGGGATGTGAGAGGTTGGGCGAGGTTGAGGGCGAGTGCACTCACTTTTATGGTGCGCTTTTTTGTGGCTTTTGTCAGCTGCAAGTTTGTTGTCGGCATTGCATGTTGCCAACTTTATGAAGCGTCGCACGGACAGACAGACAGACAGACAGATAGACAGACAGACAGACAGACGGAATGAAAATTAACTGGCGACAAGCACTAATTGGCTGCCCAACTATGTAACGTGTTGACTTTTTTGGGGTGCCCGCTCCACATGTGCTCCATCTGGCGGCCGATAGCAGCACTAGCAGTAGCAGTAGCAGCAGTAGCCTTGAGGTTAGCTACTTAGATAACGTTTAAAAGCCAATGGCGCCAACTTAAGTCATAACACTTTAAATAACGTCAAATGGCACACCTATCTACACAGCAAACAATTTTTGCCTATTGTATATCATTTCTTATAATATTTTTAATTTGACTGTATGCTAACATTTATTTGATATTTGATTTAATTTAATTTATTTAATATTTATATTAAATATCTCAAATATATAATATATATATATATAAATATATATATAAATATATGTTTTTATAGCAAATTAAGGCTAAGCACTCAAAGACTTCATATGGTTTTTTATACTCTTTTCGAAGAAAATAGTATATTAAGTTTGTCCTGAAGTTTGTAACGCATAGAAGGAAGCGTCTGAGACCCCCAAAAGTTACTGCCAATATGCTTATAAAAAAAACAAATTGATCTAGCCATGTCCGTCTGTCTGTCTGTCTGTCTGTCTGTCTGTCTGTCTGTCTGTCTGTCTGTCTGTCTGTATGTATGCAAACTAGTCCCTCAGTTTTTGAGCTATCGCGATGCAACTTTGCACAGACACTTATTATTCAAGGGGACAGCACATTGGTCGGAGCCGGCCGGATCGGACCACTATATCTTATAGCTGCCATACACCTCAAAGTCGGTTTTGGCCATAAATCCGATGTTTTCAAAGCAATTGCCTTAAATTTCCTTGTACACTTGAACATCCATATAACTCATCGATGGGTAAAATCGCAAATCGATTGAGTCATAAACAGCGAAGATATGCGTCATTAAATATTTTGAAAAAACAGGTGCATATGAGCAAACAAAGTCAAGCGCAAGAAAGCTTTTGATAGTCTGAGCAAACAAAGTCAAGCGCAAGAAAGCTTTTGATAGTCTGCTCTTCAAGGTATTTTGCCACCGATCATCAAAACGGTTTGTGGCGTATGGCGTAAAGAGCCGCGCTAACGAACGCATGTTTCGCAAGTTCAAGTTCGAGCCTCGGCGGCGACTGATTGTTAATTTAATACTTTTTCTTTTTCTTCCTTCCAAATATATAACTGTAATCAAATTAATTTGCTTCCAATAGCTTAGAACAAAAACAATGCCACGCGAAAAAACAAATGCTGACAAACGCGAGTTGCAGGTTGCAGGAAAACAAAAGAAGGAAATTTGTAACAGTCGGCTCTTCAAGCAATTTTGTCAGCGATCATCGAAACGGCTTGTGGCGTAGTGGGTAAAGTTGCGAACTGGTGAGCGAGAGGACCCGGGTTCGAAACCAGCGGCGACTGGTCATTTATTTTCATTTTTTCTTATTCTTCTTTTCAAATATATAATAACTGTAATCAAATTCATTTGCTTTCAATGGCTTAGAACAAAAACAATGCCACGCGAAAAAACAAAAGCTCAGTATAAATCGAGTTTGTTAGCGATTCTTAAAACTGCTTGGTGTAAGCAGTACAAAGCAAAACAAGAAAGCTTTTGACAGTCTGCTCTTCAAGGGATTTTGTCAGCGATTATCAAAACGGCTTGTGGCGTAGTGGGTAAAGTTGCGAACTGGTGAGCGAGAGGACCCGGGTTCGAAACCAGCGGCGACTGGTCATTTATTTTCATTTTTTCTTATTCTTCTTTTCAAATATATAATAGCTGTAGTCAAATTCATTTATTTTCAATTTCCTAAATTGTTTCTAATTTTTTTTTCATACATAAAGTAGCTTTAATAGAATAATTCAAAAGAAAAATTTAAATTCATTGGCAAAACCAATGACACGCGAAAAAAAATATGGATCTCAAATTCTGAATATAAGCTCTCGTATGTTCAGATTAAGTTTTATGACAATTCAATTTCCGACAGCGGCCTTGAAAGGTATAAGAGCAACAGGCACAAAATTTGGTATGTATATTGTAGTATACATATGTAATGTAGTTTTGACTTTTTGGAAAAACTGAAACTTGTATATTGTTCAATTCGGTAGCACTTATGAATGCTAAGGGACGCGTCCACGAGCTGCGGATAGTGAAACGTCCCTGTTTACATGAATACCTTTATATATTTTATTTTATATGTAGGGGTATATGTATGCGACATTAATATCTGCGAATTAAATAAGCAGTCACGGAAAAATAGTAAAAATTGCTTTAAGGTTCGAAAAGAGTATTTAATCTTCGGCACGCCGAAGATAATCCTTCTCCACTTGTTTTATAATAATATGAAGAAAAAAAAACATTTTTGGAATTATAATCTCTCTCTTACGCTCTTTTACACTATCTCTCTCTCTCACTCTCTATATATTTCTCCCTATCTCTCTCCCTCTGCCACTCTCTTTCTTTTCTTGTCTCTCTCTCTCTCTCTCTCTCTCTCTCTGTATATCTTCAAATTTCATTTTGTTCACAAAATTTCTGCTTTTTTTTTGGTATAAATATAATTGACGTCAAGATTTGTTGCTGTGTAACAATCTTACTGCTTCCCCCTGGCTAACCAACGTACGAGGGCTGACGAAAAACGACGACAACGACGCTTCATTGCAGCAATTTGCATTTTAAGTTGCTAATGACAAAAGTTATAATTGCATAACGCTCAACATGGAGCAGGACGACAACTACGACAACTACGACGACAACGACGACAACGACGCCGACACATGAGTTGTAGGGCTGCTGTTGCATCAAGGAGGCAGCATGCAGGTTTCATGCGTTTGCCTAAGGTACAGGAAAGGAGCACAAGGACATTCAAGGCACGCAGGCGGGCAGGCAGACTGGGAGGCTGGCAGGCAGGCAGGCAGCGCCACTTGGCAGTCGGAAATGAAAAGTAAATCAAATGAGTCGCTGCCACGGCGCACTTGATGCACGCTGTCCGCTGTTGCCTTTAGTTGCAGCATCGCTGGAAATTGGCGTCGTTGCGCTGTCAGTGCGTGCTCAAGCCACAACACATTCACACACTCACACTCTCACACACACACACTCACACACACACAGAGCCAAAACTGGGAGAGTCAAGGACTTACATCGCGTTGCACTTCATAAACGTTCCAGACACTTGCAAACTGCGAATGTCGCCTTGTTTCAGACCTTTATTCAATTAACCAACTGATGCGATTCTGCGAACTGTCAATGATATTTCTTACTGATGGGCTATGTGCGAAAATCAACTTAAAGGCGTTTATGTGTAGCAGCTATATTTGCATCAATGGCAATTTATTGTGCCTAACTCTCTCTCTCTCTCTCTCTCTCTCTCTCTCTATCTCTCTCTCTCTATCTCTCTCTCTCTCCCTCTAGCTCACTCTCTCTCTCTCTATCTCTCACAGTTCTCTATCTCTGTCTCTGTCTGTCTCTCTGTCTCTCTCTATATATCTCGTTCTCTCTCTATCTATCTCACTCTTTCTCTCTCTCAATCTCTTTCTATCTCCCTCTATCCATTTATATCTCTCTTTATCTTTATCTGCCCCCTCACTCTCTCTCTCTCTCTCTCTCTATTTATATCTATCTCTCTGTTTCTATCTCTGCCTCTCTCTCTATCTCTCTCTATCTCTATCTACATCTCTGTCTGTCTCTGTCTCTCTCTGTCTCTCTCTCTATCTCTCTCACTCTTTCTCTCTCTCTATCTCTTTCTATCTCTCTCCATCCATTTAAATCTCTTTATATCTCTATTTATCTTTATATGTCTCTCTCACTCTCTCTCGCTCTCTGTTTCTCTCTATATATCTTGATCTCTCCTTGTATATCTCTCTCTCTCTCCCTCTATTTCCTGTCTATCTGATCTTGTTACCCAATCTGCATGGTAAATATTTGCCATGTATGTAAAAGTTAAATGATTATACAAATATATTGTTTAATTTTTGACTCTTGTATAACGACTGCAAATAGTTGACATTCAAAAAAGAAATGAACTCTGAAAATTTGTCGACCTGGCGTTGCTAAACTTATTAAAAATGTAAGCTCATTGTTGGCCTTAGAACTAACTTGAGAATAACTGGCCTGAAAGTAAAACCTTGTAATATTGTAAGGAATACATATGTATATATAGTACACACAAACATTCGAAAAATTACATTAAATTCTTGTCACAAAAACAAAAAAGAAAGGAAAGAAAAGAAAAGTAAAGAGGACAAATAAGAACATGTAATTTGCATAAATGTCAAACGCAATTTGGCGCTGAGCAGGTCAAGTTAAGGGCTCATTAAAGCAGCCAAATGAACAAACTAACAAATGCAACAAGAAACAACCAAGCTAACTCTCTTACTCACTCCCTCTCTCTCTCGCTCTCTCTCTCTCTCTTCCTATATGTACTTACATGTGTGCATACTTAAAATGTTCAGCTAAAGTGGAAACGGACAGCAAAATATACACTTTCATTATACCCTGCGAAATGGAGCAAACAAATGTATTATTATAGATGCTAAAGACTAAATCAACTGGAATATATTGTTTATATGTAATGTTCATTTATTAGCATTTGTTTTAAATCACCAGTTTCAATTACTTTGTGACCTAAAATACTATTAGTTTGCTAGCTCATAAAGCTCTCCCTCGCTCAAGTATATATTTATCAATTTAACGCAATCAAATATACTAAATGTGCAAGGATATCAAAAGTATTTTCCAAATGGCAAATAGCGTGCAATGTTGTAATAAATTGTTTCTCAGAAATCAGTTTATATATGTGTATATATATAGCATCTTATTTGTAGAGAATGGTCGATTGTGATAAGCTCGTTGCATCTTTTTTTAGCAACAGCTTATTGTTATTGTTGTTGCTGTTGTTGTTTTGGTTTGGGCTGTGTGGGTCGCTGCTTTGAGGTCACTTTGACAACTGTTACCGCAACAACCAGCACCACTTAACGGTAGACAAGCTTATGGAGCTTCCACGGGACACATACACAGCGGGACGGACAAACGAATGCCACTTGTGTCGAGTATCATTTGAGAAAAATGTTAAATACACTAAACGAAAACGAAAACGAAAATGAAAAGAAGTGCAAAGAGCGAGAGAGAGAGGCAAGGTTAAGAGTCACAAGCATATGAGCTGCTAAAAACAAAATAAAATGGCAAGCAGAGTGACTAAAAGAAAGAGAGAGGGAGAGAGAAAGAGAGGGAGGTGGGGGAACTAAAAATTAGAAAAACATGAAGCAGGTTGCAAGGAGTGGGCGGGGCAGTGGGGCAAGGGCGTAGATACTGCAATGCAGCTTACCAGCCAAATGCTGTTTGTATCAGCTAAAAGCATGCACACACACACACACACACACACACACGCACGTACATATACATACTTAATTTTTTTGCTCACTCTTATGCCATGCTGCACAGTTGTTGTTCTTGTTGTTGTTTGTTGCTTTTTTGTTGCGGTTTTGTTTTTAATATTAAGCGCTTTAGTTGACGCTGACGCTGCTCGTTTGCTGTTTCCACTTTTTATAGTTTTTGGCAAGACAGACCCAAACAAAAACAAGTGGAGAAGGATTATCTTCGGCGTGCCGAAGATTAAATACTCTTTTCGAACCTTAAAGCAATTTTTACTATTTTTCCGTGACTGCTTATTTAATTCGCAGATATTAATGTCGCATACATATACCCCTACATATAAAATAAAATATATAAAGGTATTCATGTAAACAGGGACGTTTCACTATCCGCAGCTCGTGGACGCGTCCCTTAGCATTCATAAGTGCTACCGAATTGAACAATATACAAGTTTCAGTTTTTCCAAAAAGTCAAAACTACATTACATATGTATACTACAATATACATACCAAATTTTGTGCCTGTTGCTCTTATACCTTTCAAGGCCGCTGTCGGAAATTGAATTGTCATAAAACTTAATCTGAACATACGAGAGCTTATATTCAGAATTTGAGATCCATATTTTTTTCGCGTGTCATTGGTTTGCCTGAATGAATTTAAATTTTTCTTTTGAATTATTCTATTAAAGCTACTTTATGTATGAAAAAAAAATTAGAAACAATTTAGGAAATTGAAAATAAATGAATTTGACTACAGCTATTATATATTTGAAAAGAAGAATAAGAAAAAATGAAAATAAATGACCAGTCGCCGCTGGTTTCGAACCCGGGTCCTCTCGCTCACCAGTTCGCAACTTTACCCACTACGCCACAAGCCGTTTTGATGATCGCTGACAAAATCCCTTGAAGAGCAGACTGTCAAAAGCTTTCTTGTTTTGCGTTTTGTACTGCTTACACCAAGCAGTTTTAAGAATCGCTAACAAACTCGATTTATACTGAGCTTTTGTTTTTTTCGCGTGGCATTGTTTTTGTTCTAAGCCATTGAAAGCAAATGAATTTGATTACAGTTATTATATATTTGAAAAGAAGAATAAGAAAAAATGAAAATAAATGACCAGTCGCCGCTGGTTTCGAACCCGGGTCTCTCGCTCACCAGTTCGCAACTTTACCCACTACGCCACAAGCCGTTTCGATGATCGCTGACAAAATTGCTTGAAGAGCCGACTGTTACAAATTTCCTTCTTTTGTTTTCCTGCAACCTGCAACTCGCGTTTGTCAGCATTTGTTTTTTCGCGTGGCATTGTTTTTGTTCTAAGCTATTGGAAGCAAATTAATTTGATTACAGTTATATATTTGGAAGGAAGAAAAAGAAAAAGTATTAAATTAACAATCAGTCGCCGCCGAGGCTCGAACTTGAACTTGCGAAACATGCGTTCGTTAGCGCGGCTCTTTACGCCATACGCCACAAACCGTTTTGATGATCGGTGGCAAAATACCTTGAAGAGCAGACTATCAAAAGCTTTCTTGCGCTTGACTTTGTTTGCTCAGACTATCAAAAGCTTTCTTGCGCTTGACTTTGTTTGCTCATATGCACCTGTTTTTTCAAAATATTTAATGACGCATATCTTCGCTGTTTATGACTCAATCGATTTGCGATTTTACCCATCGATGAGTTATATGGATGTTCAAGTGTACAAGGAAATTTAAGGCAATTGCTTTGAAAACATCGGATTTATGGCCAAAACCGACTTTGAGGTGTATGGCAGCTATAAGATATAGTGGTCCGATCCGGCCGGCTCCGACCAATGTGCTGTCCCCTGGAATAATAAGTGTCTGTGCAAAGTTTTATCGCGATAGCTCAAAAACTGAGGGACTAGTTTGCATACATACAGACAGACAGACAGACAGACAGACAGACAGACAGACAGACAGACAGACAGACAGACAGACGGACATGGCTAGATCAATTTGTTTTTTTTTTATAAGCATATTGGCAGTAACTTTTGGGGGTCTCAGACGCTTCCTTCTATGCGTTACAAACTTCAGGACAAACTTAATATACTATTTTCTTCGAAAAGAGTATAAATAGCAAAACAGCAACAACAACTTTTAACCCCACATACGAGTGTGATTTTGTGTGTGTGTGTGTGTGTGTGTGTGTGTGTGCTTGAGCCGAGTTTTGTGAGCTTTAGTCCATGGCAAAATGCGAAAGTGTTTAGCCAGCAGTCACCACACCCCCTCGGCTCATCCACCCAACCCCAACCCCCAACCCAACGTCCGTAAATATAAAATGCAAAGCTGAATCTCAGTGTCAGAGGGTGAAAAAGAGACAGAGAGAGAGAGAGAGAGAGAGCGAAATAAAATACAAATAAATATGCTCGCAAAGGCAAATCAAAGGACGCACATTATGCATATTGCATGCCACATGCCACTATGCCACATGCCGCACGTTGGCCAGGTGGCAGCCGCAGCGCGCTTGCTTTGCTCAATCTTTGTATGCAACAGCAACCACACCTGAAACGTGCGCATAAATTAGTAATTTACCGCACTCCCACTAACCAGCCTCCTTTTAGTCCTTATTCAAGAGGAAAATATTTGCAAAAATACTCTAGTGAAAATGATTGCAATGCGTTTACTCCAGCATTGTTCCTTTATATTGCTAATATTTCTAAACTATTTACCTTGCGTAAATGAATGTTGAAATAAATTATTATTACATATAATTTGAATGCTTAAAACATTCAACTAACATCAACATCAAATCAACTTACTTTCGTTTTGTATGTACCTACAGATTCGTTTTGCAATTGCGTTGCAAGGACATTTGCCAAACGCACACATAGGTAAATACTGACTCAAATATGTTTACGTTTGAAATTACTCTTTCTGTGACATTTTGAAAGATTTCCATTTCCATTCACACAACGAGTTTCCGCCATCAAATTAACATAGTATCAGATGGTGTCAAGCAGCTATTTGACTTATCATATGAGCTCTTTCAAACAATATTTAATTTTCTGTTTATATTCGAAGTAAATAGTATATAGTTTTGACCTGTAATGCATAGAAGGAACTGTCGTTTTCCTCCAGTATGCCTTGGATGCGAACACAAATTGATCTGGTCATGTCCGTCTGTCTGTCTGTAAATATGCATACTAGTCCCTCAGTTTTTTATCTATCCCGATGAAATTTGGCACAGAGACTTATTATTCAAAGGGACAGCACATTTGTCGAAACCGGCCCGATCAGACCACTATATCTTATAGCTGCCATACAACTGGAAGTTGGTTTTAGCCATATTTCCCATAGTAAGAATTTTAAGTGTAACCACAAATCAGTTGGACTAAATTAAGATCAATTAATCACATACACTTTAAAATATATCATACAAAATATACACACAAATATTCGTAGGGATATCTCTGTTCTTTCTACTAAAACTGAATCAAAACGAATTATTGTCATTTAGAATGCCTTGTGAAGCTAGTTCACACAAAACTGACATGCCCGAAACATAACTTAAACTGCAATGTTAAGCATGATGGAGCTCAGAGAGAAAGGGACTCCTGGCCCAGTCCTTAGATCTCCACAAACGTCGTTTAGCGCCCGAGGCCCAGTACTCGACCGCGACTCATTTAGCCAGCACATGTCCTGTCCTGAGTGGCACTGCAGTGCTGCCATATGAGATAATCATATTTCTTCGCCAGTTGCTCTTAGCTCCCTGCATCTAGCAATCTCTGCGCTATTTTTTTCCTGCTGCTGATGTGCCCACAACTGTAGCCAACTAAATAGTATAAAATATGTATGTAGAAGCCAAGCTGGCAAATTACGAGCTGGGGGTATCCTTATGGAGCGCAGTTGGCGGCACTTGCCAGCTGGCAGTGCAGATGCCAAACAACAAGGGCAACTGGGGCAACGAGAACCGCATTAAAACTAAAAAGAAAACTGCAAGAGTAGCTGGCAAAAGCCAGCGACAACAACAGCAACAACAACAAGAACAAAAACGACGGAAAAGTCAAATTAAATTTCGCATAATTTTGTGTTTGTTTTTGTTGCTGCCGCTGTGCTTTCGTTTACATTTTGAGCAAAAGTTTTTTGTTTTTGCGGCTTGATGCAACTTTTTTGCCAGCCACATGTCGCATTTTCTCTCTCTAGCAATCATTGTTGTTGTTGTTGTTGTTGTTGTTATTCTTGGCGCAGTTTTCTTGCTCTGCTTGCTTCGTCTGCATTTCATTTGATGGAAAAATTGCAGCCCGAACTTGAACCAAATACGCAGCGAGCAGCCCTCAGCCCTCGAGGCTAGTTGAAACAGCTGTAAGATAAAAACGTTTGTGGGCCAAAAGTTTTGGCCCAACTGCTTGGCACACAAAACACAAATCAAAAGTGGCCAAATGAGGCGCACGAATCTAATTAGTTTGCCAGCGTCGACAACAGCCAAGCAGCAAGCCCCATCCCCATCCCCTCCACTCCTGCCCCCACCTAACAGCGGAAGCGGAAGTTTGCCTGTGCACGTCGAGTCGCTATTGTTGTGTGTTTGTGTGTGTGTGTGTGTGTGTGTGTGTGTGTGTGTGTGTTTGTGGAGTCGCCGTAGCAATTAGCCAAACACTGGCAATGTCCATGTCCCTGTAATCAGGCAGCGCGCCATTTAAGCCTAAATGTCACCAGTAAAACCCCCCCCCCCCCCACCTCCACCACCGCCCCCTACAAGCCTGCTATCCACCTGTTCAGCGTTGGAAACAATGGCAGAAAAGCACAAACAAAAGGACTCTGGCGCTAATCTGCACTAAATTGTTGTTTATTTTTTGGCTTTAAATGCTATGTTCAGTCCTGGGCAGCCAGGACGCACTAGGCAGGCGACTTGCGTGGCAATCGGCCATTGAGCGAGAGCGCTAATTAGCCAGCGCTTTTTGTCCAATTCACTGACAGCCAGGACAGGCAGCACTCTGCCGGGCAATATTAAAAATTAATATGTGAAATGCTCCACACAAAGAGCACACAAAACCCAAATGCATATTTATGATCTACTCAAAATATTGCAGTCGGTCTGTGCGATGCTTTTATCATCAGCTCGACTATACACTTGTGTGTAATTTATAAATCTATAGTATTTGTTTCTACATTTTGCAATGATATAAAAGTGAAATTCTTAAAAAACATTAGTACAGATAAGTATTAATATGTTATTCGAAAAGAATGAACCAGACTAAATATTCCAGTGCCCGACTAAGAGATACCCTGAACCCAGTCCTTACATTTGTTCATACTAACCTATCAGTGTACATACATGCAAGCACACGCATGCTGCAAGCAGTACAAGCAGACTAAGCAGTTAGCTTCCTTCTTCACTGAGCCCCATTCTATGGAAAGTCGACTCAAACTTAAATTTATCGATCACTTTTGAACGGGTCGAGCTATCGATAAAATGAAATAAACTTGATCTGTCCCGGCACTAGGAGAACTTATATTCTAAATATGAAGTCTCTAGCTTTTGTAGTCTCTGATATCCGCGTGTTCATACAAACAGATGGACACACAGACAGACGGACAGACAGACGGACATGGCTAGATCGACTCGGCTGTTGATACTGATCAAGAATGTATATACTTTATATGGTCGGAAATGCTTCCTTATGCCTTTTACATGCTTTCGCTCAACTTTAACCCTTTTCACCCAATTTTAATGGGTTCAGGGTATAATCACTTGATTAAGGATATACGTACTTTTTCAGAACGCCTTTTATAAAAGTTAGCAAAGATCCACAATATTTTATTTTCATCTGTGGGATTACACGAATATGTGTATATCATCTATACAGTATCGTATCATCTATTTGAGAGGCAGAAATAACATATGGAGCCTTGCAGCAGTCATGATTGGAAAAGCTTCTAATTCATGTTACGAATGGCACCATTAATTTTTGCACTTTGTCGCCTAAGGGCAGCCAACGAAAATTCAACAAATGAGACAAAGGTGGAAAATGTGCTGGGCCTGGCAAACACCTGCATTTGTAAGAGCGGTGGATTGGGGGGTTTGTATTCGGTTGTGCTATTAACGCTTTTGCGTTTATGTAGAGCAGCTCAACGCAATGCAGACTCAAAGGATTGTTCGTTCGCTTTGTTCGCATTCTTTTGGCGAAATGTTGCACTGCATACTTTTAGGCGACAGCTGACAGCGGAACGAAAAGGGTGCATGGAAGAGCGACAAAGTCGCCTTCAGCGGGCCATAAAATGTAATTAGTTGTAATTGATTTAAGCACAAGTAATGTTGATTAAAAGCGTGCACAAGGCGCCCTTGTGGCGGTTGATATGACAACAAACGACAGCGCGAAGCCAGCAACATTGTGGTAAGCCTGACAGCGCAACGCAACATGCACCTTTTGCTTACATATATGTGTGCCTGTGTGTGTGTGTGTGTGCGTATCCTGGACCCTTGCTATCATACACAACGACAACGACAAAGATTGCTACAATAAAGTCGGTTTTAAATTTGATTTTTCCCGAAAATTATCAATACGATACAAACTTGATGTGCATTGTACGAAGTAGAAAAACTTACAAAGTATTTATTATTTATTTTAAAAACAACAACTCCGAACAACATTTTAATTTACATTTATCAAAAGAATGGTAAATATAAAATAATACTTTAAGAAACTCACTTGTTAAATAGCAAAGCAATGCTATACTTAATGATGCAATGACTTGTCTACAGTGATTTCTTGTTTTTCTTTTTGATTTGTTAAAAAGCTTAGGGAAATTAATTAACTACTTACATCAATCTGATTCACCCAACAATTTGTATATGCCGTACTAAAAAATTACTTAATATTATTAAAGAAAAAGTGTTTTGTACTTGTTTTCACCCTGCGGCTAATACCGCTTGTAAACGATTTAGGTAAAGATTTCTTGATTTCTTCTCAGTGTATTTACTTTCATGTGCGTATGTGTGTGTGTGTTGTGAATCCCGTGCTCATACAGTATACTTACTCTGTGAGCTGGCTGTCATGTGACGAAATGAACAAAGTTTCTTGCTGCGCCCGCTGACAGGGCACAACAAAAGTCCTGACACTGTGACAGCAGCAGTGTCAGAACAAAGCACAAAGTGCAGCAGTTGTAGACACCCCAGAGCTTCGATGGAGTGTCCTGTCCCTTTTGCAGGAGCAGTACATTTGAAAGACATGCACAGCAGGCGAAAGACACGACTCCGAAATGTTGAACTGGCAACAAAGTCGCATCGGGCCACGGCTACTTAGGTGCACAGTCAAGAGAAGCCAAAAGCCAACCGCACTCTTTGCATATGCCACGCCCCCCACTCTCCAAAATGCCGCCCCAACTAGGTGCCAACTGGCATTGTGGCATTTGTTTGCCTATCTTTAGTTATTTGTACTCGATGTGCGCTAATTTGATTGTGTTCCTGCGATAAGCAGGCACGGACTCATCTGGAGCCCAGCTCTCCAGACCAGACGATTAAATAAGCCTAGCCACCAGCCAATGGCAAATAGGGTGCGGGTGCCACATGACGCCTCCATGTAGACATCCGGCGGCAAATAATGTTGGGGCGATAGGATTTTGCGATTTATTTGCCAAGTCTAGAAGACAAAGAGCCGAAACCTAAGCAGCCGACAGGCAAGCAGGCAACCAAACCAAGCAAGCAGTCAGCCTTGAAGTGTAGGCCAAAATGCAGATAAGATAGGCAAAGTCAAAGCAATTGAGCCAAGCCAACTGAAGTAACGTAACGCAAAGTGCAGGAACAACTATACTATGTAAAGTAATCAAGGAAACGTAAACGGAAAGCGTCTAGGCACAAAAACACGATATCTTAATGAAGTATCGATTGCGTCATTGCCAACGCCACCAAAAGGCAACCAGCTTCAGTTCTGGGGGCCATCGGTGGGGACCTCTAGCGGGAGTAGCTATGTGGATGCAAGGCCCGAATTGAAAGGCATTTTAAAATGACATTTTCAAAGATGGCACAGTGGGACAGACTGCAACATTTTTCAGACGAACTATTTGAATGATGCGTTGTTCAATAATAATCAAATGGCAGTTGAGATCATGTCCTTGTGTCTTACAGTCAGACGCTTATGCAGCTTATCTACTTGGGTTGCATACTTCCAAAGAACCAATCAGTCGATCAAGCAATCAGGCTTAACACTTTTATTTCATATTATTTTTACAAAAATTCTATTCAAATTTATAGTGAAAATAATGACCAAGTATTCATAAATTGTCAAATATTAGCAACTAAAAAACATATTTAACATAATACCATATCATTTATTAATTAAATTCTATAAAATGTACAGATGTCCTTTTTTTGTTGACCTCACTGTATTGTCAATGTTTGATCCAGCCATTGCCCTGAGCACACTTCGAATTTCATTCGCTTGTTTAGCTCTTATCGGATATTTGGCTTCGTCTGGCTTCGGGCTGTTGGTCTGTCAGTCATCCGCTGACGTTGGCCTATCAATGCTACAGGATTACAAATGCTCCGCCAATTTGCCGACACTTGACTTTGGGAATGCAACCCGCTCAGCTCAGCTCAGCTCAACTCAACTCAACTCAGTTCAGATCACAAATTTGTTTAATTATTTAAAGTGCCAAAAAGTTGCCAGTGCCTCCAAACATTTGTAAGCTGAAAAGCACGCATACGAAATCCCAAATGAGTTAATTTAAAAAACAGAGACACAGTCAGGTAGGAGTCGCGCTCCTTGCTAAATATTCAATAAGCGGCAATTTTTGTAGCATACAAATGGGCGCATTAGAGCGTAATTTACAATCGGCGCCAGCCAGAGCTCCTGAAATTGCGCGCACACAAAACTCGAGTGTGAAGTTACACACACGAAGCGTAGTTTTAGTCTGTGTGTGGGAAAATTCTGCATTCAGTAGCTTCGACAGTGTGTGTGGCTGTTTGTGTGTGTGTGTTTGCGTGTGTACATAACCAAATGAGTCAAAAGGGAAACATTATTCATGTCGAAAATGTATGCATGTATGCAGAGAGCCAGGAACAGCCAGCAAGCTAGTCAGCCATGGCATACCTTTAGCGAAAATCCTTACACAAGCAATAATCGTCTTTAAAGGCCTTTAAAAGCTTATCTTAACACACGATTTCAATTAGTGCAGAAAGAAAAAAAAAGGAAGCGAAAATTTCAAGAAAATTCATTAAAGCTGGCACAGACTGGAACAGCAGCTGGCATCGCATCTGTTGAAATTGTAATAGAAATGCCAGAAGATGCCAAGGGAAATGAGGAGAGTGGGTGCGGTGGTGCGATGGTGCAGCGCTGTCCCACCTGGCGGCTGCTTCAACCTGGCTCTAACTTTGGCGCCTTGTTAGTAGGAAACAATGTCAAACTCATTAGTGCTCCCAAAAGGATTTCTTTTACAGAGTCGCCAAACAGTCTACACACACACACACACACATACACACACACACACACAGACATACTCAAACATTTGTAGATGGCTTCTATGGCAGCGTTAGCAGCCGCTTTGAACTTTTTTTCATCGTCGCATTTACTTAATGGATTAATGAGATTTTTTGTTTGCCAAAGCCAACATCTTGGGGCAGGCAGGACCAAAGCGAAGGAGTCGCAAGGACGTAGGTGACTTGGTTTGGTTTGGTTTGGTTTCGTTTTTTCTATTCCAGCGCTTCCTCTTCCAACTTCCGCTTCTTGGGTAAACACATTTTATGTACAAAGGTGCAAAAGCAAAGAGTATTTTTTGGGTTAAAAGATTACGAGCCGGATATGTGTAGCTAAGCTTAAGCTAATTACTTGAAAATCTGTTTGTAATAATGGAATTTAATTGTGTGAATAGATATTAAATATGGCTATTTAAATTGTAACTGCGCCTTATTTAATATTGTCAACTGTCAACGCTGGCAAGAAAATAACAATCCTTATTTTATGCATTACCTAATGTTTTAAATCCGCATGTACGCGGCTTATTTGTTATATATAACTAACGTAACGAATCCTATAAGCTGAGCATAAAGAGAAAAAAAACAAGCGAGCTTTTGCCATATCTGAGCAATGTGTATAAGAAGTAGCCAAATCGAGACAGCTGGACTACGAAATACCCTGTATTGAGTATAATTAGATCTGTCTGAATAACTAACTTAAAATTTGCAAGAATATACATATCAATCAATTTAAAAGTGAGTTTCGTGCAAAATAGTTCATCGCTACAAGCGACCTCAACTAAATTCATTTAAGCAATCAATTCTTGGCTCGAAACTCGATAAAGATCTTAGATAATACCCTAAATTGATTAAAGTTCGAAAATAGTTGACATCTGCAATTCGACTGTTTGTTTAGCATACAAATAAACTAATTAATAGGAACTGAAGTTTTTTTAAAAAAATTAAATAAATAAAGTAATGAAATACAGAATTGTTGACTAATATGTATACAATTTTCACAATTCGTAGCTGTTTACAATTAATATTTAAAAAAAAAAAGAAAGAATTATAAAAAAAGCTGTAGTAACAAATAGAATATACCATTAGCAGTTGCATTTACAGGGTACATTTGAAACTTTTCGCTGTCCCACTAAGCAAATGCGTAAAGCGCTTCTGATACCTTTTGCTGCCACAAGAGCAAAGCCAAAGCCCAAGAAAGAAAGAGAGCGAGAGAGCGAGAGAGAGCGGGAGAGAGAGTGAGCTGAGCTGAGCCCTCTTTAGTGTCATAATCACCCACATAGTAGCTGACAGTTTTTTCAACACTTGACAGTCGCAGGGCGCAGGACAGCCGTGCTAAGTTGAGCTCAGTTTAGCAGCTGCCCCCGGGCCCAAGTCAAGTCACACACAAATGACTTTGAATTATTTGTTTACCTGGGCCCACCAGAAGCGCAGCGTTTGGTTAGCTCCAGCGTCCTGTTGGTCCTGCTGGTCCTGCTGTTGGCTGGTGGTTGCTATTGTTGACGAAGCTTTTGTGGACAAGCAAGCCCAATGGTGCGTAACAAATCGCAGTCATAAACTGGTAAAGGCGACTCACAACTGGAGGGGGCTCCTCCAAGTGCTGCGCTGCCATAATAATTCACAATTTTTCACAGTTAAGTGTCAGGCGAAGGCAAAAAGAATGCCAGCAAAGTGTTGTGCACAATTGTCGGTTACTAAGCGGCGCATTAAATCAAACGAGCGCACAAACAAAAAAACAGACCAAATCCCAGACCTAATGCGGCGGCTCACGCTGCGTATGCGTTACGTTCAAGGTACAGGTGCAGAGGAGCTGCAGCACAATTACATGATTATGCATTTGCGTGAGCCATTTAAATGTCGTGCCCAGGCAACAATCAAGTGGGATGTGGGATGTGGCAAGTGGGACAGCTAAGCGAGCCTGCGGCATGCTGTCGGCATTTATTTGGGCGCCTGCTGCATGACTCCATGGGCGCCACTTCAAATGTCACCACACAGACATCAAATGCGGCAGTAAACAACAGCAGCAGACGGCAACCGGCAGCCGGCAGCCAACTGGCCAACTCCAATGGCAATGGCAATGGCAATGGCAACTGCAAAGCATGACAAGTGAAAGGCGGCGATGTCGCCTCACGGATGCCATATGTTGGCTTTATCACCCACACTATTGTTGTCCTTACATCCTTGGCATCCTTGTGAGTTGTGTGCGCTTGATATGTATTGTTTGTGCTGCGCTCATGCAGCTATTTGTCATAGTTTTGCATTCGGATTGGTAAAAGTTATGTTTAGTCAACATGACAAGCCGAAACGAAAGGATTGCCCAAATATATTGATACCATGGGCAACTTATTGACACATGCTAAGTGATATGTTCGACTATTATTCATTTGAAACAGCCTTTTGCACTTTGCCGTTTCGATGTTAGCTGTTGCCGTCCAATATTATTTGCCTTGCACTTTTATCATAACCAATCTAAGATGGGGTTGGATTGAAGGTGTATCTATGCTTGTAAGTTTAGATAAATGCATACATTTTGTTTATGTATGTTATTTAGAGATAGATTCCTTAGCTAGTCGACTTTTATTTTTGACTTTTGCCAATTTGATCATTACAATTTGAAGAAAAACAAATGGGGAGGATTATCTTCGGCGTGCCGAATATTTTTTACACTTTTCGAGTCTGTGGATAGATTTCACTAGCCTTTATTTTACGCTAATGCATATGCTATATCATCAGCCGATTTTGAAGTTCAAGGCTAATTTGTTCATGGTTTTTCCTCTAAATTTATTATACTTTTAAGTTTTATTCAATTTTGAAAAATAGTCTACAATCAGGCGCAAAATAACGAAAATTTTAGCTTGCAAAGAGATTTTTGGTACCCTAGAAATGCATCTGAATTTATTCTACACTTAGTTTGTATAAAATTTTTAAAAAAATATACATTTTCATTAGCTTATTATACTCTTTTCGAAGAAAATAGTATATTCAGTTTGTGCTACAGTTTGTAACGCATAGAAGCAAGCGTCGGAGACCCTTAAAAGTTAATGCCAGTATGCTTAGAATGACAATACAAATTGATCTAGCCATGTCCGTCTGTCTGTCTGTCTGTATGTATGCAAACTAGTCCCTCAGTTTTTGAGCTATCGCGATGCAACTTTGCACAGACACTTATTATTCAAGGGGACAGCACATTGGTCGGAGCCGGCCGGATCGGACCACTATATCTTATAGCTGCCATACAACTCGAAGTCGGTTTTGGTCATAAATCCGATGTTTTCCAAGCAACTGCTTTTAATTTCCTTGTACACTTGAACATCCTTATAACTCATCAATTTTTAAATTGCAAAACGATTGAGTTATAAATAACGAATATATACGTCATTAAATATTTTGAATAAACAGGTGCATACGATTTTGTACAGCATATGAAATTTAAGTGGTGCAGTTGGCAGAGTGAAAATTGCCTTAAGGTTCGAAAAGAGTATAGAATCTTCAGCACGCCGAAGATAAACCTTTCCCACTTGTTTTTGACAACTTTGAGATATAGATAGATATGGAAAAACAATTTCATATTTTTTAGAATTCCATATACAGAAATTAACATACAAGCCCAATCAATTGCCGAAACAGCAAAACAAATAAATTAATTCATAACAGGACCTGCATTCATTAATTTTTGGGAAAATGGAAACTATATGTGTGTGTGTAAGTTTTGTGCAGTTATGCCATTGAAAATGTGATCAGATTGAGGAGGTAAAGTCTCTCGAATTGTATTGTCTGCCCAGAGTTGCTCACATGCTGAGTGTCAACGAACAACATGTACTTCATGAATATGTTCTTTATGGCAAACTCACATACTAAATTCAATAGCAACTTTCTAGAGCTCGATGAAAATACCAATACAAAAACAAGAAGAAACCCGATGAGATGGAAAAGTTGTATGCAAAGCTGCTTTTGTTTTGCCATGCAAACAATGCAAACCAAACAAGTTTGCCATAATTTGTTATGAAATTTTCAATGCAATGAAAATACGCTTGGCCAAGTAATTTACAGGGCCACAAATGAGGGGAGCGTGGGGAGTGGGGGGAGACACGCAAAGGTGCGCTCAGGTGCTTGGCAAATAAATGTGCCATAAAATTGATTAAAATTGCATTGTGTGCAACAGTTTGTGTAAAACAAATAAGATCGGCAGCAGCCGCTTTGTTTGTACGGCCAGCAAAAGAAGAGCAAGCGAAAGCGGAAATTGACGTTAGTGTGTGACAGGGATAGTCTGAAGCGGAGTGAAAGAGAGAGTCAGAATGGTTTGCTTGTGGTATGTGCTGACAATTTTGCTGATTTAGTCGAGTTTATAAACTTGCCACTAAAAGTAGAAGTGAGTAGACAAACAGCCAGCAAAACAGACAGAGTGAGACAGGGAGAGAGAGATAGAGAGAGAGGGAGAGCCGTCCCTTTGGCTACAACTGCAGCTAGCAAGTTTTAAACATTTTCATTAGCGTTAATTAATTTGAAATATGCATTTTTTTTTTGTTGCCCAAGCGAGCAACGCAAATTACGCGTCAGACAAGCGGGGCGGGGAGATGCGTTCAAATCAGATGAGTCGAAACCTCTTATGCTCCGCCTAAAACTCAAAGCGCAGCAAAAATGGACCACGGCAGAGAGCAGCGAGTGACTGACAATCCCACCATCCCATCCCAACCCAACCCAACCCATCCCAACCCACTGCCCCCGTCATCTGACAAAGCTGTGAAGTGAAGCGAGTGCCCAGATGGGCGACCATTTTGGTTTGGGGCAACTATAACGCTCGCCGCACTTTTTAATTACGCGAAAAGCGGCTGAGCCGCGCAGTTTTGGCTTTGAGCGCAAGTTGGCAAAACCGTTGACGTAGCCGTTGCCGTTGTGGCGGCAAAACCTGACTAAAAGCACGGCCAAACGGACAACCGGGCCTGAAGTCAAAGTCACGGCCGGAGCCAGCCAGTTGCAAAGATTTTGCCGCAGGCAAAACCATTTAATAAGTTGTGGCAAGAGTCTGCGTGGTAGAGATGGAAGCGTGTTGCATTTATGCAATAGAACACTACACAAACAAGCACGAACCACAAATAGCTAACATAAATAACCAAAGAGATAAACAATGCTTTTTTAAATATTTCTTAATATTTTGATATTCACAAGCTAAATGCTTAATTTATAGTATTTACCAATACAAAAAATATTTCAAGTCACAAAACTAATTGTTGTAGCTCATTCAATTTCTTTATTTGGTAACTTTTATATCAAATTTATTAAATATTTTCATGTGACTATTTAAAAAACAAAATTTAAGTCAAATATTTTTCTTTATTGTCTTTACTTAAATCCTTGACAACAATAACAATAGTTTTTATTTACTTCTTAAATGTTTGACATGAGTTTCTATGTTAACTGGTATAAAAAAAAGAATAACAGCACTTGGAAAATATGTTGGAAAATGTATAAAATAAGCAACTTATGTTTTCATTTTAAAACAACTTCAACTTCTCAAAAAATTAGTATCAGCATGGGATATTTTCGGCATTTTTTTAATTTTGATGGATTATTTTAGTAAAATTTTGTTTGCCCATGGAGATGAAAATACTAAAGTATTTAGCTGATTGAAAACAACTACAGGTACAATGCTATTTAATTCTTAAGTTCATTGTTATTTGCATACATGCATATACACGGAATATAAATGAAATTGACTGCCATAATTAAAGAAAAATAAAGTTTACCAACATGACATTGCTGTGATTAATTATTAAATTATTTCATATGTCGGATTTTTCGACACGACTCTCTCCCAACTCTCGTCCTGAATGAGGCTGACCAGTTGAAATTCTCTGTTGTTGTAGTCCTTGAGATGCGCGACTAGAGTCAATCGACTAGAGTCGCCAGAGTTGCTGCAGGCTGTGCTGAACACGCATTGAAGCTGCAGCACGATGATGGCTATTATCAACACTCAAGTGTAAATTGATTATTCAACTTTTAGCACAACGTTAAGTTGTATGGCTGCAGGCGCAACAGGGTTCACATGCAGATCCTGCCCAGAGTCCTGCCTGCAATCCTTGTAAGTTATGCGCATCTTCTTGGCCAACTGCAGTTGGCCATAGGCAATTGCCATACTTAGCCGGAGTTATGCTCAAGGTACTACGCAACATTATGAACTACTTGAAAAATATAAAGGTACAGGACGCTGATTACGCGGCGGGTGGCCCCGAACCCGAAAATGACGGGAATGCGCATGTGAAAGAAATGGCTGTGATTTTTTGCGTGCTTAAATTTAATAATTCAAGTGCCTGGCAGCAGCTTAATTAAAGCCAAATTGGGGGCGTTTTGAGGCGTGGCTGAAACTAATGCAGTCCACGCCACAGTGGAGCTATAAGCGGTGGCCTGCCACCACAACTAAATTATGCTGATCAAAATTAGCGCTATGTAAAGTCACGTCAGAGCTAGTGTATTCAGTATGGGTGCGAGGTGTCGGGGGTGCGTTGAGATATGCACGACTTCCGCTCTGCATCCGGTCCAGTGGACGTGAGCCTACATGGCCAGAACGGAGGCTAGTGCACAGTTGAATTTGGCTTAGTTGATTTAACTAAATGGCGACATGTTTAACGAGTGTCACAGATGAGATTCTAAGCGGGCCAAGAGCCACGTACACATATTGCCCCCAGACACACACAAACAGACAAACAGACAGACAAACAGACAGGCAGAGAGACAGGCAGATGGACAGATGCACAGATGGACAGATGTTCGGATGGGCCACTTGAGCCGCCTCTCATTCATGCTAGTTGCTATATGCTAAGCTTTGGCCTAAACAAATATAGACACACACACACACACACACACGCACACATGTACGCAGAATGGCTAAAGTTTTGAATAGCAAAACGCCCACATATTGAAATAAACGCTTTCATATGTGGCAAGCTAACAAATTTATAGTTTGGCATCGAATTAGCAATGCAGATAGGCACGAGGGCAGCGGAGAGTGGCGAGAACGAAGTACACTGAAAATAATATATAAATAAGCATTGTAAGTCAATGTAACTTTGTACTTAGAAAATGGAGCAAATTATTCAAGTCATGTACAAATTAAACTGCCTTGGTGAACTGAATCATAAGAAACATATCGCTTAAATATAATAAGCTTATTGATGCGCAAACATAAAAAACATTGGAAATTATGCGACATCTATTAATACAAAATAAGCTAGTCGACATTAATAAAATTTCAATAATTGAATATATAGATATTTGAAAATTGGTATGAAAATATATCAATATAAAGATAAAATCTTAATCATCTTGTCAGAAATTTAATCATTTAGTTTTACATAGTAGTAGCAATATAATTCATATAAAATAATGGAAAACACTTTATGCCGACTGTAAATATTATCTATGTTTGAGTAACCCCAAATTTTCTCTCAGTGTAAAATGTCAGTCGAAAAGGCGGACGCTTAAAACATACGACAGCCAAGGCCAAATTGAATATGCACAAATTTTTTGCGCATATAAACACACATAACTAAATAGTATAACTGTTTAAGTGTGTGTGTGTGTAAAGCTGTATTTGTCTTTGAGTTCATGTTGTTAGCCATAAAACTTTAAGCTGATTTGGAGTTGAACGCATGTTTCAATCGTTTGTCTGTGTGAGAGAAATGTGAATAAAACTCAAGCTACATTTTCTGCTATGTTCTTTGATTACTCTTTTTGTTTTTGTAAATCCTTTGTCGCAAGCGAACTTAAATCAAGTGGTTAGATTTTGGAATTACGTGTTTGTTTCCTTTGAAATGTACAACATGGCGTATGCTCAATGGGGCATTAACAAGCCAATTTGTTTGCTTTCGCAATGTCCTTCATTTGTGCTTGCGCAGCGTTTATTTCTAGATTTTAATTTATTTCATTACAGAAAATTAGCTCGCTTATCACCAGCTAAAATCGTAAGGACAACACTTTGGCAAATTAATGCCAAAGGATACTCAACGCAGGACTCGGTCGAAATGGCCAAAGGCTCAAATGAGTGATGAGGCGAAATCAAAATCAAAAAACAGCAGAGAAAGTTCAAAATGCCGCCGCCAAGAAGGCGAAGGACATGCCACGCCCCATCGTTCGTCACGTGCATCGCGATAAGCAAAAGGACAATGCGGCAGCCGTGTACCGATGCTCTTGTGCGCATCCTTTAAAAAACGTATGAGAAACAAGGGCAAACAACTGTGTGCGGCTGCTCCTAGAAAGTAGATGAGTTTCAAGAATGCGGAAAGGCTGAACCAGTTGGCGCAATTTTTTGGCAGCTTCCTTGCCAGTCGGGTATTGTTCACTTTTTTTGTGATGACTATCGTTTTGCTTAGATTTTTGTTTCTATTTGTTTTCTCTTGTTTCTTATGTCACATGGGAAGGACTAAGTATCACAAGCAGGACATGGAGCAAACTATCCAAACTTTCTATAGGAACTCATTTAAACAGATAAGTATTTTTGATATAGATAATATATAGATTGGCAATTGGATCATTGGATGTTCAGATCAGTTAACTCTATTATATAGTTTGTTTGTAAAAATCTAATAATTTGTATTTGTTTTGTAATAAAAAAACTTTATATTTTAAGGAATTTGAAAACTTAACATTTTTATCAGTCTGTACTTTACAAGCTTTATTTATTATTTCTTAAATTATATCTTAGAAGTTATATCGTTTTATTTCTTTTGATAACTTCAAGGACATCTCACTATTTTATTCCGCTTATTTAACAATACACTTAGTTAGGATCACATTACCATATCGCACATAATATGGTGTCAAGGGTATTACACATTCGACACGGCGATTACATTTGTTCTTTCTTGTACGTTTTTTTCTGCTATGTTTTCTTTTTAAGCCAAAGGATTATTTGCTTGGTTTAGTCCTTTGACTGGGTGCAGAAAGTTTTGTCTTTGGTTTGTTTTGCCTTAGCCGGCGCCTCAACATTCCGTTAGCTCTCTTGTGGTTGAGGCCCCTTTGAGTTTATCAAAACTCGACCTTGGATTTCGATTCGTATCTGCGTCTGTATCTATGTGTGCCTATCTGTATCTGTAAGTGTGTGTGTGTGTGTGTTGTTTATTTAGGCCGCATTACGGAGGCTAAAGATTAGAAGGTTTGAGCCGCTTTGGCGCCAGAGCAGCTCAGTTAGTTTGGTTTATGGCTTAGCAGCTGTTTTTGGTTTATTAATTTCGCATTAAATTGTGCAATATTTTTGTGCCTTTCGTTTGTCAATTGGTGAGTGGGAAAAGACAATTGGCACGGTTAAAGTAAATGTGCCATTAAAAGTTGATCCACCATCTGTGGCACAATCTTTATATGCGCATTAAATCTTTGCATATCCAATGTCGTATCTCTTGGCCGAATGCTTAAGTGGCTTCAGAGCTCATTAAATGGCTCAATTTCCACGCGGCTTTCATAAAAATGCAAATAGTAAGGGAAAAGCGTAAAACCAACTTCCTTTTATTTAAAGAAAAATAAAAAAAAATTCAAAATAAATAAAATCAAAATGAAAATGATAACCAAATTGCATGCGAATTATGACCTCTATGAGTCTAGGGCTCGTAAGCGTTTCTAGTGGGTGGTAACTCCAGATTTTGCCGCCTTCAGCGCTTTTTATGCTGTCCAGATTTATGAGCTGAGACATGAAATGATGACCCACGTTTTAACGTTCTGATCTTTTCTTCTTTCAACTCTCATTTTGCTGCCTGGGCACTTTTTATGGTCGGTTGAAAAGGGCTAATAAACTTGCTTACTGTCTGCCAACTGATTTACATAAAGCCAAATGCTGCCCATTGCCCAGTCGTTTTCATCAAAACGTAATTGGATTTCTGGATTTCCAAAGTTGAAAGTAGGCAACGCGATGACAGCGCAACTCCGGCAATCATTTGATTAAAATTGCTCTAAAAAAACAAACAGAATGCCCAAAGAAAACAATAACATTGATAAAAAAAGGATAATATCTAATAAAACAAGTGCGGATGGCGTGCCGAAGATTTTATACTCTTTTTGAACCTTTATGCAATTTTTCCCTCGGGCTACTTTAAGTTTGAAAAAAATTATACAAAATTTAAGAAATTGAAAAAAAAGGCCCCCTGTTCTTAGTATTGTAATAATTATTAGTAAAAAGTATGTTCAAGTGGACAATGAAATTGAAGGCGGTAGCTTTGAAAAAATCGGATATATGGCCAAAACCAACTTCCAGCTATTTGACATCTATAAGATATAGTGATCCGATCTGGCTGGTTTCGACCAATGTGCTGTCCCTTTGAATAATAAGTCTCTGCTCAAAGTTTTATCGCAATAGCTCAAAAACTGAGGGACTAGTTGGCATACATACAGACAGACAGACATACAGACAGACAGACATGGCTAGATCAATTTGTTTTGACATTCTTAGCATACTGGCAGTAACTTTTGGGGGTCTCTGACAAACTTCAGCACAATCTTAATATACTATTTTCTTCGAACAGAGTATAAACATTTGCTGTTTTCATATGCTCTATAAAATTATAAAAACTTTTATACTATACATGCATTTTTAGATGCCAAATAGTCGACAGATTTTTGTTGCTTTTATTTCTAACAGTCATTTGTTATTAGTATATATTATGGTATATATTAATATACATATCAAATTCTTTCTATGTTTTCTAACAAAATCCATTCACATTGTATTGAAGGGCTTTTTGTACAAATTTTAATAGCCTTACTTTTCACATTGTAACTATATCGTCCTTCAGGAAAAAAATCCTATGATCACTACACTAACAAAAAGCCTATGTAATATACAAGGTCATTTTCACATAGTATTTAATATTATTCGAAATCTGTGAATGCACAGTTTTTAAAAAGATATTGTAATATGTAATGGTATGGTAAAACAGTATTAAAATCAATTTCTAGTATACAAATTTTAGTAAATTCTTTTTTTTTTAAAGTAAGTTGGAATAATAAAATTAGCAGTCTTTTTATAATTTTTTTTGAAATACTGGGCATTCCATAGTCGAGCACAAACACACCTACAATTTGATAATAAATTTTCATAAAAAAAAAAACATCCGACGAGCGGCAACAATAAATAAAGGGACAAAAAAAGCAAAGACAGAGTACGCGGAATTGGTGGCAATTGTTGGCAGTTGTGGCACGCTAGTGCCACGCCCAACGCGGCTGGCCACCCGCCCACACCTGGTTAATGCACCGTTAGCCCCAAAATGGCCGCCGGCTGTTGGTCAATGTGGCCAGGTTGGCGTCACCGAGGTTTTCATTATATTTGTGGATGTGTGTGTGTGTGTGTGTGTTTTATTTTTGTACTTTGTGCCTGCTTTGTTTTGGCTCGTGTCCCTTTTTGCGCTTACGCCATTCTCGTTTATTTATTAGCAATTTTATTAGCTATGAATTTGTTTGTTTTTATCGTAAAAACCCACCGCAGCGCCAGCCGCAGAATACAAACAAAACAAACAAACAACAACAAAAACAAAACCCCGGCCTCCATCTCCAAACTCTTGTAGCTCTCAAAGGGTATAGAGAATGGAGTTGTTTGTTGTTGTTGTTGTTGTTGTTATTGGATCCAAATGAATGTGATTTATATATGCAATAATGAAAGTGACTACCACCGTTGCCAGTTCCGGTTACCGTCTGTTTAAAACATTTAAATTTAAATATTTTTCTATGCCTTGATTTATTGTTTTGGCCTGCAAATGTTTTTTCTATGCGGTTGCCGCTGCCGGCACAAAGACTGATGAGGGGGCGTAGGTTTTGGGGGCGTGGCTGTGCTCGTTTCACGCCCGAGCACACAAAAGATGTGACTGGCGGCACATTATTTGTCTTGACTTGTCAGCCAAGGTGATTAAAACTTTGGGTGCCTTTTCTTTTTGGCCTGCCTAACCAAAACAGAGACGACAATGCTACAAAATTGGCCTGATAATGCGGCTGAGCATTGCGGTAAGTAGGCAGACAACAGTAGGTGCCACAAGCTACACAAAAGGTATACCCAAATCAAAAAGTGGGTAACAGATTAAGGTAAGTACGGCAATGTTACCATAAAGCCAAAAGATTTGGTGAGCTTGTGTTCATTACAAAGGTTCAGCAAATTCTAAGTCAGAATATTCAAGCGTGTTTGCCGATAATATGATATAATATTGAGAAGTAATAACGAAACTCAAAAGAGTATATATGTAAATAGCTTTCTATGTTTTAACGTGTACTTATAAATAAATAAAATATCAAAGTATTGCAAGTACTAAAGCAGCAACCCAAAGTACTCTAAATAATTACTAAATTCTAAAGTATTCGAAATACTTAAGTCTACTGCCGTAAAACTTAAGTCAAGAACTGAATTAATGCTCGTATATAATGTTAATGGCTTAATAAAAACAAAATTATTCATTAAAATCCTTTTTTATCATGCTCGCGTCCTCGAAAAATTGCATTTTCGCTACTTCCTGCACTTTCCGAACTCCCAACCCCCACAGTTTTGGCCACTTAAGGCGACCCCCAATCCCAAACCCAGTCCCAACCGCTCCACTGCCCATTCATGAGCCGCAACTCGCGTATTTTGCTTTTATTTATTTTTATTTAAGTTTTTTTTTATAATTTTTTATTAAAACATGCGCTAAATGTTCCCCTTGCGGCAATTTAATAAAAACAAAAGCCAAGCAACAACTTCAGAGTCGGCCTGTTTCAAGCCCCTCCCACACACACACACACACACACACACACGCATACATATACACAGGCATTTCAGTTGAATGCGCGCACTGCGTGCATTAAATTTGCACTATTCATCTAAAAAAATAAAAACGAAGGCGCAAAATACATGCAAAGTGAGAAATAAGAGAAAAAGGATACCTGGCGCCGAGGCCCAAAGCCCAGAGCCCAGATCCGCTGAATGGTAGGCGCAACGCCAAAAGTGTTGGCCATAAGTCAGCAAACATGAATAACAAATCAATTCAGTTTTAACGGCCCTGCAAATTCTTGAGCACACACAGACACACACACACACACACACACACACACACCCCCACATAGGACAGAACAGGACTCATTTGAAAGGTGCGAAAACGAGCTGTTGAAAAGCGAGCAAAGCAAAGGCGCCGAAACACACAAACACCAACACACACACACAGGTGCTTAAGAGGCCGCCAAACAAGTGTGTGTGTGTGTGTTGGGTGTGTGTGGCTGCTACCTAGTTCAGTGTTAATGGCAGGCAGGCTCTTGTCCGCCTGGTCGTCGGGCATTTTGAATTTTTAATGCATGCCCGCCCCGCCTGCTTACTTTGGCTGCTCCAAATTTTCTCTTTTTTTTAGGCATTTTTTTTTCTTTTTTTTTTGCATACACTTACGATGCCCAGCAAACTATGCATATGCATATGAATGTGCCACGCCCCCCTCTGCCACCGTCGACCCACTCGTCTCTTTCCTTTTTAGCCCTGGCAAAATTGTCCGGTAATAAATTTTCAGCGTTTCCTGCCGACAAAGCGCCGCACTTTACAACACTTTTGGCATAAACAAACAAACACCACACGCACACATATGCAGCTGGTCATGCGTGTGAATGGACGTGTGTGTGTGTGTGTGTGTGTGTGTGTGTGTGTGTGTGTGTGCTTGAGTGTGCGAGTGTTTGAGTGTATAAGTGTAGCATGGCGTTCATGTAACGGAAGTTAAGTACACACTAAGTTGAGCTCATGCGCTTGTAGCGACGCTTCCTTCATATGTTTTTTGATACTTGCCACACACACACACACACACACTACCTTCTCGTCCTTCAGCTGTTGCTCTTGGCCTGCAGGTGAGACTGTTTGTAAATTTTTTTCTTTTGTGTACACAGTGGCGCTGTCCAAAGGCTTAAAACAAAACTTTTGCGCTATGCCATCAAAATTAATGTCGACATCCTTGCCGCTGCTCCTGCGCATTAGGACGCCTGATGAGCGCCCGCCAATGTTAGTTGGTAAGTGTTTGTATGTGTGTGTGTGTGTGTGTGTGTGTCTGTGTCTGTGTGTTCTTTGCATATTTTTTGTTGTGTGCTTATGTTTATGGTGTTAAGCACGTTCTTCAAGTGTTTCATGTTTACGCAAGGCCCTGGGTAGCAAATATCACAAGTGCGCCTAAATAAAGGACTTGTGTTTGTAACAAAATATAACAAACTTAAGAGTGCAATACATTTTCTGGCACTAATCAACACTATTTGTGTACTCAAAGCATGTGCAAGTTGTTTTACCCACTACCTAGCGTTTTATCGTTCCGTTTATAATATGGGAATTACATTTTAGTGGAAGCACATATGTATGTCAAAAACTCTACATTCATTTATGATTAATAATATTTAGACTTTTCTCTGTCCAAGTTTACAGAACTTTGATATGTTTTCGACTATTATAAGACAATTTGAAACTATATAAGAAATTAAGATTTGCACAGAATGTATTTAAATAAAAGATTCGAGTCGAAAGAAATAACGTTGAATTATAAACAAGCTTTTTAAATGAAATATCTTGTGATTTCATACAGATTTTAAGCTTTTTTTATAAAATTATAATTAAGGTTAATAAAACTCAATATGAAACTTTCTCTTTTAATTATTCATAAAATAAGTATGTTGTGAGTAAAACGTTCTTCCACAATTAACTTTCCTTGCCTTTTAAGTGAAAAAAACAAGAACAAAAACAAACCGAGGACAAATTTGCATGTCTCATATATAGTACACCCATTATAAAGTATTTCATCTAAATTGCATACAATATGCCATTGTTTAGGCTTCTATTATGCACCCCATTTTGCACAGTGGAATGACAACAACTGCAAAAATCGAGCACAAGTGTTTGTAGGCACGTTGCTTGTTGCTCGAGCTAATAAAACACTTACCAACACTGACACTCCAAGCTAATTATGCGCTGCTATGTAGACGTATGTATAGGTAGCTGAGAAGGGATGTGGAGGTTGGACACGTGTAGTGTGCATATCTAGGTGCAGCAGCGTCATTAACTGTCATTACACAATTTCCATAAACAACAAATGCGGGTGAGTGTGTGTATGTGGATGTGTGTGTGAAAGACAAAGAAAAGAGAGAGAGAGGGAGAGAGAGAGAGAGAGAGTGAGAGCTGCAATAAAAGTTCTGGCTGATTGTGTAAGCGAGTGTCTGGGCCATTGTTTGCCTTAGAAACTTGTTAAATTGTGTTAAATATTCCATTAAACAGAAAGCTTTTTTGTTTGCAACTGCAACAGTTATCTGCACCAATGCCTGAGTAGATAAATTGAATGCTTCAAAGCAGCCTTGCCGCTCAGAATATAAGCCAGCAATTTTTATTATAATTTTATGCTTAAATGCCGGACATCTTATGTGTGTATGAATACTGTGAAAAAGTTTTGCTATCCCCGTCAACGTTATTATGGGAGTTTAGTATATGCCATAGACTAGCATTAATTGAGCTGGCAAGCTTTTAAAATAATTGCCAACATGCGAGTTTTATCTTCTTTTATATGTTTTGCATGGCGGCAATCGATTGAACAAAGTATATATATATACTATGGTAAGTAACGAGCGAACAAAAAGCGCTGTTTACTAATATACTACATACAGTATAATCTCAATATTTTGGACACCCGCTAATTCGGACATTGCGGTAATATTATTTAATCTTAAAGAAACAGTAAATCATTTTCCTTATAAAAAAAAATTATAAAACAGCTTCATATATTATGTAGATGTCAAACCATGATCCAAAAGGTCTCAGGATCAAATATGTGATCAGTTTTCACAAATTGATAACAGTTTTGAATCTTAAAAGGGCATTTCTACTTGTTTTCATATTTTTTTTTTTTTTTTTTTTTTGTGTTAATATATTTATTAAGTGTAGAACCTGTACATCAACTGTACTTTTACAACACATTTTTGGTAAATTTTATTAAAGCCGAACATCATACATAGTATGATGATTTTAGATGAAGGAGAAGGTCCTAGTGGCGTCCAATTGTTTTGGCAAAACCTTGTCGCTTAAGTCGCCTTAAAGGACGGGCAGGGAGTAGACCTCTTGCGAGTAGGCTGCGGTGTCTTAGCAATCTTTCGCTGTATCTACTTGTATGTCTTCCTATTTGCTCTTCAACTGTTTCCAATTTGAGATCTCTATGTAGTGTGGAGCCGCGTACGTACCAGGGACAGTTTGTTATCTGACGTAGTACCCTATTCTGTAGTACTTGTATGCTTTTGTAGTTTGATTTGGCAGCAATTTAAAATACGAAAGTGCTTCGGATTTATATGCAGAGCTAATACTGAATACTGAATCAGATCAGTTCTGACTAAGTTATAGGAGTTTTAAGTGTTAGAAAGGCATTTCTGGCAATTGGGAGCCCTATTATATCCGGTTTGCATTTAAATTCGGCAGTTAATCGAATTTTTATATATTTTAAGCATGTACAGAGAATTAAAATACTTGAAACATAGTATTAATAAACCATATAAAAACTTCACATTCAAAATTTCGATAACGATTATGAATTATTATAATTTCTAGAAGTTTTTATTTCCAATTATAGAATTGACATTCAAAACTACATATTTATAATATACCATTGCAAAAATGTGTATTTATTTTTGACAACACAGATAGTAAGCTTATACAGCAATATTTTAATTATATAAATTAAATATAAATTATAGTTTATATCAATTCTTAGTTCTTATTAGATTTTCAAACTGATATAATTTGTAAAATTCTAACAGGAAGTCAGCTGCGACGTCAGCAATATGGCGAACATGCGCACTGCACAACATAAAGCTGATGTGCATACGCGTTTTTTGGTATTATTTAGGCACGACCGCATGTCAGGGTTGCAGCCACGCGAAAAGAAAATAAAGAAGCAAAACAGCCAGGCAGTAGGCGCAGTGAGAATGTATAATTTAATTTAACTTAATTAAAATTAGTTGGCCGCTCTAGATATCATTTAACGTTTTCCCACAGCGACCGCCAGTACGCCACAAACGTTGAAAAGCAACGCAAAGCAAACAACGAGCGCGACAAACGCTTCAGCACACATAATACACACACACACTGTGCAGAGGCGCAGAGAAGTGGTTGAAACAGCGAGAAGGAAAAACGACAAGCGTGTGAAATGCAGCAGCTAAAATTTAGCCGGGGCCGCGCAGCGCTGGCGCTGCTGATAGCCTGCTGCTGCCTGCTAACTGCCACCGCCGCCGGTGCCGATGCAGAAATCGACGATTTCGACGACGACGGACTTGTGGAAGATGTGCAGGTGAGCAAGATCTGCAAAAAAAAGTATATATATTTATATGTGTACATACATACATATATGTATGTATGTTTGGCGGCCGGTTGTCACCGGCCCACAAAAGTACACGTCAGTGTATCAAAAACTGTTGTTGTTCTACATTATAGGGGTTAATATATTTGCAAGTTTATAGCTCTGACTCGTCTTACCGATTTTCATTTCGGTTTGCATGTGTATATATATATATATACATATACATATGTATATACATGTCATATATGCATACATACATACAAATAAACTAAGCCAACAAACTTACGCAAGCCCCCTTCACGCCACTCGTTCGCTCAGCCTGTCTGGTATCAGTGTCACTCTCTCTTTCTCTCTCTCTGGCTTTGAAAAAGTGTGTCAGCCGCGTGGTTTTTTATACCCTGTACTCATAAAAAACGGCTCAAAAAGGTCTGATATAGGTATATGCACGCCTTTTACATGCGCATACAGAAATCTTATAGTCTAATCGGCTGACTGCGAATTCTTATACATTTTATTTTTATAATATTATGCTTTAATGTTATTTGTAATTTTTATGAGAGTATAAACTATAGAAGCCACATTTTCACCTAATTAAAGTTTCTATTATTCCAACAGTTCCCAAAACTGAAAAATACAATACTTCCTGAGCTTATCTCGAATATTATCTACTATAAAAAATTTAGCTGTATTTATACAGAGTATCTGTTAGCCGGGCACTCTCGACTAGAGCACTCATATCTTTTTTTTATCTTATCTGTTAACTCCATCAATATCTCTCATTTTTTAGGAGGAATCTGCGGACGTAACCGGCGAAGAGCTGATCTACGAAAGTCCCGTCATTGAGCCGAGAAAGTTCCATTTTGCCGACCATTTCGATGATATTGAGGTATCACGCAAACAGTGGATAAAGTCGCAGGCGAAGAAGGACGACATTTCCGAGGAGATAGCAAAATACGACGGCATTTGGAACTGGGAATCGCCGTTGCGTATTGTGTGGCCCAAGGATAAGGGTCTGGTGCTCAAGTCCAAGGCAAAGCATGCAGCCATCTCGGCACACCTCAAAAAAACGTTTGACTTCAAATCTGAGAAGCCACTGGTGGTGCAGTATGAGGTCACAATGCAGGTGCGTTGGCAACCCCGCAAATAGGATTGCATCAGCTAGTGCCTATGGATTGACTAATCCAATTAATAGCAACTGTCACTAATCGACCCAATTTCTTGTGCTTTTCGGTTTGCTATCTGCAGGAGGGTCAAGAGTGCGGTGGCTCGTATATCAAGCTACTGTCGGCGGGCAAAGAAACGGACGATCTCACTACGGTAGGTTCCAGACAGCACACATAATGTACATAATGTGCAGTGGTCGCTACAAAAACTAGTAACGTTGCATAGCTAAAAATATTGCTCTCAAGCTCTCAATAATCTTACATTCAAAGCATCCTTGCTATAATTTTCCGACATTGTTAATTACTAGAAAATTTATTTTCCAAGCGACCACTGTATGACATATGTATCTAAAATATATATACATATATATACGTTATATATTTGTTCTTAATGTTTGTTTGCTCTGTAGTTCAATGATAAGACACCCTACACTATTATGTTTGGACCGGACAAGTGCGGCAACGATGTGAAAATGCACTTCATATTCCGTCACGTAAATCCAATTAACGGCACCATAAGCGAGAAGCACTGTAACAAACCAAAGTAAGTGCCTGCCCCCATATATACATGTATGTAAATACCTCACCCCCTATTGCAACCACCGTTTGCCGCTTCATTTGCTGCGCTGTGCCGTGCAGATAAGCTGGCGCATCTGTGGACACACCGAGTATATGTAGATTAACCCCAAGCGCAACAGTTGCTAGTGGTTCAGGTCATTCACTTGCTCACACTTTCTATACCCTCAGTCTTCCTGATTAAAACACTGTTATTTGCTCACACTTTCACCTACTATCGTTGTTTGGTTTAGGAACCGCTTGGAGGAGCCCTTCAAGGACAAGCTGCCGCATTTGTATCAGTTGGTGGTGCGACCGGACAACAGCTTCGAAATTCGCTTGGATCACAAGATTATCAACGAGGGCTCGCTGCTGACGGACTTCAAGCCCGCTGTGAATCCGCCAGCTGAAATCGATGATCCCACGGATCAGAAGCCAGTCGATTGGGATGAGCGCGAGAAAATACCCGATCCAACATCTCAGAAGCCCGATGACTGGAACGATGAGGCGCCACCACAGATACCCGATGCCAGCGCCGTTAAGCCCGATAACTGGCTGGAGGATGAGCCCGACATGATTGCCGACCCGACGGCCGCCAAGCCCGAGGATTGGGATACCGAAATCGATGGCGAATGGGAGGCACCACTCGTCGATAATCCCCTGTGTGAAAAGTCGGCGGGCTGCGGCAAATGGAAGGCACCACTGATTACCAATCCGGAGTACAAGGGCAAGTGGCGTGCACCCATGATTGAGAATCCCAACTACCAGGGCAAATGGACACCCCGCAAGATAGCCAATCCGGATTTCTTTGAGGATCTCAAGCCCTTCAAAATGACGCCAATCGTAAGCTAATGAAATACATGACGCCAATCGTAAGCTAATGAAATACATAACAATAACCAGCTTTTTCTATTAAATTTCAATCTGAAAATGCATTAATTCAATTTGGATAAACTCTTTTTCCAATTCATCACTTTTGTAGCCTCCTATTTATTTATGTTATAAATAATATAAACAAGTGAGAACGTTGCAGTCGGGCGGAGCCGACTGCGTAATACTCTGATACCATTTTAAGAACAGCTGAAAGCAAGTGAACAGAAAATTTTTGGTCGATCTTAAGAGGGGGTGACCAGAAGTCTATCTACCAATTTTGGTGACTCTAGCTCTAAAACTGTGGAAGATATAAGCTTTCGCGATTTTTGGGGGCGGGAAGGGGCGTGGCCCCAAAAAATTTGGCCGATCTTTAGAGGGAGTGACAAGAAGTCTATTTTACAAATTTCTTGACTCTAAAACTAAAACTGTGGAAGATATACATTTTCGCGATTTTTGGGGGCGGGAGGGGGCGTGGCCCCAAATTTTTTTACCGATATTTAGAGGGGCTGACCAGAATTCTATCTTCCAAGTTTAATGACTCTAGCTCTGAAACTGTGGAAGATATAAATTTTCGCGATTTTTGGGGGCGGGAGGGGGCGGGGCCCCAAAATTTTTTGCTGATCTTTAGGGGGGCTGACAATAAGTCTATCCTCCAATTTTGGTGACTCTAGCTCTAAAACTGTGGAAGATATACATTTTCGCGATTTTTGGGGGCGGGAGGGGGCGGGGCCCCAAAATTTTTTGCCGATCTTTAGGGGGGCTGACAATAAGTCTATCTTCCAATTTTGGTGGCCCTAGCTCTTAAACTGTGCGAGATATAGGCTTCCGTGTTTCGTGGGGGCGGGGTGGCTGGGGGGCGTTCCAGTGGGCGTGGCCGGAAAATCCAGGACGCAATCTTTTGGGCTGGTCAGCCCTAGTCTAAATTCCAAATTTGGGGACTCTAGCTTCAAAATTGCGGGAAATATACACGTGTTATCGAATTGTGCATTCATGTATATCGATTTTCGCGATTACGGGGGCGGGAGTGGGCGTGGTCGAAATTTTGTTTCTGTAATCTGTAGAGGACGTCACCAGTAATATATATTCCAAATATGGTGACTTTAGCTCTAAAACTGCGGGAGATATAAGCATTTCAAATTAATTTTGGAGGGGGGGCTGGTGGGCGTAATAATGGGCGTGGCCGATTAACCTAGGATCCAATTTTTTCGGGAGGTCACCAGCAATATACCTACCACATTTGATTACTCTAGCTTCAAAATTGTGGGAGTTATTCACGTTTAATCGATTTGTGATTTGAGGTGTATCGACATGTTATCGATTTGCCAGCCTCCCAGTGGGCGTGGCATAAATTTGGAATAAACTTGATCTGAAGCAGATAGCTATAATCATAACGCAAAAGATTTCAAGAGTCTATCTAATATCGTTTCGGAAATACGCGCGTTCATCCAGACAGACAGACGGACGGACGGACAGACGGACAGACGGACGGCCTGACGGACATTCGACAAAACCAATATACTATGAGTACCTTCGGTATCAGAGTATAAATATTCTCAGCTTTTACTTTCTGCGATTTTTAAATTCTACAAGTTCTTAATATACATTTTATTATATTATTTATTATGTACTCTTTAGAGCGCTGTTGGTCTGGAGCTGTGGTCCATGTCCAATGACATATTATTCGACAATCTCATCATTACGGACGATGTGGATGTCGCACGGGACTTCGCCGCCAATAGCTTTGATATCAAGCGTCGCTATATTGATCGCGAATCGGTAAGTTGGCTGCCAAGCCCCACTCCCAGAAACTTGACACAAAACAACACAACGACAAACAATTAGCTAATCGAGTGAACTTTGAACTCTGCTCTGAACCGGAAGAAAACACTGTGGCATCGTATGATGCGTCACATGAACTATAAGCCCGGCTGGTGGGCTTTATATTTTCTCTATCTGCTGATACCCGCCAGCTGTTACATCTTCTACTTGTATCGACGCTCCAAAGAGGTTGCGCGTGTTTCTCTTATATACTATATATGTACATATTTAAGCATTAGCTGCACACAATTATACACATGTATTGGCTTTGTACTTTGCACCCTTATTGCTATTTGCTCATCTCATTTTGTAGGATTCATTTGTCAACAAAGTGCTTGAGCTAGCCAAGGCTTACCCCACGGCCTGGGGTATTGGCTTGATCGTGTTTATTGTGTTGACTGTCATCGGCATTTACTTTAGATTTGGCAAAGCTAAGAGTCAGGTAACGTAATGCTAGCTAAACAAATTGTACTTTTCGTTTGCTATCGAGAATTATACTAACACCCTCTTTCGGCAAACAGGACTCAGCAGCGACAGCTGCCGCTGCGCAGGCAAAGAAAACGGACTCCCCACAGCCCGATGATCAAGAGTTAGAGACCGCTGCTGATGAGGATGAGAGCGAGGAGGATGTGGATGCGACACCAGCGCAGGCGGCTGATGATGTCAGCAAGACGGACACCTCAAAGTCTGCCAGTCCCAAAAATAATAAAAAGTCTGATTTAGATATTAAAGAGCAAGCGAAGCAACTGGAGGAACCCACACAGACTGAGGTCAGTAAAAAATCGACAGTAAGAGGTCCTTCCATAACTTAAATTCCATCTGAATTATGGTGGTTCTGAAACTGTATTGAAATTTTTTATATTTTGGGTGGAAAGTCACATCCAATCAATCAGCCATAAATATATTTTCCCAGCTCTAAATGCAAATGCTTATCAGTATTAATAGATATATACACATATACATTATGTATAACAAATACTTATAATCTTAAACTTTTCTAATTGTTACAGGAATCCACTACGAAATCCGCTCGCAAGCGTACGGTGCGCAAGGATTAGAGGGCGGGGCACAACCTAAAGCAGCTTTCGGACTCAAATACTTGAAACTTAAACTTATTCCAAAAATGTCTAACAGCAACACCAACAACAAACATCAACAACACAAACAGAAGCAGCAAACAAAAATTTAACAACAACAACACGTTATGTTTAAGATTCAATTTACACTCGATTCAACAAGTACAATCCACTCGAGCGAATCACCCACGAATACCCAAACCGTTGTTGGATAGTTCCACAATTGATTATCGCATGCAGCTGCTAATTTAATGAACTAGCTATTATGTGGTTTAGTCTTCTTCTTCTTATACGTACTGTACGTTCTGTATTATCACTGTATTTCTGTTCGTATACTCTCCATACACTATGTAGTACACACCCCCACCCACAAAACTGTCTCATATGTAATATTGTGTTCTTCTTTTGATTTCATCTCTTTTCTACTTTTCCAAACTAACTAGACAAATGTGGGAATCAAAGATACATAACAAAAAAACAAAAAGAATCCATTAAGCGATACATCGCAAAGAAACTCCAGTAAATGAGAGAGAAAGGGAGGGAAATAAAGAGAGCAAAGGGAAAATATCTAGTTTAATATTATGTAATTTAAACGAAATTTTATGAATACGCTAGTTATACTCAGAGTTTAAACAAATTTAATTTTGTTCATTTGTAATAATGCAAATTTACAGCGAAATAAAAACTGAATGTCAAAACCAATAACTCTAACGATTTACTGTAATTCCTACACAACCGACAACAACAACAACAGCAACAACCGCCGCCAAACAGCTACCCGGATGGACTAAACCAACTGCCGCTTCGTTTTGCATTGAGTTTAGTCATAGGCAATCCAAACTGACATTTTCCACCACCAAAACTGCTGCCTGGGCCCGTTACTCATGCAATGTGTTAATTTTAAATGTCAAACCCTTGTAAATTGTGATTGAAAACTTTTGTGCTGGGTGGATGGGTAGGGAAGGGAATGGGAGGGAACACAACGGGCTTCCAATTGGATTTATGCTTAGTGGTGCGTGCAGCGCCAACCACCGCACCACAGCACAGACATCGCATATTTTGTGGTTTTGTCCTCATTTTCCACAAATATTTTGGTAACATTTTCATTTCTAGATTGCCAAATGTGATTGCTTGTTGTCACTTATGATAAAAGTCACCACAGAAGCGACTAAATTGTTGAATTTGTAGTTGAAGCCACTGAATAGCGAGAAGCTTGTATCGAATCACATACACAAGTACTACGTTAAAAATTCCCGTAAACGGCAATTATTAACACTGCAATAGGTTAACATACGGCAATAAATATGTACATTTATCAATTTAACTTTAAAAAATATCAAACTAATTATTCAAATTGCTTAGATTCTGGTTTAGAAAGTTTCTTTATGCAACTATTTTTATGTAGCCAAAAGTAAAAATTGAAGCTTAAATTGTCCTAGTCGGGTGCCAGGTAGATAACCTAATCACCTTTAACTATTTTAATGCTTTCTGGATTCTACTTCTTCAAAATTTACTATACTTCAATACGAATTATAAATGGAGTGCTTAAACCTTACAAACTGATAAAAAGCTTTGCAAACGTTTATCAACAATAAAACGAAATTGCGGAGTTGTAATTTATTCCTGTCTTTGTTTTGAACTGAATGGACATTCATTAGGAACGCTAAAATATGCAAACCTGTTTACGCAATGAAAATTGAATTCAAATAGCATTCAAGTCCTTCGACGAGTCAATTCAATTCCCTTAGTCAAACGCAATGCATTCGAATGAATAATGCCTATTGGAAAATCAGGGGGGAAAATGGAGAGAGCCGTAAGACGATAATCGCTGCACGAAATCAATGAATGTAATATCGAAACCGCATAAATCTTGTGAATGCATTATTATTCAAAAAGCAATTTACTTTTATGATTTTTTATTTTTTGTGCTATCTTAAAGTCGAATCTTTATGATGAAATCGAGCCCGCAAAGCGCCGCAATTAATTCCCGGTCAGGATTGTCGTGCTAACGGGTAGTTCGCAATGCGATTTGATCAGATAATGCAGGACTTAATTGCACGGAACTTGCCGAAATCGCTGGCGACTCATAAAATACTAAAATTGCAGCCGCAACAACCCCAAATAGCAACCCCCCCAAACAACTTGTCATCTGTTTTTGAGCGGGGGCACTTTTCCCCGAAATAACATTACAAATGGCATGTGGTACTTGTGCTTACGCATCGATTGGCATGGGGCGAGTCCTGCTGCACACACTCCGGCACCGGCACCGGCACTGGCTCCAGCTCCACTGCCAAACGGGGGAGTCCCCAAAGTGCCGAAAAAATACCCCCCTGGCTTAACTAATTCTACTTAAAGCGCTCACTCGGAAGCCCGCCGCTTGTGAAGGGCGCTTGGGGTCTATGTCTGGACCCGCATGCTTATTGTCTGCTTGAAGGGTTCAAAAAGTTGCTTGCCTTTGACAGAAACGAACACAGGAAAAAACATACACAATTTTTATTAAAATCATAATGCTTACGCATGGCCAAACTGGCGGTTTGGGCGACCACTGGCCACCAACTGGCGTAATTGGACATGAGAGGGGTCGGTTGTTATATTTCACATTTCGCCTGTCTATGATATATGGGGGGCAAGGATTGCCCACTCGTCAGGAATGGAGCATATTATTTTAATATGCAACGAGACGTTCTCCAGCCGCAAGTCAGCATAATAATGTTAATCCTTTTAAGTGCGTCGATATCGCTGCAGACATCAGTTAGCCCCCCAAACCAAACCCACAACCCCCACCTCAACCCTTGATTTCGCACCACGCTAACCATTTAATCTTTTGTGGCAAAAAGGTCGCCGGTTTTGCTTTCCAGACACAATTCGAGACGCACACATCTGTTGGCGGGCATAAATCTAATTTGAATGGAAAGTATTTTTCAATCCCACATATTGTCAATATATATATTTATACATATATATACATATATGTGTGTCTGCATGCATTTGGCTTTGGGGCTGTCATAACAATTTCATTAACAATTGCCTTGTGCCTTTATGGCCCACGAACTGTCTGGGCGGGCATATTTATGGATTCAGGAAATTGAATTAAATTCCTAAAAGCGAAAGCGATTGATATTTGTTTAAGAGTCTTACAACTTTTAAGCAGCAAGAAGGGTTTTAAATTTATTTGGTTTGTGAAAAGGTATTTAATTGCTTTGAATAAATATCTCAGTAAGAATAATATGTATATACTTACTTATAAGCTTTATATAGTTAACGAACCTATATAAAATATCAAGTTCAATTATTTTTAATGCCCACTACTATGATATCTAACATCTATACACCATTTATTCAATTATAAGAGCAAAACATGTAAGTTAATTTTCAAGAAATTTATTACTTATTACGTATTTATGTATTCATATTATTACTTATTTATTACTCATATTATTACTTATTTATTATTATCATTATTTAGTTTTCTGAAAGAAATTTCTCTTGTCTACCAAATTGATCGTTGGAAGCTACAAAGGAATCGCCAAAAAAACTTACTCTTACAAATAAAACATTCAAGATCTGTCGAAACATTTTTAATACGTTTATCTGTCTTTACCTGAACTCAAGATTGCACAAAAAAAAATATTACATACATATGTTGAAATTTTAGAAGCACAATTTAAATATATTCCTTTATGCGATTTTTCACTAGACCATAGACTTAAAATGTATTAGCTGCAAAGTCGCAAAACACAAAGTCATAAAGTCAACAAAAAGTAGGTTAATGTTTAAAGTTAATTTTTAAAAAACTGGTATTTATTATAGATGACATAAGCTGCATGTTATATGGTATGTCAACGGACAAAATCTGCATGTTAACAATTACGCTAATCAACAGAAGCTGCTTGACTATATTTTTGATTTGTGTCTGTGGTGAGTGAACAGATTCACAATAGTTCACTTAACGAACACGCTGCACATTTAATGAAATCGCACTAAAGTCAGTCAACTTAGTCTAAATAATACCACAGCATGTAAAAGTGAAAGTTAAAGATACGATATGCTTCCGTGTTATACAAATAAGCTCCTCACTGGACGTATTTTCGTTATTTACGGTGCTGTAAATTTAACGAAACTAAAGCTAGCAGCACATTGAACGAAATCATATTCCACCCAAGTCGCACACCCATAGTCAGTTATCAATTGTTCTTAAACTGTAAAAGGTGACTCAGCACATGGAAAACGTGCATGCAAGATCCTGTCGCCGAACTGTTAAATTCGTATGGAAATATTTGTATGTAGTAATCATATGTATCTTGAAAATAAATGAAAAGTTCGATAAATCAAATAAAAAAAATATAAATGTATCCCAAGATTAAGTTTGTGTACTTTCGATCAATACCAATCAATAAAGATTTTGGGCAGTAAAACATGTTCTATAGATTAAATCAAGCCAAAGAAAGGACACACAAATCCCGCATGCCCGACATCATTAATATCCTTGACCAGTTGCAGGACTTGGAAGCAAAAGCAATCTGGTGGTGTAAAGACAATATGTTATACTCTTTTCGAAGAAAATAGTATATTAAGTTTGTCCTGAAGTTTGTAACGCATAGAAGGAAGCGTCGGAGACCCCCAAAAGTTACTGTCAGTATGCTTAGAATGACAATATAAATTGATCTAGCCATGTCCGTCTGTCTGTCTGTCTGTCTGTCTGTCTGTCTGTCTGTCTGTCTGTCTGTCTGTCTGTCTGTCTGTCTGTCTGTCTGTCTGTCTGTCTGTCTGTATGTATGCAAACTAGTCCCTCAGTTTTTGAGCTATCGCGATAAAACTTTGCACAGACACTTATTATTTAAGGGGACAGCACATTGGTCGGAACCGGCCGGATCGGATCACTATATCTTATAGCTGCCATACAACTCGAAGTCGGTTTTGGCCATATATCCCATGTTTTTAAATCTATTGCGATGAAACTTTGCGATAATATTTATTATTCAAAGAGACATCACATTGGTTTGGAGCCGGCTGGATCGGATCACTATATCTTATAGCTGCCATACAACTCGAAGTCGGTTTTGGCCATATATCCCATGTTTTTAAAGCTATCGCCATACAAGTTTGCACAGATACTTATTATTCAAAGAGACATCACATTGGTTGGAGCCGGCCGGATCGGATCACTATATCTTATAGCTGCTATACAGCTGGCAATGAATTAAATATTCTTAGAACAAAAAAAAATGTTACGCGACAAAACGATTTTGTACAGCTTATGAAATTTCAGTGGTGCAGTTGGCAGAGTGAAAATTGCCTATAGGTTCGAAAAGAGTATAAAATCTTCGGCACGCCGAAGATAATCCTTCCCCACTTGTTTTTATTGCAAATCGTTTATCTTCATTACGCGGCAAGCGTCAAAACTCACAAAAATGACCGCAGCAACAAGAACAACAACAACAACAACTACAACTACAACAATAAAACAAGTTTGGAGGCAACATATTAAAAAAAAAATGCGCCGTTGACCGTTTCGCTGTTTGCATATTTTGTGTAAGCAGTTCAAGTGTCCACCCCGAAAAATATGAAATGCAACCCTTAGAGCTTATTGCAAACTGACCCTAATTAAATTTGCTTTGTGCGCGAGTTTTAGTTTGTCTTTTGATTGCCTTGTTCTTAAGATTAAGCTTTTGTTTTTCTATTTAACGCTTAATTTCAACATTTTGATGGCCTAACACGATTTGCCTGCCCTACTCCTTTCCCTTAGCGCTTGACCCCTTGTTATCTAACTGCACAGGATCGCTTACAACATGTAGCAAGTAACCAGATCCCGTTCCCGATCCCGATCCCGATCCTTTTGACCACAGCCAACTGACCGCGACTAAACAAACACTTTGAACGCAACGGGTTGCGCTTCGATTCGCATTTGACTTACATACAGACATACATAGACGTCCTGAAAGAAGACTTTTAATTGCATTAGAATCAAGCGAATCAGGAATTAGGATCTGGCTGCAACGGGTTGCTCAGAGCCGAACCATTGTTCGCTCTTGTTTATTTTATGGCACCCAAAATGCTTAACCTTTTGAATATTTAGCGGCACTTGAACTGCGCCTGCTTTTGTGGTCAGTTTTTTTTTTGTTTAATGCACTTTCCGGTCAGTCGAAAGCAGTGAATCAATTCTTTTGTCTACAAACTAGTATATTGTTAAGCGGATCAGTTACATACCATACACAAATCAGCTTTAGCAATTCAAATTGCGTAGAAATTACAATTGTCTTAAATCGAAAATTTGCCTATTTTAGATTTCTCATTTAACACTTATTTTTTGAAAATCCCTGTGCTACAAGAATTATATAAAAATTTTTTACTTTTATTAATATTATATAGTTTTTGTCTTATATAACTTAATAAATTTATTGATAAGGCTGTTCTATTGGAAATGTTCATAATGCTGTAGAAATAGTCAGAAAACAAGTGGGAAAGGATTTTCTTCGGCGTGCCAAAGATTTTATACTCATTTCGAAACTTTAGGTTATGTTCACTCTGCCAACTGCACCACCGAAATATTTAATAACGCATATCTTTGCCAATTATAACTCAATCGATTTGAAAGTTTAAACATTGATGAGTTATAAGGATGTTCAAATGTACAAGGAAATTTAAGGCGATAGCTTTGAAAAGTTCGGATATATGGCCAAAACCGACTTCCAGTTGTATGGCAGCTATAAGAAATAGTGGTCCGATCAGGCCGGTTCCTACTAATGTAGTGTCCCTTTAAATAATAAGTCTCTGTGCAAAGTTTCATCGCGATAGCTCAAAAACTGAGGGACTATTTCGCATACATACAGTCAGACGGACAGACGGACATGGCTAGATCAATTTGTTTTGTCATTATAAGCCTAATATACTATTTTCTTCGAAAAGTGTGTAAACATAAGGTTGTCTTAGTCTATTGAAGAAGTTTCCCAATGATGAATGAATATTAAAGCTTTTGTTTGTTTTCTGTGTATAGATTTGCGCAAAAGAATCAACTGGAGAGCTAATTTACATGCCAAAATTTTCTCCTGTTTTTTGTGGTAACTTTGATTCGGCAATTTTCTTTAGTTGGCATTATCATATCATTATTTTGTACGTGCGCTGCTCGCTTTGGTGGCCGCCAGAAAAATTGATTAAGTACAGAAACACATACATAATGCACGTGCAAAAAAACTGGGAACGGCCTCCTCGGCCCCAACGTCAACCCCATCCTTATTCCCCACTTTGGGGAGCCTGGCCGCAATCTTGCGTGACTTTTACGTAGGTTGCGTGGACGTCCTCCCAAAATTGGCTTTGATCCGAAGCATCATTAGTACTCGAATTGCATACAGCATAAATGTTGAATAAATGTTAAGAAGAGCCCGAAAATTGCTTAATAAGCTCACAGTTCGGTTCGGAGTTAGCGTGTTGCCAGGTCAGGCACAAGTCGTGGCAACTAGGAGCGCCAGTTCCACTTGAAGATGAAGATGAAGAAGAAGAAGAAGGTGCCCCTTCAACGAGTGGGCGACTCTAAATGGGCGTTACATGCTGTGGGACTCTTTTGACAGGCAGCTTTATCGCCATTGTACAAAAGCAGCGATTGTGCAATGAAACAGGAAATCATGACCTGGTATAGAATATCATCACATAACTGGCTCCAGGCGTAGGCAAGAATACGATAAATAAACTTGTAGAGCTTCCTTCGCAATTGTTTTGCAACGAGTTGGCGTCCTCGATGATACTCTAGTCTGTCAGCAACGTAGTTGAAGTTGCTTCGGCTAGCTGCCTAACCTTATAAGAGTTGGGCAAATTGTAAGGAAACTATGCAGAAAAAACTCCTAAGATTCGCATCTAAAATGGAATTCTGCATAATCTATAATATTTTAGCATAGAAGTCAAGGAAGAGAATATTTGCAATTGATTTCTGAATTCTACAGGTGCAAACTGTAACAAACAAGCCTAAATTTTACATTTGCTTGCTTTACACAAAGAACATCTGTTCTTTAAGTAGCCAACAAAGTAAATATACACAAATATTGCAATATTGCGTAATTATGGTAGATGATGTCATACAACCATAAGTATATTAACACACCTGCACTACCTGTTGCAAGGCTTTCAAGCAAATCAAATTTCACAGTTCGCCATACGAGTTAACATATTCGTACAGACTGGAGTTCAAGACCCTAACTGCAAAATCCGCATGACACGGTTCAAGGGCCAAGTGGCCCGATCTTGGCATAGGTATGGGTATAGGTATAGGTAGTAAAAAGCCGCGCGCTTTTGCTGCCCACATGCAAGAGACACAGGGAGCTGGTGTGTTATACGGTTCGGCGATTCTTAACGCTCATAGTTCCCCTTTGAACCCGCCCAGGCTGTGGACAAGCTGCGACAACAGTTGAACAGTTGAACAGTTGAACAGTGAAAGAAAGCCACAGAGAAGACAACAACAAAAAATACTATAAACAAAAAGGAACACCTGATCAAAATTTCAAATTATTACAACGAAATGGGCTAAACATAAGGACAAAACGCACACAGGCATAGCTCGTGCGCGAGTTGTTATCAGACACACACACACGCACACACACACGCACACACTATGAGCCATGAAAATGCTTTGGTCTAATGAGCACCACACTAAAGAATGAAAAACTTCCAACTTGGTCGCTATAATTACACGAGCTAAGAAAATGCAGCTCAGCTCTAGGGTGTATTTTTTGTTTTGTTGATACTTTTTGGGGTTGGGGTCGCCGGTTCGGGGTCATTCGAAAATGTTACATGCATATGCACCTGACACCGCCGACTCATTACTTTGGGTGCAGCAACGGATCGAGGAAGTTGCCGAGGAAATTGCCGCTGAGGAAGTGGTTCTTCAGCGCGTGCTGTTTGCCCGAACTTGAGGGCGAACTCAAAGTCGATCTCCAAGTCGAAGTCGCAGTCGAAGTCAGCCAAGCGCCGCATCAACTTCAGCAGCGGCATAATTTGGTCGCGGTTCGCTGCTGCTTCTACTCCTACTCCTGCTCCTGCTCCTGCTGCTGCTGCTGCTGCTGCTGGTGGTGGCAGAACTAACAGTTTTCCCTAGCGACAATGACCAGCGAGCGGAGCAACCCTTGTGAGTTTTCCCTACACTCAGAAAAACTCTATGCTCTAATATATATAGAAAATGTACGTACAAGAAATATCATTTGTAGTTTTAGGAAATAGTTTGTAGACTTTAGGATAAAAAGCAGAAAAGTAGAACACAAAGCCAAAAGTATGATATTTATATATTTTATATTTCTGAATTCTTTGTGGTTTAAGAAAAATTATTTTTAAATGCATGTACTCGCATTTTATTTTATGTAAAAGGAGGTTTTTTTAGTCATGAGTATAGACATATCTTTTCTTTTTTATAACGTTTTTTCTATATTTATGAAACTAAAAAGAAATACATATGTTTTAATTTGCTGTAATTTTAAATTGTATACCTGTTATTTACAAGAATTTATTGCTGTTCTTATAGAATGTCATTGTAAATGAATAAAAAGAATCATTATACATTATAATATACAAATGAAAGTGCCGTAAAGTTTCTGAAAAGATAAACGAGTTGTTCTTGTCGATTTTCTCAGTTTGTATTCGTTGTTTTTCTCAGTGTAGCGACGAATTGGGCGCCAAAAAGTGCAGCAGTCAATGACATTAGCTAGCTAGCAAGGAGCTGCAAGGAGCCGAGCGACATATGCTCCTTTGGCTCGTGCCAGCACATCAGCATAACAATTAAACAAAAATATGCGCAGGATAACAACAACAACAGCAACAACAGGAGCACTTTGCTAGCCCAAAAGGTGGCTGAGCTCATGTGGGCGCGCCTTTTGCCGTTTGCCGTCTTGTTTATCTTTTAAACTAGAACAGGGTGGCTTTTAGTGTACAGCCGGCTGGGCAGTTTTAAGGGTTAGCTTTGAGGCAACCAACTGACGCGCGCGCCCACCTCCTGCATGTCCTGCATATCCTGATAATGCAACATATAGCACCGCTGAGTCATGGAGCGAGTTTTCGTAACGGTCACGCACGCAAGGATCATATGGCTCGCATGTGTGTTCGGTTGTTATCCTTAGAGCAAGGCTTGTTTGCCTAGCGCCTAGCGCCGAGCGCCTTGTCGCATTCGAAGCTTCACGCAGCGCTGCCCTTTTGTACACCACTGTACAAAAACGTGGTAATTACTATAAATGTGACCAACTGACTCTCGACTCGCTAACTGTGTCCTGAATCGTGCAAATATGCTGGGCATATGTATGTCTGCATCTGGTGGCCATGCTGCTTCTGATCCTGCCCGCTGCCCGCTGCCAGCTCTTGACTTTTGTTTCTCACATTTTTGCAATTATTAATTCAAGAAACAGGCGTTTGACTCTTGGTTTTGGGTGGTATGGTGCTATAGGCATTTCAGATATATAACCATGTGCTATGTTCTGTTATTCTCTTTTTTGTTATGGGCATTTTCACATTTAGCACCATGGGCGGGCGCGTTTTGTATCGAAAGTGCTCAAATTTGGGGTGCTTGCAATATGGAAATTCTGACTTGAGCAGCTCTTGGAAACAGTTAGTAGGGTACTATAGTAATACCATATGTACAGTGAATTCTAAAGTGTTGCTATACAAAATTGCTTTTGTAACTGCCGCGATGTACTATTGAAATAAAAACAAGTGGGGGAAGGATTATCTTCGGCGTGCCGAAGATTCTATACTCTTTTCGAGCCTATAGGCAATTTTCACTCTGCCAACTGCACCACTGAAATTTCATAAGCTGTACAATTTCGTTTTGTCGCGTAACATTTTTTTTTTGCCAGTTGTATAGCAGCTATAAGATATAGTGATCTGATCCGGCCGGCTCCAACCAATGTGATGTCTTTTTGAATAATAAGTATCAGTGCAAAGTTTCATCGCGATAGATTCTAAAACATGGGATATATGGTCAAAACCGACTTCGAGTTGTATGGCAGCTATAAGATATAGTGATCCGATCCGGCCGGCTCCGACCAATGTGCTGTCCCCTTGAATAATAAGTGTCTGTGCAAAGTTGCATCGCGATAGCTCAAAAACTGAGGGACTAGTTTGCATACATACAGACAGACAGACAGACAGACAGACAGACAGACAGACAGACAGACGGACATGGCTAGATCAATTTGTTTTGTTTTTATAGGCATATTGGCAGTAACTTTTGGGGGTCTCAGACGCTTCCTTCTATGCGTTACAAACTTCAGGACAAACTTAATATACTATTTTCTTCGAAAAGAGTATAAAAATCACACATTTCGAATACGAATTTAAGTATATTTTCCACAGGACTCGAAATCGTTTTAAGTCCGAAATACTTTTGGCATCAAATTAATCTTAAATTAACTAATTAATAGTTACTTTTAGCTATACAGCTGCCTAGGTGACAAATTTTGATCTAGTTATAATCAATTTCAACTGAAGCTTTACTTTTTAAGGATCAGATCGTCATTACTCAACCGTTTATAAAAAAAAGAGATTAAATGTAACTGCAAAGCATTTATTTACTTTATATTTAAGAACAAATAAACTAAATCAAGATCAAATGTAGGTTTTTGGGATGCAAATAAAGTATATTTCATATATTTTTCAACACCTAAGGAATGCTTAGGAAAATACAATTGCATTGATCAATATCTTCTTGAAAGAAGTAAAATGAACCGCAAAATGAACGCAAGCAGTGTCATAAACATTAAAACGAGCATTAAACTCATGTTAATCACAATATTCCCACATTAAATGCAATTTGTAGCTGCTGCTGCTGCTGCTGTTGCTGTTGCTGTTGCTGTTTGCTGCAGTAGCAGGAAGCTCGCATCAATGAGCACTTGGCAGGATTCGGCTTGCGAGCACGTAGCGGTCGCAATGAAACCATATACCCAACTAAATATGTATATGCGAGTATTGTTGGGCTATAAAGTGCAACATGTGCACATTAAAAGTTGCCAAAGCTATCGAGTTACGCAGCGCAGCCAAAGGAGTTGCCATTATCTGTATATATATATATACTTCTCTATATGCATATGTATATAAGTAGGTCGATAGTCGGAGCTGGCGTTAAGATAATAAAAAGAAGAGAAAAAACGCAACTGCAAGGATCTGTCAGTGTGTGTGGCTTCCCACGAAGTAAGGGGCTGTTGCCATTTAGCAGGACGAGCGCAAAAATATTGATCTGCAATAAAATTGAACAAGTGCACATAAAAATCAAACTAATAGTCCTTGTCGGTTGGCCTGTCAGGCTGGCACTTTGTTTTGGTCCAAGCAGTGGGAAACCGGCATAATCCAGTGCACAAAAGGACCAACTCGAAGGCAATAAATTGCGTAGACAATGGCAGCATAGCAAGAAGAACAAAATCAGTTTGTCTTATCGTACAAATGCCATCTCTCACCTTTCATTTTGTCAATTAGTTCAAGTGCGCAAGGACTCGACTACCTGCAGCAGGTGCCGATCCCGATCCCGATCTGGCGAAGGATCGCAATGCCTGATAGTTATTGTTGTGCTGTGTGCAGATTTATTGGCCAGAAATCAATAAAATATTTATTGTCTATTACGCGACGCCTGGCCGCTAGGATGTGGGCGTGGGCGTGGGCGTGGGCGGGGCCGACAGGAGCACTTTTTCCAGCACATGTTTTGCGGCATTCGCTGGAGCGGGTGGGTGGGCGTAAATGAACAGTTAGTCAGTCAGCTGTCTTTTGGGCACTGCACTGGATGTGCTGAGTGTCCTGGCAAGTGCAGCAAGTGCGCACTTAAGCAGCACGAAACGTTTTGCGATTAGATTTGCTGCAAAGGAGTGAAAGAAATGTGCATGGCAAGCGCAGCGAGTGTCGCACTGGTGTCCTGTGCGAGTGTCCTGCGACGTGCGCTCGCTGGGAACAAAGCGCTGCAGTTAATTGCAAAGCCACCAACTGAAAGGTAGACGCGCAACGGGATAGGCGCCAGCCAGGACAGCGCTTAATGAGCTCGATGTCTGTGCACAGTGCAGAAGAGGACAAGAGGCCAACAGGACAACAGGCCAACAGGACAACGGCAGGCGCAGGAGCACGCTGCGTGGGTTAGGCGCTGGCGCTGACCGTGCGAAATTTGCGACAGGATCAACAGCGAGCACATGCTGACTATTTGACACGTTTCAACATTGCATATATGCGCGCAGGATATGACTGTCAAATATACATATATACATATATATATATGTGCATATGTCCTCGACTTGTGTGGTGGCAAATCATAATCACTTCTTAACTCCTTCACGCCGCAAAAGCACTTCACAATGCGCGTCTGAAGGTCTCGCCTGCAGCCCAAACAAACTGCATTATATAAATAAATAATAGCCGAAAAGTATATGTATATAAGAGCGGTCCATTGTGCTGAAGACAAGGACTCGAGTCGGAAATCTGTTTGCCAGCTCTTGCTCTTTCAGTTTTCATATATTTGATTACTTTTGTTATTTCTCATAATATTTTTGCTCAATCCCGCCGCCAACTCGTTTGTATTTAGCTTCCAGGAATTCACGACCACACAGCCAACAACAGCAACAACAGCAACAACAATAGCAGCAACAGCATCTTTCATATGGAGGCGCGGCAAAACCTCAAACACAACCGCAACTTCAACCTGTGTGCATTTATGCTATATTTTTTGGGCCGCATGACGCAGTAGTTTGCTAAGAGATCCTTGCTTAATGTTTGTGTCCCTATAAATATACAATTTTGTAGCTGTGGTCATCTTTTGTCTTCTTTGAGCCAATGCAATTGTTTGGCAATTGAACATGTGTATTGATTTCCCGGGAGGTCTCTGTCTCAGTTCTGATCTCCGACCTCCGACCACCGACCACCGATCTCCGATCTCCGATCTCGACTCCCCGTTTGCAATTTCATGGCTGTCCGAGAGGCAAAAAGGGCGGCACTGGCTTTTTTTGCGCGTGTCATGTGTTTTTACGATCTTATTCCTGCTAATGATCTTTTCAAGGCTGCCAACTCTCTAGAGCGTTGGCCCATAACACTAATGGGCATTGTTGCACACAACATTAGCTAATGCTGGCGTGTACCTCAAGCAGCAAAATACACGTATCCCTAATGGCAAGGTTTCCTTGAAAGTTTCGCAATTAAAATTTGTTAAGGATTGCTTGAGTTTTTTAGAAAAAATTCCCTGAACTATGTACATATATATACTGAACACAAAAAACGATTATTATTCTTAGTATTTACAATACATGTATGTGTAGTCTTTAAGCAAAAAGATACCATCGATTAAAAGCCAAATTTCAAGATTCAAAAGAATATTTTCTAAATTATGTACATGGTATTATAATTTGTTATAAAAAATAATGTTTTACAGATAAAGTTTAAGGTAAGCATGTAGAAATCACTAAGCCTTTCAGATCATCTTAAGATGTTTGATACAGCTCTTACTCTTTTACTTGAGCATTTATATTCCCTGGTTCCATGGCTTACCTGGAAATGAAGTCAAAAAGAGAAATACCGTTAATGGTCAATAAAGTAACCTTGATCAAATTTAAGAAAACAATAAAAACAACAGATGTTGTCGAAGTTTTAATAGCTAACGAGTTTCAGGCGAATTGACGGCGTTCATTAATTAGAATGCACTTGAGTAAATCGGCCATGAAATTGGAGCAATCTTGCTGACAGCTTTCAAATCAGGGCACATACACACATCTACATCTAGTATATGTATATATATATATATATATATATATATAGTATTTAGCTGGGGCTACACTCAAATTGCTCAATCAGTACCACATGCAAAGCATGTTCTGGTTCAGTTTTGGGCTCAGGTTCCAAACCAATACGGTAAATCACTGACGACATATGGTCGAAGTCGAGGTCGAAGGCGAAGATGATGATCATGGTCCTGTTGCTGATGCTGATGCTGCCCTTGACGGGTTGACCACTTCAAGCGACCGCGCCGCGAAGTCGACTCGAATTACACTACTTGAGCGACATTTGGGGTACTAAACTAGCCAGCGCCTATAATAAACACATAGCCATAAACAAGAACAGGCGGCAGCGCCAAAAGGATCGAATGAAAACCGTTTGAGGCTACCAGTTGATGTCCTGGCTGTCGTTTTGTTTTGATAAAATCTCAAGTAACTAGGCGCTGGACAGGCACTGATCCAGGCTAGGTCCTGGCTGCTCATTAGCAGGATACTAGTCTTGTTATTGTTTGGATATAGTCGCGACAACGACAGTAATTGTATTGTTGTTCCTTTTTTTATTTGCCAGTATCCTGGCTGCTGCAGGAGCTGACCTTTTTGAGTTTTTGTTTATGTCGACTTCTAAGTTACGGCTCATATAATCCGAAGAAAAGACCGAACAACATGTGTTGCAATCTTTCGTTTATATTCGAATAAATCATATAAATACTCATGCAGAAATAAACATAAAGTCAAATAACAAAAATTCTGCAGATTGTTATAATATAGTGACAATGGTTTGCCAAAATATTGAAACTATAACTAAACTTGATATTGCTTAGTTTTGTTAAAACATGATTAGTCTTTAACGCTTAGTCTTTCGACCAATCGTTCCTATGTCAACTATCGTTCCTAAGATAGCTTTTTTGACTGCAAATGCTGATCATGATTATATTATTCACACAGCCTCGAAGTTGTATACTTCAATGCGTTACAAATATTGCTGTAAAACTAAAATACGCTCTACAAGGGTATACAAATACTTTCAAATCATCGTCTTATAAAATTAAGGATAAGTTTTTATAGGCTCATCGCTAGCGTCAAATCCATAAGTCTTTGTTTATGGGCTGACTTTCAAGAAACGCATTTGGGGCATTGATTTTCCCAGGCTGGAGCCACATCACACATTTTGTTTTTCTTTTCGTTTCTTCTGGGTGTGTGCTGCTCCTTTGTTTGGCTTACAGAATGGATAGACAATTTGGTAATCTGTGAAAAAGCCAAACCCCCATTAAACCGCAGGCACTCTTAACTCGTTTTTTCCTATTCTTCATATTCTGGGCATACAAAACTCGTTACAGCGCCCTCCGACGTATCCAAAGACATGAAAAGGAGGCATCGCAAGCCGATCCTCAGCAGCGTCCACGTGCAGGCCGCGCTTCAGAGCTACTGTCGCCCCTCACCATCACCATCACCATCAACCTCCCCTCATCGCCATGAGCCTCACCCCCACCCCCGCTATGTAAGTATGTAACTGCATTGTACCTGTCCTCAACCTGTTTCCTAGGCATTTATCAATTTCCATTTACTGTGTGCTCAATTCCTATGCATTTGCCTTTGCCTTTGCCTTCGCCTTCGCCTTCTATGTCTATGTTTTTGGACTTGCCTGCGCCGTGTTTGTTTTCAATTTCTTTGCAGGAAATCTCGGCGGTTCTTATGGGTCTGACTTCCAGTTGGACTTTCCCCTGCAAACAGGTTCTATTGTTCTGTCCGCCTCTCTATGTCTATGTATTGCATTTTCCTCTATGCACTGACATTCGTTGCCTGCGCCATCTCCCTCTTGCACTGACTGCTCAGGGGAAAATTATATGTTTTGATTTTTAACGGAAAATTATTGCTGAGCGAAGGGTCCTCCAACCTGTAGAGCTCTCAGTAGTGCAGTACAAACAGTCAGTTTTTAATGGCACACTACTACCAACAGCAATCATCTAATTTTTAAGTAACCTCTTCAAAACTGATCTAATGAAGGGTTGCATTCAAGTTTCTCACGGGCCGAAGGTCAATCAGTTGCGAGGTCATTCAACCAGTTGATGGAGAGAATACGAAAGGGATACAGGCATACAGGAATATCAATCTGAAGCCTCCTCACAACATGATTGCTTTTTCATAACTATTGGATTTATGCCATTAGAAACGAGAATTTCACGGCTTGTTGGACGTGGTCCTTTTCAACGAGCATCGCCCGAAACGAGGCGTGTGCATAAAATATTTGATTTTAATCTACAGATTGGTAATACGCATAGCCTATAACTACTGCCTGCTGCCAAATCGATTGGTTACCGTTCCGCAGGACTCTTGCTCTGATGATATGATCATTACAATACACGTGTCGGCCCGTTTCAAGTCCCGACTACCGCCAAAAAGGGTAATTAATGATGGGATCCTACAGTTTTTGCATAGAGGCATAGAAACCGCAAATGAATTGCGGAACCTACTGATTTGATACGTGCCGCACTTTCGTACCCAGTTTTTGCTCATTTACAACTCATTTTTTCGAGACTCTGCAAAAGGCAATTAACATGCTCGCATGAGATTGCAGAATTATATGGCATTGATAGGTATAGCTACAGAGGCGTCTTTGAAGTACTGTTTGTAGGCCGAAGTCAGTTCTAACAATTAGCTCAAATATGCCGACATCTTTTGTCGAAAACTTTGTTTACAGTCGGTGCTATAATGGAAAAGTTCTACAACTATGATCATGTAGGATTGTACAAAAAAGGTTCGGCTATATACACGTTTTAACAAAAAACTCCAGTTTTCAATAGTTCAAAACATCATTTTTTCGTTTTATAGCTATAAACGTTGCTTAAGATTGGAATCCCTCGTGAACATAGACTTTTAAGGTATAACTATGTATATTTCGATTATATTATTGTTTAAAAAGATTCCGAATACAGACTTTTTGAAGACAAGTCAAGTTATAAACAAACAAAAAAAAACAGATTAAGTATACCTTATCGATGGAGAATACAGAAAAAGTTGATTTGCTTAATAGAAACACTCAAGATTTTATTAAAACTGATAGTAAACTATAATTCAAATGCAAAAGCGCTTCTTAATTCATATTAGAGTTACCATTAATTTTGTTAAAGCTTTTTAACTTTTAAGGATTGTACAAAACAATTACAATTATTCAATGCCAATGTATTCCAGTGTATTCCTTAACTCATATATCAAACAAACAGCCACACAAGAGTTGAAAACTCCCCATTGAATTCTAAGTAAGAACACCTCCAATACAAGAAAATACCAGGACTAAGACAAAAGGCATTGAGCTCCTAACACTCCATGTAAATATACATAAAACAAGACTTGATCTATGAATAGTACGGTCCTTTGCATTTTAGCAACAGAGTGTGAAAAACCATTAGCCGACTTTTCAAGCAGGCCGCGCTCCGAAACTGAAACAATAAAACTGAAATCAAAAACCTCTAATACAAACATTACGTAAGTCAGCTACTGTTAAGAACCAATGCGGCATTTCTTGAGAAAAACATAAAAACTTCCGGGCACTTGTGCAAAAAAACACAACAACAAAAAAGAAACTTGCTATGTTGCTATTCTAGACTATGATCTTGTTTCCAGGAAAGTGAACAATTTGTGCGTAATTTGCATAGCTCGAAGCAGGCTTCGGGACTTAGGGCGGCAACTGTTTGACGACATATTGCTCAATGGCACGGATCAATATGATTTGAATGGGAACAGGAACAGCAAAATGGGAGAAAAAAATAAGTGCAGATGCTAGATCTACATATATGTACAGACGATCTTTACTCTTTCGCTAAACAAAAACGAGATCATCTCATATGTGCACAAAAGCATTTCACACATTTAGGCTTCCAAATGAATGAACACCGTCGCAGGACGAACAAGGAACAGAACGCTTGTGTGTGTGGTCAAGTTAGGAGCTCAGGTTGCTAGTTACCCAGATCTAATATGCAGATAGCTGGCACAGCTGTGGTCTTCGGCACTGCCTGCTAACTGAACAGCTAAAGTTGCAGTTTGCTTAATCAATTGACAATAGGTTGAGCCGCAAAAGGATACGGCACCGCTGGGCAAGGATAAGCCTGCTTTAACTTGAAAATATTGCTAGAGCTCTGCATAGTCTTAGGGCTTTTTGTTTGCAACGAAATTGTTTTGTGGCATAACTAACTTGCATATTGTTTTGTTGCATCTCCTTAATGAATATAAAGCAAGCAATGTGTCTCTCTCTCTCTCGCTCTCTGTGTGTGTGTGTGGGGTGTGGCTGTGTGTAATATTGTTTCAGCAGCACGTACACCCACATGCCACTGCAATTCTAGAAAGTCTTAAGCCGCTCTTTGAGCCGGCCAGCGGTCATGATGTTAGTTTAAGATACCAACTACGAAATGCGCACAACATGCACACACACACACACATCACACACACATTGTCAGCACTAGTGCCTTTGGTTGTGGCGCGCAAAATGAACAGTTCGTTTCGAAAATCCTTTTATCAAAGGCCGCACGAACATCCTTTCACAGTAAAATTGCTTTGAGCCACAAAAAAGAGCGCCAAAAATACATATCCCTTTTGAGTCCTGTGTGTATGGCCGTGCTACCCGAGATAACTAATACATATGGATTTGTAAAACAAATTTCCAATAGATGCTATCATGCGCTCGGCTGCACCTCAAGTGCAACAGATACAAATGTATCTCAAGCAGTCAGCTGACTGATGCCTGTGCACGCTGACCGTTAGAAATCCTTGCAGGTTCCTTTTGTTGACAGTCCGGTGCACTGAAGCATTTATCAACGCCAGAGATATGAGACTTCAGATAGCCAGCGTGATGAGGGGAGAGAAGGGAAACTGGGTAGATAGATATCCAGTGAACCATTGATATTTCGTTCGACTTTCATTCGGGCGCAACTAATCCGAGTTTGCAATAATTATTGTTTGTTCCAGCAGCTCTGGCTGCCAATGGACGTTACAGTTACAGACGAGCCCTTCTTATAATGATGATGCGCAAAATGTTTGCTCCTTATCGCGATATCTCCTTTTTTTAATGGCAGCCAGTGTCCTTTTCTGCTCGCTTGCCGTAATGTATACGGATTTGTGTGCTGATTTTTGGCCACCGTCGTGGCGGTCAGATTAAAATCAATTAGCCATTAAATGAAACAACTCATTCGTATTTTGTTATTTGTGTGGGCCGAGACACTTGAGTTTCTAATTTGAGGTATGCTATCTGCGAATATAGTCAGTTCATCTTTGACAGCAGTAGAATGATATTTTAATTGTGAAGATTTTAGACTTAAAGGTTGATAAAGGTTCTATGTGTGGGTGATTTCTATGTACTATCTGATAAGTATAGATATTATTTTACTCAAAGGCATTACTTTTAGTAATATACCGATAAAAAATTTTGATTTTAAAACAATACTATTACTGATACTATTACTTATTTTGATTTGAATGGCTATCAAGACATTTATTATATGGCATATATATGAAAACTTATACACAACATTGAGAGGTAAAGCCTTTTATTACTCTTAGTATGTGTTTTAATATATAAAGGCTCATAACTTCAAGTGCATTGCTGGCCTAGAAAAGAGAAAAAAGTCTAAAATTATTCAGGGCCCAAAAAAAAATCATATTATGTCAAGAAAATGGAATGTGGCGCGGAAGACAAATTTCCCAAATTTCCTAAGCAGCTAATTTGAGCAATGGGTCAGCTAGTTACCATTACCGGAGGCAGCTCTAACGTTTACTGCCTATCATTAGGATTTAATTTCCTTAGAAATATTTCTGCTAACATTAGCATATTAAAAGAAATGAATCTACACTTTTACTACCTGCAGTAGGAGAAAACATTTTCCAATTAAGCCCTATTTCCGATACTGACTTCCCATTGTTTCTCCATAACTGTTTAATATTTTCAATGCATCATCGCTTAGAACTTCCTTCCGCCTATGTGACGACAAATCGGCTTATGAAATGTTTTCTTATTATACAGTATTTAGTTGTTGTTGTTGTTGTTGTTGTTGTCAATCTACAAGCTGTCTTGCTGGCTCCTTGGACAATGAAAGTAAACAAACCTGTGGTGAGGTAAATAAACTTGGCTGCTTGGACCCAGCTGAGGGCTCGATCGACGCCAGATACGACTCGAGAAGGAAAACAGCATTCTAAGAAATAGAAGAGTATGAGCAGAGGGGGAGGAGGGGGGCAATAAAACGAGGAGATACTCGTACTAGACAAACCAGTTGGTTGCGTGGCAAGCCGCAACACACATACAAACACACACACACACATAAGGGGCGCCCCTTTTTTGGTGCAATGTGGAGAAAAATCAGGAAAAACAGAGCGAGGACTGTACTTTTAGGCTGGATAAGACCCAGGCGCAGGCCAGGTCCAATGCATGGATGCCAGTACCAGTTTGGAGCCAACAAACAAATAAATAAGCGTGCAGCTAGACATAGAACGGAGAGAGAGACAGAGAGAGAGAGAGAGAGAGAGAGAGAGAGGCTTAAGCGTGATTACACAGTAAAAATGCTTGTAGATGGTAGAAGGTGAACGGATACGAGTACGAGTACAAACGGCGGAGCAGCGCGACATGCCTGGCATAATAAATAAAGGGGTACGAGCCAATGGGCAGGCGCAACAACAACGTTAAGTACAAGTGCTCTAGGCGAAGAGTGCCAGACTAGCCGATACCCTGACATCCAACATAAGGAAGAATTGGCTAAGCAACATAAACCAGAAGTAGAAAGTATTATTAATCTATAAGCCCCACAGAGTACTCAATAAGATATTGGCTCTAACCCAGATTAAGCAATAATCTAACTAAAACTGCCAGTACTAATCTAATTCTAATTGAAATAATGTTTTTGATGTTTTGAATCAAGTAATGCCCTTTACTCTATTCATTTTCATTGCATACAGGGTATTACAACAGCAACAACAACAACAACAAGAGCAGCAATGTGAATGCTTATGTATCTATGGGATACGGCTGCGATCGCCTAGGCAGCAAAAGGTGACTGATCTTTACAATTCGACACTTTGACTTTACAATCACAATAGCGAACAGCGCAATCAAAACAAAAAAATAAATAAAATCATCGACGTTGAAAACAGAGTTGTAAATAAAATCGAAAGGTGAGTTGAGGGCAACACGTCGCCGAAGAAGAAGAAGACATAAAACAAGTATCCAAAGTAAAGGATGCACGAACCTATACCGGACAGCCTAGCTGTATATACACATATGTATGAGTGTGTGTGTGTATGTGGAGGCAGGGTCAAGGTAAACAAAGATTTACCTTTATGATGGATTTTGCCTGACTGAGCGTGTTAATGGATTTTCTCTCTATCTCTGTCCAAGAGCAGTGAAATTCGAAGGCAATCAAAATCAGAGGCAAAGCTGCCATTTAAAAAAAAAAAATATATCTTCCTAAGTACAATAAATGTAAATGGATCTCGGGGTTTAGGTTAAGCCGAAACCAGTTTCGAAAATCGAGAAAAATGTATTCCCGCACCGCAGTGCACTGTGGCAAATGTAAAAACTTGTTGTAACAGCAGCAGTTAGACAGCTGCTGGCTAGACACCAGACTCTGGCTAGGATTCGAGCCTTAGCTTTTAGTTTATTGCAGAAAAGCTGAGCCGAGCCGAGCTAAGGGAGAAAGGGTGGGGCACCAGCAACCCCTTTTGACACTCGGGGCTGGCCAGCTTGTCAGTTTAGGTTGCAGATGAAATGTCGACGGAGCATTTTTATGATGGAATTATTACATCATTCATCTTCATCAACAATGACACAGACTCAAACTCAAACTCGAACTCAGACGCATAGTGAAACGTGCTTATCAACTTTCATAATTTGCATAGCTTTATATGCATGAGCATAACGGTAAACTTGTGGCTCTTTTTTGACCAGCTACAAATTGTCATGCGGGTTTTTCATCGTTGATGCCATGCTTTTGGGGTTGTTGCTGGGAAACACTAGACGTTGCCATCAAATCAGATATGCAACCAAATTAAATTTCATGTCAAGCCAAAGCTGTTTAGTTGTAAATTTAAATAAATGTCAACAATCTGCAGATCATAGTTTTATTCTTGTATGCGATTTTCCCCATTGTAAGCATTTGTCATGTTCTTAAGGGTTTCCTTAATTCCAAAAATTTGCCCAATATCTTCAACATTATTAAGCGCTTTTACTTGTCAAACTATTTTATATCATATTTTTAGACAATCTAATGAATTCTACCTTATAGTAGAAGACAACCCCACTTAGGTTTTTGGTTTATACTTTCCCACAGTGTTACCAATTGTAATATAACGGCTTTTTTCTCCACTTTGGCGGCAATTTCCAGGAAGAAAAGAACCCCAAGCTCAGGTCTTCAATTCACATGTCCCAAAACGTAACCGGACTCAACATTGAGGATTCTCTCACTTTTGTCCGGCCGCACACAGCGTAGGAAATATGAAACGGAAGCCACATCTGTGAAGGACAACGGCAGCGCCACTTTGCACAACAAGTAACAAGGATAAAAAAAAAGAAATACAAAAAAACGTTGTATAGAAATTCCTGAGATAATCAACGGCATTATCTGCCGATTATGTGTTGAAAATTCCATGAAAATTGCACACACACACACAAAAAAGAAACACCGACTGACTGAAGATTGCGAAATGAGAAAAGAGAATAATAAAAACTATATTGAACTATATCCGGATGATCGTCAGATGATGATGTCGCTGATGGAGAACACCCGAGTGGCGGCGCATCCGCTTCTCCTTTTGCAAATGTGAGCTCATCAAGCCCTCGGTCACTTGAGGCTTAAGCCGGGCCTTAGCCAACATTAAAAAACCAACGAGAAATGCCGCAAAAAACATAAGACATGCACCCAAGACAACTTTGCGAGAGAGGAACCCAAAAGAGCGAGCGAGATGGAGCGACATGAACGTGAGAATTTCTTGGTCGAATGTCCTTTAAATTTGCCTGGGATTCAGCGCGTTATAACCGCCGCTCAGCGCATTGTTCCTGAAGTACTTGTACAGATTTGCTAGTTGTGTCCTTATTATCCTGCCTCGGACGCATTGTTGCCGCACAATGCCTGGATATATTTTTGTAGATTTTTTACAGCGCTTCCAATGAATTCCATTCGCTGAATGAGTTCATTCCATGAATGAAATACACAATTTTGTTTGCCATTAAAGCGCACTTGCCGCTCTGCTCGTATACCCTGTAGTCATGAAGCGCATAATGGGAGGTACAAGCAAATACGTTTAAGAAGCCCATTTAAAATGTAACTTTTTCTATCAGTATCTAAAGCAGAGTTTAATTGATCAATTACAAGTTAATGTCAGTCGATGCCGGAGATTAAGAGAACTGCAAATGTTTATTTTAAAAAATAAATAAAAACAAGTGGGGAAGGATTATCTTCGGCGTGCCGAAGATTTTATACTCTTTTCGAACCTATAGGCAATTTTCACTCTGCCAACTGCACCACTGAAATTTCATAAGCTGTACAAAAACGGTTTGTCACGCAAAATTATTTTTTTTTGTTCAAAGAATATTTAATTCATTGCCAGTTGTGTAGCAGCTATAAGATATAGTGATCCGATCCGGCCGGCTCCAACCAACGTGATGTCTCTTTGAATAAAACATGGGATATATGGCCAAAACCGACTTCGAGTTGTATGGCAGCTATAAGATATAGTGGTCCGATCCGGCCGGCTCCGACCAATGTGCTGTCCCCTGGAATAATAAGTGTCTGTGCAAAGTTTGATCACGATAGCTCAAAGACTGAGGGACTAGTTTGCATACATACAGACAGACAGACAGACAGACAGACAGACAGACAGACAGACGGACATGGCTAGATCAATTTGTATTATCATTCTAAGCATACTGGCAGTAACTTTTGGGGGTCTCCGACGCTTCCTTCTATGCGTTACAAACTTCAGGACAAACTTAATATACTATTTTCTTCGAAAAGAGTATAAATACTTAAATTGAAAATGATTCAATTATAAAAAACTTTCTTCAATTAAATTTGTAAATTTGCATTACCAAAATTAGCACTAAGTAGCTGCGTCGACAAATTTGGCAGCAGTATGCTCTTAAAAATCCGACTACAGAGTATATCGTAGCGTATACAACAAAACATTTCCATTTGGTAAAAAAAACACATGACAGACGATCAGGCGTGAGAAGGAATTTGCGGCCTTGCCGACAACTTCATTAGAACACTTGTTGTTTTGGAGGTGTTTTTCTTACTCTTCATTGTTGGTTATATAACGTGGGTGGCAACTGGCAAACTGGCACACGTGACATGCCGACAGGAAGGATCTGCCAAGGATAACTGAGCTGAGCTGAGTTGAGCTGCATGCTAGCAAACAGGAAGTCGTGTAGCAGCGATTTTTGCGCGCCAAAAAGTGTTATGTAAATATTGATCCTTTATGGGAGGCACATCCGGCGGCCGTTCGCCTTGACCCTTTCGATAAATCAATGTATGCAAATGCAATTTCAGTGGAAATCGCACATTAGACAAGGCCTGCCAAAGCGGCAGTCAGCATTATGCAATGCAGAGCGAAGGTCGACCGACCAGGGCTGGCTGCAGGACTATTATGCCATTACGGCATTACAGGCATTACAGGCATTACACATCACATGGTGGCCCATTGACGACTACGTTTTTATGTATGTAGGTGCGAAATGACACATTTTGGCCGGGTCACGAAACCTGCCGCGTCATTCACACCGAGCTGCGGGCACTGATGTCGGCTGTCTGATGTCGGCTGTCGGCTGTCTGTGCGTGCCTGGCCAGAATGGAAGGTAGGAAGTTAGGGAGGTAGGCAGGCCCTGGCAGAGAACGGTTAGTGCAACCTGTTGGCCAAGCCTTGCAATTTGTCGCCTGAGGCGACATTCAAACGCAACAGTTGCTGGCCAGCTGGGTTTTTGTGGCATTGAGCAAAATCTTTAGCCCGTTACTAAACAGTTTTCATTCACGCTTTTGCGACTCACTGGGGAAATGGGCTTGATTTCTTTGATACAGACTCAACGGATATATTATGAAAAACAAAAGAAAACAAAACAATATTTGTAAATTTCTGGCGAAAATATTATTTATTTGTGCATTTGTTTTTTAGTTGTTGCCAAATCATTTCCTATGCGAAAATAAATTTCTTGAATGTGAAAATGCAATTTATGCAATTTATGATTTGAATTTGTGTGTGTATTTCCCACCGTAGCGACATTTCATTGTGTACGTGCCCAGTTGTATCCTCGCAGCCTTGGAGGAAAACCCATTTCCCAACTGATGAAATTTTCCTGGAAACGCCAAACCCCAAATCGAAAAGTTAATACGCATTTCCAAAGACATTTTTACACTTGTCCCATTCATTAGGGCTAGCCGAACCAGAAGGGGGCACTTCAATTGCAGCAAACCTGTCAACATAATTAATCCCCGCCCATCCTTTGGCCGACAAATCAGCTGATTGTGATTGTACGTCGGCTTGCCTTTGAGCCCACATAAAAAGCAGAGCGAAGCAGAATGAGATGAAAAAATTATGAACAGTTCATAAAAAACGTAGGCCCCTGGTATTTTGTGCTCGACATTCCCAAGGCTGTTGTTGTGTTAATTGTCCAAGACGAGGACGAGAACGAGGACGAGAACGAGGACGAGGTCGTCATCATGCCAAGAACTGCGCCATTAACGGCAGCTACTTCGCTCCCACGGCTTGTCGCCTTGGCTCGATTCTGTGTTGTTGTTGTTGTTTGTTTTTTAGGCCATTTATACAGAAATCTTGCAACAAATCACGCGCTCCTTTTGTGGCTCTGGTCCTCAGCTGAGCTGCGTTTTTACCACTAATTTTCTTCGTTTTTTTTACCTTGTATAACTTGTATTTTGACCTTTATTTGTTTGTTGGTAAAAACAAAAAAAAAACAAGTGGGGAAGGATTATCTTCGGCGTGCCGAAGATTTTATACTCTTTTCGAACCTATAGGCAATTTTCACTCTGTCAACTGCACCACTGAAATTTCATAAGCTGTACAAAATCGTTTTGTCGCGTGACATTTTTTTTTTTTTCTTTTAAGAGTATTTAATTCATTGCCAATTGTATAGCAGCTATAAGATATTGTGATCCGATCCGGCCGGCTCCAACCAATGTGATGTCTCTTTGAATAATAAGTATCTGTGCAAAGTTGTATCGCGATAGCCTTAAAAACATGGGATATATGGCCAAAGCCGACTTCGAGTTGTATGGCAGCTATAAGATATAGTGGTCCGATCCGGCCGGCTCCAACCAATGTGCTGTCCCCTGGAATAATAAGTGTCTGTGCAAAGTTTTATCGCGATAGCTTAAAAACTGAGGGACTAGTTTGCATACATACAGACAGACAGACAGACGGACAGACGGACATGGCTAGATCAATTTGTATTGTCATTCTAAGCATACTGCCAGTAACTTTTGGGGGTCTCCGACGCTTCCTTCTATGCGTTACAAACTTCAGCACAAACTTAATATACTATTTTCTTCGAAAAGAGTATAATAATGCTGCCTGCGCCGCCCCAACAACAAGGCAACAGCAAACGGGCTAAGTGCATTTTGGTTTGATTCAGCGAAGGATCTCTCTCTCTCTCTCTCTCTCTCTCTGTCTGTCTGTTGATCTGTGACGACGCAATTCTTTGCCATTATCGGGAATAAAACCTGTGCTGGGGTTGCACTAGTTTTACTTTTTATTAGGATGCTAGGGCACTAATTGCGGTGTAGTAGAGTCTTGAGAAGGCGGCATTGAAGTTAATCATTTTTGTACCTGCGGCTTAGACAGTCAAACAGTCAGTGCAAACATGGCAAGAGGAAGAGAGCTGCGGAGTCCTGTCCTCTCCTGTCCTGTCCTGTCCTGGCAAATGGATATTGCTTCGATTTTCACAAGCCAATTTGCCGCTTTTGTTACCTTTTTCGGCGTTCTCGTGGATACCTTTGTGCACTGCATCTCGCTGGATCGTTATCAGTTTCTCTCGCATTGTGCTTTCCAGGTTTTAATGGCAATGGCATTTCATACTTCCTGTGAGAAAATCTATAGTTGATGGCCCAACAACAACAGCAACAGCAACAACCTTGGCATTAACTACAGCAATCACATCAACGACAACAACTTGCAGACGATAAAGCGTTTGCTCTGTGTGTGTGTTTCCATGTTTCTGTTGGGGAGGTAGGGGATATCACCCAACATGAAATCTACATAATGGCAGGCCCATCGCCCTGCCAAACGGGGAAACTAGTTCAGCTAGCAGAAATTCCGAATTACGAACCGGTATAGCTGCAATTCCCATACAGGATATCGCGCATCCTCAGCACCGCGGGGTAGCGCTGAGGTTGAGCTAAGGTCATGTCAAGGCTGCAACAACAACTTTGCATAAAATATTTGAAAATGTTTTCATTATGGTAAATAGATACACAGCCGGGATTCCCACAAGCCCAAGGGGTTGCCGCCTGTCCCATCTCCGGTTTAGGTCCTTCCAACTTGCGCTATATTGGTGATAAATTAGTTTAATGGTCGGGCACTAAAAAAAAAAAAGGCAGTCAACCGCAGGCAAAGCTCAAGGAAGTTGTTGCCCGAAATGCAAAGAGTCTTCTGTTTATACTCTTTTGGCGAAGCAAAATAGTATGTCAAGTTTTGGTCCTGAAGTTTGTAACGCATAGAAGGAAGCGTCGGAGACCCCTAAAATGTTACTGCCAGTATGCTTAGAATGACAATACAAATTGATCTAGCCATGTCCGTCTGTCTGTCTGTCTGTCTGTCTGTCTGTCTGTCTGTCTGTCTGTCTGTCTGTATGTATGCAAACTAGTCCCTCAGCTTTTGAGCTATCGCGATAAAACTTCGCACAGACACTTATTATTCCAGGGGACAGCACATTGGTCGGAGCTGGCCGGACTCGGAGATACTCTGAACCTAGTAGCTGACATACCATTCGAAATCGGTTTTGGCCTATATCCCATGTTGTGTAATCTATCGCGATGAAACTTTGCACCGACACTTATTATTGCAAACTGAGACATCACCTTGGTTGGAGCCAGCTGGATCGGATCACTATATCTTACTGAGCTGCCACACAACTCGAAGTCAGTTTTGGCCATATATCCTATGTTTTTTAATCTATCGCGATGAAACTATTGCACCGATACTTATTGAAATTCAAAGAGACATCACATTGGCTATAGAATGCGCGGCCGGATCAGATCACTATAGGTTATAGCTGCTATACAACTGGCAGTGAATTGAATATTCGGGGGATTGAGGGTAGTATCAAAAAAGAAAAATTTGTTACATGCGACATAACGATTCGAGATTGTACATGCCTATGAAATTTCAGTGGCCTGCTAGCTCGGCAGAACTTGTAAGTTATTGCCCAAAATGCTGGTCTCGAAATCGAAATGTATCAATAACTCTTGAACGGCACGACCGATCGATAAATCCTTCACCAACTTGTTTTTGTCCTGTTTTTGGCGGCAAAACCTATGTTCCAAATGTGAAGTCTCTGGCTCTTGTAGTCTCTGATATCCGCGTGTTCATACAGACAGACGGACGGACGGACGGACGGACGGACGGACGGACGGACGGACGGACGGACAGACAGACAGACGGACATGGCTAAATCGACTCGACTGTTGATACTGATCAAGAATATATATACTTTATATGGTCGGAGATGCTTCCTGTTACATACTTTTGCACAAAACCATAATACCCTTTTTACCCATTTTTAATGGGTTCAGGGTATAAAAAAAAATGGGAAGAAAAAAAGAGTAGATGTATAAGACAAGAGAATCACGTAGTGGAAATGTTCGCATCGCTGATTCCATATAGAGAGACCGGACAGTACAGTGGACATCATGTGTACTACGGTTCGTGTACTACATGACACAATTGCAATTGTTTGCCACACGCACGTGCAACCGGGAGTCGAGTGCGTTTTGCTATTGCTGTTGTTGTTGTTGTTGTTGTTGTTGTTGCAACGCCCATTGTATCGAACCGATACGATTATATATGTATATAGTCTGAATGTGACACTTTTCAATGGGCTACGAGCTACGAGTTACTTTGAATACACTCGCATTCATTGTCCTCCTACGTTGCAGAGCAAGTGAATATACTATGCACTGACAATGGAGTCTTTATCTTTCATTTTGTAGCTCATTTGTAGTTGTTGTTATCTATATGATGTAGGGCGTTGTGTTGTTGCAATTTTAGCGTAATTTTATTGTTATTTATTGTATGGAATTGGTTTTTAAATGTCTTTTGTTTTTTTTTTAGGCACAGGTGAACTGCGTTGCACTGAATGAAATCCTAGATGGAAAGGAGTGGGAATTAAGGATAAAGAGATGCTATATGGATCTATAGAAGCAGTGAATAGCACAACAATATGATTTAATTCACCCAATAATAGATAGTATTTAAGAAAGATTCATTGCTAATTCATAAACAAAGATTCATTGCTAATTCATAAAAATTATTTTTGAGAACAGCCTTGAAATTCACAAGATTGAAATGCATGAAATATAAATAATATATTTATATATATCCATTGGTATGAATCCATCGAGTATATACTTATACCATACTAAATGTATACTGAACCAAACATTAATAGTCTATACTAAACCATTGCCTAGTACTATTTTAAGCAGTACCAACATGTATAACACAATACTTTATCATAATCCTACACAAAGCACCTCTAAGAAAAAGAATCCCCTCAAAGTTGATTCGTGGAAACTCAAGGCCAAACAGAAGCCTTGCTAATAATGGAAATATACCCCCTTCCTGGCAAGCTCTATAGCTATCTTTGTGCACTCAGACCTTTAAAAATTCTTTTATATTATGGATATTGTTAAGTTTTTGGCATGCCGCCTTTGACAATTTCTGCACAGTTGTCGTTCTAGCTGCCGTTTGTTTAACACCTCTCCAAAAAAAAAACCTAATTTTTTACAGTAGGCCAAAGAAAGAATGAAAGAAAAATCAAACCAGACCAGAACAGAACGGAACGGAACGGAACAGAGCTAAGCAACCTGTCACAATGAACTCTAGAGATGCTCAACCGCTTACATAAGAGAAATGCGTGCAGAGCGCGGCAGGCAACTCTTCAGTTTCGAGGACATCGACTGCGCGGCACAGCGGAGGCTTGACCTGAGGCCTGAATGAATACCTTGGACACCTTGAAATTCATATTTTCCAAACAGCAAATCCTCTACGCAATTTTAACACTTTTGTGTGGGCACTTGTGGACATCATTTTTCGGGTCAGCAAAAGCATTGTCAGTGGAGGCATAATAAAAATTCTAGTCAACGAGTGCAGTTTGAAGTGGCCGCGAGACACTGTGCACTGTGCACTGTGGGCAACGGCATCGCGTTTAGTGACAGTGGCAACTAAGTGCCTTCCACTTCTGGGAATAGCTAAACCTTTCAATGAATGATTTTTGGGTTTTGTTTTTTGGTTGTTGTATGAATGGAAAAGGAGTGCCTGTAACCGCTGAGGCAGTGACACAAATCAGAAACCATTCAGACAGATACGAGCACGAGAGTAGTATATGCCTAGGATACGATAAAAGGTATGCCGGAATGTGTGCTCTAAGGTCTTCAAGTATTTATAGATCGCCGACAAATTTCTTAGAAATTTTCTGTATGATTGTATTGTTTTTGTTTTTTTTTTTATCATATTTGTGAAATGTGCATAAGTAAATGGACGCAGCTGTGTGATATGAAAATATGCAAAAACATCACAATATATTTATGTAAGTCAATGTACGTTTAGCAAATAGAACTCGATCGGAGAGCAACATATTTGTATACCCTACATAAATTTAAGTCGGCAATGGATTTATAGAGATATAAATCCCATTATATACACATTTTTGATTAAATATAGAAAAAACATAAAATAATATATGTATATATACATTATAAATAATTTAAAATTTCGATAACAAATTTATTCAGATTTCATAACATATTAAGTATACACAAATATAATATATATGACCGTCTAGACCTAAAGATTGTAAAGCAAAACTATTTAATATACAAAAGTATATTTGTATCTTTAGAATAGCTAAACCCAATTTCTAGAATATTCATTTTAAATCTTCAAACTTCTTTATTAGCCCATGTAGGGTATTCAAAATGTGTCATACTGTGCTCAACTCTATATAACTACATATATACACATATGCAAGAATGTATTTAGGTATATCTGTATTTATATAGAACCACACTCGAGAGCATTTAGGCATAATTTGCTTCATTCAAAACCCAAGCACGCGCCGTGCTTAGTAAATATTGAAAAGAGTAAATAAAATCAAATAAATATATGTATGTACATACATATATACGTATATGTATATATCTTATGTACTCATGTCTGAATGACCAAAATTGTAGCGAATTGTCAGACGTTTAGCGATACTGCTTGAAGCACGTCGCGAGCATTTCCGCAGTAAGATCAAATATGATACTGTGCCACCAAAAATACAACACACACACACACACACTCACATCTGACATACATATGACATGTCAGTGTGTATGATCATATTATGTACATATTATGTACATATCGCACTCAAGGTCAGTGGCAAACGTCGACTGCTCAGCTTTCTTCAAAAGACTTGTGTGCAGCTTGCCGCCGCCTTCGGGCAGCCTTCAGATTTGCAAGCTCGCAATGTTCATTGATAAGCAACAAAGCAGCTAAAGCTGTTAAAATGCCCGTTAAATATGCACAAAAGGCAATAAGCAAAATCAGTTTCATTCATAAAATGCGCCTTATCAGTGAGAGAGAGTGCTCTTCTCGATGCGGGTCGTGCCGGGGCAGCGGCGGCAACGCTGCGATAACTTTTGTGACGTCACATAATTGCAGCTGGCGCTAATGTTTAAGCTGGCATTTGCAATTTCCGTTGCTGCTGCTGCTGCTGCTGCTGCCCAGACCCGCAGCACATGCCACCGATTGGCTACTCCGTCTCCGCCTCCCCGCCCCGCCCCTGCCACACTCTCCACTCTGCTCATTTGGCAGTTTCTTTTCGTTGACTTTGGGCAAACAGATAAGTGACATTTATCGACTTTTTACGCGCTTTTAAATAAGTTGAAATATGTTTGCGCACTTCTGCATGCAAACACGATCGTTTTGTTGCTCTGTATCTGTATCTGTATCTTGAGCTCATGTATCTGTATACTATATGCATTCGGTATCTACGCCCGCTGTTTGTTGTTTGTCAAACAGAATGCTCAACACTTTTATCAGCGGGTCCCTGTCCCTAATGCTGATTTCTTGCTATCCTCACAATTCACAAATTTTCACTAAATGCTGGAAAACATTTTTAACATTTTATCTGCAGCGATATGATGTCTTATCGACGGGTCAAGTGAAATTCGTTGTTTTCTCGCTGTTGTTGTTATGTTTTTATCTGTGCAAACAGCGGTGCAAGAAACTTTCAAATGTTTGTGCAGTCTTAGCAACATTGTTGCATGCCGAGTTTTCTTTCATTCCCTTCATTCATGCAATATTTGTCATTGATTTTTCGTACCTCGGATGTTTCGTAAGGCGATTTCATTGATGATTTACGATATGGTGGCTTAGCGATCATTTTATGCCGCTGAACTTGCCGCTGAACTGTGGAGTCGGTGTAAATGGTCGTAAAAGTCCATAGCAATTGTAAATCATGCTCTAATCATTCAGATTTCTATGCAACAGGTTAGAGTGTAATGTAATGTGACTGAATGTGACTTATCAAGCAAAAGTAGATACTAAACAAGTGGGCAAGGATTATCTTCGGCGTGACGACGATTTTATATTCTTATCGAGTCTATGAATAGATTTCACTAGCTTGTATATGTTTTACATACTAGAGGTCACTTTTGGGGATTTTCGACGCTTCCTTCTATGCTCTACACACTTTAGCACAAAATTAATAAACTATTTTCTTCGTCCTGAGTATAATTTGGCTTCAAAAAATATTTTTGGTACTCTGACGACTTCAAACTGTCAACTTTGCCAAAACTGAACCGATTTTGAAGGTCCAAGCCAATTTGTTCATGTTTGTTTCCTCTATTTTTATTCTACATTGAAGTATATATATTTTCAAGGAAATTGGAGGGGATTGCTTTGAAAACATTGGATATATGGCCAAAACCGACTTCCTGTTGTATGACAGCTATAAGATATAGTGGTCCGATCCGGCAGGTTCCGACCAATGTGCTGTCCCTTTGAATAAGAAGTCTCTGTGCAAAGTTTTATAACGATAGCTCAAAAACTGAGGGACTAGTTTGCATACATACAGACAGACAGACAGACATGGCTAGATCAATTTGTTTTTTCTTTTAACTTTTGGGGGTTTCCGACGTTTCCTTTTATGCATTACACACTTCAGCACAAAGTGACTGTATATATTTACTTCGAAAAGAGTATAACCATCACAGATATCACTTTTTTAATCAGAATAGTGTAAAGAGTCGTGATATGATTATGTAATTGATTTTGTTGGAAAAATATAGTAGCATATTATTAACTTAATAAGTTTAATGAAACATTTGGTTATGTTTCCAATGTTTTTTTTTAAGTTGATACGTATAGTAAAAATATATCGATAGAATTTGTTGTTTAATAATCGATATCAAGCTATGCTCATTTATAGGTATCAGATGAATAAATTTAACGCTTTTATTTATTTAATTATAATAATATAACAATTTTTATATTCCATCTATTACAATAATTGTAACGACCGTTTCAAAGATTTTTTAATTATCTGCTAGTTTCTTATCTAATCTTAAATTGTTCCTGCCAATGCAATTACAAACCAAAAAAGTGCCCTAATTCGCCCATTCTCTGGACAATGCAAAGTGACACCTTACCCAAATCGGCCGTGAGAAAGTCATTGGCAACATTGCGACTTGTCTCTTCTACTGCATACACAATTATTTATTGCGTCATGCCCACGATTTGTCCTTACCAAAAATTGACTCCCACGCACGCCAAATGCATCTGCACTCTCTTTATATTTCCCATAGATGCTGTTGACTAGAGTGAGTTACTCTTTCAGATTTTGTGGCTCGACGGACCTTTCACTGGCTCAAGTGTCCGCACAAATTAGAGTGGCGAGGAACAAAGGATATGTCGTTCCCATCGCTGACCACTTGAGCATCTTTCGGTACTACGATGCTAGTTCTTTTCTTCGTTTTCTATTTTGGACGCATGGTAAACGCGTACTACTACGCGTGCACTTTCTTTGTGGCACAGTGGGTAGGAGAGAAGGTGCGCTGCAGCAGAGTATACGAAAAACATCAGAAAATTTGAAACATTTGTCTAAGAAAACACAGACAAGAACAACAACAACAAGAACAACAACAACGACACTTGAACCGTTTGACAAAGCCCAGAGACAATTCCACAATGGCCATTCCCACGATACTCCCTTACCTTGCAGCAGAGTAGGGGCTATCTAACGGTCGCACAATGCCCAGCAATTTTTTCGTATTTTTTTGAGTACAAGTGCAGAAACTGGAGATTGTTCGCATATAACTCATGCTCTATCCGATCCGAGACTGTCTCGTTGTCGTAGCATGTGTACACTTGATATCCTGGCGTGTTTACATTTCCAAATACTCTTTCTTTCTCGTCTCTCGACTATGTATTTTACTATTATTACTATTATTATTATTGTAGCGCTGGGCAGCCATATATTCCTTCTTTCTTGTGCGCACGGTTTGCCATTAAGGTGACTTTGGGAAAAATCTTCACACACTCTCCGGGTGTCTCGTGTCTGTGTCTATACAAGTGTGCGTGTGTTATTGTCTGTCGGTTGGACAAGTGACAGCATCGTTTATGGGCAATGCCAGCAGGTAATTTTTCAGCTTGACTTCACTCACTAGACGAATTATCGAATTATTCGCACGTGCATTGGTTTAGATTGGAAATTGATGGGCCAATGACTATAGGCCTGGATTCTACGAATCTATCTCATGCCTAATGAGGAACGATATAAGGAAAACAATGAAGTGCAAATTGCTGCAAAATTATGCAACAATAGAAAAGAAATGAATCCAAATATAGACAATTGAAGGCAAATAAAGATGATGTACATTAAATTTAGTTATGCAGATTTGCACAGATATTAAGCAAATTGTTGCATACTTTAAAGCGTTAGCAGTCAGCTAAGATAATAAGAAGATATACATATATCATCTTAATCGTGTTTAGTAAGAAGAAGCAAATAATTTATTTAAAACGGAACAACTTCTTACAGAATTAAAAATATATAGTAACTTTAACTTTAACCGGGGAATGCAAACCTGTGATAAAATTAAATACCAAAAAAAAATAGAGGATCGTGAAATATGAAATTTTGGAGTCTCGCGCTCGTCTCTAATCAGAAGCCCTGTAATAAACTTCAAGTAAGCCCCATTATGTATAGATAGCTAGCCTCCAGTCTTGAGCTCTTCATTCTCCAACAATTATGCTGCCAACACAATGAAGCGCATTTCCAAGAATACATCAAAGCAGAACTCCACTTCCTTTTTGGCGGGGCACTCCCCCTAAACAGGCAGCCGCAACTCAGCTGAACTCAAGTCGACTCGAGTCGACTGCACTCCAAACTAATCTCAATACTTGTGATCTGTGTCGTATGTTGAGCAGACCCCATTACCATTATACCAATATACCAAAAGCCGAGCATCACACCCCAACTCTTTTAGCACAACATAAACCATACGACGACTTCCTCATTTCCGTTTGGCGGGCGCTTGCTTCCAAAATACATATGTACATATTTTTCTCTCTCAATTTTGCCAGCACATTAATCATAAGAGTCCCCCCATTGAGGCTGCCAGAGACGAGATCCCAGACCCCTTTCAGTCACTACGCGTACGCATCTAATCTTTAAGATATTTTTGGGCATAGTTGGGTACTTCTTCTGCTTCTTTCTTTCTTTCAGTCTTTCTTTTTTTTTCAATTATTTCAGTCTTTATTGCCGACTAAAAGTTGACACTCTATATGGGCGGGGTCGGTGTGGAGGGGGCCGTGTGGCAAGGCAAGGCAAGGCAAGGCCTGGCAAACCGTCGTTATTTTGTATCAGTGTTCGTGCCACACCGACAGCAAAAATACGTTATGCTCGTTTATGTTGCGCCTCGTCTGCCGCTGCCGACGACGACGACGACGACGATGACGATGACGACGGGTTGAGCAGCGGCCGAGTGCTCAATGTTGCGCTCGCGCGCAGCAACTGACGTTCTCTTGCTCTCTTCCTATTACACTCTACTCTCTCTCTCTCTCTCTCTCGCTCATTCTCTAGCTCAGTGCACCAGCCAGAGCCAGGCAGGGGGGTTTATTGAGCACGAGAATGGGAATGGGAATGGGAATGAGAATGGGAATGAGAATGTGCCCATATCGCATTTTATCAAACATAAACACACACAACACACACGACACACACACACACACACTCGCGCACACGCACACACACACACACATATACAAATTGTGAGCCGTTGCGCGCCAGATTCTGTAACGGACAAAATTTTCTTATGCACCAAGCGTCGCTGTCGCTGTCGCTGTCGGCGTCGCTGCTGGCAGCGCAAACTGCCTCATGCTGAAATTTGTTGAGCCGCTTGCTCAGAATGCCTGCCCGCCGCCTGCTTTCTCCCCGCCTCCTTCTTTCTTTGCTATTTGCATAATGTTTCGCTTATTGAGCGGGTGTGTCGGCTGACTGCGTTTTGATACCCTGTACGCATTTCCAATGATCAGAAGGGTCTAGTGCTGCTGAGCAAATGTGTGTAAATAGCAGATGGTAACTGCTTCGACGCCAGAGAGTATCAATTTTCCCAATTTGCATCAACATTCGAGTTGATCTAGCAATTTCTATCTGACTGTATTCCTACTACACAATGTAGCTTGGAACGAAGTTTCTATTATACTATTGTACTAGAATTTGGTATCGTTAATGTGCATATTGTTATTAATTTAAATTCCACATTAAGACGGGAGTGCCCGACTAGGAGATACCCTGAACCCAGTTCTGACATCCATTCATACTTGCCTCATAGTGTGCATACATACAAACACACACATACCGCAAGCAGTGCAAGCGGTTTAAGCAGTTACGCTTGCTTTTCACTGAGCCCCACACAATGGAAAGTAAAATCTTAAATAACTTCTGTGTTTATTGTCCGATCTTTCTAAAGTTTTTAGGACATAACATTGCCATTGAAGTCGAAATTTATCGATAACTTTTTAACGGGACGAGTTATCGATAAAATGAAATAAACTTGATCTGTCCGGGACTATGAGAACTTATATTCCAAATATGAAGTCTATAGCTCTCGTAGTCTCTGATATCCGCGTGTTCATACAGACAGACAGAGGGACGGACAGACAGACAGACGGACATGACTAGATCGACTCGGCTGTTGATACTGATCAAGGATATATACTTTATATGGTCGGAGATGCTGCCTTATGCCTGCTACATACTTTTGCACAAAACCATAATACCCTCTTTACCCATTTTTAATGGGTTCAAGGTATAAAAACTTCTGGTAATTCAAATTTTGTTCTCTGGAAATTTTTCTCATATTTTCGACCTTGTCCGTATTCCCTACGAAAGTATTACTTTATTTGATGGCCACAGGGTATTTTGAAGCCCGCACTCCTGACTATAACACTCTTGTTGCTTTTGGCGCTGAGGTGAAGCGTGGGCCGCACTTTGCCCGATGGTGGTCCTACGAAACGTAGGTGGAGCCGTTTCCCAGGACAATAATTCTGCAATTGTAACACCCAGTCGAATGAAGAATGAAAAAAAACGGCTAGAGACAAAGCCAAAAACGGCGTTATTAGGGTCGAGCATTTTATGTAGGGGATGTGTCTATCAACCTGTCCATAGCTAGGGCCTGTAGGCCTTTGACTTTATTGTTTGGCTAGCGTGAGATCAGCACACGGCAGGTATGCTCCGGTCACTGCCCACTTGCCACTCGCAGTCGCTCGTGCAATGTGCTGATAAATGATGTTGCAACGCTCAGACTGAGACGGAGGCTTTGCCTTAGATTTTTGTCGAACATCATCAAGGAACGGCAGCACTTGATGATTTGCTGTGCCTTTGTTGGGACGCTGGCAAATGGGACAAAAGGAGCTCAGCTCAGCTCAGACTAGCAACACCAGCAACCAGTTGACGACCCACCAATACTCAGATATAAACGGCATAGCCATATCCAAAGCCAAAGCCAAAGCAACAACAGAAAGTCAAACAGGTTTAGCTACACTCCACACATAGAGCTCTGTGTGCTATCCACACTGCTAAAACTGCTTGGTAGGGTCCCAATTTTTCCCACATATCTCCGGCAACAGCTGATTGCACAAAAATTTTCCCAGCGCTCACTCAGCTGACTCGAGATTTCACTTGTTGTTTGCTTAACAGGACGACACCACAGGACGTGGCGGCTGCACAGATTGTCCACAAATGTCAAACTGTCTGCCCAACAAGGGATATCTATAACTAGCCGTAAAAAAAGTATCTCTTTGCCGTTGTTGCACTTTATTTGGAGTGTCAACTGCAGACGAGTGCGTGCACAACAGGATATTTGTCGACTGCGATCCTTTGCGCAGCTACTCCTTCGACTTTGTCTTCATCGGCCTGCTCATTAATTGACCAGCGCACATTGGCAACGATGAGAAAATTGGGAAAAGTTGTCTGCTCAAGTGTCCCATTCAAGTGCTGCGCTTAGATTTATGCACAGATAGGACAACGATAGCTCACATCCGAAAGGACCACTTTCCCTTAGGTATCGCATGTCAGTGGCGGCTATCTCTCGAGAACTGTCACCAGGACCAACATTTTTCGCCAAAGGAGGCGCTTAGCTAAGCACTTTGCGTTCGAAACGTTTCCAGGAATCCAAATCCGGGGTTTTGCGCAACAAGCGGCAACTCTATTAACAGTTAGTCACACAAGCCACACTCACACACTCACACGCACACAGGTGCCACGCCCACTTGTGTCTTTCCCGCTAAAACAACGCTCGAGCGAATATAACTTTGGCAACCTTCTGGACTTAACTGTCCCACGTTCCGCTCCCGCCCCTGTCCAAAAGTCGATTATGTAACGTAAGCCGGGAACATGAACAAGTCCTTCTCCGCAACGAGCATTCGCAGCATTCTTCAAGCGTATTGAGTTACAGGCGATGTCAGCTCAGATCTACATAGTTTTTCGGTTGGTTTTTGCGGTCAATCGAACTTTGCTTAACGGCTCCGATTTTCAACCCTAAGAAGTGAACTCGATGAGTCGTTTGGTCCTCAGGATGTCGTTGGTTCTTGTTGCTTTATTTACTTAGGATTGGGAAGTTCCACAAGTTGTGCAGTTAGACAGTTAGCCAGGACACTTCCTTCCTGGACTGGTCAGCAGCGGAAGGAAAGCCTGCTTAAGGAAACGGAAGCGTTTTTGGCTAGTTCCTGCACAGGTGAAGGCAGCACTGAAAGAACATGTCCAACACACAACTCTCTCTCAACCAGATATGAGAATCTTCTAGATATTACAAGTGATATACAATAATTCAGTGTTAAAATTATTCTTCATTTCTCTGGATCAGATCACTTCGGATTACTTAGTGAATTCCAGAACAGTCACTGAAATGTTGTTATAAAACCATCAAGTACACTATCAAAAACGACTCCCACACACACACACATATCCAAAACATATAATGGCCCAAAAAGCGTGCCCCAATGGCACACACCAAAAAGCCCAAAAGAGACGCCAAGTTTCGCGCCAAAATTGCGTCACACAGCAACAAAACGTTGGCTTTGGCTCTGCACTTTGGCGGTCTTCACACACACAAGCACAAGCACACAGACACACACACACGCACACACACTGAGAGAAAGAGAGGCCACATTCGCAGCGAGACTGGGAACCACACACATAACGATCGTGGCAAAGCACGATAACAAATATGAACTTCCCATTCTTATGCGATCACGAGTGGGAGACCGTAGACGCTGACACTGGAGGGGTTGGTAGTTAGGGGGGGGAGGGTGGTGCTCAGACGGAGCTGAAACTGAAGCCGAAAAACCGAATATCGAAAATCTCGCACAAACCAATGCAAAAGAAAACAAGTAAGAGTGCTCTAGTCGGGTGTGACTGACTAGGAGATACCCTGAACCAAGCTCTTACATTCATACTAATCTATCAGTGTGTATACTACATGTAATGGAAAGTAAAATCTTAAATATCTTAAATTGCAAGTTCATAACTTCAAAAATGCATTTTTTCCACTTTTGGGGGCTGGTATCCAAATAGTAAAATATATGTAATATGTGTATGATATTCAAGATTATACATGCCCAATTTGGGGCCTCTAGCTCTTATAACTTTCAAGTTATGCCAAAAGACACTGGTCTAAAGTCGAAATTTATCGATAACTTTTGAACTGGACGAGTTATCGATAAAATTAAATAAACTTGATCTGTCCTGGCACTACGAGAACTCATATTCCAAATATGAAGTCTCTAGCTCTTGTAGTCTCTGATATCTGCGTGTTCATACAGACGGACAGACAGACAAACAGACGGACATGGCTAGATCGACTTGGCTGTTGATACTGATCAAGAATATATATACTTTATATGGTCGGAGATGATTCCTTATGCCTGTTACATACTTTTGCACAAAACCATAATACCCTTTTCACCCATTTTTAATGGGTTCAGGGTATACAAAAAAACGAGCCAAGCGCTCAATTTAGCTCTCTAATCACGCAGAGTTTGCACTGCAAATTCCTGTTGGGCAGTGCCTCCTTATAGCGTCTGCGTCTTCGGAACAGGGTCTGGACAAAGTTCTTAGCTTTCGCTTGTGTCCATGCGAGCACTGTGTGTCCGCATGTCCTGATGTCCACTCCTTGTGTGTGTGTGTTTGTGTGTGTTGTGTTGGCCTGTTGAAAAACAATTCGCCGAAAATGTGTCTGGCACGTTAAATGGGCTTTGGGCAGGTAACTTGCAGTTCTAACCAGACAGTGCAACAACAGGAACCACAACAACAAATACCATTGATCAATGGCTTAGGTCTTTGATACGTCCGCGATGGCGATGGCGGTGGTGGCGTGCATTTGGGCATCGGCTTTTGGTGGATGTCCCATGGAATGCTGTGCCACCAGTTCTCGATATGCTTCAATAAGGAGTTGCGGCACAACAACAATAAACAAGCACGATTGCTGCTGTTGTCAATCGCTCTCAACTGCAAGATACTCTTTCCCAAGTCCTGACCAAAACAGCTGAGATAGATTCGAGTCAAAATGGGCCAAAATAACAGCTAACGATACTAAAAAGATAGTGGACTCGATGCCTAGACGTTTGGCAGAGGTCCTAAGGCGAAAGGGATACCCAACTAGCTATTGATGCTTAATTGGAAAAGTTATATTAGTTAAAACACCAGACTTTTGCGGGTCCATTTTTTTCGCATTTTTTGTTAAAAATATTATTAAAAATACATCGGCTTTTATATAAATATAATTAAAAATATAGTAATTAAGAGAAAATAAAAATCTATATAATGGAAAAAACTGGAGTGTAATATACATTGTAGATCCGAAGATATTTAGACCGAAAGTTGAATTTTAATTTTTTTTTTGCTTGTACGCAGAGTTTTGCGGACAAGTGTAGCTATCATATTATATCAATGGTTTTTCATTGAAAGAGAGAGATTGGCTATTCTCATGGACAATATTCTGCTACCTATACCACTGTAAGCTCTAGGGTTTAACCTAGATCCAAAATAGTTAGTATCTTCTGCTACAAAGTTAAGCTGTCTACTCTTGTAACTATATCGACTAGTAACAGTGAAAGCAGATAACTGAATTAAAATTTGCATTCATTCGAAATGGATTTAATAAAAATATATAGTATAAAATTTAAAAATTAAAAATAGCTTAAAAATTGTAGGAAACTCAAGCATACGTACGTTAGATAGTACCACCTATTAGTACCTCACAAATTTGCCAGCAATCGCTTCAAATGCAACAAAAAGTGCATTAGCCAAGCAGTAACTACCCAGCCAACCCTTTAGCGAGCAGTGTATAAAATGTTCCTGGGAAAAAATGTTGCACAACTTTACTACCTGCCATGGAGCAGTAAGCGACGACAACGATCACATCCAATCTGCGGAGCTGCACAGAGCTCCTCTTCCCGTCTGCTGTTGCCACTCCTCATCCCGCCAAGATTCATTAAGTGAAAAGTTTAAAAGTCTCAAATTTTTCGTTCATTCGGCTGCTCAGTGATTTTTATGGGCCGCCGCTAAGTTTTGCGTGTCTCAATGGGCTCCAAGCGAGGCCAAAAAAAAAAGGAACACATTAGTCCTGAAGCTTTATTACAAATTATGCGTCGCCTTCTTCAAAATGTTCAAAGGTTTGCAACGCATCTTTAGTTTTTTTTTGGCGCTTTTTACAATTCAAACTCATAAAGTTGTGTGCACAAGTGTCTGCGTGTGTGTGTGTGTGTGTGTGTGTGCTATAAATGTAGATGTAGACTGCTGTCTGACTATCTGACTGTCAGTCGACGGCGACGGCGCCGATAAGCGACACACACAACACAGCACACACTCGCACACACTCGCACACACATGCTGAGAGCAGGCGCAAAAAAAAATGATTTTTGTAGGGGCAAAAATATGCAACGCAACTGGTTTATCAACTTGCATTTTGGCGCCAAAATTTCTGCAAATCTTTTTCAAGCCCTGCGCTTTGCACGCCCTTCGTGCCACACACACACAAACACACACACACCATATAAACATATATATTTATATATATGCTATATATGTACATATGTATATGGCATAGCCTTTATGCATACAATTTTCGTTTTTATTGGACAAAATTAATTGGGCGCCAAGATAGAGGCATTAAAAGCCACTTTAATTTGCGAACGCACGCACGCACGAAATGTATCTGACGGATACAAACGTATCCAAGTGCGCCAATTGCTAATGAATTTGTACAGCAAACAGGTTCAGCCCACACAGGCTAGATTGCACAGCTTCCTGCCTGATTATTTGCGGTCAGCCTGCAGCGAATTGGCAACAATGTTGCGCACACCCGGCTGATAATCGATCGTTAGATATACATATATATATATATATATACATATATATAGATGTATCTGTAAAAAGTAAAACCATACCTGATTGCTGCCGCATGCGCGTCATCATTATGCGGTTTCTGTCAGTCAGTCAGTGCAGCTCATTCAGAGCCAATTCCTTCTTTTTTTTTTTGTGGACAGCGTAGATCCTTGACCATTGTTAATACCAAAGCCAAAGAATGCAGCATCGAAAACCGTAAAACTATTGATTCTTTTGTGCATTCACTTGCTTCCTGTTTTATATACATATATCCCTAGCCACCAATAAAGAGATTTCCTTCGTTTTTTTTTTTGCACACTCGGCCAATTAGTATTAGTGGCCAGTGGTGGTGGTCCCCGCATTGTACCTGTCCGTGTGCTGCCGCAAAAACCAAACAAATTATGTGATTAACAAATATGAGAGATAGGACCAAGCGCTTTGTTTGCACCCGAGAACTCAACGGAACTCAAAGGAACTCAAGCAACTCAAAGCAACTCGCAGGAACTCGCAGGAATCTCTGAGAAACTCTGCTCTTATCGGTGAGCGCGTTGTTTAGCGCTTAAACAAGCGCCCATTTGATAGTAGCCCATGCTGATATCAACAGGGTTCTGGTTTCTTTTTCAATGCAATGCCTCTGTGTGTCCCGTGGGAATAATAACAGGCCGAGCATTAACTCATGTTTAATATGCGTCCGACGTTCGCAGCACTTCCGAGCCGCCTTTTGAGTTATTTATGATGAGGTTCCCAGTCGGATATTCGGCTCGAAAGCTATCCAAGTGAATGTAATCAGTTTATGTATAATAAAATGGTCAAAATGAGCTGCTTTACTCGAAACTCAGGGCGTTGGATAACGCAACCATATGGCACAGACTTAATTTCTTTCCGTGTAAATCGAATCAAATCATTTTTATATAAAAAAATAAAAAGGTTTTCAATGCAGATTTCTCTCTAAGAACTTTGCTTGCAATTAAATCACTGATTTTTATTTGCATACACATACACATGTATAAATTTGTATGTATGTATGTGTATCGAAAGTAATATAAATCAAAATCAGTTGGCCGAAGTTCATAAGATTGCTATAACAATCATAAGTTCAGTGGATTTTGCTGAATATATATCAGCTTCATCCATGATGAAGGCATTTCAATTGGATTCCCAACTTAGAAGACTGCAATCAGTTTATTTTCAAAGCGGAGTAAAAGAGTGATACTTAGAACTGGTATACAAGACATTAGATAATGAAGACACATGCCACACACAGATAACCCTACAGTTAAGATAACTTCAGCTACTTGTGTGTGTTTGTATATCAAAATAAGTGTACCTCCCCTAAGCAAAGAGACCAACATCATTTAACGCTAAACGCTCAGCTAAAAATAAAAGGAGCAAATCAAATGCCTGCACGCCAACGCAAAGATGTGCAAAGAGCGATACATAGAAAAGATGCAGGACAAGTTTAAGAGCAACTCCCCACACACACACAGCACACACAGCACACACACACACACATACCAAGACAGAGTCGTGCATTTAGTTATATGGGGATAGATACACGGAAAACTCGTATTTCTGCCGCCAAGCCGAAAGGTCAATGCATTTAGTTAATGCACTGCAACTACATGTGTGTGTGTGTGTGTGCGTTGTGTGTGTGTGTGTGTGTACGTTGGAGCTGCAGCCCCCACACAGATGCGATATTAATATAAGCCCCGGGTCTGCGCTGCAGCTTCAGCCTCGGAATATATACACATAGATGCGGCCCCCATGGCCCTCTGGTCCGCATCTAAGGTTCAAGCAACTCTACACACTCTACTGCCTAGCAGAGCTGTGGAGACATTTCGTTTTCGTGTGGGCACCAGCATCCACATTACTAACACATGCATAGATATGTAGATATGTAGATATGTGTGCATGTGTGCGCGGCTGCCTTCTATTTTTTGTAACGGACAATGGAGAAAACCACTCGATTCGAAGGCATGAAGCAATTTAGAGATTTCAAGGAGAGTTATCATTAGGGGGTAACGAACTGAAAATACTCTTGCACATCTATGGCAATCAGCGATAGCATATTCTCATCCTGTCTGTTCATATAATATAATGAAATAGTAGTCAGATCATAATAAACTTTTGCCAACATTATTTATTATTATTATTACTGCAATATTTTTTTAATATTATGTTTATAGTTACTTTAGTTTTACTTTAGTTTTTATATCCTAGTGTATTAATTACAATTTCCCTATGTATTACAGATAGTTTCTTTGACAACTATATGCTATATCTACTTTAAGACTGAAAGATCAGTTTGCATCGAAACAAGACAATCGGTCAAATAGCCATTTATTAATACAGCCTGAGAATATTCCTATATACTATTCAGAGTTACCACCCTCAAAGTGTTACAAATTGCGAGTAGTATTTATAACAGGGTATATGCTATATAGATAGCTTTAAGACTGAAAGATCAGTTTGCATCGAAACAAGACAATCGGTCAAATAGCCATTTATTAATACAGCCTGAGAATATTCCTATATACTTTTCAGAGTTACCACCCTCAAAGTGTTACAAATTGCGCGTAGTATTTATAACAGGGTATATTCTATATAGATAGCTTTAAGACTGAAAGATCAGTTTGCATTGAAACAGACAATCGGTCAAATAGCCATTTATTAATACAGCCTGAGAATATTCCTATATACTACTATTCAGAGTTACCACCCTCAAAGTGTTACAAATTGCGAGTAGTATTTATAATAGGGTATCAAGAAACAGTGTCGCGTGTGTCCATTGGGCAACCCTTGTCCGAAACGCCGCCAATATTGTTGTCAACACAAATAAACATCATCATCTGATTATGAACTGGGTCGGGCTGCCTTCTAGGGTTTTAAAAAGTATAGGCAAAACGCAAAAAAAAACAAGTAAGAGTGCTCTAGTCGGGACTGCCCGACTAGGAGATACCCTGAACCCAGTTCTGACATCCATTCATACTTGCCTAATAGTGTGCATACATACAAGCACACACATACTGCAAGCAGTGCCTGCGGTTTAAGCAGTTATCTTGCTTTTTCACTGAGTCCCACACAATGGAAAGTAAAATCTTAAATAACTTCTGTGTTTATTGTCCGATCTTTTTAAAATTTGTAGGACATAACATTGGCTATAAAATGTGTGACCAAACCAAATTGCAAGGTCATACCTTCAAAAATGAGTTTTTTGAATTTTTGGGGGGATTTGGGGGTGGTATCCAAAAAGTGAAAAATTTGCTACATGTGTATGCTATTCGAGATTATACATGCCAAATTTGGGGCCTCTAGCTCTTATAACTTGTAAGTTATAGCCCAAAAACGCTAGTCTGAAATCGAAATTTATCGATAACTTTTGAATGGGTCGAGTTATCGATAAAATGAAATAAACTTGATCTGTCCCGGCACTACGAGAACTTATATTCCAAATATGAAGTCTCTAGCTCTTGTAGTCTCTGATATCCGCGTGTTCATACAGACAGACAGACGGACGGACGGACGGACGGACGGACGGACGGACGGACGGACGGACGGACGGACGGACGGACAGACAGACAGACGGACATGGCTAAATCGACTTGGCTGTTGATACTGATCAAGAATATATATACTTTATATGGTCGGAGATGCTTCCTTATGCCTGTTACATACTTTTGCACAAAACCATAATACCCTTTTTACCCATTTTTAATGGGTTCAGGGTATAAAAAATAAATAAGCAGTTGAAACAATCAAGCGCTGAGAAGATTCCCACGGCAACAGCAGTCGCCAACTGTTGCTACACTAAAAAATTAGAGAATCGAACCGAAAGCAAGAAAAATATTGAAAAAAAAAACAAAAACAAAAAAACGTGCAAATCCGAGAGAGATCCCAAAGACTGAGGACAGCCGGCAGTCAGGCAGTCAGGCAACATCTATAAACGCCGATTGGCAAATATTTAATTATGCTGCGTAAACTTTAAACAACTTGACAATTTCACACTCGCATGTGAAGATCACTATGCAGCGCTATCCCTATCCCTCTCTCTCTCGCTCTCTCTCTCTCTCTATATCTCTCGTCTGCTGCTCTATGGATCAGTTGGTGTTGTTTTATGATCTTTAAATATGCTTCGCTTCTCTCGTCTGGGCTGTGCTCGACTTGTTGGCTTTGTCGTAACCGTCGTCTCTGTGGACGTTGAGCCCTTAGTTCATGTGCCCCCCTGTTTCATTCCATTCCATTCCATTCCGCTTTTGGCGCTTCTTTTTTTCTGTTTCTGGGTTGTATTGTGGATGTTCTACAACAAAGTAACAGCGACACAACAACAACAACAACAAATGTCTCGGCGACGTTCCATAATGGAGCAATCTTCAGCTTCATCTGCATGTGTGTTTATGCATCTGTGAGATACATATATACATGTGTGTGTTTGTGCTGTCGATTTGTCTTCTTTTGCCATATTTTTTGCATATTCAAAATAACTTGGCACATATGACTGACGGCGCTGCGCGTTTCCGTTTGTCAGCTGGTTTGGGTCTGGAGCTGGGGAAGAACTTGGGCAAACTGATGCTGATGTTGATGCTGTCACAGCTTGGGGTAAATTCCTGTGCTTTCGCGGAACGCACTTAGACGCAACAACAAACAATTGCTTAACTGGAAGGCGTGCAAAATAATAGTTGTTTTTTTTCCACTCTAATAGACGCTATTCCTGCTCGTGTTCCCTGCTCCGTTTCTCAGCTAACGAATTCATTCACATTTCTGTTTATTTTCGTATGAGGCGTGAAGTTTTTGCTGTGCTGTTAGCTGAATGGCCATATATGATGCTTGGGTGGCCTCATGGTATGTGTGTAATTGCTGATAAGTCGAATATGTTACTCATAGGCAATTTGGTATCAGACCTTCACATACAAAGGCAGTGGCCATATACAAGTGGGTGCTATCAGCAAGAATTCAATTGTATTCAATTGTACATGCTAATTATTTTTAATTATAAATTGGAATATCTTGCAAATATGGGATATATATATATGTACACAAATTTCAATAAGAAAAATAAAAGGAAAATATTGATAAGCATTTTAGAAACAAGTTATATTTAGAAGAAAAACAAGTAAGAGTGCTCTAGTCGGGAGTGCCCGACTAGGAGATACCCTGAACCCAGTTCAGACATCCATTCATACTTGCCTAATAGTGTGCATACATACATACACACACATACTGCAAGCAGTGCAAGCGGTTTAAGCAGTTAGCTTGCTTTTTCACTGAGCCCCACACAATGAAATGTAAAATCTTAAATAACTTCTGTGTTTACTGTCCGATCTTTCTAAAATTTGTAGGACATAACATTGTGGCATTGAAGTCGAAATTTATCGATAACTTTTTAACGAGACGAGTTATCGGTAAAATGAAATAAACTTGATCTGTCCCGGGACTATGAGAACTTATGTTCTAAATATGAAGTCTCTAGCTCTTGTAGTCTCTGATATCCGCGTGTTCATACAGACGGACGGACGGACGGACGGACGGACGGACGGACGGACAGACAGACAGACGGACATGGCTAAATCGACTCGACTGTTGATACTGATCAAGAATATATATACTTTATATGGTCGGAGATGCTTTCTTATGCCTGTTACATACTTTTGCACAAAACCATAATACCCATTTTACCCATTTTTAATGGGTTCAGGGTATAACAAGTAAGAGTGCTCTAGTCGGGAGTGCCCGACTACGAGATACCCTGAACCCAGTCCTTACAATCATTCATATTAATCTAAACACACACATGCTGCAGTACAAGCAGTACAAGCAGTGCAAGCGGTCTAAGCAGTTAGCTTGCTTTTCGCTGAGCCCCACATAATGGAAAGTTAAATCTTAAATAACTTCTGTGTTTATCGTCCGATCTTATTGAAATTTTTGGGGCAAACAATTGTCAATAATATGTGTGACCAAACCAAATTGCAAGGTCGTACCTTCAAAAATGCGTTTTTTTAACTTTTGGGGGGTTTGGGGGGTGGTATCCAAAAAGTGAAAAATTTGTTCATGTGTATGCTATTCGGAGATTATACATGTCAAATTAGGGGCCTCTAGCTCTTATAACTTGTAAGTTATATCCAAAAAACGCTGGTCTAAAATCGAAATTTATCGATAACTTTTGAACGGGACGAGCTATCGATAAATTTTAATAAACTTGATCTGTCCCGGGATTAGGAGAACTTATGTTCCAAATATGAAGTCTCTAGCTCTTGTAGTCTCTGATATCTGTGTGTTCATACAGACAGACAGACGGACAGACGGACAGACGGACAGACGGACAGACAGACGGACATGGCCAGATCGACTCGGCTATTGATACTGATCAATAATATATATACTTTATATGGTCGGAGATGCTTCCTTATGCCTGCTGTTACATACATTTGCACAAACCCATAATACCCTTTTTACCCATTTTTAATGGGTTCAGGGTATAAAAACCTACAATGATTTCTTACTAAGGATTTCAGAATCAGATTAGGCGCGAACAACTTATTCCATGGAAGATTCCTGACACTAAAACAATGTAAGTCCTACACAGTTAATTATACATATATTATATGTAGACTTCTGCGTATGTTTAACGGCTATCATAATAACCAATTAACACTGTCTCAAAGGTTAAGCCAGACCATATAAGAGTATATAGCACCATATGTTATTCAGGCATATCGCGCAATCTTTCTCGCTTCCAAAATAAACTATACAGCAAACATGAATGTGTGTGTGTGCATATGTATATATGCATCTGTATCTGTATCTGTAACTGCATCGCACACGTAGTAAGTACATACTGGCCATGTCCATCCATCTGTATCTTTAAGTACACTCGAAAGTCACGAAGCATTACAGATGCAAACAAGCTGAATGAACGCCGCAAAATACATAAATACAAAGTGCCTACAGTTTGTTTTCATTTAAATTGAAATTGAAGTCTTCGCCCAGCTTCAGCAACTCCAGCAACTTGGACCCGAGCTCCAGTCAAGCCGGGCGAAGGAGCAAGGGTAGGCGCCCCCATCCCTACACGGGGGGGGGGGAGGGAGGGGGAATCGAGAAGACGCCAGTGCGAAGTCAAGACGCAGACTCATTGCAAACACGAACTTCACGAAGATCTCAGCGGAGACGACGACAAAGACAACGAAGGCGATTCTCATTGTTTTGTTTCGCTGTAATTCTCGCGCTTTGAAAATTGCATTACAAACAAAGGCAGCAAAATAATGAGAACATGGAATTGATTCACAATCAACCGACTGCGAATATACCCAGTAAATTCAACAATGAAATTAAACTTCAGCTAGATGAATAATAATCTAAAAATTCATTCTTTATACTATACTGTAATATAAATTCATAGCACATATACTGTAAATATGTCAGAATTTATAGAAAAACTATATTTGGGTTCTTCGAAAAATGCTAAGAAAACAAATACTTAATTCTAAACTGACAGCAAATGTTTTTATATATTTTCAAAATTGAATTTATTTACAATAATATTTAAAATGCCATTTAAATTGTAAAACCTCTCACCAATATTGATTTAACACATAATTTGCTCTGATAACATTGTAAAAATTTAAGATCTTTCAGCATATACGACAGAGAATAACTTTTTTAAACTATTCTCAGACAGATCAGTTTATATATATTATACAGTTGGCATCCTGTTGTGCGTAATACTCTCTTATACACACACACACATGGACACACACGGACACACACACACAGACACAACAGTCTTAAGCTCGTTTTGCGGCAAGCCTGCAAAGATTCCAAGTTGCAACTGGACGCACAGCTGTGTAGGGATCTTGAGCATCGCATGATGCCAATCCAATGCAGCTAACCCGCTCACACACACACACCCTATCTCTCTCTCTCTCTCTCTGTCTCTCCCTCTCTCTCTGTCTTGCTGGGAGTTAAGCAAAAAGCATTTTGCTGTCGAAGTCAAAGTGCGTTTCGCACCAATTCGCGCCGCTGGTGCGGCTGCTGATGATGTCGTTCTCCGGCCGATAATCATGCCAATGATGTGCTCCGCATCTCGAGTCTCGTATGGCAGTAATGATGCTGCCCCGCTTCGCTCATAATTATAATTACGCCCCAGCAGCAGCAACAACAACAACAACAGCAATTGCCTCTTGTGAGTCCCTTGGGCCTGCTCCAAGGCTTGGGGCTCTTTGATGAAGCACTGGAATTTCCTTTTCGCATTGCAAATAACAAGCAATTGTCGTTGTCAATGTTCATTTCCGTTTAGCTCACTGTAGCTTTTCCTCCTCCCTCTGCCCTGTTCGTGTTAGGCCCACAGCTTCTTTGCCATGCTTTTTGAGTGATTTTGTTTTTGTTTTTGTTCTGCAAAGTTATTTGCTAATGAGCGCTAATTGAGTTTGAAATGCGCCTAAATGGCCAAAATGCAGGCAGTACTTTTATTTTGGTTTTTTCGTGTTTTGTGGTTTCTGGGGCCCGTTATATTGTTAATTCCTGCAGCATTTCTGTAAATGAAATTTAACAAAAATAAAGCCGCATTACAATTACTATACTGTACTAGTACTTCACGGCTCAGCGGCAGCTGTCAGTCACTTGGCTCGAAATAAGTGACTGTTGATGGGACGGAGCTCCCCAATTTGCCTGAAAAACCACAGGCGCTGACAAGACTGCCACAATTCGTTACAAAAACGCCCTCTAAAAATAGATCAGAAGATGGCTTCCCTTTTTGGGGGTAGGTGGGAAGACGAAGAACCACTTCCGGCTGTGGCGCGTGCTCAAAACACACTCCAAAAACCTTAAGACAACAACACATCTTGAAAAACTTGAAATGAAAATCAAACTAATTTTTTGGTAATTACAGTCAATGACCGACCAAAAGACACAAAAAAAAACACTTTGAAAAACCAGATATAGAAACTGATGTACAAATGCGTTTATATAAACAGAGCGCTACTCATTCTCTCTCTCTCTCTTTCTCTGTGTGGCGGCTTTTCATAAATTATTAAACTTTAATGACGTCACTGACATTTATTGCTGCGCCTCGAAAGTTGGCAAAATAGTAGGTCAAGTAGCCGACGCAGCCTCCGGTTGCCGCCGAGGGGCTAATCCAACTAAATCACAAATGAAAATAAAACTGTCCAACGTAAGTGTCCACAAAGAGGGCACACACAAGACGAGAGCGGGCCACTCCAAGAAATAAGCCTGATCCGCCCGAGCTGAGCTGATTTCAAATGCAAATGATGCCCACTGATGATTGCAGAAGGGCGCGCAGCTTTCTTCATGGCCATTTGATTGCATTGTGTGTGTCCTGCCTGTCCATTGCATCCTTTGTGCACGGTCATTAGCCGCATCCGTGACCGTGACCCGCGGCGGACAGATGCAAAAGAGGCTGCTGCTGCCGCTGCCCCGGCACATCTTTGCCAGCTGAATGCAACAACCCCCTTCACGGGCAATCAAATGTTGCCAATCGAGTAACGGGACATGTTGTGGTCCAGTTTCCCATTCAGCATCCTGCATGTAAACTGAAGTTTACCCCTTTTTCTTGCTCGTTGCTTTGCGACCCAACCCAACCCAACTGATCATTACGCTTAGCGCGCCGCGTTCCACAAATTATTTCCTGCGCTTTTTTTTTAAGTGTTTTGTCCCGGAAAAGCGACAGCTTCTTTGGAAAAGTGCCGTAAGCTGCTTTATGGGAATTACGCACACATTTACATGCGCATGTCAAACGTTGGCCAGAAACAGGATCAATCAAAGGTCGCTGCAGCTTTCAAAGCATCAGCGCAAGTTGTCTCAACTTGATGTAAAAAGGCGGAATGCGCCCATTGTGATGTCTCAAAAAGGGGCAGGATTTTGGGCACGAAAACCAAATCGTTTGTCAGGAAAAAAACCATAGTAAAAGAAAAGACTGTAAAAGTGAAACAAATATAGATTGTTAGCTTAGCTGGGATAACGGTTTGAAGACGAACAATGACGAGCGTGTGAGCAAAGACAAATGCCCAAAATTTACGACTTCTTTTTGGGACTAACTGAAAGTTTATTGCACTGAAATGTAATTGAAAATTACTTTAGAAATGCCCAACAGCTGAGCAGTAATTATTTTCCTACGATTAACGGTTTTTTGTCGGGACCAACTGCAAGTTTATTACACTGAAACAATTTTAGAAGTGCCCAACAGCTGAGCAGGGTTTATTTTGTTACAAGAATCAGCAGATCGCAATGTTGATATACTCTGATACCAAAAATATTCATAGTATATTGAAGATAGCGACTTGAAATTTGGATTATTATACTTGTTTTATTATACCCTGATTTTTAATATAACTAAACTAAAACTAACATTATTTTTAATCATATTTCATAATTCATTCATATTTCTTCTTTTGTTCATTATTTTCATTTTGAGCTTTAAGAAAATTCACTTCTGCTAATGTTCAATGCTTTCTTGACAACATCATTTATATATCAATTTATATAATTCCTATACGGACCCTACCCAAGCACAACCCCCATAAAAATATGTTCTGTTCTAAGGAGCACGTCTTTTAATGTTTATTTCTCATGCTCTGAACTGAACTGAGCTGAGCTGAGCTGAACTGATGTATCAATTAGCCAATCCCTTTGCTTGTTATACGCGTGTACACATTAATGACCAAAATTCCGTTGATGATCTCACAAACAGCCCACTTTCCGTACTGTGTTCCCTTGTTCGTTACGCCCGCTTCTCGACATCCCAGCACAATATGAGTCTACGCGAAGATCTTAATCATAAAACGCGCACAGCACTCGCAAGAAACAAAAACGACACCCCAACAATTGAAACATACATACTGATATATATAGATATATATATATATATATATATATATATATGTACTTGTGTAAAGCCCCCAAGGCGCATGCTAATTACACTAAATCATTAAGAAACGCAACAAATTTAAATATAAAAGAATAAATCTATTAAATGCTCCAGCATAAATTTCAATTTATGACGCCTAGGCAATGAAAAACCTAAAAAATCATAGAGCATCCAGCCAAATGAGGCCACAGCGATAAAGAGAGAGAGAGAGAGAGAGAGTACAACGAACCCCCCACCAATTCATAAGAATGGAAATTAAGTCTATAACGGTCACAACTGCGCAACAAGCTTACCCCCACTTCTACATACAAACATACAGACAGACATACATCGAAACCAACACAATGAGAGTGAAGAGCAGCTCAAAGATGAAGTTGTCAAAGGGGAGCATAGCAAAGAACTTTTGTAGAACATATATGCACTTAGAAAAACATTTGAGAAGTTTGTCAAAGCGTTGTCTCAATCGGATCTTTGGTCACATAACCAATTTCTTAGTTCAAGAACGTTTTTTTTACAAATACTCGAATTCCCATGCTATACTCAAGTAACGAATTCAACTTCTACAACTTTTTACACCTATTTTATGAACATACAATTTTGTACTTGCTGCAAGAATTTGTATCGATTTGGAAGTCAAGAACGATTTATTATTTTTCACACATGTATTTTTCGAAACAAAACGATAGGAAAGTTGGGGGGTGAAAGCTTAGGAACTTACAATTTGCTACTTGATTGAAAAGTTTTGATCAATTTAAAGTCTAGAATGATTTTTTTCATATTTTATCTAGAAATTCTACATTTTCTCTGAGTGTAAGCACTTGAGAAATCCGATAGCTCTATGAGCACTTAAGATCGCCGAGCTTGATGTTTGCTTTCATTCTAATTGTTTTGTTGCCCCAGCCTCCCTCGCTTTTATTTTGTTTTTCTATCCATCGATTATATTATTATGGCATAGGGGTGGGCAAATATATAAATATATATATATATATATTTTTTACGAGCTGCTGTAAATGGGTTAGCGGCACGTAATATAGCGACAAGCATTTCCGATGATTAATCACACGCTGCTATTGTCTATATCTATATGTATATATGTACATATATGAATTAGAGCTGCGCACTTTCCCAGGCAGCAAGTGAACTCCACTCCACATGGTCTTAATTGCGTTTTAAGGATGTCCCTGTGAACTGAAGTGTCAGCACAGGTGGCTCATGGCACATATGGAGCATAAACTCCACTAGCAGATGCCTCCAATCAAAACTAGTTTCCTTTTCCAGTTTTTTATTCGTCTATGCAAATGTGAGGGCAATCAGCTGAGCTGCGTTTCGCCTTTTAAGCATGGCTCATAAAGTATTGTAAAATATTCATTAATTTCGGCTGACGTTTTTCCCAAACGCATATTCAAATTAGATTTTTCCAGCGATTTTTCGCACTCGACGCCTCTTTGCCGCGCCTGATAAGGGTATCCGTCTGTAATTATTATGCAGCGTTTTTTTATTTTGTGCCAAGGCGTCAAGTAAAAAATGCAACGTTACCAGCACCAGCACCAGCACCCGACCCCTCCCAGGGCTCAGGGGTGACAGCAAAAGGAGAGTGAGAGAAGAAAAAAAAACAACACATACGCATGCACAAATTCTACTGACGTGGCGTGTGAAATCTTTTGGTTTACTTAGCTACTCAGTGCCAGCGCCGGCTGCCTTTAGATGGTGCTATTTCTGGCGAGGAAGAGGACAAGGACGAAGATCGTATCAAGACAGACGACAGACGACAGGCGGTGGCTGGGTAGGGTGTCGCTGGCAAGGGGTGGTGCTGCCTGGTGGCCTGGGTGAGAGTAACTGGCTGGTGTTGTGTTGTGTGTATACACTGAGCAAAATAAAGCAGACTGAAATCAAGCGTATATTCTAGATTCAAGCACTAACGTCTCCAAAGCAGTCTTCACAAACTTTGAGAGGGTAACATTTATAGGTTTGTTAAGCGAATCTTCATATAAGTTCATTTGAATAATTTACAAAAATGTATTTAATAAATTAACAAAGTCTTAAAATTGTATTCTCCATTTAAAAATGAGTTGACTTTAAGGTTCTCAATTCATGAACTTGCAATATTTGAAAATTTTCCATTACTGATTCTCAAAATTTTATTTCAGAATACTCTTTTGTTCTTGATTTAAGACTATTTTGTTGCTTAGGTTCATAATTCAAGAGCTTACAATATTTTAACATTTTCCCTTACTGATTCTCAATTTTTATTTCAGAAACAACTTTTATTATTGATTTACTTTGGTTTTCATGACCTAACAATATTTCAAACATTTTCCATTCCTCATTCTCCATTTCAATTTCAGTACCCCCTTTTTTCTCAGTGTATAAAGAGGCATCTCTCAACTCTTTGCTAGCTTTTGTGTTTTCTTTTCGATTGCAGCCGCTTCGTTGCATTTGCAATTTGTAGTTTGCGTTTGCTTGGGATTTGTTTTAGGTTTTGGATTGGGTTGGATTGGACTTCTTTTTTTGGGTATCATGCTTATGACGTTGCACACAATAACACAAAAAACAACAACAACAACAAAGCGCGCTGGAAAAACAAGCAAATAATGAAGCAAACTTATTTCATTTTTTCTTTTTTTGACATTCATTGTAATCATTTTTTTCTCCAGCATATATCTTGGGGTTGTAGCTGTGAGTTTTTTTTTTGTAGTCTTCTTTTTGCAGCTACTGCGCTTTATTACAAAACACTTGAAATTTTCAACATGAATTTACCCTTTTTTCTTATAATTTATAACATAATTTTGACTGCTTTTTTTGGGTGTCATTGTACGACGGGACGACTATCAATGGCAACGCCTGGGGCGGCATTTTCTTTACAAGAACCACAAGAAAATTTACAACAAAAAAAGCGAAGTCTGGGTTTGAAAATGTTTTGTTCGCAATGGGATAAAAATTAGCTTAACAAAATGCTTTATTTGGATGGCAAAAGCGTGTTATACAGCAAAAAGTCCTTAATGAAAAAAAGTGATTCATTTTTTTCGTGTAATATTTAAATTTGAATGTGTTTTTAAATTGCCCGGGGCTGAAAGGAAAGTTGATGCAAGAAACAGCTTATAACACTCAATTTAAGATATTTTTTTAGCTTTGAATAATTTTTAATTTTAATGCGTAGTACAAATCTAATTTTAGGCTAATTAAAATTTATTTATCCACAAAAACTTTATTTCTAGTACAATATAATCTTCATATTCCGACAGCCACTAATTTGGACACCTATTTGCTATTGACGACTCTTTGCTTCATTATTTACCTCAATATTCCGGACTTTAAAATTGCTCTTTATGAAATTTATTTATTTATTTTCTGCAGAAATAATTTAGAATTCAATAAGGTCTCGGGATCGAATATTTGATAAAGTTATGCGAGTTTTAAATGTAAAAAATTCATTTCTGAAGTCTTTGGAGCCCTATCATGTAGTTTTAATAGAAAATTCGAATATACATATATATACTTTACTTTATACAGATAAGCTTTGACTAAATGGTAATAAAGTCAAATAAAATATATTTTCAAAGTAAATATAACAAATATTTTTCCTGTACCTCTTTTATGATATAGCATTTGCTATTCTGTGGGGTATATTGAGTAGTATCGAAACATAGTTCCAAACTGAAGTTGTAGTAATATTACAAGATGTCCCTCGACATGTTTATTTGAGGCACAGAGACAATAGTGTAAATGCTCAATCCTACATCAAACCCTCGATCAACCCCAAGCACAGCTCATTATAAACCTTATTCAAGCAAAACAAGCGCCTCAAATTCAAATTGTAAATACCAAGGCTGGCAAATCGGAGACGAAATCAAGGAACGCAATAAATTATTGGCCAAAGGTATGCGAAAATTGAATTAAATTCAACGCAATCCATATGAAAATTGTCTGCGTAGTGCCAAAAATGCCTAATGAAGGCAAATGGCAGCGAAGGGTGCCAATCGATGGGAAATCGATGCGATCGGATGCGGAAATGCACCCCATAAAATCTTAAGCAGCTCGCCGTGGGCTTACCTAATCTTAGGCTGAGGCTGAGGCTGAGGCGGAGGTTGAGGTTGAGTTATGGCGGGTTCGGCATTACGTGAAAGGTATGCGAAATCATCTTGATTGTTGTTGTTGTTGTTGTTGTTGCTACTGCAGCAGCTTCTAGCAAATTGCAAAATTTGTGACGCATTCGAAAAAGCGATCCCCTGGCGCAGGATCACAAGGCGCGCCTGGGAATGGAACTCGGCAGCATTAACCGTAATGTATGTTCAATAAATATTTGGTAATTAAATAAATAGCTAGCTGTAGGAGAAAACTGTAGCAGCTGTGCAGCTTTTCTGGGGCGCCTGCGCGTACCTTTTAAAGAGGGAGAGTGTTACAATTTCACTTTTATATGTGTTTTTCGTTGTGGGATTCCGAAGGGTTCTGATGGGCATGGGAGCGTTTGTAGAAGAGCACTGATATGACTAGGGGATCGTCCTCAAGTTTGAATGATCGTGTGACGAATTCTTGTGTGAGTTATGTGAGACTTAAGAGGTTTGCTGCTTCAAATAATAGGCAGGTGATCTAACAAAACAGGACCATTATAACAAACTCAATTTAGGACATTCGTCATTAAAACATAGAAATGATTCGATTGTAATGCAAACTACATATAAAAAGTGCTTAAAACCAGAAAAAACAAGTGGGAAAGGATTATCTTCGGCGTGCCGAAGATCTTATACTCTTTTCGAACCTATAGGCAATTTTCACTCTCTGCCAACTGCAGCACTGATATTTCATAAGTTGTTCAAAATCGTTTTGTCGCGTAAAATTTTTTTTTTTGTTCTAAGAATATTTAATTCATTGCCAGTTGTATAGCAGCTATAAGATATAGTGATCCGATCCGGCCGGCTCCAACCAATGTGATGTCTCTTTGAATAAGAAGTATCTGTGCAAAGTTTCATTGCGATAGCTTTAAAAACAAGGGATATATGGCCAAAACCGACTTCGAGTTGTATGACAGCTATAAGATATAGTGATCCGATCCAGCCGGCTCCAACCAATGTGATGTCTCTTTGAATAATAAGTATCAGTGCAAAGTTTCGTCGCGATAGATTAAAAAACATGGGATATATGGCCAAAACCGACTTCGAGTTGTATGGCAGCTATAAGATATAGTGGTCCGATCCGGCCGGCTCCGACCAATGTGCTGTCCCCTGTACTAATAAGTGTCTGTGCAAAGTCTTATCACGATAGCTCAAAAACTGAGGGACTAGTTTGCATACATACAGACAGACAGACAGACAGACAGACAGACAGACAGACAGACAGACAGACAGACAGACGGACATGGCTAGATCAATTTGTATTGTCATTCTAAGCATACTGGCAGTAACTTTTGGGGGTCTCCGACGCTTCCTTCTATGCGTTACAAACTTCAGGGGACAAACTTAATATACTATTTTCTTCGAAAAGAGTATAAACATTTTCATTTATAAAAAATTTGATTTTTGGTTATATTCAAAAGGAAAACATTTTAATTGTAAGACAAAATTTTGAAATAGAAACTTGATTTTAATTCTGGCACTATTTTAACTTCTAAGAGTGTATTTCTTCCGAGGCACCACTGTACCAATAGAGCATACCCAATATATTTAGGCTTCGATCGTTGCTTCTTTCTATCGATGGAATAATGCACAATGCACTTAAATTTTACCATAAATGGGGCGTTGCTCTTTGCATCCATTGAAGCCAAATTAATGTCGCTTTCAGTGACACCGAAGGGTAATCAGAAAGAAACCTTATACAAAACTTAGTCTCATGTTCTCAAACTGCGCGTTTATCACATATGAATCAGCCGCGTTAACCTTCCCCCTCCACACCATCCAGCTCCAAGCAGTGCACAAAGACGTCGGGCCACGCCCATTTTGACATCGTCCTGTGACTTTTACCAATTTTTGCACAATTACCCTACAATCGATGCTTTCTCCGCAAATCAATTGCGAAAAAACACAAACACAAACCCCATGACACATTGCACAGCAGCAGCGGCGGCAATCGGAACCTGAACGAACCTTACCCTACCTTATCCAACCTTATCCTACCTTACTCAACCTTGCCGCACCCGGACTTCAGCCAGACAAAAGGGTAGCGAAATTTGTAGTAGGGTAAAAACCAAAAGACGTTTGCAACAAATCTCCTCCTCTAGGCACATTCTACATACATGAATAAGTACATTTTGGAACGGGTATAGGAAGTAAAAAAGAAGAAGCCGAATGGGTTGGGGGGAAGGGGCAACCAAAGGGATTTAATTGCATTTTTTAGCGCGCGCGCTCATTGCAAAAATTCTCAGCTGTGGCTCAGCTGGCAGCTCGAAGCGTCGCGATTCCTGGGCATTGATATAGGGTCGGGATCTGGTCGGTTGGACGGTTGGACGGTTGGGTTCGAGGTCGATCGATCGGCAAGCAGCGCCGCAACAGTTAGCAACGCTTCGTTGCACCCTGAACCTCAGCCACATCTTGAGATCTGTGCATTGTCATGTTAATGTTGCGAAATGTGAATTTGATTGCCTGATCTGCCGTCGGATCAATAAACTAATGAGCTAAAGGGTTACCCCAGGTGCTCAGGTCCTTAAGCCCAATTCGATTTTTCGCAAAGCCCATTTGCATTTTCAGCATTTCCCTTATCGAGTTTGCATTTTCCGTTTCGTTGGCGCTGAATGCCGCGTGTGCCATGCATTTCCTCGATGGTGCTCTAAGTTCCGGGGATCCCGTTGTGAAAGCTATTCCATCGTCCTTTCACATTCAAATTTGGCTCACGTTGTGCGCAAATGCCCTTAAGGCGTTCTAAGTTGCTTACTTGGTAGCAGTTAATTGGTTTGAAGTTTTACGCCGATTTGCATTTTGTGTTAATGGCTACTTTCTAATAGGTTCTGACAAGCAACTGTAGTTTTGATTAGGCAAGTTCATTGTTTGGCTTGGAAAGTGTTGGCAAGTTGGCGGGTGGCCTCTCTTTTTGGCCTTATTAGGGACTCGCTGTGCTTTCGACAATGGATTTTCATTGGGGTAAAGGCTAATAATGCAATTAACCTGTAGGGCTTTACTTTGTATAATCAGTGGTAATATTTCTTAACAATAGCTGGTTTTAAATCAGAACTTCCGACCTTCAGATTCAATGATTCAGACATAGGATACAGAGGATACTTAAGACTCAAATACAGGGCATCTCGTAGTCAAGCCCACTTAACACAAACTAAATGAAGTCGTAGATTATTTGTAACTAAATCGCGCCTTGACATTTCCTTCCAATCGCACTCACTAATTGATCTCCCGCCTGACTGTGCCGTCTGCTCCAAAAACAAATGTCAGCCAGTTTGGCAGCTTGCGATGCCCCACGAACAATGCGAAAATAATTAGCTGCTATTGATGGTCAATGGCTGGGACGACAACCTTCTGGGGCGTGACACGTCACAATATGTGCACAAACGCCCCTGCAGAATGGGAAATCTACAGGAAGAAAGTCAAGCCAACGCAAACCGGAGAGAAGTCAGCCAGCCCAAAGTCGCAGTAACAAATGATTAGTTGCTGCAGCGCACGGGCCACAAATACCCGCTAGATTATCAATGACAAGCAGCCGGCGCTGTTGCAGCTTCATAATTTCCAATTTCTTAGCCTGACAACAGCAACAGCAACAGCAACAGCAATTTGCAGAGTGCAAGAAGAAATGCAGCAGCAGCAGCAGCGGCAGCTGCGTTGAAGCAACTCAAGAGAGTCTGAGCACTGAGCACTGAGGTTGCTGCCCCCCAAGGAAACGCGCCCGAGTCCTTAAATTTATTGATAGCGTCTTGCGAGTGTGCGTGTCTGTGTGCAAGCATGACTAGCTCTGTGTGTGTGCGTGTGTGTGTGTGATTGTCTGTGTGTAAAGCGCACTTTTTGCATAAACACAGACACACACACACACGTGCACATTCGCCCATTGAGCCATTCTTGCAGTTTTTGACTGCTTTTCACTTTTCTGGCTGCTCAACTTTTTTTTCTGTTTTTCAAGATTTTGAGATTTTTGCATTTGCGCGCATTTCTACATTAAAAAAGCACCACCGGCTGCTGCTCCTGCTGCTGCTGCGACTGCTGCTTTGGCACCACCTTCCTGGAGGATGAGGACGTCATCGTCACCCCAATTTAGTTGCTACCCATAGCCAACTTCCCATTATTCTCCCTGTTTGTGTGTTGTATTCCTTGCCATTGCCTTCGCCTTTGCCTTGCCTGCCTGTTTCCTTGAGTCCTTGCGTTTTTTTTCTTTTTGTTTTTGTTTTTGGTTGCTTCTTGTTTCCTTGCGTGTGCATTTGCCGCATAGCTCGCGCCAAGAAAACGCATATGCCACCTCGATCGCCCATAAGTAATCCTGCTCCTTGGCAGGCACACACACACACACACGCACACACGAATGCAATCGCATTTGAAATGAAGCAAAAATTTAATGAATCGTAGCGAGGAGCAGGAAAAACTCTCCAAGTCTCTGCCGCCAGAGCAGCTGCCTGGCTGGCTGGCTGGCTGGCCAAAAGAGGGTTCAACTTTGTTCAACTATATGCTCGTATATGTACTAGAGTACTAAAGCACCACCAACAACACCACCCGATCGATCGACCAGCCGCCCGACTAATGCCACCATACCACCAACACCACCGCCATGCCAGATACTAGATGGATGTGCATTATTCATAGGGGGTTTCTTCGGTCCTATGGGGCACCCAAGTGCGAGCAGACAGTTGCCGACATTTATGAGACACACTATATAAATAAACGGAAGAAACGCCGTGACAATGACCCCAATGTTATTAATATGGCTGTTGAAACTCGAGTTCCGTTAGGAGGGAGCAAAGAGAACCACTCACGGTATCATATCATCATTATGCATAGTATGTGGGGCACGTAGATAAATACAGATATCTTTGCTATCTAGCCAAGGCACATGAAAACAAACAGTTCGTTGAACTTCCGTAGCATGTGCCATATATATATATATATATATATACATGAAATGTCTAGACTGCAATAAAAGGGTAGATATCAAGACGAAAAAACCGTGGATAACTGAACATTCCCAAATATATACGCGAAGCTTAACATTCCTTTGACATAGAGAAACTTCTATATTCTTACAAGTCTTATAACTAATCGAAGAATACAATTTTCTTACCAAATACTGTCAATACTAGAATGTCAATACGCAATTCATAATAATTTTCAATGGCATAACATATTTTTTGATTAGATTACATAGATTACATGTAAAAGTGATTGCATAAAACGTTTCATTGTAACTTAGCAGTTCCTAGAAAACCTCCCAGTCTGAAACCAATAAATATATTTTGGATAGACTGGTTCAAATTTCAATAATCATTGTTTCCAAACAAAAATTATAAAAGAATTTCTTAAAAAAAAAAAAATATAAACTTTAGCTTTAGAGATCGTTTCTTTTTTTATACATTTAATGTCGATCAAAATAAAACTATTTTTAAATGGAAAGGATATATTCATATTGATTTCTTTTTTATTCCCAAAAGCCTTCAATCCACACACATAAAACCAACTGCCACTGACTGACAATATTTATAGATATTTTTGCAGTTTTGTTGGAGCTTCATTTGCATAAGAAATGCAAGCAAGTTATTGAGCAAAGAGTTTTCACCTTGTGCCCATTAAGTATTTATGCAATGAAGCTAAAACATATTTTCAAATTAAAGTCAATTATGCAAAACTTGCGAAAGTTCAATCAGCAAACGGGGAGCCACTAAAAAATAGCAACCCTTAGCGCAGGTCAGTTCATTAGCTAACACTGCACTTGGTATTGATATCGGTTGGCAATAACAATAATATTGGGGAGCATGCGGTAGTGGAAACCCTTCTTCTACTTTTTTTTCGCTAAGCGCTGATCCCCGAGCATTTAGCGCACTTACCAAATTTGTCCGTCAAGCGATAAGGTGGGCCCCAGCCAAAGTGTCACATTAAAACGGCACAAAATATGGGACAGATGTTTGCATCGGTTTTTGGCTTGTGCCAAGCGAAAAATATATATATATATAAAGTTGAAGGTGTCAGAGTCAGGGGCAACGTTGGCGGTGGCGGCAAGAGCGCCGGCTGCTTGGGCCTAGACATAGACAGAGCTGGAAGAGCTCATTATTTGCTGCTGCAGTTGTGTTACAGTTCTGCCAACGTGGTGGACGTTTTTCTTGAAGAAAACCCCGCGCGCTTTGGCACGAGCTATGGAGTGGCACGTATGATCAGCTGTGTGGCTTGGCCTGGCCGAAGGGGGATGAAAATGTGTACCAGGTGGCAGCAACAGCGGCGGCGGTGGCGGCGTCTAGCAACAACCCCTAAGACAGCAATAACAACAACAGCAACAACGTCTTGAGCTCTGTCCTGGCACATTGGAAATTGTGCAAAATCGATTACAATGATTGCATTTGGCGACGACAACGGAAGAAGGAACAAGGAAGGGAGTCCAATGCCAATGCCAATGCCAATGCTCTGCTGCTGTAAGTGTTGCCCTGCAGCAGCAATGGGAGGGAACAATGCCTGTGCGCCGGAAGAATAATGCCATCAACAGCAGCAGCCGAGCAGCAGAGCAGCAGCAGCAGCAGCAGCGGGGCAAGATGGGACAGCAGCGTACGGGGCCCGGTGTTGCACTGATTTGCCCTGCTTGGCCATTGTTGCGGCGCATTGTTGATTTCTTGATTTTGTTCTTTGACAATTTTGCACACACGGCGCATTGCGCAATGATTGCAGCCTCTTGGCTCTAATGTCCTGCCTGCAGCGGGTAATTTATATGCTTTCTGCAGGACATTCGGCTACGTCTCGTGTCTCGTGCCGCCCTGGGCCATGGACCCTGGAGCCCGGTGTGTCCAACAATGCCGTTGCGGTCAATCGCTTGCCGTGCTGTTGCACAAATTTGACTATTGTCGCCAAGGGCCATCAAATACTCTCGGCTGCATCTGGAATCCCCGAGCCCAGATCGAGAGTGTACCCGTCTGAGTCACAGCTGCGCATCGAGTTTGTTTGGACTGGGCAAGCGGAGAAGGACAAATCCAATACAGGAACATGCCAATAGCGTTATGCAATCGATTTATGATTTTACACTTAATATATTGCCATCGGAAGTAATTTGATTTGATGTTAAGGTTTTTCGTGTTTTCGATTTTATTAAAAAGGGCACATTTCAAACTTGACAACAATTAGACATTTCTGTCCATTCGCACAGCTTAATTAACTTTTATCTACATTGCTCAACATGTTTTTGCATGATCATAGCAATTTTCCATTTTAATATCAGCACTCTTTTATTTAATTAAATTTAGAGTTTTAAATACGATCCCGAGTCGTGTCACACGACAAAAAGAAAACAAGTGGGAAAGGATTTTATACTCTTTTCGAACCTTTAAATAGTTTTCACTCTGCCAACTGCAGCACTTTCATATGCCGTAAAAATCTCTGTCTTTTTATCTCGTGGCATTTATTTTCTTGTTCTAAGAATATTTATTTTGTTTCCAGTTGTATGGCAGCTATAAGATATAGTGATCCGATCCGGCCTTCTCCGAGCAATGAGATGTATGTTTGAACAATAAGTATCTGTGCAAAGTTTCACCACGATAGCTTTGAAAGCATGGGATATATGGCCAAAACCGACTTCGAGTTGTATGGCAGCTATAAGATATAGTGATCCGATCCAGCCGGATCCAACCAATGTGCTGTCCCTTTGAATAATAAGTCTATGTGCAAAGTTTTATCACGATAGCTCAAGAACTGAGGGACTAGTTTGCATACATACAGACAGACAGACAGACAGGCAGACGGACAGACAGACAGACAGGCAGACGTGCAGACGGACATGGCTAGATCAATTTGTTTTGTCATTCTAAGCATACTGGCAGTAACTTTTGTGGGTCTCCGACGCTTCTTTCTATGCGTTACAAGCTTCAGCACAAACTTAATATACTATTTTCTTCGAAAAGAGTGTACAAATAAAAAACACGACACGCGCCCAGCTCTAGGACAAAGCTTTTGCAGCTGCCACCGCAACTCGTGGCCCGTTATGATTTATGTCACCCATGTAATCAGGGACTGTGCATTGATTAAGCTAGCGGGTCATTGACTGTGGCCCAGGCAGCTGCGCCCGTACACAGCAACAACAACAACAACAGCAGAACATGAGCAGCAGCATCACTGGAAATGGGAACACCACCAACACGACGACGATGGGTATCATCAAGAGGAACAAACCCGAATCAAAATCATCGGCCACCAGCATGAGCGAGGCCAGCACCTGCCTGTGTTACAACTTACAGGGGCCCGTGCCATATCCTGGGGGTTGTCGGCACTGGCAACTGGCAACTGGCAACCACCCCAATAATCGAGTGCAACCAGCTACCACCCGACTAGGCCAGACTATAACACCAGCAGCAGCAGCAGCACCAGCACACCACCCTCTTTCGGCTGTCCTTGCAGCCGTTAGATTCACACAGGCGCTTACATCCTGGGCGCAGGACTATGCTGGTTTGCGCACTGTACTCGCCTGAGCTGAGCTGAGCGAGCTCGCATACACCACCATTCGGGATCGGCTAGCAGCCACGCCAATTAAGCCATTTGCGGAAATGGCGTCCACTTGTTTTCATTTCGCTCGAGGGGCGATCAGCCACCCCTGTAAAAAGGCGCATTATGCGCAGGATCTAAGCGCACGTGCGACTGCGACTGCGCCACACTTTCGCGCATTTCGATTGTAAAAGGATCTGCTTAGACTCACACACACACACACACACGTATAGTATGCACACCCTCTACATGCGCTCGTTGATATCCTGATGCCGTCATAACAATGCCAATGCTAATGCAAATACAATCGCATCCTTTCAATTTGAAAGGTCCTTTTGTAACGCTGTGTATTAACAATTTTGGATAAATATTTCTAATGCAGCACATGCGGGCGCCGCAAACGTGCCTCTCATTTTCTATCACGCTCGTCTTTTCCCATTTGTATGGAAAACTATTGAAAATTGTATCCGGCCCACGTGCCACATGAAAGGATCTAGGAAGTGCCACATTTTTTGGGCGTTAGGTGTATTTCGCAATTTGCATATGATTGAAGGGATTTCTCAATATACGTAATAATTATTTTGTAATACATGCATACTTACATTAAAGGCAGACAAAACTTCCTAACTGAGAAGAAGCAGATAAAAGACCTTTCCTTAAAAAGTTCTAAAAGGGAACATTTGCAGAATATATAAGCCTTAGACCCTTCTAGGCATAAGCCCCATCTCTTACTCAACAGCACTCTACTTTATTATTTTGAGGTCTCATTTTGTTCTCTTTCTCTTTCCGATGTTTATAAAAGACACAAAACCTTACTTTTATTATAAAATTAAATCGTAAAATTATTCGATAAGATCAGAACACGTATTATATTTATAGATGTTTTCCCATCAAACAAAACATAAAGGAGCTGGAAACAGAATGTAGTCAACACCTTTTTAAGGATTGACCCGCAATTCTCAAAACGAGGACTCAGTTTCTTAGGAAACTTATTCTTTAAAGACCTGTGTAATCTAGCTCTGTTTTGGAGGGAAAGAGACAGGAACCGAAAGTAAACCAGTGAAGTCTATTAATTTATACATTCATTCTCCTAAGCAGGAACATAAACTAGCAATATGTATATATTTAGTATCTAGCTGCGATTTCCATATAAATATCTCGCTTTAAGTTTCTTAATTCCCATAGCCATATGCTCTTGAAACATATCGCCTCCAGATTGCGTCAATTTGTAGACGCTCTATATCAGACCACAAATAAAAGATACTTGGCACTCACTCAGCAGCTTAAAGCGCACAGAACTCAACTAGCCGCCAAATCGAAGAAGTACTCGCATATGCATTCCACAATTTTGTAGCTGACAGATACAGAGACAGAAACAAAAACAGAAGAAAAAACAAGTGAGAAAGGATTATCTTCGACGTGCCGAAGATTGTATACTCTTTTCGAACCTTTAGACAATTTTCACTCTGCCAACTGCAGAACTTTCATTAGCTGTAAAAATGTATATCATATGAATTAAAATTTTCTATTGAAATATTAAATTTATTTCCAGTTGTATGGCAGCTATAAGATATAGTGGTCTGATCCGGCCGGCTCCGACCAATGTGCTATCCCTTTGAATAATAAGTCTCTGTGCAAAGTTGTATCACGATAGCTCAAAAACTGAGGGACTAGTTTGCATACATACAGACAGACAGACAGACGGACAGACGGACATGGCTAGATCAATTTGTTTTGTCATTCTAAGCATACTGGCAGTAACTTTTGGGGGTCTCCGACGCTTCCTTCTATGCGTTCCAAACTTCAGCACAAACTTAATATACTATTTTCTGCGAAAAGTGTATAAAAAAGAAGGAGAAATGAAATGCCATGCAAACGAAGTTATTTTTAAGAAATTCAAACCTGCAGTGAGTGAATTATGAGCCAGAGCGCTGTCAAGGCTATGTATATGGACTGATGCTTGGCAAGCGACACACACACGCTGGGAATGGGTGTACTGGGACTGACGGGGCACTGGAAACGAGAGGATCGGGGCACCGGGCACCGAGTAGCAATAGGTGTGATCGAGAGGAGAAGCAAAAAGGCAACAGGCAACACCTTACACGATGCAGAGAACAGGTTGCAGCGCTCGAACAATAGGTAGATAAACTCACGTACTCATAATTGTTGTTGTTTTCTGTTTGGTTTCTAACATTTTGGAAATCTGCGCAATCTGCTTTGGTATGCACGGGCTAACAGTGGCTGTCAATAAGGCTCGACTCGGGCTCGGGCCTCCGCCAGCCGATGATGATGAGGATGAAGATGAAGATCGTGGCGATGACTAGGAAATATTGCCTTTCCTAAGAAGGATTTGTGTCAGCAAACGTGACTTGAAATACAAATTGTGTGTGTGTGTGTGTATGCGTATTTGATTGCTGATCCTTTTGTATGTTCGCATGTCTATTGTTTGAATAGTTAATTATGGGTTGGATCAGCGTACACTCCTTTGAGCCAAGCCGTGCGCAGGTTGGAGGCCAACAAAAATCTCTTCCCTTTTGGTTTGGCAGTTTTTTTTTTTTTTGTATTTTGTGTTCCCTACTTGTTTTAGGCATTTTTACCGGTAATTTGGGAATTAGTTTTAAGCACTTTTCGAATTTCCAATAGACAGTTGCTTATCGGCGTAACGCCCACCCAATGGGCGTGTCAGCGTTGACAACTTGCTAACAATGACTTCATTTGTTCATTTTTGCCCATCCGCCAAACATCTTGCAGATTAATATACTATATCGCACACATATGGCCAGTGTTGAGTGCCAGGAATTGTGGCTATGATGGATTGACGCATTGAGTTGTACTTGTCAGTTGTTGATGATTGTTCGTTCGTTCGTCTTATGACTATGAAATGCAACTACTCATATACGTCATGTCTTTGTCTTTGCCACAATGTGTTGAATGTGCAATTGCTGGCCATTTAGCTGAGTACAGAACATATTCTTGATTTTCTAGTTAAGATCGTTGTAATCTCTTAATGAGTTTGCAAGTGGAGTTCTGAGTAAGCATATGATTGCTGTTGAAAGATGATGAAGATCTGCGATATGCATGCAGACAATACTATTTAAGTACTCATTTAAGATAAATTATTCGACTTTTTATACCCTGAACCCATTAAAAATGGATAAAAAGGGTATTATGGTTTTGTGCAAAAGTATGTAAGAGGCATAAGGAAGCATCTCCGACCATATAAAGTATATATATTCTTGATCAGTATCTACAGCCGAGTCGATTTAGCCATGTCCGTCTGTCTGTATGAACACTACAAGAGCTAGAGACTTCATATTTGGAAACTAAGTTCTCGTAGTCCCGGGACAGTACAAGTTTGTTTCATTTTATCGATAACTCGTCCCGTTCAAAAGTTATCGATAAATTTCGATTTCAGACCAGTGTTTTTTGGCCATAGCTTGAAAGTTATAGGCTAGAGGCACCAAATTTGATATGTATAGTCTCGAATAGCATACACATCTAAAAAATGTTTGGATACCGTACCCCCATCTCCTTAAAAGTGAACAACAGTCATTTTTCAAGGTATGACCTTGCAATTTGGTTTGATGACCCCTTTTATATCCAATGTTATGTCCTGAAAATTTCATAAGGATCGGGGGCCTTTCGAAGAAGTTAGTCAGCGTAATCTGCTTGCACTGCTTGCAGTATCTGTGTGTTTGTATGGATGTGCATTGGTTGGTAAGTATGAATATATTATATATATATGAATAACTCTTACTTGTTTTTTAATTTTTTTTAGGCATTAGGAAATTCATTTTTCCTAATCAAAAATGAGATATTTTAATTTTGTATAGATTCTTACTATGCTAGTACGTTACGAGTTCTCGTTTGCTTTCAGACATTTTCTTGTTGTATAATAACTTCAGTCGCTAACCCCTACTCCTGTATTGAATTGAAACCAAGTGAAAGCATTAAAGATTGACATGGACCATTTGTGATCTTCAAGTTGCCCCGTAACCGAGCAAGTTTCATCCCACGGTTGGGCGCTGGGTTACAAAAATGCACCCATGTCACATAAATAAAATTTGTATATGCGATTAAATGTGAAATTCAATCGTAATGCAGTTGAAGACAACGTTTGGGTTGTCAGTCAGTACGTCAGTCGGTCCGAACGGTAGGTCGATCGGTTGCATCCCTAACCCACCCAAAGTAACATTGTGGATGACAACGATGCCGAAGGAGACGTGGACGAGAACAAGGAGAACGGGCACAGCTTGAGCTGTGATAGACAAAATCTTGTCATAACTTTGATGTTGTTAGTAAAACAAAGCAATTGCTGTCCTGAATGGCCCCTCAAGGTAAGCGACTCATCCCGTCTGGGAACGGGAATGCGAATGGGAATGGAAATGCTGCCAAATTTAACTACTTACGAGGCCGAGGGGTGCGAAAACTTGCCAGCTGGCAGCTCGGGGAAAGTCGCTGGGATTATGCAACATCAGCCGCACATAGATGCCATCTAATGTGCTGTGTAATTCTGGAAGACATTGAAATATTGCTTGGACCGAGAGCATCTTAAGTGCACTCCGTCTGTGGTTTAGCTTGGCTAGCTGATTTGACTGATTTCAGTGCTTAAATTGCGTTGTTCCCTCAAGAAATATGGCCCGCTGTCAAAGTCCGAATTCTAAGAAATATCCAAACTGCGCGTCAGACAAAGATGCTATTAGGAAAAAGAAAAAAAAAACACATGAAGATCAAAATCAAAGTAGCTCCAGAGATGCATGAATGAAATGGACATGCCCATTGTCCCGAATCTGGTCAGGCAAATAGAGAGGGTTGTGCGGCTCTCGAATGTGTTGAAGACTGCGCGAATGTAACGCGATAAGATCGGCACATCAATCCAAAAGGAAAATGCTATCCTTAAGAATGTTAATCAATTAATTACATGCTGTGTACACAGAGTGCCAGCACACAAGGGGAAAGGATTGCGCCGCTAGGGTTGTGTGTGCCCTATGATTAATTTCCAAATAGCCCAAGGCTATCTATAGATTGGCTGCAGAGTTATATTGCGGTTGGCCTAGCACGATTAGCATAGATCCCAGGAGAGAGAGAGAGAGAGACTAAAGACTAACTGACCAGTGGTCAGTTCGTGGGTCAGTCGCGTGGCTGTTATTAATATAAACACAAACATTGATCATACAAGGGTATAAATGTGTGAAGGGGTTCGCATCAAGCAAATTGCCAGCACTCGTCCATGTAAAACTGACAGAAGTCATTGATCTTGTCCGAAATATTTACATAATCTGTAATTAAATTTTCACATACAAAATATCGGATGAATGCACCCGCATATCATGAATTGCTTATCATTTTTGCTAATTATGTGTAGTTTAACGCACAATGACATTTCCTTATTATTACACAATAAAATAAAGAAAAACTTAGAAATACATATGTAATTGCTTATAGAATACATACATATTTTATTTTTATCGTTGCAAATTTACTTTTGTGACAAAATTCTTATTTGTCTTTAGTTTTCGAAGAAAATAGTATATTAAGTTTGTGCTGAAGTTTGTAACGCATAGAATGAAGCGTCGGAGAGCCAAATGTTACTGCCAGTATGCTTAGAATGATAAAACAAATTGATCTAGCCATGTCTGTCTGTCTGTCTGTATGTATGCAAACTAGTCCCTCAGTTTTTGAGCTATCATGATAAAACTTTGCACAGAGACTTATTATTCAAAGGGACAGCACACTGATCGGAACCGGCCGGATCGGCACACAATATCTTAAAACTGCCATACAACTGGAAGTCGGTTTTGGCCATAAATCCCATGTTTTCAAAGCTATCGTCATGAAACTTTGCACAGATACTTATTATTCAAGCATACATAACATTGATCGGAGCCGGCCGGATCGGACTAATATATCTTATATATATATATATCGTTCTTTTAAATTTAATTCTTACGAGATATTCTTATTATTAGAAATTATTAACGCATAAACTTAACTTAACTTAACTTTACTTAGATTAGAATAGAGTAACCTTTACTGCTATGAATTATTGTACTTTACAATCCCAGCTTGGATATTTTATAAATCAAACAAATGTTAAAGTTTTAAACATATACTTACCGCATGTTTGTTTTTAGCATATTCTTAACTTTATTGCAGGGAAAGGAGGCCTCGCATCAAAGAAGAAGAAAAAAGTCGTTACACAAGTCATAAGATTCCGACACTTGAGAAGTCAGGCATAAAAAGGAGAGAAAACCATAATTAAATTGCCTGCTGTGTGGGAACCAGAAAATGCTGTATGCTGTATGCAGCATGTGACAATAAAGATTTGGCACTGCCTGCCTCGATACCCGTTGCCAAAATGGACCAAAGATTGTTTCAATGTCGGCACTTGTTTGGCAACACATTGTGACCCAAATTGTTGGCGAAAACAAAAGCAGCAGTTAAACAAAACCAAAGCAGTGGCAATGTGCCAGGCACAAGGCGAATGTCCTGTTCAAAATGGCAAACCACTTGAGCGAGGACAATGTGAGCCACGACTGCCACTATTCAAATTATATAGAAAATTGCTAGCAAAACACAAACTAATTGTTGATAGACCTTCAAATTCCTAACTAGTCAAACAGTTGGGTGCTGGTGCTGGTGCTGAGCCTGGGAAACTCAAGTGGCACACACAGCGGGCACTGTGTGGAAAGCAAATGTGGCAAACAGATGAGCTGAGCCAGAAGTCAGCAGGTCGACAGCGGTCTTATCGCCAAGTCTATGCCCCACTAACCTCAAGAAATGTGACACTAATTTGCCCCGCGAGCCATATCAGAATTGGAATCGAAATGCGCGCGAAATTGGCGCGACATACATATAAATAGTATAATAAAAATTAACAAAAAATAAATAAACAAGACATAAGCAGTCATTATGAGCTGCCGAAGATCTAATACTCTTTCATATTCTTCCGATCTTAGACCCACAACAGCATCTTGTTGGCCACTATTCCAATTGGAGCTATATTGTCACAAACCTGAGAAGCATAATAAACATAGTAAATACTTTGAATCAAGAAGTCTTGAAACAACAAGATCGTTTCTATAAAAGCCAGATGATATTGTAAGAGGACTTTGACAAGTTTTAGATCAAATTCTCAGAGAAGAATAAAACCATCTTCAATACATTACACACTGATTGCAAACTATTATACCCCATGTAAGAGTATAAAGAATAGAATAAACATAGTAAATCAAGAAGTCTTGAAACAACAAGATCGTTTCTATAAAAGCCAGATGATATTGTAAGAGGACTTTGACAAGTCTTAGATCAAGTTCTCAGAGAATAATAAAACCATCTTCAATACGTTACACACTGATTGAAAACTATTATACCCCATGTAAGAGTATAAAGAATATTAAAAAAATATATATATATCTAAGCATGTCAAGAACATTGTTCGCTCATTAAGCGGCAACAACAGCAACAACCTACTTCTCCATGACTCCCCCTCAGTTCTAACCCTAGATTGCTGTTGCCGTTATTTGCCCACATACAATACCAACTTTTGTTGTGCTGCTGCGTCGAGCAATGTTGATTAGTACTTCCTGAGGCTGCCATATCATTCTACACATAGTCGAATACATACATATGTACACATTAAAATAAGCATGTATTTAGCTTCTTATGTATAGAGTCTATGTGCTCACTCGCATAACTGCCATGCGACTATTTGTTTAGAGCTGCGCAAACAATGCCAGAAATGTCGTTATGGGGCTCGGGGAGCTTGTGAGAGCAGCTTATCAGTTGGACCCGTGCAGTGGCCGTTAGAAGTAATCATAACAATGCCATTCACCAGGTCTCTGCTCCGAATGTAGCATTGCTTGGGGGCTACAATGCAAATGTATGTGCAGACAACCAGGAATTTCAGGTGTTGTTTCCTGTGCTGCGAGACGATAGTCGACAAAAGCTGGATGGTAGCACAAAGGCTAACTTACGGTAAAAGTTAAGGTCAGTTCTGGGAAATGCAAGGCGAATGCATTGCTTTGAAAGGGTTCCGGGTTCGATTAGCCGACGTACTTTGTATTTAGTATAGAGCATTTTTAGAAAATCTCAATAGTTGGTATCTCAATACTCATTACTCAATACTCATTATAACCAAGAAAAAACCCATAGTAATAAGTAAAATCGCCGTCAAAATTTGTGTTCAATACTTCAGAAAGCTTTTCAAACTAGCGTTCTACAATCTTTCTATCTTTCTAAGCTTAATTTGGCTTTTTTACGAATACCCTAAGCAATTAATATATTCCCAATGCCGAATTAATCAACAATTTCAGCATAAACCAGCTAGAAATGTGTATGTAAAGCAATTGCACCTCCCACAATGAATATGCAGCATTTGTCACGTGACACACAAGAACTCTGGATGCAGAGTAGATATATGTACATATGTACATACATATGTACATGTATGAATTCCTCTGCATTTTGGAGCACATCTTCGGGAGCGGCACACTTAAACTCTGAACCCGGCAATTGATTGCCAAAGAGAAAGCTTCATTCTGTGTGAATGAATGCGTCTCTAACATCGAAATGAATTGCCTGTTTTGACATTTATTAAAGCTTTAAATACAATTTATGCAGAGAATCAATTAGTGTGTGTGTGGAAGTGGAGCTGCGGCACAATCATAAATGCGGGTAGCGGTGATCGCAATGGGAATGGGAATGGGAATGGGAATGGGTGGCCAATGGACAGACGAACAGACAGACAGGCAGACAAGCAAAGGAACGGAGGAACACGCACAACGCAGCAGCAGCAGCAGAAAGTCAAGTAACGAAAATGTATATTTCTCACAATCGGTTTGTGGACAAGGCGGACAAGGAGAACTCAAGAAGGCGAAGCCAACAAAATAGCAACAGCAACAAGAACAAGAATAAAACGCGGCGCTGGCCAAAGCGAAGGCAAAAAGACAAACGTCGAACAGCAACAACAGCAATGCACATAATCAGAGGAGCGACAAAGACTTCAAGAAATCACAGCAGCGACTCAAAGATAAACAGGCTCGCAGACAGCCACACACAAATACATATGTATGTACATGCATATAAATAAATACATATCTATACACATACATACATCCATACATATAAATGACTGCTGTCTGCAGTCGAGTCCTGCACACAAACACTTACACCGCTCGCGCACACTGACACACATATACAACGACAGCCAATTTTGGCGCAAAAATCAAAACGCGTTTCCTCTTTGCGCACCATATTCTCATGCTCTTCACCTACTTCTTCTACATGCACAGCTTCGACTGCAAGAAATCTCAGCGCCCGCTATGACTTCCCCCCTGCTACGTCTTCTACGCGCACACACACACACACACACACACACGCACACAAAGTTAGTTGCAGTTGTTGTTGGGCTCGTGTTAAGGAATTTTTGCGCGCGCGTTGTCCTCGTTCCTGTTTCTCCTCTGCTCGTGACACACACATACCACAGAACAGCAACAGCAGGACTAATTGTGTGCTACGCTCTGTGCATGTCCTTCGTGCTCCGCTCGATCAGCTGATTGAACATATGTATTGAGCGAGCGCAGGCAAGGAACAGGATTGAGCATGAGAACTGCCAACTGAAACGGGACCGAGGGTCATTCCCCGCACCTATCCTTTTCTAACTGTTTGTCCTGACTGCGTGTGTGTGTGTGTGTGTGTTTTCTTGTGGGCATTCCTTCTGATCAGCATTTGTCTATGTTACGCTGCTTCTTATATACTACATGCCTTGATTTTTCCCCTCCTTTTTCAATCGCACACGTGGAGTTGGCTTAGCCTAAATTCTGAGCGAAGTTCAAATACCTTCAACGCCAAAGACTGTCAACACCTTAGTCGATCTCCAATTTAAATTGCGATTGCTTTAGCTTGTGGGCGTCATACAAATATACACACAGCCATATGTACATGCATGTATGTATGTATGTATATGTGTGTGTGTACAGTGGTATAAGTGCTGTGGTTTCAGATATTAACACTATACAAATCATTAGGTTAAAAAAAACATTCACGACTGATTTTGCACAGATTTTGTACTCGAATTTTCAAAACAAATTGTAGGCAATGAGTGAAAATGATTTTTAAGCACAGTTTTTTGTAAAATATTATTATTTGTGACCACTGTATGCATTTACGGCCATGCATATGCGTTTGTATGTTTGCTTTGTATATATGTATGTACATATGTATGTACACACACAAGCACACATTTGCTGTCGGCATGCAAATGTATTAAATGCTCATAACTTAGCTATCCATCAAATTCTTCTATCTGCGTTTTATTGCACACTAATTGCACGTCTCTCCTCTCCCGGCACCGTCATGCGATACCTTTGTATGCACATCTTGCCCAGCACCGCCCTAACTGCCGCACACAAACACATACACACATATGTACATACATATGTATGTACATACATCAATACAAGCAACTTCAGCCCGCTACGCCCCTCGAGCTTGTTGGCTTTCGCGCGCGCGCGCGTAAACGTATCTCAAACGCTTTTAATACAATTTTTTGCACACTTTTTTATGTCGCCGTCGCCATCGACGTCAGGCGCTTAAAAAAAAACTCAACCGAATCTCAGACCTCACTTCTTGGAATTTCGATTTACAATTTAGTTCTTCACGTTGTTCATTCCTTTATACGCTTTTCTCTCTTTTTTTTTTGTTTTTTGGGAGTTTATTTGCTCTTGCTGCTCCCGCTGCTATTGTTGTGCTCCATTCCCATTCACGTTGTTACTGCAATTTCATAGTATCGTTGCTTGTATTAGTGTGCCGACTATTCTTTGCTCGCAATCAAATTTGCTCGATGCATTTGTGTGTGTGAGTTTTTTTGCATACATTTTTGATTTCTCGGTTTGCCCTTTTTGTGCTCTGTGTTCGGCTTTGTCGCCGCACCGTGGTATGTGATATTTTGCATTCGATCGAAAATCAAGAGCGACCAACCGAAAATTATTGATACATGGCATTAAGTTAGACAAAATTTCAAATATAAATGTATATGTAAAATAAGGATTTAAAAAAATTTTTTCGTATTGATTTCGTTACCAAACACACATGTTCATTCCACTGTGTCACACTATGAATGAGTTTCAGCTTTTTTTCCATTTCATGTTTTTTTTGAACTTGTTCAAAACCACTTTATGATTTCTGCGTCCTTTTTTAGTTGTTTATTCTTTTTTTTTGAATAAGATGATCCTCTTCCTGCAGCAGCACAAAAGCCCAATAGCAAATTCAAGAGAATGAAACCGTAGCTCATTTAGCATTGAGCGCATTTTGCCGCGGCTGGCAACGCAAGCTAAAATCATGCACTGTGCATAAATGATGTCGCATTGTGGTTGCCGTCTAATTTAGTAGTTCCTTATTGTTGTTGTTGTTGTTGTTGTGCATTGCTGTGCTTGAATTTGCCTGCTGAGGAATCCGCCAAGTCTTTACACTGGTATACCCATGGGTGCCGCCCCCTCTACTCCGCCTGTCATGCACGACACGACTCCCGCAGGGCCTGAGCACATACACATATGCACATGCATATATACATACATACATACATACATGTATGTAACTCGATTTTTGCTTTAACTTTGCCGCAACTGCCCACACACATTTACACACACATACACTTGCGCTGAGCGCTGCTCATTTAACGACATTGGCGTCTACGTCTGCAAAACACAAAAGAGCCATGCCCCGCTCCACTTGCCCTCCAACAACAACAACAACAAGAACAAGCATGTCGATCATATGACTGCGATCTGGCAGCACTGCGACTACCTGCTGATGCTCAGCATGCTTGCGGGCCGAGGGCCCAAAAAGGGGGCGGCTGGGGATACGAACAGGCGTCGCGGAATGCGTGGATCTCACATTATTACCTGCGAACGACACAATCGATGCCGCACAGCCGATGCCGTCTTCGTCTTCGTCTTCGTCTGTGTCTTGAATTGTGCTTAAAGATTTTTGCACGATGCCCGAAGTAGCAGGCTGAGGCGGCTCCAGGCTCTGGTCCCGTCCCAGCCATTCTGTTGCAACGTAAATCACATGTGTTTTTGCTGCGACTTCGGCTCCGACAATCGTCATTCGGCCCCACCAATCGGGGCCCCACTCGGCTATCGGCTTCGCGCTATAAAAGCTCGCGCGCCAAAATTTGCGCCTTCAATCGTGCTCTGGCCGCGCATGGGTTAGGGGGAAATTTAGCTAGAGCTAGCTACCTGTTGCACTGGCTCCGATGATCGCTCGCTCCAACTGCACAGATTTTCCGACTTTGTCTATGCCACTTTTGTCGTTGTTGTTGTTGTTGTCGTTGCATTCGGGATATGGCAAAAGGAAAATGGTATAATACATATGTATGCAGCTCCCGCTGCCGCTTCTGCTCCTGCTTGCGCTCTCGCTGTTGCTCCTGCCGTTATATGTGGTGCCTGCTCGCACAAAAGAGCAGCGACGTCGACAGCGGCGCGTCGGCAGCGGGGGTTGCACCGACGGCCGTCGCTCTTTAAAACCAGCTGCGCTCGGCTCGAGCAGCACATTTGTTTTCTGTTCGTCGTCGTGTCAACATCTGCGCCTCGAGCACTGCTCTGCTCTGCTCAGCTCTGCTCTCTCTCTCGTACGGTAGTGCAGTAAATTTGTGTGTGTGTATTGAAACGATTGGATATAAAATAATACATCACACAAAGAACTCACCTAGTACCAACGACTTCCAATGCAACAATGTTAAAGCGGACTCCAAAAATATGCAACAGCAAATGCAATATTAGTTTTTAACACATACAAATGCAACAACAAACTCAACGAAGGACTACAAAGTGCAAAGCCGAAATAAACGAAAGCGAAACGATCTAACAACAAATTAACTGTAAATGTGCCTGCAAAAGAAACGTGCGCAAATTGTGTTTTAACAATTGTTCAGCGCAAAACATTCTAAGAGTGACGAATCATTCGCCAAGTAGAAACATAAGTTATACGCAATTTTTGCAAAAAATCAACAATTTCAACTAATTCACAATGCTGTGGGAAACGATTGCCGAAGAGAATAACTGCACAATGGATTGCAATATCAGGTAATTATTACAAAGCAAGCTAAATAGGAAATGTGTGTTAAATAGGGCATAAGACGAAAAGTAGGAAGACAGCAATTATACATAATAAAAGTGCAAGTAAACTTCAACAAAGCGCCGCTCGTGAACTTGAACAAACCAGCAAGAACAACAACAAAAACAACACACATAAAAGCAATTGTGAACAACGGAACGAAGCAAAGCAGCAAAGAAGCAAAGAAGCCGCTTTGGCGGCGACTGCGCTGCTTGCTGCTTGCTGCTTTACTGTTGTTGAACAAAAGTAAGAGTAGTTTTATTTTGTTCATTATTTTATTTTTGCACGCTCCACACGAGCGAACGACACGTTTTTTTTTGTGTGTGTTGTTATTGTATCTATGTATGTATTTTGGTTGTGTGGCGCTCAGCTGTTGTTGTTTTTGCTCTTGCTGGTTTTTCATTCATTAAACCGGCTTCCGCGAAGTTGCGCAGCTCCAACAGAAATGAAAACAACTGTAGTCAGTCAGTTTTTTTCTTGCGTTGTGCTTCTTATTCTTGCCGCTTCTTCCGCTTGCTTGCGGTTCTGCCTTGCGTGACCCAAAAGTCGTCGACAGAGTGCAGATGCAATTGGCCCCTGCTCCTGCGCCTGCACTGAAATCGAAAACAGCTCGAGCAGAACGTGCAAAAGGGAATTCCGCTTAAAGTACCGCAAAAGGGGCAAAGAAGAAGCAGCAGCAGCAGCGGCAGCATTCTAATTTCAAATTCCCAATTTACAACAATTACATTGCGAGAGGGACAACAACAAGAACTGGAATTGAGCGCAGCAACCCCTCGGCTCGTCGCTGTCTCCGCTTCTTAATATCGCTGCTGTTGTTGTTGTTCTCTTTTAACACCACCAACGCCGCCCTCGTCGCATATTTTTAGCTGCGGGTTTAATGACCCACAGTTTAGGCGACAACAGCAGGAAGAATAAAAGAAAAAGGCAAACATGTTCAAATTGTACGTCATAAAAGTACCAATTTTATGTGCATTGCGTTTAAAAATGTGTTTTGTTGTTAAATTACTTAAGATATGAGAAAACAATTTTTGCTCACATTAATTTGCGTACAATAAAAGAATAAAAATGTAAAATCTACTACAATAATAGTGCAAAAATTTAGGTACATATTGTAAAAATGTTAGGTACATTTGTACCACATGCCACAAAACAGCTGACTAATCCACACTCTCTCTCTCTCTCGCTCTCTGCAGCAACTCCAGCAACGTAAACAAAAACAGCTCCAATCGCCGTGCACGTCGTGCGCTGGCCTGCAGCAACACCAATGTCCTGGCCATGGACGCTGACGAGGAGCTGTCGTTCTACGACGATGACGTGCTCGCATTGCCACAACAGCGTGCTGTCAGCCCCGAGCTGCTGGGTCTGCTCTCGCCTGAGGGTTCGCCGCAGCGTTTCCAAATTGTGCGCCAGCCAAAAGTGCTGCAGCAGCCCAGGGCGTTAACAACAGGAGCAGCGACAACAGGAGCAGCGATAGCGGCGCCTGCCACACGCAGTTTTCGCATTTTTAATAGTCTCTCCTCGACTGGTTCTATGGAGTCGTCGTCCATGGATGACGAGTACATGGAGCTTTTCGAAATGGAGACATTTGCGGACATACAACAGGCGCCGCCAGCGTCCTTGCCCAGCGGCCTCAATTCGCTGATTAGCGGGCAAATCAAAGCGATGCCCAAATCTCCGGAAGCGCTCACCATGATGATGCGTCGCCCCTCGGTGCGTCGCTGCCTCAGCATGACGGAGACGAACAGCAATCAGTTGGCACAGCAACAACAGCTGCAACTGCAACTGCAACAACAGCAACCAAAGACGCCAGAGACTGCACGGGACTGCTTTAAGCGTCCCGAACCTCCCGCATCGGCCAGCTGCTCGCCCATTAAGAGCAAGCGTCACCGTTGCGTCGAGAAAGAGAACTGCCCAACACCCGCACCCACAACCGCAATCGCAACCCCACCCACCAGCAGCGGTCACCCACCCTTGCGCAAGTGCATGTCACTCAACGATGCCGAGATCATGTCAGCGCTGGCCCGCTCTGAGAATCGCAGCGAACCAGAACTGATTGGTGACTTTAGCAAGACGTACGCCCTGCCGCTGATGGAGGGCCGCCACAGGGATCTCAAGTCCATCTCTAGCGAGACCGTCGCCGGTCTGCTCAACGGCGACTACGACCAGCAGGTGGCCAGCTATCGCATCATCGACTGCCGCTATCCGTACGAATTCGATGGCGGTCACATACGTGGCGCCAAGAATCTCTTTACGCACGAACAGATCCTCGAGGAGTTTCTCAGCGTCGCACAGACTGAGCTGCAGCAGCAGCAAAATGCCGATGCCGGCAGCAAGCGCAACATTATCATCTTCCACTGTGAATTCTCCTCGGAGCGTGGCCCGAAAATGTCGCGCTTTCTGCGCAATTTGGATCGGGAACGCAATACCAGTGCTTATCCCGCGCTGCACTATCCCGAGATCTACCTGCTGCACAACGGCTACAAAGAGTTCTATGAGACGCAGCCAATGCTGTGCCAGCCGAATGCCTATCGGCCCATGCTGGAGCCCGCCTACAATGAGGCCTATCGTCATTTTCGGGCTAAGTCCAAGTCCTGGAATGGCGATGGTCTCGGTGGGGCCACGGGTCGCTTGAAGAAGTCCCGGTCGCGGCTAATGCTCTAAAATGTCGCAATGCCAAAAAGGCGTCAATTCTTTAAGGGGTGGGAACGTCAAAACAAAAGAGACAAGAAAACAAAAAACACATTTGTATATAAGAAGCTGGGTATTTATTTCATTTTAAAAGCATTTTTAAGTTGATTTTGTTGATTTTCGTTTGTTAATTTACTAGCCCCTAAGACCTAATTGTAAAAATCCCCAAAACAAACACACATAATTCTCATTCAAAAGAACCACACACTGGCATATGTACATTTAAATTCACTGTCACTTTTCTCATGACTTTTTAAGCTAGTTATCTTTTTTCTTTGGTCGATTTATCAAATTTATCATTGTTTTCTATGAAATTTTATGATTTAGTTCAATTTATTAGAGCTTTAGTTCGACTTTTTAACGTAACAAAAATGTGCATTATAAGCTAAACGATGAAAAAAACAAAAAACATAAATGTCATAAAATTTAAAACTTAAACAGAAACCCCCAAAAACTACCCTTAGGTATTAAGCAGTAAAAACAAAATGGCTAAAACACACAATTATATATTAGGCATAAGAGTTGAAAGTTGAAAACTTCTGATAGGTACAATTTACGCTTATTATTTGTTTATTTTTATGTAAAACCTTCCCCAAAATGTCCCCTAAAACAATCCATTTAGTATGTAATGATTATTTTAAGCAAAGCTTATTTTTGCATCAAAAAAGGCAATATTATTGAACAAAGACGTAAATTTTAAATATAAATCACAAACCCTGAACTGAAACTAAACGTGTCTTATTCCAAAATTTTTATTTTTGCATCCATGCAGAAAATCAATTCAAATTTGGCGCCAAAAATAATCATTGCCAGATTGAGTGACATCAGATTCAACAATAGCTGGCGCCACTATCATGTGTTATCAAAGACACATACCATACTAGCAGCGGTGGCTGTTGAATCTGCCAAAACTACTGACATAGAGTAACCAACAGCTGGCGCCACTATCATGTGTAAGCAAAGATACACACCATAATGGCAGCAGCGGTTGTTGAATCTGATATGTCACTCGGTCTGGCAACGATTATTTGTGGCGCCAAATTTAAGTTCAAGTTACGTAGAAGTTAAGAGAAAGGCAGATTGTGTCTTAACTTATCCCGATTTCTGTCCAGTTTGCCAATAATGTGAAATTGGGTGCGAAAACTATGATCTCGGTGACTCAGCAAATTTCATTTAGCTAGTAACGTGATTTTCGGTGCCCTTTGTAGACTTGAAATGCACAAAACTTTGCCAAAGCTGAACAGATTTTAAAGTTTTTGGCATATGGTTTTTCCTCTAAATTTATTCTATATTCAAATTTATAAATTTTAATTTTTCTTTTGAATTATGATATTTTCAAGCCATTTTATATTTGAAAAAAAAAGAATTAGAAAAAATTGAAAACAAATTTCGCCACGAGCGAGTATTGATCTCGGATTTTAGAGCCAATTGGCTCCCCATTTACACCACCGAACCGTTTTGCAAACCGCTGACAAGTCAGTATACATTGAAGGCGATAGTGTTAAAAACATGGAAAATATGGGCAAAACCGATTTCCACTTGATAAGTGGTCCGATCAGCCAGACGGACGGACGGACGTGGCCAGATCTATTTATGTTGTCATCCTAAGCATACTAGATAAATCTTTCTATGCATTACAAATTTCAGGATAAAATGAATGTTATTTTCTTTGAAAAGAGCAAAATAACACTTAGTAAATCATTCGAAAAGTGTCCTCTCGTTTCGTCTAAAAGTGTTTGCGGCATATTACGTATACGCCAAGATGTCCAGATATATTTTGCGGTACTTGTGCATCAACAGATGCTCAATCTGATTGCTGGATTGGTAATCGCATGGCATTAGTGACCGCTAAGCTGAAACTACAGTGGCGACCATTAACGTAATTCTAGTTGACAGCAGATAAGCGCAAATTGTGCAATTAGTATTTGCGGCAAGGCTTAAGTCCGCAAGGCTTAAGTCCCAACCACCCCTAATCAGCTCACCTCCGCTTGGTAAGCAGAGTCAAAGCCACCCACATGCATTTGAGTTGGCGACCCTTCATTTCTGCAGAGCAGAGCACTTCGCACAGATAGCAAGATACCCACTCGCATTTTCCAATTACAGCTGCAGGGTGCCAAAAAAAAACAAAACAAAAAGCAAAAAACAAGAAAACAAAACAAAAAAGGAAATGTTGCACGCTGTGCGTGTTGTTGTTGGCTTATCTGTGTGGTTGAGTGACTTGGGCCTGAAGTGCTGCAAAAACCGGGTTAATCAGGGCAATTAAGGTCAAAGACACGTTGGCGTCAACAACATGCCACATGGTGGCATCTTTAAGCGTTGTGTGTTAGAGTTGCACAATAATGCGGCCCACCTGTGACTGAGCAGCGGTCACTCACAAAATATCGTTTAATATTGGGATTGAGATTGCATTTCATGCCATAATTACATTTATTTAATTTGCATACCTTACCTACTCTCTTTTTTCCAACAATAACTAAGCCTCAAATCTTATCAATAGCAAGAAAAATGGACGTTAAATTTGACAAGAACAAATGACTTGCTTTTTCCACTTATTTTTAAATTTAAAAAATATCCAATAATTACATTTCTTTAATTTGAATACCTTACGTACTCTCTTGAAATTTACACAGGCTATATTATTATTATTTTTTCCTACAATAACTAAGCCCCAAATCTTATCAATAACAAGAAAAATGGCCTTTAAATTTTCTATCTTTTTCCATTTATTTTTAAATTCAAATATTATTTTTGTCGGCAAAACCTTGGAACACTTACTCTATCTTTATCACTTTGTCTTTCTCCCTTTCTCCCTTTCTCTCTCTCTCTCTCTCTCTCTCTCTTAAGCTCACAAAAAACGTATCCGACGTTAAATTTTTGTCAGTTTCAACAACATTGAATGTCTTTCAACGAAGTTTTTCGGATTTTTTGTTTAATTTGCTTATATAATTTGCTTAAGTTTCGATATTGTTTTTTTAAAATTTTTGCTTTAGAAAAATACAATTTTTATATTTTAATCTATAAGCTAATGGATTTTTTTTTTGGTCGTTATCCTATCCAAACGTATTTATTGAAGCAAATAAATTATAGATATTTAAAATTCTTATCTATCTCTTATTTGTAAATACATATGTAGTTCATATTAACAGTGACTGATATTGGAAAGTAACAGTTCACAGTTAGTGCAGTGACTGCTC